>JANAVB010030220.1:44094370-44721870 GCA_029216955.1 Iris pallida
TTACACTAGTGTGGGGTGAGGTCCAATACTATAATAACTCAAAACAACTCAAAACTTGCAAGTCGTAATTACTCTATAAATAAATCAAACTGCATACTGAGTTCCAACAATTTTTGAGATAGACAAAAAGCTCAAATATATATAAAATAAAGTACCAAAATGATCTTTGTTAATTATAGAAATTTATACTAATTTTTCTGGAATTTATAAACCTTCATAAATATTTATTAAAAATCAACAAACACAAATATACTGAAAATGAGTTCTGTTTTCCTATTTTTATAAAATACCAAAAGTACTTATTAAATACTGGAAAAATTATAATAAATTAGCTAAGTTAACATAGTATTTAAATACAATTTTTCTAAGATTTTTACAGCAATTAAAATATATATAAAAATTCAAAACCAGAAAGTAACAATTTATGGAAAAATAATTAATTAGAAATTAAGGATGATACATAAACAAAATCTACAGATGTTGTCGGATGATAAAATAAATATCACCAACGTGTCCAGAACGGTCAAATCAGCTAGGATAGCCTACCCATAAGTCCAATTTGGACACAGGGGCAAAACGGTAATTTCGGGTCAAAATGATGTCCGCCGTTGGACACACTTTGCACCGAAAAGCGTGTCAGAATAGAAGTCTACAAAACCTAGCAAATTATATGTCCACGAATCCAGAATGATGATACGAACCCAACGGTATGTCCGAAATAGAATTTCGATGTGCCGATCTCAAAATGATACGTTGACGCGACACTTGGTATTCGGTTTGCACGGAAATGCGTGCCGGAGTAAATGTCTTCAAAACTCAGCAAATTATATGTTAACGAGTCCAGAATGACGATACGAACTCAACGGTATATCCGGAATTGGATTCCGATGAGCCGATCTCAAAGTGATCCGTTGACTCGAAAAGTGGGACCCGCTTTGCACCGAAATACGTGCCAGGGCCCATGTTCTCCAAATTAAGTAAATTTTATATAAAAACATGCCAGAACGACGCCACGAGTCTACTGGTGGTGTCAGAAATTGAATCCGGAGTCCCGGGTTCAAAAATGGAATTTTACAAGTGCAAATTAAAGAATTCGGACAGCCAACTTTGGCATCGAATTCAACCGACCAAACGTGCTTATAATGAAACGAAACCTAAAGGAGGCAGGAAGAGGGTTATACCAGCTGTGCACCGGAACTGATAGCGTGTAAAACGGAGCTGCGACGACGAAGTTACGAACCCGCGAAGTTGGTGTCACGAAACTGTCCAAAAATAGTTCAATTTAAAACGTCAAATTGGTGGCCAGTTTTGAGGTATCAAACGACAAAATTAACGGACGAAAATTGACAGGAGTGAAGATGGATATACCGAGATTGCGACGGAGCAAAGAGATCGCCGATCCAACGATCGGATCTCCCAAAAAACACGTACGAACTTGCTACGACGGAGTATGAATTCTGAGTTCCAAACTCGCGCGCGCCGACGGGATCTCGTGCTAAACGCACGAATCGTGTGTTTAACACGTCGGGGAGGCCGGTGGTGGCCAGGAGGTGATCGCTGGGTGGTCGCGCGCCGGTAGGAGGGTCGCCGGTGGCCGGTGGCGGCCGCGGTGGCGCACGCCATGCGCCTACGGGCGCGCGGGGGTGGCGCGGCGCGGCAGCCACTGCTGCTCACTGCTGCTGCTGTTGGTTGCAGCTGCTGCTGCGGCGGCTTGGTGCGGCGACGTGCGGCGGCGCGTCGCCGGAGCACGGCGGGGGGGGGGGGGGCTGTGCGGTGGTGGCGGCGGTTCGGGTGATGACGTTAGATGTGGTGGTGGTGATGGGAAGATGATGGTGAGGGTGATGGGAAGATGATAATAATAGAGGAGGAGGAGGAGGAGGAGAAGAGGGAGGTGGCTGTGGGTGTTTGTGGTGGTGGTGGTGTGTTGCTCGGCCATGGAGGTGGTGGGGAGTTCGGCTGAGTGAGAGGATGGGGGAGGGTGCATGCATGTGTAAGGAGAGAGAGTGAGTTAGATATTGTGTGTGTGTGTATATAAAGAGAGTGAGAGAGAGAGAGAGAGAGAGAGAGAGAGAGTTGATATTTAAAAAGAGAGAGAGAGAGTGAGATATTTGAGAGGGGGAGAGAGAGTATTCGGCTAAAAAGGGGGGGATGTCCTGCTGTGAGGTGGAGGTGAGGGGGTGAGGTGTGTGTGTTTGTATTAATAAAGAGAGAGTGGGAGAGTTAGATATATATATATATATACATATAGAATATTAGTAAGGTGGAGAGAGAAAAATAAATATTTAAAATAGGGAAAAAAATAAGGGAAATTATGTGGGGTATTTGGGCAGTCAGGAGAGAACAATATGGAGCTTGGGTTCGGGTTCGGTCGAACCGGGTTGAGTCAAAATCGGACCGGGTGCAATAATGGAATTAAAATTGGGATTTATAATCATGGGTAAATAAACAACATGCGGGGACTCCAATAAATGGGACACAAGTTTCATGTGGGTAGTAGGCTTCATGTGGGCCACGTCCATACTTTGGGTTGATTAGGTTGGATCGATGTCGGGTCCCGAAATTAAATTAGAAATTAAATCGGATTTTACGGTAGATAATTAATTGGCCTAAATTGAACCAAAATTGTGCGAAAGAAATGGAGCACAAAATAGAGTGTCTGAGTGGGACACGAAGGTCATGGGTGGAGAGCGTCTCGAGTAGATCATTCATGAGAAGTTAGTTCTGGGAAAACGACTGGTCTCGTGCTCCTAAATTAAAAGTCACGGTAACGTGCAAACGAAGATCAAAAATAAAAGTGGGAATAATTATTCAATGATTAATTGGTCTAAGTTGACCCGAAGTTGCACGATACAAAAAGAGTACAAGGGAACGAGTTCAAGTAGGACATGATATATCAAAACGAAGATAATCTTGTCTACTTCAAAACTCGTGAAGAGAGTTTACAGAGATTGGCATCCCTGACGCTCCAGAAGACAAAGTTACGGAAAGGTACATTAATGATCTAAACAATTAAATAATAAAACATTTATCGAAAATAATTCATTCATAAAAATAAAAATAAACCCTGAAATTCAGGGGGCTTACAGTTGACATTTTATATGTATACCTTGTCGTAGGCGCACCAGCTGTATTTGTACGTATGTACATCTATCGCTTGTTTTACTTGTACGGAAGTACATTTTATATACTTGTACCACAGTACATTTTACACCTATTGACGATCTCGTACCTGCTACAGTTTTAAACATTACATATACATCTGTCTCTATGACATATGTGTCCTTGCCATGATAGATTATGTGATGCCGCGTTTTCAGTTATTCCTCTATGTTCATTTTCATGTTTCATATGCTAGTTTGCTAGAATCAGTACTTGCTTCCGTCCTGACAGGATAACGTTGTAGGTGTCCTTACTGAGGAGGAGTTACTCTGCGACTCATATTATGGAGATACTGTCGAGGACCCGGCTTTGCTTTACGAGGATGTTCCTGTGGGGAACCTCGCCTAGTTGTCTTTTTGCTTTAGACTTTTGAGAGTAGTCATGTATTAGACTACGTATTTTGTAACTGGACATGTATCCAGTTTTACATTTCAGACTTGTACTTTGGACATTTTACTATATGAGACGTCTTTTGTGTTTGGAGCATTTATGACTTTTATTCACTTATAGAACTGTTAGCACATTTAGTCTTATCTTGTTATCTCTAGAACAGCTTACTGCGTTTTATCCCAAACGCAGGCTGGACATGACTCGGCCCGGCCCAACAATTTGGGTAGCGGGTCGTGACAAAGATGCAATGAGGTACGCCTTCGGCCACAAGCCCTGCAGACTATCCAGGTTATCCAGACGCAAGGTTCAAGATTAGAGTTATCATGCCTTGTTAGGTGACTTGGATGCAACATATGACAGTGTGCATAGTAATCGTTTCATGTAGTGCCCCACATAACAGTGAGCTGGAAATGTGCCCTACTCGTCGGCAGGCTACAAGTCCATCAAGGAAGGCGCCCAGATAACGGGATTGCTTGTAGCTGGAATACCTCTCTATATGCTCTACTTGATCAATCTAGTCATTAACCTAGTCAGATTCAGTATGAATCCCTGACCGTGGTAACCAGGGATACATGTCCTAGACATGATGCGAGACAAGACTGGTTGCTTATACAAGCATATTCGATACAATCACCCACGGTGTCAAGAATTCACTTAGCATGTCAGGTTAGCCGTCGCAACAGCGTATCAAGGTTATCATGTCAAGATTACTTGTCAAGGGTGCACCACGGCGGGTCACCATCATGTCATGTTACTTATCAAGATTACTTATCAAGGAAAGGGTGCGTCCCAACGGACCATCATCAAGAATTATCATGTCAATTTACTTGTCAAGAGTGCACCACGGCGGGTCACTATCAAGAGTTATTCTATAAGGTCATAATGTCATATCGTGTCTATGCAAGTGCACCACAACGGGTCACTGATCATGCAATTCCATCACTAAGCCGTGTTCAGATTCACATTCATAAACAATGTCATGCTCACATCGGGTTCATGTCGAGTTTATATCGAAAAGGCGTAAGGATATAAAATGGGTGCAAAAAAATCATAAAAAGGGGAAAACTGGGGACATAATGCGCCCAAACGGGAGGGACAAGGGGTGCCATGGCCAACAAGTGGCATTAGCCCAGTTGCGCCAGGTTAACAGGTTGCGCCAAGGCAAGTAGGGTGCCAAGCACTAGAATGCACGAGGTCGGGTCAAGTTACGCCAGAAAGAATCAGGCCAAGTCATGTTGCGCTAGGCACTAGACTGCGCAAGGCTAGGTTGCGCATGCCTCAGGTTGCGCCTGAGTCAGGTTGCGCTTGAGTCAGACTGCGCATCAGTCAGACTGCGCATCAGTCAGACTGCGCATGAGTCAGACTGCGCATCAGTCAGACTGCGCATCAGTCAGACTGCATCAGTCAGACTGCGCATGAGTCAGACTGCGCATCAGTCAGACTGCGCATGAGTCAGACTGCGCATCAGTCAGACTGCACATCAGTCAGACTGCGCTGCGCTAAAGAGCGCGCGCAACTCAGTGGCGCAAGCTAAAAAGCTCGCGCACACTGCTCACTGTCTTCTCCAAATCAGCAAGAACTCCATGGTTGAACCCATAGCTTCAAAAGTCTATAACTTGGTCAAAATAAGTCCAAATCCAACTTTCAAATGGTCAAAATTGGGTAGAATGAAATTCTCTACAACATGGAACCATCAAAGCTTAAAAACAAAGAAGTTTGATAGATCAAAACCACCAAACTCCAAAAATAACTAATTTCTAGATCTACAAAAATCAAAGCCTCAAAATGGAAAATGACAAGTTCTAATGTGTCTTAGAAACATGAGGAGAAGCTAATGGAACAATAAAAATGGGTTCTCTTGTGGAAGCAAGTTGTACTTGCCTAAGGGGTGTTCTTGGTTGGTGGTGGATTTAATGGAGAAGGAAGAAGAGTTAATGAGAAAGTGGAGGAGAGAGAAAAGTTTGGTGGGTTATAAAGGGGGATGGTGGTGGGTTTAACATGATGAACCAAGAATAAACCAAGCCAACCCAAAATAAACCAAGTTAAACCATTACATGCCATGATGAACCTAATCAAGATTAAACTGAAATTAGCTAGCCAGGCAGAAAAATAAAATACATGTCAGGATTCCGTATACATATACTGGAAATACGTAGAACAAAAAACGGGAGTGACAAAATATGATACATGTTTCCAGCAAATATGATATGTTCCCAGCAAGATGACATGTTCCCAGCAATATGACATGTTCCCAGCAATACGACATGTTCCCAGCAAATATTACATGTTCCCAGCAATGGGAAATGTTCCCAGCAATATGACATGTTCCCAGCAATATGATACAATGAAACAAAATCTTGTTCACAAGGACATTATGGGCTCAGAGTATGAAAATTGAAAATAATTAAAACTTGTTCAGGAGGACATTATGGGCTCAGAATGAAGCAAAATCTTCTTCCAAAAATATCATCATACGAAGAACATATCAAAAATGAAAATTCCTCTGTACTAAAAAATTGCGGCATATGAAAAGGGCCGGCCAACCCATCAAATAGGATACATGTTCTCTGCAAATATGATACATGTTCCCTGCAAATATGATACAGAAAACCAGCAAGATGACATGTTCCCAGCAATATGACATGTTCCCAGCAAATATTACATGTTCCCAGCCATATGACATGTTCCCAGCAATATGATACAATGAAACAAAATCTTGTTCACAAGGACATTATGGGCTCAGAGTATGAAAACTGAAAATAATTCAAACTTGTTCAGGAGGACATTATGGGCTCAGAATGAAGCAAAATTTTCTTCCAAAAATATCATCATATGAAGAACATATCAAAAATGAAAATTCCTATGTACTAAAAATTTGCGGCATATGAAAAGGGCCGGTCAACCCATCAAATAGGATACATGTTCTCTGCAAATATGATACATGTTCCCTACAAATATGATACAGAAAACCAGCAAGATGACATGTTCCCAGCAATATGACATGTTCCCAGCAAATATTACATGTTCCCAGCCATATGACATGTTCCCAGCAATATGATACAATGAAACAAAATCTTGTTCACAAGGACATTATGGGCTCAGAGTATGAAAACTGAAAATAATTCAAACTTGTTCAGGAGGACATTATGGGCTCAGAATGAAGCAAAATCTTCTTCCAAAAATATCATCATATGAAGAACATATAAAAAATGAAAATTCCTGAGTAACATAAAATTGACACATGTACCATATTTGCTGGAAACATGTATCATATTTGCTGGGAACATGTACCATTATTTGTTTCACGATGAAACTCAAGTCATCATAGCCCATAATGCATTCTCATCATAGCCCATATATTATAAGAAAATAAGACCAACTTATGCTGCAGTAACCAAAAATTGCCCCAAAATTGAAGTCACCAAAAACTGGAAAAAAGAAGAAGATACTGAAACTCATCACAGGAAAAATTGAAGTCACCAAGTTATGCATTGTCATCATAGCCCAAAATATCATAATTTATTTCACAATGAAACACAAGTCATCATAGGCCAGTAGGAGATACTGAAACTCATCACAGCCCATATAAATTGAAGTGCTGCTCCTTTGCAGTTACCAAAAAATGAAACACAAACTGGGGACAAAGGGCAGTAAGCAAATATGGGAAGTAACAAAAAACTGAAACACGAGACTGAAAATATCAACAACTTAAGCACAAGTTTGGGAAAAAAAGTAATTGGCTCAAAGGATTCACCATCCCACTCATCATCGCCAATTTAAAAACTTGGCTACCTCCATCCATCACCAAATTGGTGGGGGAGGCCATCAAGTTTTGGTTCTCATCGTGGGGCACCTTCCTCATTTGTGTTGTCTGGAAAGAAATAGCATTTTAGACTCAAAGGTTGCACCTTCCTCATCATTGTCTAAAACTTGGCTACCTCCGTCCATCACCACAATGGTAGGGGAGGCCACCAACTTTAGCTTGTAATTAGGTTGCACCTTCATAGCTCATTCAAAGACAACTCCTGCACCCAAACAGTACATACCCCTTGTCATTACATTATAGGTGCAGACAAAAAGAACTTGGGTCTACACAAATAAGTTGGTACTACATAAAAGTGATGCAGACTAAAATCGATACAAGTAATGTTAGAAAACCCAAAGTAACAATAATGGCCGATGGGTGGCCATTGCGCACAACTTCTCCCTTAATTCCACATCGTTCATCCCTGTAATTTGAGTGGAAGTAACCCATTGCCTCCTCATAATCTTGGCACTTGAAATAACAAGCGCCTTTAAACCCATTCACTTGCATGTGACATTCAGGCCAAGTTGTGTACACTCCTGGCTTTCTTCCTTTCAAAACAACGTAGAAAGACATGCTACAAAGATATTAAAAGCAAAGATGAAGCAGAGAATTAAAAGCATTCAGATAGAAAATATTTGCTAATGAAAATCACACAGAAACAACATCATGTTCTAATTAAAAGCAGGAAATTAACAACAGCATGTTCTAATGAAACAGCAGCCTATGGGCAGAAGGCATGGGTGGAAACAGCAGCATGTGCTGTTCGAGAGTAGAAAATATTACAGGCCAAACTACAAAATGTTCCATCCACTTACAAAATGATACAAAATGCAGTCGATTGCAAGCAACCTACTTGTCTTGCATTTAGTAACGGATACCATTCTGCTGAATTTAGTATCTCCGTCGGAGTGTCAGACCCTGCTTGCTTCACAAATCGTTCTTGAATTGAACATATTGCACCTAGGACTTTATTAAAATACTAGAAACTGTCTCTCCGGATCGAATGAATTCAATGCCGCATACTCTATTTTTTGCCTTATGTCCCAATATGTAAAGGAATATGGCTAGTTGTTCTTTCACACAAACAGATCGCGTATCATTGAGCGACCCATTGGAACAGAAAATATTTGCGAGACTGTAGAAAGCAGCACTACTCATCCTTAGGTAATGGACACAGTTATTAGGTTATGCCGTCAAAATTCGATACATGTGTGCTTGCCTCCACTGTTCTCTAATTAGGGAGGGTTCCCTTGCAATGCCTTGTCGGTCATTGCCCTCATTTTCCATTAAATTCATAATTATAGTTACAACAGTAAGTATACTAGCGACTGCGGCATTTAGTAACGGATCATTGGGATTCGACAAATCCATCTACATGAAAACCACAATGTAATCATGTATCATGTTATGAAACAGACAATCCATTACATATATATCAAACAGACAGATCAACATATAAACGTGTAAAATATCATTATAAAAAAATTTGACAGATCCATTATATAAAATCGACAGATCTATTTACGGATATCAACAAATCGACAAAATAGATCTATAAAGATCCATTTCAGCAAAATCACTACATCCTGCCGACACATTTGTTTCCTCTGTCCATTTCAACAAAATCGAGACATTATTTACGGAGGAAAATCACTTCTATAAAATTTTGTCAAATAATTATCTACCATTTCAACAAAATCTACACAAAATAATATGCTACATCTAAAAATAATATTCTACACAAAATCTACTTCTATAAATAATATTCGACTTCTATATAATGGATCTGTCACAAAGTAATTATTTACCATTTCAACAAAATCTACACAATATTATTTACCATTTCAACAAAATCGACACATTATACAGATCCATAACAAAATATTATATGTCAAATAATTGAAAAATTGACAGATCTATAACAAAATAGGTCATTTGTTAACAAAATTGACAGATCAAATAATATTCTCCATCTTTGTTGGAAAAAAATTTGTTAAATAATTGGAAATTTGATATAACAAAATGACAGATTTATACAGATTTCAACAAAATCGACAGATATTACGGAGGAAAATCCCTAGATTCGGGGGAAAATGACAGATCCATAAGCAAAAATGAGAAAAAATGAAAGATCTATAAGAAAATTACTAGATCCGGATAAAAAATGAGAAAAAATGAGCAGAAATTACCTCATCCATCTATAAAAATGAGAAGAAATGACAGATCTATAAGAAAATTAGTAGATCCGGAGAACAATCACTCCTTCCATCTACAAATATCAAAGAAATCGTGTCAAAATAACGAAAAAATGAGCAGAAATTCGAGGTTTACACCGTAGAGGACAGCGGAAGAGCGGTGGTCGGACCCAACTTTCGGAGAGCAGCTACTTCTCCGGAGTTTCCGACTCTCTCTCCTCCAGTTTCATGGACTTCAAGCAAAAAATGGCCGGAACTGAAATTTATTTTTTCGGTGGAGACAGGGACTGCTCCGCAGTCCAATCAATGGACTTTAAGTCCATTAACTCAGCCGAACCAAACGCTACAACTCCCTACAAATCCGGTGAAACCCAACAAAGCAACCCACTTTCAGCTGAGTTGGGCCGAACCAAACAGCCCCTATATGATAGAAACCAAGGAAGAAATTACTTGATCCGCCTATAAACAGTTTTAACATAAAGTAACCAAAAGAAGGCACAAAATATTTGACATGATTAATATACAGAAGCGCGCAGAGTTAAATAAGTTGATAAATAATCACATAAGCCGAAAAAGATCACGAGTATGTTCCAGAACACGGACATACTTTACATGATAAATGTAAGTGTTGTCAACTTTACATGTTAATTACGATCACATGGTTACAAGTATCCATCTGGACAGGAGTGAGACGGAACTATGTTCCACAGTACATTAAAAATGAATTGCAGAGAGTTGCTGCTTTCAACATACAGGTTGAAAATCTGCCAACCCCTTCACTCTTTGAGTAGCAAGTACAAAACTCAAAAAGAAATTCTAACAAGATCTCCACAAACAAGCCAGGTGTATTAGAAATAAGAATTTCCTTGGCGTCTACTAGCTACAATTGCACTAGCTACGATTACACTAATACGCTAACCATGCCCAAGTAGGATATAGACATATAGTACATTAACCTTCTTTTTTCCTTTTTCTTTTAAGTGGGGGTTTCTGTCTGTCCCATAGATTTGGATGGCTCCAAAGTCTAATAAAGAAAATGGTGCTAATTATAGATACACTGTGATGAGGGGAGGGATCTTCCTAACATTTCCTAGCAGACTTGGTTCTAATCCTTCCTGGTAATTTAGATGATTTTGAACTAAAAACTGAGCCATCGAGCTTTTGCTTGTCCTCGTCAAATGCCTTCTTCATTTCGTCTTGAAGCTCAAGATATCTCTGCTTCCGTCCCTCTGTAGTATTTTGCTCTGGATAAGAAAGATCAGAATAGTCATCATCCATGATCTTACTTAGGACTTCAGCACACCGAGGGAAGTAGCGCATCCCGAGTTCCACTGTTACACAAGAACTAAAGGTGTCAACACAGAAATTCGTGAATCAATTACTATTGGAACTACATAAGGCATGTATACTATATACTTGTAAATTATTAATGTGTCAGTGAAGTGGTGTTAAGGCTAAGATGAGACAAAATCATGCTATCACACACACTATAGATGTGTTTGAAAACAGGTTAAGGTTTTAATTTGTTCTGCATATTTGTGAGAAGCTTGAGTCAGCCTCAGCCAAATATAAGATAGGAAGAGGAAATCATATGAAATGCTTTAAAATGTGGCAACTGAAATGAACATATGTATCCTTCTATTTTTCTCTTTTTTGAAGGCGGTGCCCTAGAGCGAAGGATCTTAATTGAATAATTGTAGGTCTAGGGTTGCAGACTGAGACAACCCTGGTACGAGGCTTAAAACGATAGCAGTTGCTAATTTTACAGAAGAGATGGGTAATAGGGAATGGAAGAAAATAACTCATTTATCCAACCTCAACAGACTGATAAAGGCTTCTTCCTTATTTGGAAATGGGTACTAAGACAGATAATTCCCATATCCTCAGAGTATTAAGAGGACATGGCTCTTAACCGCACTGATTGGAAGAAAAGGATTCAAATAGCCAACCCTCAAATTTTGGATAAAGGATTTGTTTTTGTTGTGTTCACAATGTAAAGCAGCAAGTGATTTCCTGATGGTAGAAACATGTCACCCCATCTAAATCTATATATAAAATCTTTAAATTGCAACAGTTACTTCCATATGCTTAGCAGACCAACTCCTACAGCCACATAGGTTGTGATACGAGGCACGTATCACTCTCAATTGCTGGTAAGATTAAGGAGGTCGACAAAATTAAATTATTTCGAGGAACAAACGATCTTAAACTATTGTTTCATATAAAAGTTTCAAGAAAATATTATGTACTTTGTCACACGAGATTAAAATGCACGGCGAATACGTAAGATCTCTGCCTTTTATCTAGCCTTCTGGCTTTCATGGCAACCTTTTTGTCTTCCATACACTACCTTTAGTGTACATATATTTCAACTAAGCTACCTCATTTTTTAGGGTTTCTTTAGAAGAAAATAGCTAGGAACTTGTATATATTACAACTTCCATTTATCTAGATATGTATTATCTTGTGGCTGAGGATCACTTGAGGCAGCTCCTTTTTAATGCTATAGAAATTAATCAAACTCTCTTACACCTTCAACTACGGAAGACAATTAGAAAAGGACAAACTATCAACGGTGCCATTTTCGGAAAGTTGTTGGCATGCATACAGACGGTATAGCTTGATAATTTAGAAAAATCATGTATATCCATGCCATTATTAAATGTAAACCATAGTAGTTTGTTAACTGAAAGTGCCAACAGTGTCCTAGGCCAGGCAGGGGCGTCGTACACCAAGATCTTCAACTAGTTATTTACTTCCTTACGTTCCATAGTTATTACACTTTTTCTTTGAACAGAATCCAATTTATCTCTAGTTCAAGGCAGGATAATATCTCTATATCTTGTGCTAAACTGCTTCTAATAAGTTGGTATTTCATAGAGCACCTAAACATAGAATATTATAATATAATTCCAAAAAAGTGCTGGAAATATAGTAGATGTAACAGAACCTGTTCTTGCGAGAGCTCTCATTCGAGATATGTGTTCTTCCTTGATCTTGAAAGGCAGTTCATTTAATATAACTGCTGTCCTCTGGTTTCCAGTTGTGATGTCTGATGTAGGACTTAATGAGAATTCTAAAGTCCCATCAACATGAGCATTGTCCATAGCAACTTTTGCTTCCACCGGATATAAGAGCTTTGCCAGACCAACTGCATCATGAGCAAAAGGGTTATGAAAAACATTTGAACGCAAAAGCTTGGTAAACGCATGTAGATAGAAATCGTTGTTGCTCCAGGGAGTACCAACTCAAATGCACACTAGTATCCAGACATTATAACAATATTTGTTTGGGTCATGCTTTTTCATTATTCTCATAACTGAGTTAGATGTCAACCAGATATACACATTTTCTGGACATTCAGTATGTATGGAAACAGTAAATAACCATATCAATATTCTCCTGTTGGAACATTTGATCTTCAAATTCCAATCCAGTCAAATTAAGAGTTCTGTTGGAACAATTTATGGCTTTAAACTCCCAACACAAATAAAGAATCAAACAGCATTTTAAGTTTCCTTTTTGTGTGTGCACAGAATCAGGCGCGTGGGTAAGTGGGATTCAGATGCTCGCACGTCAAGTATGTAAGGTTATTTACTTCCATAGAGTAGATAGCTAATGATCCAAATATGATTTGTTATAATTGCTAATTGAAAATAGTGCATTACTTAGGGACACATTACATACTGCTGCTATAATGCATTTGCATACATCATTGATCATGCACTATGACAACATATTACCCCTCGCTCCCATGTGCCCCTGCAGACATATACTCTTTCTAGGTAATAGATCGCTAGTGTAATTCTCCCAAGCGCTTCCAATTTTGAAGATTTAGTCCATAACCGAAATTGCATTCAGGAAGCACATGTTCCAACTATGGTAGTTTTTTTTTTATCAATGTAGCATAGACAACATGTATTCCTGAAGTCTTAAATTGTTAATTTTAGAACGATTAGACAAAGTATTGGAAATTTTCAGTGGCTATGATCCTCAATCTTGGAAGAGCTTTGAGAATTACAGTGTAATTGAGCTCCTGTATAATGCTCCCATGCTCTTCCAGGTTTGGAGATTGAGAACCACAGCCACTTGAGAATTACAGTGTAATTGAGCTCCTGTATAATGCTCCCATGCTCTTCCAGGTTTGGAGATTGAAAACCACAGCCACCAGAAAACATGTATTGACAATGTTTTGCATGTAAATTTGCAATCAGTAAACACTAAGCGTTATAAAAGAAGTCAATAGTGACAGTACGAGAAAACAGGTATATATGCTTGCTGACACGGAGGAAACAATGAAATATTGTATCTTAAATTGTAGAGATATGTAACATGAATCAAAAAAGGATCAACCTCACGAGTAACTTCACTTCAGATCTATGCATGTTAATATAGTTTTTAGTTGTCCCCTGTGTGATCCAAGCACTATGATCGAACTTATAGCTAACTCTTGCATTATCCACAGAACTACTAAAATGAAAGATAAAAATCAAAGGGACAGAACAAAATAAAGATCCATGCAAGTAACTGAAAGCATGCAAGAAGATTTGAAGTTGCTCGGGTCGATGTACCTCTATTCTCAAGGTACAACAACTCTTGAAGCAGATCACTAGCAGCCATTGGTACGGAAACAGAATCTTCTTTGAGAAACGGATCTTTTGTTTCTGCTTGCTCTAGTATATCAATGCACAATCGATCTTTTGAAGAAGCCTTTCCTTGTTCAGCGGGTCTACAGTAGTCCACTGCTCTGGTCAGCCTTTTGGAGATCTGTATCGCTTTCCTTCCATCAGAAGTAAGATCAGATGGTCGGGCTCCCTTTGTTAGAAGCGACATAATTATTTCAGGTTCTTTTTGCATTGCAGCAATGTGGAGAACTGTGTAACCTCTGAGATTTATATGGTTAACATCTGCGAGTCCAAGATTCAGAAGCTTTGCAGTAATCTTCGTATTGCAATGAGCTATAGCGTAATGCAGAGCACACGCTTCATCAAGGGTGGTGTGTCCCTCTTCCAGCAGCCACTCCACCAGTTGAATATCATCTGAATCGAGAGCTTTGTATATATTCATCACATGGTTACTCGGAAAAGAAGTGATTTCTGGTCCCTGCAACCCTAACACGGACCTGGAATCCATGACACTCTCGACAATATTAGGGGGTAATGACTTCTCAAGGGTAACTGCGTCAAGATTTGAGGTGACAACAATTTCAAAGCACTTTGCATACAGTCTCGGACAAGCATTATTGCACATGTTTGCAACCGACAGAATCATCGGTAAGTTGTCTATGGTCACCTTTTCAAGAATACCTAGCAGGTGACGCTGCAATAAAACATATACTACTGCGATTAGCCTTTTCCCGATGTAAGTTGGCTGCCTACAAGATAAGTTATGAAACGCAAAAAATCGATAATAATTTATTCGGGAAGCCACCACACTGTGGGACAATTGCGCCTAATAGCTAGATTGTTTAATACATCTACAATCATGCTGAACTTTTTGGAAAAGAATATGGAACCCATTGGATTCGTACCCATAAGCCCTTGAATCATGTGCAATATAGTTATCAAGCTTCAATTTTGGAGCTACTTGAAACCCCCCTAAAACCCTTCCAAAACCTTCACTATAATGAAACGATACTATATTATTCACACATACCAACAACTAAATGTCGAATGATTGTCAGAAAATATCTATGTTGCACAGACGCGAATACGACACGGCATAGTAAGGACACGGCGACACGTATGTTGAAGTGTAGAAGCATGGCCAAGAATTGTTATAAGAAACATGCCAGCCAAAGATCTGATATTGAGCCTACCCATTACTCAAAATCCCAAAATAGCAAACATAATCAGAAAAAAAAAAGGCCCTAACCTGGAAGAGGCTGACGAGCTCGGAGATCTCGAACACGGAGGCGGCGAAGAGCACCTGCGACATGAACTCCACCGCCGGGCGGCACGCCACGTGGCGGCAGTCCTCGTCGGCGCACTCGCAGACCCCCCTGGGGAGCGGGCCCACCTTCCCGCTGTAGAGGTATCCCATCACCAGCACCAGCGCGTCGAAGCCGACGTCGAAACCGAGCAGGACCTCGCCAAGATCCAACCTTTCGGCCGCGTCGGGGAGGAGGAGGAGGCGGCGGAAGAAGGGGCTCCTGGCGGAGAGGATGCAGCGGTGGACGGCGAGATCTCGAGGGGAGTCGGTCGATTGGACGGCGATGGTGAGGTCGGAGAAGGAGTCGGAGGGGGAGAGGAGGAGGAGGGAGGAGAGGGAGTCGGAGAGGCGGCGGAGGGCCTCGACGTCGGCGGGGTGGTGGTTGGGGGAGGAGGAGGAGGAGTCGAAGAAGGCTTCCATGGAGATGCAGCTGTTGATGGAGTCTTCCATTAGAGTTGGAGAGTGTGGGAGAGCCAGAGCCAGGAGCCAGAGCCAGAGTCGAGGAAGTGAACGACGACTTGCTACTTATATTGTCACTCCGGTCCACTACTTTTTTTAATTTTTCTCGTCTTCATGGAACTCTCCACTGCAGTAACAATGAAATTTTCTTCCCAGGGTCTTTTTGCATATAGTAAGGTCCTAAATCTAGGCAAATTATATGGGCACATCAAAAAATGATCATGGCTAGCCCATTTTGAACTTTGGTTTATTTACAAGTTTGTCATTGAAGAAAGTGATCATGGCTATCCCACTCTTTGGTATAAAAGTCAATTTTTCTAATTTTGTTCTTCTTCCTCAACTCATCCAATAAGAGGAAGAACAAGAAGAACAAGAAAAAGAATAAGAGGAAGAAGAACAACAATAACAAAAATGAGAATATTGATAGGATTTAAACCCTAATTTTCTTCCTCAACTCATCCTCACTATCTCCAAGTACAATGGGGTTTAAACCCTAATTTTCTTCCCATTTCGATTTTCAATTAATGGAGAAGAAGAAAATGAGAAGAAAACACCCAAAAATTAAACCCTAATTTTCTTCTCATTTCCAATTTGATGGCACCCAAAGGCTCCTCATAATGTACAAACCCTAATATTGGTGGAAACCATAATATTGCTGTTTCAACTAGTGTAAACAAGGACTGTCCAATTTTCTGGCAGTCCTACAAACTGAATGGACTGCCAGAAAACTGGGCAGTCCTAAGTCACAGTATGTGAAACAAAGGACTGCCCATTTTTTTGGCAGTCCTTACTTTATGTAGGACTGTCCATTTTTCTGGCAGTCCTTACTTTATGTAGGACTTTCCAATTTTTTGGCAGTCCTATAAACTGAATGGACTGTAAGAAAAATGGACAGTCCTTTGTTTCACATGCTGTGACTTAGGACTGTCTAGTTTTCTGGCAGTCCATTCAGTTTGTAGGACTGTCAGAAAAATGGGCAGTCCTAAGTTTCACATGTTGTGACTTAGGACTGTCCAGTTTTCTGGCAGTCCATTCAGTTTGTAGGACTGCCAGAAAATTGGGTAGTCTTTGTCGACGCGGAGTTTTCTCGTCGTTCATACTTGGGTTTAATTTAAATGGATAATTTTTCACTCTGAATGTAGTTTAATTCATTCAAATGGGCTACAAAGAATTGAAATAAACAATATAATTGATGCTTGAATTTTTCAAATTAATTTATAGGGTTTTGGAAATAAATTGAAAAATAATTTGTGTGCTTGAATTAATTTCTTCAAAAGAGGAAGATGGTGGAGGAGAAGTGGAAGATTTAGGAGTTGTGGATGAGAAGAGGAAGATGTTGGGGATTGGGGAGAGGTGGAGGAGAAGAGGAAGAAGAAGAAGAGAGGGGTGAGGGTTTTGGAAGAGAGAGAATATATTTTGCAAATGAAGAAAAAAAAATGGGTTTGGGAGGGGGGGGTGGGGGGAGGAATTTGGGATAGCCATGGATCAAAAATTTGGACTAGCCTAGTGAAAATCACAAAATTTTGGACTAGCCACAATCCGGACTAGCCATGATTAAAATATGATGTGCCCATATAAATTGCCTAAATCTATGGACAAGATTCAAGAACAACTAGATTTATGTCACCCATTATTTAATTTTTATTATTTAACATTGTCTTAGATTTAGGAGCATAGAAATTGTTTAGACAAATATTACTACAAAAGTTACGACAACATATTTGTAGTAGTCTTGTACCTATCTTTGTACCTATCTAGGACTACCAAAAATTCTACATATATGTTATTTTAGGACCGACAAAAATTTAACAATTCTGATTTTATATGGATTGACAATTCTATTTCTTTAGGGCCCGCCAAAATTTTGACAGTTCTGAATATGCATAAAACGGTCAAAAGTATATTGTTTCCTAATAATTTAGAAACTCAATTTAGAAATCACCGATGGTTTTATCCTACTTGGTATTGCACTTTAAGAAAATTTATATCCTAGTTGGTAGAGTTTCTACATAGAAAATTGTATACACAAAAAAATACTCACAAATGATTCTTCATTTTTATCATATATGACAACAACAAAATGATCAATTTAATGATATTGGGCTCATTAATAATTTGTATGAGAGATGGATAATGTTTAGGAGAGTTTCTACATTTAAAAAATTGTATGAGAGATGAAAAATTTATGAGAGTTTTACATGTACAAATTCTCATAGAAACACTCAATCCTACATCATCGTCATATCGAATAGAAATTATGATAGAATTCATAATTGGAAAAAAAAATTATAAAATAGATTTCTATCGTCGAAATAGAAAAGATAGAAACCCTATTGGATATTGCCTAAGTACATGCAATACATTTTGCTTTTTTTTTAATTAATTAATTCTAATTAAGGTTTGCGAGTACAAATTGCTGTTATACAAGTAGTTTAGTATCAGTGGAAAGTCATCAAATGAGTTTAATTGGTTCTTTCTAACAAGAAAAAAGATCGAATCCGATTGATCCTTGTGGTTAGCGGAGAGATGTATAAAAATTGTGACTAGGTGAAAAAAGATCAGTAAATCGAACCACGAAAGCGTATTACTCCTTCCATTTGACATACAATATAGTGTGTACAAAAATTACTAATATTATGTCGAGTATTGTCAGAAAAAAAAAAAAAAAAATCCATGTCAAAGTCCAGATGCATGTCCAATTAAAATATACAACATTTAAAAATATTGACGTTTTCAAAGAAATAATAACATCTCAAACGCTAGTAACTTTTATGGCCAACTCCATATGATATTTTACCATTTTTATTAAATAAAAAAATAATACATTTTTATGTTGACTCCAATATTTTGCATCAACCACTTATGTGAGAGATAATTGATATATCTCTAATAATATAATGCGGCTTACAAACAATTCAAAATGAACCGTCCAGTACGTATATATATCCTCCATTAATTTAAAAAAAATCTAATTAACGCGTATGTTCTCTTCACCTAGTTAAGAAAAGAAAAAGAAAAAAACAAACCCATTAACTACCTGAACGTAACATATTTTAGAACATATTCAATATTTAAATTATATTTAAACTATAATATTATTATATTATTTAACTAAAACACACACACACACACACACACACACACACGTATATATATATATATATATATATAGGGTCGTTCTACAATACATCCGCTGGAAATGGATGTATCGATACATCCGAAATCTGGACCGTTGGATGTTGATCCAATGGTTCGGATTGAATAATAGTGTAGAAACATCATTTAATGCTGATTTAGACTTTTGACCTGTTGGTAACTTGCTTTAGCAGGTCATTCTTCACTTTAATTTTTTCAATGAACACCCTAAATTAATTCATATTTACTCTCTCAAAAGTCCATCCAATTTAATATTTCGTATTATATTTTTTTTGGTTACAGGCCGTCGTGGTGGTGGTGTTGGTGGTTGTGGTGGAAAGAGAAACAGAGATGAAGATGGAAATAAGAATCGGTCCGGATCGCGTCGAACGTCGTCGAGCCCTCCTAGAACAACGAGGAGTACCAGCTGCGCCGTGAAGAATCGGTTCGCTTCCCGTCGGACATAGTCGAAACCTCCTCGAACAAGAAGTATTAGCGGCGCCGCTCTAATTTTACTGTCCATGCCATTGTCAGAAATCTTATTTTTCATCTAATAATTTAATATTTTGTTAATAAAGCTACATGTCACGGTGGTGGTTGTGAACTGAGGAAAACCTGCTTCTGAGGTCGGGCGGATCATCTTGTCACATATTTTTAAAAAAATCTGTATTGATCGGACGAATTTTTTTTACTTTTCTAATGATAATATTTTCGAAGAGAATATTTTATTTGGACGGTGAACGGCCATTCTCTTTGCTTTTAACACGGAGAATGGCCATTCTCTTTGCTTTTAACACGGCGAATGGACGGAGAATGGCCATTCTCTTTGCTTTTAACACGGCGATTGTACGGAGAATGGCCATTCTCTTTGCTTTCTACACGGCGAATGGACGGAGAATGGCTGTTCTCTTTGTTTTTAACACGGAGAATGGCCATGCTCAAGGAGAATGGCCATTCTCCGTTACTTTAACATGGAGAATGGCCATTCTCCGTTCTTTGAAAACGGAGAACGGACACTCTCTGTGCTTTTAACAAAGTATGGTACATTTAGGACTGGAAATGTTCAAGTATCTCATATTTTTTTCACCAAATATTTACAGTATTTTTAATATCATTTACCATAGTACATTCATTTTATATTAAATCATTTTCAAGATAATCCGAATATCATTTTATCAGGCTTCCACTGTATGGCTGAACAAAATTTCTTGCGAATGTTTGAATATAATTAACCTACTATCAAAGAGAATTTTTCTTACATTACATTATGCCTTACACTGGCATCGACTTCATACTGATGGCATCGATGTACTGATGGCAATAACAAAGGATGAACATGCAGGATTACAATTATGTTTCCGCTTCGTGGATCCTTCACCTTCGGCGACGGTCGTTGTTTCTTCGGCGGCATTTTGATTAGAAGAGGGTTTGGGAGAGGGTTTGGGAGAAGGAAGAGGGAAAGTTCGACCGTCTTATATGACCTTGGAAAGTGGAAAAAATTAGAATAGTTTTGAGTCTTAAATTAAATTTATTACTATTATTACTAGTATAAGACGGTCGAATTTATTACTATTAAATTTAAAAAACTACTTTCCAAAATTAAATTTATTACTATTATTACTAGTATATATCCATGTGAAATTACTACATAATCCTTTGGGATTTTGATACCTTAATTTTAAAAAATTCTTTTCCAAAATTAAATTTTTTACTATTATTACTAGTATATATCCACGTGTTCCGTATAAATTATTGAAAAATTTGGCAGAAAAAACGTGGTGGAAACATATTTATTTAAAAAAATTTGACAACATATTTAAGAATGTGAAGTTTAAGACTCAATATTTCCATTTTACGAATATTTGATTAAATTTTTGAAAATAAGAAGACTATGTACTTGAAAAGAGTAAAATTGAAACAATCAATGTTGTCCTCTATTTTACTTTGTAATCATATTTAAGATGGATTTGACGGCAAGATTGACGCTGGCAGCAATCAATTCTATGACGTAACAAGTCATTGATGGGGATATCGTCGCTGATATATTGATTTGACGTAAAAAGATTTGTTAATTATAAAGAGCAATGCTATAGTTAGCAAATGGGTGTAAGTTGTAAGAAGGTTGTAAAAGTTTGATTGTAGCCGAAACCAAATTGAGTTAACAAAATATTATATTTCATTAAATCCCAACTTCTTCGCCGGAACATTCTCCAGAGAAGTATACAAGAGGAGGACAAAAAACTGTAAAACACGGAAAAAAAAGGGTCTAGCCCTCACTGGCCTCCCGGAGGATCTCCGCAAAGTCCTGCAGGGTGCGCACACCCGCCCTATGGCACAGGCGGCGAAACGCTTTCCTCTTCTCCAGAGAATCCCGTTCCTCCGGAGTGATCGGCAACAGGTCAAAGTTTGGCGCCGGATGAAGAGGTCGAGCGATGACCTCCAGTGACAACCCGCAGGCGGTCAGAAAGTTCGCAGCCGCTGCCAGCCAGTCATGGGCCGGAGGCGGCGCAGAGGGTGCTCCATGCGAAGGGGCTCGGCGACGACTGGAAGAAGGCTCTGGCAATGGTTCCCAACCAGATGATCTTTTTGGAGCCATGTTAAATGTGCAACCTACTCAGATGAATGGGGACCCCTATGTATATATATACACGTTCCTAACCGACTCTTCCTATTCCTTATTGGAAGTTGGGATATAATGTTAAAGTTACAACCAAATGCTTACAACACTCTTACAACCTTCACCCATTGCTGACATGTGGGCCATGTCATCAATGGGTGAAGGTTGTAAGAGTGTTGTAAGCAAGCATTTGGTAGTAGACTATAAGAGACATTATTGATGTCTTATTCCAGGCTTAGTTGGTTGTGCTGTTTGGCTTTTACAAGGAAGGCCTAGGTTCGAGTCTGGTGTTTGGGTTCTGTAGAATTTTTCTATTGTTAACATTTTTTGGGTGCTATTATATGCTTTTAACTTAGTATGGAACAATTTTTGGGACTGTTAATGGCCATTCTCCGTTCCTCTAACACGGAGAATGGTACATTTAGGACGGATGTAGGACGGAGAATTGTACATTTAGGACGTCGAATGGTACATTTAGGACGGAGAATGGTACGTTTAGGAATGTTCTGTAGGGTTGTGAATTTTAAATAGTTTGGCTGTTTAGTTTTGTTCTGAATCTATATAAATTGGTTTTGAAGGCTCGTGAGTTTGGCTGTTTGGTTGTTAATGGTCATTCTCCGTTCCTCTAACACGAAGAATTGTACATTTAGGACGGTGAATGGTACATTAGGACGGAGAATGATAGATGTAGGACGGAGAATGATAGATGTCGGACGGAGAATGGTCCATATAGGACGGAGAATGGTACATTTAGGACTGTTGTGTAGGGTTGTGAATTTTAAATAGTTTGGCTGTTTAGTTTTGTTTTGAATCTATATAAATTGGTTTTGAAGGCTATGAATTAGTTTGGCTGTTTGGCTGTTAATGGCCATTCTCCGTTCTTCTAACACGGAGAATGGTACATTTAGGACGGAGAATTGTACATTTAGGACGGCGAATGGTACATTAGGACGGAGAATGCGGAAAGTTGGACGGAGAATGATACATGTAGGACGGAGAATGGTCCATATAGGACGGAGAATTCATTTTGAATAAGGTAAAATCTGTGTTGGGAAATGGCGAAATCTCTTGGATATGATTACACTGAGATGTTGTATTAATGGTAAAATCTGTGTTGGGAAATGTCGAAATCTCAGAAGTGAGCCGTCTTCGGCGTCATTATATCACAGTCCATTTTATTTATAAAAAAAATAATCATGTTAAAAATTAGTATTGACAAAAGTAAAACTTGCTCAAAATGGAGAATCGAACTCATAAAAAATATCTTGCATGTAGACTAGTGAAAAATATATACTCCTCCGTCCCAAAAATATAGTCTCACTTTCCTTTTTGGTTTGTGGAGTAATTTACAATTTTAGCCTTATTTAAACTGCAATTATATCAAGATAAACTCTACAATTCTCTATGCATTTAAGAGTTGTATTTTGAAAATATACTTGAGCTCTAATGATGGATACTGAAAAGACACTTTAGTTTATATTGCCTCCAAAATTCAAACTAAAATTTGCCAAAATATTGTCTCCAAAGTTTAATGGCATTCATTTACCCAATTAGAGATCACAATAAGTACAAAAGCAAAATTCAAAACATCTATAAGGGGCATATTGGAGAGATTTTGTTTTGTTGGACATATTAATTGGATTTTCTTAATCTTGGTGAAAATAGAAATAGGACTATATTTTTGGGACGGAGGGAGTATAAAGAAATGCATGCATGCATGCTAGTGTTTTCACCATTAACCCCAGTAATGATAGATCGTATCTAATTCATTATACCACTCGTACACAGGTTCTCCTGGTACTGGGATTACATTATCAAAGGGTTTTTTAAACGTCTGAATTGAATAACAAATTTTCCAAAGTTCGTCGTCGAAGATCACGTTGAAGCACCCACGTATGTCGAGCAGGCGAAGACCCTTGCAGTTGCATATGATAGATCGCAGCGTGTCTCCATTGAACATGCCGAATCCCATATGTAGGTGCTCGAGATGCGGCATCGAATCAGCCACGGCCTTTCCCTCCGTCTCGTTTTTCGTGTCCAGCACGAACATGTTCCTGAGCATGAAATCCGGAGGGGGCATGTTCCTACTCAGCTTGACCAGACGGCGGCAATAATTTCCGGCGGAAATTATTCCAGTCGACGTGATGTAGAGGCAGTAGCTAATGTCGAGTTCTTCCAGCACAGGGAGAAACTCCATGTGTCTCACGAAAGTTTCATCACTCACGTCGCACTTCGGAATGTGCAGAACCCTTAGAAATTTTCCACTGTATTATAAAAATGGGAAAACATCAATAGAAATTAACAAAAGTATACGTAAAATTTTGTAATAGAAAAAATAAAGTATTAGAATAAGACCAAATAAAATTTTGCACTGGCCTTAAACATGCAAAAGAGAAGGCTGCTTCGTCGAGCTTGTACGCGGAGAGGGACCCTAGATGTCCCTCACTGCGAGCCACGAGCTTCATTATGGTCAAACTAATCTCAGCGGTTTTCTGGGTCCTCCGGCACCACTGTACCAAGTCGACGTTGGACCAATAGTCTAAGGGACCGTTGAGCGCCTTCCACCACGAACGGCAAACTGGGGCCACGTTGCACATTACCTCGTCCGCCGGCATCCCCGACAGTACCAGTATCATCGAGAGAATCTCGGTAGGGATGACGGCCCATCCGCTGCAGTTGATCTTGCTCCTCTCCATTGCGACTGTTCTTCTTCTTCTTTCCTTTGTTTCTCTCTAGTCGGATGGGTTCTCTTCTTTGGAAAAGGCTATTTAACCCTCGTTTACGCGGGTGTACGTAACCCGCTCGTGGAGGGGTGTGTCCGAACAAGTCACGAATCTATTGGGAAATAACGGTAATGCCACTGTATTAATATTAGCAATTAGTCGTTTGGGCTCCCAACATATTTGGGTGATGCCATCATCCATTATGTGGCATCTGACATGGCAGATGACATAACAGCTGACGTGGCAAATTTTAACCCCAAAAATTAATTACCCAAATTTTTTTAATGTTAATGTTAATGTCAATATTAATATTAATGTTAATGCTAATGCTAATGTTAATGTTAATATTAATGTTAATATTAATCAATGTTAATTTAATATAAAATTATTTATTTACTATTAATGTTCATTTTAATATTAATTTTATTGTTAAATTTTGTCATGTCAGCTGTCATGTTAGCAACCATGTCATATGCCACATAATGGAAGATGGTATCACCCAAATTTTTTGGGAGCAAATAGCATTTTTGTAATATTAGTTTTAATTATATTGTAAATTTTAAATTAACAGAAAAGCCAATGTAGATTTAATATTAATGCTCTGAATAGCCCAACTCATCATGCCAATTGGCTACAACGCTCATGATCTCTCTAGCTCACAAAGGAGTACATTGTTCCATACATTATGCCTCTTTATAGCCAACAAGTAGTCTTCGGCTGAACATCTCGCAAGTCCGAACGCCAATGCGGTAGCTCCTCTTGAACGCTAAGGACTCCATGCATCTGGAAGTCCAAGCCGAGCCCCGCCTCGAGCCGAACCTATCCTGAACTTGTCCACCACCGTGTCCCTGCGGCAGATACAGTTAGACATAATCTTAACATAAACATTGTGATCATGCTCATCTATGTCCCATTTCGCCTAGCCTGCAAGGTTAGAACTTTACATAAGAAATCATATCATTTCACTCAACCAACCAACCGTAAACTTAAACATATGCATAAGGGTGGCAGGCCCTGCGCCTGCACCCAGCGCTAATCTCAGCCCACCGGCCCTATCTATATGAAGGTCACGGTGTTTCTATCACGACCCGCACCCTGATTAGGGGCACGAGTACGTCGTTACGTCCACCCTGATTAGGGGCACGAGTACGTGGTTACGCCCTATCTATATGAAGGTCACGGTGTTTCTGTCACGACCCGCACCCTGATTCGGGCGTTCGTTGAGAATATTGGGGCATTGTGCCAATTGAAATAGAGATAAGCGAACTTGCTTGGTTGTATGAAATATAGATTCGTTGCATGGTCAAATGGACTAAAGACTATTGCCCGTGCATGGGTGTTTCTTCCCTCGAACGTGATCACCAGGGCGCTGGGACCGTTCGGCCTAGGAGGGATGCGATAATCGGTATTGTTGGTGCACTTCGACTAGACGGGTAGCGCCTATCTAGCGAATGTGATAAGCCACTTACACGAGTACTTCGGGGGTCCTCGGATTAGTGGTTAGCAACCACAACTGGGTGACTGTCGTCTTACATTTTCGATTCGATAAATATAAGTCCATTCTAGCTTGACAAGCTAGTGACCTTCATATAGTTAAGGGCGATGGGTTTGGAAGTGCAAGGTATACGTATCTTGCATGGATGGATCCGAATAGAGGGCACTATAACATGACAGGAAGAACAGATAGGCGTATTCACCTTGCGTCGGTTGCAAGGGCGAGTGCGTCGACTTGGTAAGTCGCGCCACGAATCAAACACGAGATTGCTTGCTTGCCTATTCAAATTCGATAACATGCTTGCTATGATAACATGTTTTATGCTTTCGAATAAGTCATGAAATTGACCCTAAGGAGAACATAGCAAGATCATAAGCTAAGTTGCATGATTCAACATAAATATTACAATGTCGGTTTGGAAAGAAGATCTTTGCTTCAGTACATGCGAGGACGAACGTACTGATCCCCCACCAGCTTCATGCAGGGTGCAGGGAATGGATGGCCCACGGCGAAGCGTTGCTTGAACGTGTTAAGGCTTGGAATGCCGAAGCCCACCGGCCCTATCTATATGAAGGTCACGGTGTTTCTGTCATGACCCGCACCCTGATTAGGGGCACGAGTACGTGGTCAACGGTATCCTGTCAGAAAAACGAGCAAGTACAAACACCAACAGAAGTTCCATATGAATTGACAAATACTATAAGAGACATTATAATGAAATACAAGACAAAGATATAGGCGACTTGGAAACTATTTGAAGCCGAGTTACAACCCTTGGACCAATAAATGTAAAATGTGATTTGAATTATTAGAGCGATATGTGATCTGCTAGGGAGTCATGGTGCTCCCTGAACTGTAGCCGGTGCACCTCTCTCCACTGCTGTCATAGCTAGCTGATGCAAGTTCTCCATGGTCTGTCGCAGCAATGACCCTGGCTTGTCATCACGCAATGACCATGGACGGTTCGCACCGTAATGCATCTTTGGCATCCTTATGTGTAAGACTATGATCGCTTCGATACAGGTTGCTAGACCAATATCCGAAGGATCCCAAACCTACTGATATCATAGCTTATCACAACACTTGACGGTCGCAACCCGTCATAATGATGTGCACCATAAATACCATACATAATTCCCTCCTTTGAACTACTAGGTTGAATTAAGATGATGTGCACCATAAATACCATACTAAATACGTACACTGGACGGTCGCAACAATATCAAAGCTTATTGAGTATATTATATTGACATTGCTTGTCCTCCATTCGTAGTTGATCGTTCTTGACAGGTTTTGATATTATATATGTTGTTAAATAGTAGAACTAGACAGCGTTCTACGTCGTTTCTGCGGTGTAGGCTGGGACGCTGTCACGTTATGGAATGGCTTCTCTGGAACCATCCTGGACGTATAGCTTTGTTAATCGGGGTCCTTTCAACGCAAGTAGCTAGCTCCGATGCAAGTCCCCGCTAAACCTGTGCTGATCGAGGAAACTACGTTGTCGACAAGTTGTCCATAACCGTGCGAAGACATATTTTCCTTTTAGTTATTAAGACATAGCCTACATTATCTTTGAAAACTCAATCCCTTTCCCGTGTTTGCGCCCTTGCATTTATCCTTTCATTCGCAACAACATTATCAATTTACCTAGGAAGGGGGTCGAGAAGAGGAGGGTCAGCCACTCACATTGAGTTTACTTCAGGCGAGAGAATGGATCTTAATTCAACCGTTCCCGTTCGATCGAGTCAATCGATCCCGACCTATCGGTCCCGACCGAATCAATATCGACAGTGTTCCTTTCTCGCGCACCCTATCACGACCCGCACCCGGAGTAAGGGCATTCCATAACGTAACAGCGTCCCAGCCTACACCGCAGAAATGACGTAGAACGCTGTCTAGTTCTACTATCTAACAACAGTTAGATATTATAACCTGTCGAGAATCAAGGGTCGTCGTCTAACCCAGCTATGGCAGTCTATTCTTGTGTATTGCTCCTTCAACCAATCCATTCCTAGGCCAAGGGACCGATTCGGCCCGCAGCAAAAGGGTCGTCGTCTAACCCAGCTATAGTCCGTGATGTCTTGACATTGCCAGTGGCCTTCACACCCTTTCACTGCTTAACAAATGCACGTGACACGAGACGGTGCTTGCTATACTTCGATAGCCCAACAAAACTCTTTTCTAATGTGTTCGTGCAACGACTTGACAAGCAAGGGCTACGCCAAGCCTAGCATCGAGGGAAATACGACTTAAACTATGGGACAAGCGAATGTTAGTATTAATTGTAGTTCCAATTACATTTTAAATAAAAAAGAATACAATTTTAACTTTAACTAGTTTGAAGTAAATGTTAAATCCAAAACTATTTTTAATTTTAGTAGTCATATTAGTTTCAATAATATTGTAAATGTTTAAATTAACATGAATGCCACGGTATTAGAAACCTAGCTAGCTGATGTCACGTTGCTCGGGGCTTGGTTAGTGTTCGTCTAAACTAGTACGTGCCAACTAGTTATTAGTAATGATAACCAAAAATTGAATTTTAAGTTTAAAATCTAGTCGAGCTCGATCCTTCCTCTTTATCCCATCTCCCACACTCTCTTTCTCTCTCTCTATCTCTCTCGGGTTCTTTCTCACATGTTGTGTTCCTTACGCAACAGGTCCCGTAGCATTAAATGCTCTGCATGCGTTATTCTACACAATTTAATAATAAACACTGACACCATATCATTAGAAGAGCAAAGGTTGTCTTGGAAGTCGTAAAAAATTACTTTATATTGTCTTCTCAATACTTTTTTTTGCATTGGAGATGACTTTTTAAACTTCTTGTCATTTTTGAATATAGCCGCCTATGCAAGTTATTGTCTTCTGCGACTCTGTCTCATGCCACATAGGATACACAATACATAACAATTAACAAGACAATAGGGTTTCGTAGCATTAAATGCTGATGCATGTGTTATCCTACAAAAGAGGGCCACGTGGAGATTGCTGTTGCATGCTTCCTCATGCGTTATTAGCTACACATTTTAATAAGGCACGTACCCAGAAGACGAGAAAGTTTTGTTGGAAGTTGTTTCCTTAAAATTATGCTTGCTCCTAGAATCACTCAAGATTTTTCATGAGCCATCAAAAGAGGGCCACGTGGCAGAGTTACAATGAGACGAAAAGGTTGTGTTGTTGCCTTGCTGGAAGTTGTTTCTTCCTGCATAATGTTTTTTGTACCTCCAAATTGCACTTTCAAACTGTCCATCCTTACGTGGCAGCTGACGTGACATGTTGATCTGGCAGCTGACGTGGCAAATTTTTTTGTAAATAAAACTAAAAATAAAAATTAACATTAAAGTTAATATTCCAGATTAACATTAACATTAATATTAATATTATCGTTAACATTAACAATAATATTAATATTAACATTAACCTTAACATTAATATTAACATAAATTAATATTAACACTAAAATAACTTTGATATTAACGTTAAATTATTATGGAGAAAATTGGGTTGTTATCAGTCATGTCAGATGACACACTATTAATTTAGGAAAATGCTAAGAAGCTCATTTATTTAACATGCCACATCAGATGGGAGGGCTATATATAGAGGGTCAATATGGAGGTACGATAATATCATTACTCTTTCTTCTTCTATTGTTTCTTGTCCTTCGTTTCTTCTGCTGGTTTCTAACACACACTATTTTCTTCAATGTCGACGTCATATGGAGAAAGTGATCGTCGTGGGGAAGATTTAGTCGATGAAGAAATCCTCCATTCAAGAGGACTGTCAGATGATTTGCCGCAAGATGAGCAAAGTTTGGAAGATGTTAGCTTAGGAGACAGTAAAGAACAAGATGAAGACATCAACTCAAACAACGAAATGTTATTTCGCATCACCCTTTCTAATGGATTTAAGAAATGCGTTATATTTTACATATATTTCTCATGTATATTTTGTTTTATTCTGTTCTTAGGGACGCCGATGAATCTCCATTGGATTTCGATGCAGCGACAATGAAAAAAATATTGCAATCTGCCAACATTAATAAAGATCCAACCATGCTCTTAGAAGAAGATGTTGTTGGCCTACAGTTCAACTCTATTGAAGAAGCAGGGACATTCTACCGAATTTATTCAAAAGCATATGGTTTCAGTATTAGAAAGAACGAGGTAAAGAAAAACAAATCTGGTATGGTGACGATCCGTAGTTGGTGTTGCTCGAATGCGGGATTCAGACACAAGAAATACAAGGAAGCTCCAAACAGGGTTCGTGAGCCAAGAAGTGAAAGCAGAACTGGTTGTAAAGCAATTTTTCGTATTGGGTACACCCATAAAACAAAGATGTGGTCCGTCAAAAAATTTCATGTACTTCACAACCATAGCCTGGCGAGTAATTATGAATCAGCGTTCTTGAGATCCCATCGTAATATAACACCCGCAGAGTTGGAAGAAATTAAGCTTATGAAGCAATCAGGGATGGGGACTGGAGAGATATGGAATTTACTTGTCGAGAGGAAAGGTGGCTGGGATAATGTTGGATGGACGAGAAAGGATTTATACAACGTTCTAGCTCGAGATAGTAGAGCACTCGACGATGTTCATGCTTCGACAACACTTACATTTCTTCAATCAAAGGAGAATAGTGACCCAGATTTCTTCTACGACTACAAGGTAGACGAAGATTCCAGATTGACCCATCTCTTTTGGGCTGACGGTTCTTGTCGATTCGATTACGAACTATTTGGAGATTCACTAGCATTCGATTCTACATATAAAACAAATAGAAGTCAAATGCCGTTGGTGGTTCTAGTGGGTACAAACAATCATGCGATGACTTGTGTGTTTGGGTTTGCAATGATCCACAATGAGACTGCGGAGACTTATTCTTGGGTTCTGCAAAAATTCCTAGAGTGTATGAATGGCAAATTACCATTGACAGTTCTCACGGATGGTTGCAGATCCATGAATAAAGCAATTAAGGATTTAATGCCCAGCGTAGTTCATCGAACGTGCTCATGGCATATCCTTAACAATGCTGCCAAAAATGTACACCGAGAGGGTTTTCACAATAAACTGAGTCTTCTGATTAAAAGGTACATAGCACACTTGCTACTTTACTTTGACGTATGTTGTTGTTACAATATGACAACTTTAGTTAATGTCCATGTTTCTAAACAGGTACTATTCAGTCGAAGAATTTGAAAACCGTTGGCAGCAGATGCTAACAGATTATAATTTAGAAAACAATGAGTGGACCACTGCATTGTACAGAACGAGGGAGCGATGGGCGGACACATTCCTACGTGGTAATTATTTTGGCGGTTCTACAGCAACAAATAGATGTGAATCTATGAATGCTTTTCTGAAAAGGTTTTTGAATGAGAAGCTGCCACTTTGGAAGGCCCTTCAAAATTGTGACCACGGTTTGGCGGCCTTACGTTACGGCCATATGGGTAAGCATGTCAATGATAAATTCTCAACACCAGTTGTGAATCAAACTAGCATGACCGTAATAGAAGGTAAATTTGCCGCAATTTACACTAAAAAGGTGTTTATAGATGTAAGGAATGAAATCACACGTTCTGATGCATATATTGTTCCCCATTATCACATCGTAAGAGGGACAGAAGTTTGCACTGTCCAAAAGTATTTGTCGTCAGACAGTGTCAACCGTAAGGTTATATTTCTTCCGGCCGACAACATCATAACATGTGAATGCATGTGGATGGAGACCAAGGGGATTCCTTGTAGGCATATTTTTGCAGCAATGAAGAGATTACAAATTGGAGATATTCCAAAGAACTTGATAAAATCTCGTTGGCTCAAGGATTGCAAAGAGAGTTATCTCTCCGGACCTGGCTCAGAAAGAAGATTCATCCACCCAGACATTATTGAGAGCAGAAGGTATGGTGCTATTAATGAACAAGTTAATCTGTTTACATACTATTGTAAAAATTAAGCAAAGTTCAAGAGAGGGGAACGGAGTTGATGTCGTCTGTTCTGATGGAGTTGAAAGAAATGGTGTCCGATATTGGCGAAGAAGAACAAATGGTAGCTGATGCAGTTCAAGGAGTGCATGAAGCTTTAAAAGAGCCAAATCCGGTAGCAACAAAAGGAAGGCCTTCTCAAGGGAAATCAAGCCAGCCTATAGAAAGTCAATCTATCCCGAAGGCTAGAATATGTAGATTTTGTAAAAAAACTGGTCACGATTATCGTAATTGTAAAGTACGAAAGCGAAAAAGTGAAAATGAGCAAATGGAATAAAATGAAACGTCGTTGACTTAAGATAATGTCTTTCTTATGTGGCAAGATGTCATTCACACGAGACAACTAGATAAAAAAATATGTTCTCCAATGCAAAGTTTGAGAAGACAATTAGATAAAAATGGAGAACATTAAATTCCAATTTCAAAACGTAGTACATCAAAAATGGAGAAAATATGTTCTCCGTGCAGTTCAAAACGGAGAATAACATTCTCCGTTTCAAATGACACGGTGAATTTCATTCTCCGTTTCAAATTAAAACGGAAAATGAACATTCTAATGTGTTTTTAACACTGGGAATCTTATTCTCCGTTTCAAAATAAACGGAGAATACCGTTCTCCGTTCCAAATTAAACGGCGAATAGTATCCTCAATCGTTTAATACTGGGAACGGCATTCTCCGTAAAGTTCAAAACGAAGAATATAATTCTCCGTTACAAAAGAAACGGAGAATATAATTCTCCGTTTTAAATTAAAACGGAGAATGAACATTCTAATTTGTTTTTAACACTGTGAATGCTATTCTCCGTTTAATTCAAAACGGAGAATGTCATTCTCCGTTTAATAAAACACGGAGAATGCTATTGTGGTGTCGTGGTTACACTGCTAGAATTGTATTCAAGAGGTCATTGGTTCAAATCTTGACTATAACAATATTTTGTTTTATTTATACTTTTTTTGTAAGTTACTTATGGGGCCCATTTAAAAGGGAAAAAACTTTGATACAGGCACCTATGTATGACATGTGGGCCATCTCAAAAATTAATGTGTATATATATATGATTACACGTTTTACAAAGCAAGAGGGGACCACATGTCATACATCGGGGTATCAAAACTTTGAAAAGAGTTTTGTTAGAAAAGAGTTTTGTGGGCCCTATTAAAATTTATGTATATATATATATGTGTACACATGTTATAAAGCAGGAAGGGCCCACATGTCATACATTGGGGGCATCAAAACTTTGATACAGTAGGGGGTATCAAGTTGGCAGAATTCGAAGGGGCAGATTCATTGGTATTAATGGCATATAGATGGCCGTAGTTGGAAGAGTTTGTTCTAGTCTTACTTAGCTTTAATTGAGAAGGGGCAGATGCATTGGTATTGATGGAAATTAATTGAATTGAATTCGAAGTGGCTGCCTTTTTGGCGCATGAGTCCGAGTTGTTCCATGCCTATAAATGCCAGTAGTGTAGAGAGAGTTTGTTCTCATCTCACTTAGCTTTTCTTGTGGCGATGGACTCTACCGATCCCCCGCCTTGGCAAGACTCTTTCCTCTTGGTTGTCGATCTCCTCGTTCGAAGAAGCTTTGGTGGTGAAGTCCTTCAGAAGACTGACATGTGCCTGGGTTTGGATTTATTGCCATTCCACGCTCTGTCGAAGCGCCCACACGTTGATTGGCTCGGACTATGCACGGTGTTCCTTTGCCGCCAGGAGTTCATCTCCTCAACATGTTCCATTGGCCCGACGATGCACGGTGGTAAAGTCCTTCAGAAGACTGAGATGTGCATGGGTTTGGAGTTTATTATCGTTCCACGCTCTGTCGAAGCGCCCGCCAGGAGTTTATTTCTTCGACATGTTCCATGTTGAAGAAGGATGGCTTTGTACGGTGCTCTGCCTCAAGGATTTCCTTGAGGCAGTGGGTTCCTTTGCCTCAGTAAGTTCCTTTGCTCGGAGGATACACGATGAAGTGGCTTGCCTCAAGGAGTCATCCAACGGTTCCTATGCTATGACGATGCACGATGAATACCATCTACCACGCGGACACGAACTGAAAGACGACAGAGAACAACACTCCTTGACAGATGAAGCTTTCAATTGAATTCCTTGAGGAAATCACTTCATCGTGCATCGTCAGAGCAATGGAACTCCCTGAACAAAGGACCTCCGTGCATTGTAAGAGCAATGGAACTCCATGAACAAAGGAACTCCGTGCATAGTCAGAGCGAATCAAAGTGCGAGCGCTCCGACAGAGTGTGGGTTTGGATTTATTGTGCTCGCACTTTGATTCGCTCTGACGATGCACGGAGTTCCTTTGTTCATGGAGTTCCATTGCTCTGACTATGCACGGAGTTCCTTTGTTCAGGGAGTTCCATTGCTCTGACGATGCACGATGAAGTGATTTGCCTCAAGGAATTCAATTGAAAGCTTCATTTGTCAAGGAGTGTTGTTCTCTGTCGTCTTTTAGTTCTTGTCCGTGTGGTAGATGGTATTCATCGTGCATCGTCAGAGCATAGGAACCGTTGGATGACTCCTTGAGGCAAGCCACTTCATCGTGCATCCTCCGATCAAAGAAACTCACTGAGGCAAAGGAACCCACTGCCTCAAGGAATTCCTTTGCCTCAAGGAGTTCCATTGCTCTGCGATGCCCGCACGCAGCTCACATTCAACTTTTTTCTTGATAGTAGGATTTTATGTAGTATTCCAGACTTTCATAATGTACATGTAACTCAAAAGGTTAGACTTTTCGTGGTTATCACAATGTAAATGTAACTCAAAAAGGATTTTATTATAAAAGACAGAAGAGCAGACATAAACGGTGAATAGAATACTCAAACGATTTAATTTAAACGGGAAAGTTATTCTCCGTTTCAAGTAAACGGAGAATTCCATTCTCCGTTCCAACTAAAACGGAGAATATAATCCGAAGGGGCAGATTCATTAGGAATAAATGGCATATAAATGGAAGAATTCATTGGTATTAATGGCATATAAATGGCAGATTCATTGGTATTAATGACAATAAAAGTGACTGTAGCTTGGCGCATGAGTTCGAGTTGTTAAATTTTGCAATAAATGGCAGAATTTGGGAGATCTTATTATAAAAATGACTGCCCTTTTGGCGCATGAGTTCGAGTTGTTTCATATGTAAATAAAAGTCAAACATTTCGTGGTTTTGACAATGTAAATGTAATTCAAAAATGATTATATTATAAAAGCAGAGCTTATCAAAGACAGAAGTTCCTTGCCCAATTACATCATAATTACATTGTTGTTTTACAATGTCATTCTTATGTGGCAAATGTCATTCTCCGTTTTAATTTAAAACGGAGAATGATATTCTCCGTTTTAATTTTAAACGGAGAATGATATTCTCCGTTTTAATTTAAAACGGAGAATGAACATTCTAATTTGTTTTTAACACTGTGAAGCTATTCTCCGTTTAAATCAAAACGGAGAATGTTATTCTTCGTTTAATAAAACACGGAGAATGCTATTGTGGTGTCGTGGTTACACTGCTATACTTGTATTCAAGAGGTCATTGGTTCAAATCTTGACTATAACAATATTTTGTTTTACTTATACTTTTTTTGTAAGTTAATTATGGGTGCTATTTAAAAGGGAAAAAACTTTGATACAGGCACCTATGTATGACATGTGGGCCATCTCAAAAAATAATGTGTATATATATATGTTTACACGTTTTACAAAGCAAGAGGGGACCACATGTCATACATCGGGGTATCAAAACTTTGAAAAGAGTTTTGTTAGAAAAGAGTTTTGTGGGCCCTATTAAAATTTATGTATATATATATATTTGTACACATTTTTTTAAAGCAGGAAGGGCCCACATGTCATACATAGGGGGTATCAAAACTTTGATACCCCCTACTGTATCAAGAAAAAAAAACTTTGATACAGTAGGGGGTATCAAAGTTGGCAGAATTCGAAGGGGTATATTCATTGCTATTAATGGCATTGGTATTGATGGAAATTAATTGTTCCAGTCTTACTTAGCTTTAATTGAGCAGGGGCAGAATTCGAAGTGACTGCCTTTTTGGCGCATGAGTCCGAGTTGTTCCATGCCTATAAATGCCAGTAGTGTAGAGAGAGTTTGTTCTCATCTCACTTAGCTTTTCTTGTGGCGATGGACTCTACCGATCCTCCGCCTTGGCAAGACTCTTTCCTCTTGGTTGTCGATCTCCTCGTTCGAAGAAGCTTTGGTGGTGAAGTCCTTCAGAAGACTGACATGTGCCTGGGTTTGGATTTATTGCCAACCCACGCTCTGTCGAAGCGCCTGCACGTTGATTGGCTCGGACTATGCACGGTGTTCCTTTGCCGCCAGGAGTTCATCTCTTCAACGTGTTCCATTGGTGCTCTGTCGAATCGCCAGCCAGGAGTCTATCCCTTCGACATGTTCCTTGTTGAACAAGTATGGCTTTGCACGGTGCTCTGCCACAAGTTAACAAAATTCCTTGAGACAGGGGGTTCCTTTGCCTCATGAGTCTATCTCTTCTACATGTTCCTTGTTGAAGAAGGGTGGCTTTGCACGGTGCTCTGCCTCAAAACAAAATTCCTTGGGGCAGTGGGTTCCTTTGCCTCAGTGAGTTCCTTTGCACGGAGGATGCACGATGAAGTGACTTGCCTCAAGGAGTCATGCAACGGTTTCTATGCTCTGACGATGCACGATGAATACGACGCGGACACGAACTGAAAGACGACAGAGAACAACACTCCTTGACAGTTGAAGCTTTCAATTGAATTCCTTGAGAACAACACTCCTCTGACGATGCACGATGAAGTGTTTTGCTTCAAGGAATCCAATTGAAAACTTCAACTGTCAAGGAGTGTTGTTCTCTGTCGTCTTTCAGTTCGTGTCCGCGTGGTAGATGGTATTGATCGTGCATGGTCAGAGCATAGGAACCGTAGCATGACTCCTTGAGGCAAGTCACTTCATCGTTCATCCTCCGTGCAAAGGAACTCACTGAGGCAAAGGAACCCACTGCCTCAAGGAATTTTGTTTTGAGGGAGAGCACCGTGCAAAGCCATCCTTCTTCAACAAGGAACATGTCGAAGAGATAGACTCCTGAGGCTAAGGAACCCACTGCCCTTTTGGCGCATGAGTTCGAGTTGTTTCATATGTAAATAAAAGTCAAACTTTTCGTGGTTTTGACGATGTAAATGTAATTCAAAAATGATTATATTATAAAAGCAGAGCTTATAAAAGACAGAAGTTCCTTGCCCAATTACATCATAATTACATTGTTGTTTTACAATGTCATTGCTAGGATCGATTTACATATTTGCTTGAAAGCAACTCCTTAGCCCATGCCAACCTCATCTTTGTCATCTTCTGGTGAGTTTTATTGTCATTTCCTCCCGGTATTTCGAAGGGAGGATTCGTCAACCTATTCATATAATACGCCGTGTACAAGAGGCAGTTGGGTGCCCGTTGTTGTGGGCAATTTAGAGAACAATTCAGCACTTTGCTCTCATACTCCTTCTTCGCCGGGCATCTCTCCCTCATCATATCAACTTTTCTCCTGACGATAGGCTCTAAGGTTTTCTTCGTTAATTCTGCATCCACCTTGCACGTATCGTACGTAGTTTGCAACAAGGAGTTGTAGTGTGTCCAGTCGTAGGAGATAAAGTTGAATGTGAGCAGAGTATAGTGTTTGATGGTTGCATTAAAAAGTGGGATCAATAACAACTCTATGTCGTCCTCCAAACCCATGACGAAGTCTTCTACTTTTTGGATGTCTTCACAGGCGCCGAGTTTTGCGGTTTCTTCATTGACACGTTGAATGACGGTCTGTTGTTTTCCAAAAACAATACACAATATCATGAGTAATTTTTTTTCTGTCATTTTTCATCGGTGTACACATGAATATGGGTTTTTCTGTTTGAATACTTACCAATGTGTGGGCCGACATGAATGCAGACCACTTATGTGATTGGGCCGCCGGCTTTTTTTTCTGGATCAATGGCACCTTCTTCGAACTAGACGGGGCACACCTTTTACTGCCTTGAATTTCTCTCATCTTTCTTATTATTATGTCCAGTATGCCAGCCTCCATGTCGTCATAGTTGAGTATGTCTTGCATGTCTACTGCCGACAGCTGGACTGAAACTTCATTTTCACCCTCTTCCGGAAAAAATTCGTATACCATATCACTGCACATAAATTTAGTTTACATTAAATTAATAAATATAGATTCTCATTACATAATTGTGAAAAAGTCTAGAAAAAAGGAACGAAAAAAAGGGTTCAGAATACATACTTTGGAGAATTCTTTCTGGGAATTACGATGTCGATGTATTGTTTCTTCAGCTCTTCATCCGCATGTTCCCAAAGTAAAAGTTCATCGCATTCCCTTAGTATGACGTGGTTCTTCTTTAATTCAGCCATTTTGGCGTCTTCTCGGGATTTCGTAGCGTCATTAACCTTCCGCTTTTTATTAGCCTCTCCAACTGTATTGCTTTTAATTAACCTCTTTCCCCCCGATCCTCCTCTTCTTCTGACTTCTCTTGGAGCAGCAGGTTCAGCAGCAGCTTGTAACTCCTCATTCTGAAGTACTTTAGCCATGGCTTCGAGATCTTTAATTTTGCAATCCTTTTCATTGGCTTCAATCTTAAATGATTCAACTTTCTTTTGAAGCTCCCTTTTCTCCTCAACGAGCCTTTCATTTGTTTCTCTGAGTTGTTTGGTTGTTCGTACTGAAATAAAACAAACAACAATGAAATGTATGATGTGAACCTAGCACGGAGAATGACATTCTCCGTATAATATAATACGGAGAATAGAATTCTCCGTTTGGAATTACACGGAGAATAACCTTTCCAGTATCGACATGATATGGAATAGCAATTATCCGTTCCAAATAACACGGAGAATGACTATTCTCCGTGTTATAGTACACGGAGAATAGTCATTCTCCTGGAAGATTACAAATCAGGAATTTGAAATAGAAAAGATTTTACCTTGTGCATGTAGATCTGATTTAAGAATAGAATTCTGCTTTCTCAAATCCTCCAGTTCATGCACAGAGCCCTCCATCAGAACGTTGACTGCACGTTGTTGTAATTCTTGTGCCTCGAGCTCTTTCAGCTTTTCTTTGAGTTTTTCGTTCTCAAGGTTGGCTGCACGTAACTGCGCTCCTTGTGCCTCCATCTCTTTTAAATTTTCTTTGAGTTCTTCATTCTGCGCTTTAAGAACAGAATTCTGCTTTCTCAAATCCTCCAGCTCATGCACAGAGCCCTCCATCAGAACGTTGACTGTACGTTGTTGTGATTCTTGTGCCTCGAGCTCTTTCAACTTTTCTTTGAGTTCTTCCTTCTGCGCAAGAATATCAGAATGATGTCTTCTCAAATCCTCCAGTTCATGCACAGAGCCCTCCATCACAACGTTGACTGCACGTTGTTGCTCTTCTTCTGCCTGGAGCACTTTCAGCTTTTCTTTGAGTATGGCATTCTCAAAGTTGGCTGCACGTAACTGCGCTCCTTGTGCCTCCATCTCTTTCAACTTTTCTTTCAGTTCTTCATTCTGCGCAAGAATATCAGAATGATGTCTTCTCAAATCCTCCAATTCCTTTGCTGAGTCGTCCATCACAGCGCCCATTTCATGATACGGTGTTATCCGTTGTTCATCAAAATTATCCCCACCTGCTTCTTGGTGTTCTTCCTCTCCCTCTTTTTCAACTTCTTCTATAGGTGGCTCCTCTTCTTTGTGCCCTTCTTCTTCCCCAACAGGTATAACCAGATCTTCCAATATCATCTTCGATCTCATTTTGTTGTGATATTCGGCCTTGAGGAAGTTTGAGATATCATACCCATTCCATGTGAAAAATCTTGGGTAATCAGGAATTGGGGCGAACTTCCTTTCCACAAATTTACTATGTTCTGCAAACCAATAGAGGAAGTATATTGTGAAACCTTCCAATTTGTGGAAAGCCATTGAGTAATCCCCCTGTTCAGTTTTGCTTCTACTCCTCTTTAAGCTATCCATTACATATGCCAGGATTAACCTTGGCCAGCATATACTCTTGATCACGTCCACACTGTCTACCAAGGCCAAGAATCTGTACGGCAAATTTGAACCGCCAGACTTTGTGAAGAATACAGTTTGGCACAAGTGGAAGATTATTAGCTTGGCCAAATCATCTGGATTAACAGCGTTATCTCCGCCACGAAGCCGTCGTAACAATTCAAAGAACTTGTCTCTCACTTCCTTATTCGTGACTTCTGAGTGTTTGCCCTTAGTATTAGCCAGCAATCTTGTGAAATGATCTCTGCACAGGCTCAATGATGCTGGTGGTGTGGGCTGCTGTTGTTTTTCCTTTATCAATCTTCTGTAAGAAACATCATCAACGCTTTCTTCATTCAGCGGTAGACCGAATATGACTGCCATATCCTTGACGCTTGGCGCGATTTTAACATTGGTGCTCAATTCAAAGCACCCGACGCCATCTTCTTCTTCTGTGTAACTTGCAATTAAATTCTCAAGCCCTTCCGTTACCTTGGCCATTTCGGAGACGTGGACTCTGTTTTGGTAGAAAACCTCGACAAAATTCCAGAAACCGGTATTCTTCAAGGAACCAATAACTGGCTCAGGTAAACGGCCAGCATCTCGATTGACCTCCTCCATAAGATTTAGCATTGGCTTGAAGGTAGAACGGAAAAGTCTTGAATCCTTATTCCGGACAGATTTTCTTTCTGCAAAAAAAAAAAAAAAACCAAAAATTAGGTCGGAGAATGGCCATTCTTATGGGTTTTAACACTGGGAACGGCATTCTCCGTTTCAAGTTAGACGGAGAATGACATTATCCGTTCCAAATTAAACGGCGAATAGAATTTAACATTCAAATGCGTTTTATGACGGAGAATGTCATTTTCCTTGAAATATATACAGAATTTGCGAACATAAAATTAAAGTTATACCTTCTTTTTGCACTTCTTCTTGCACTTCTTTTTGTTTAGCAACTTTTTCCTTTTTCTTTTTTGCAACTTTCTTAGAATAGGGTTTCCGTTGTTCTCCGTCTGTCGCTTTTGGATTTTCTGTAACTGGTGCATCTTCTCTATTTGGTAATGCTGCCGGTGATGATTCTGCCGCTGATGCCGACATGGTATGAATATTGCGAATGGGGAGGAAGGTTTGAAGATTTTGGAGGAGAATGACCTAGGTTTGAGTACAGACTGGAATATGGAAGAAGAGGAAGCTCCGAAACGGTTTTTCTTTTCCCTTTTCCTTTTTTAAAAAAAGGGTTCGGGGGTGTTTTGAATTAATTAGAAGGGCAAAAATGTCATTCGATGGAAGTGCAAAAGACTCTTTTCTGCTTAATCAAAAAGAATTGAAGCCGTTTGGCAAAAATGTCATTACAACTCAACAAAACAAATGAACATAATACATTAGGGTTTTCCATACATTAAATATAAAAGAAGAAGGAAAAAAAATCATCGTCTTCCATATTCAACCAGTTTGGACTTCTTATTTAGCTCTTCATTGTGCTCTGAAGTTGTAATCCATTCAGCAACTATGCGTCTTTCCTTTTCTGCATCAAACTGCATATAACAAATATAACATCAAAAATATTGCTCTAAAAAGTTGAAGTTTTTGACGACATATTTTCATACTTACATCGATAGAACGGTAGTCCAGGCTACATCGGTCTTTCATGAATGCAATTAAAAAAATTCCACAATCAAGTAAATTGCCTTGGCGGGGAACATAAGAAGGACGCTTTATTGTAAAAGTAGAAAAGCTGAACCTAGCATCTCTCAGCTTCAAAATCTCTTCTTGGAGAAAGATATCCAAATTTGAAAGCTACAATTACCAGAAAACAAATATGTATTAGTATAATGCGTATTCTTGTACCCAATTCATAAAAATTGATGAATATGAGCTTACTATTTCTTTTATAACTGTTCTGCTTTGAATCGGATCATCTTCAGATGCAAGTGAGTCCCAAATTTCAACAGTCCTGTTTTTAAACACAACTCTTGCAAGAGTATAGTGTTCGCCCAAATGAATGGGTATGTATATCTGAATCAGGATAATTAGGTAAAACAAATTAGTAAATTTTTAGAAAATTAGGATTAATAATTAAACATAAATACATTAATACCTCTTTACAAGTGCTTAAAGATCCCATGTAATCCTGAAAGTATTTATACTTCTTCCATATTTTATAAGGCTTTTTGACGGATGGAGGTAACGTGGCTTTCTACATTCACATCAATTAATACATTAAGAAGGACAAACAAACGAGAAAATTGTTAATGCATATGCATTGAAGAATAAAATGCTCACTCACCGACATCCTTATTGGTAAAAACCATACTTTAGCTTTATTGGAGGTTCTTTTTCGTTCCTCCGCGGTGAGAATAGCAGAGACAATACTTATAATCTGAATAAAACATTAAAAATATCAGCGATGGAATCGAAGTAAACATAGATGGCATCTAAGAAGAAATATACTATCTATACATACCCCATTGGTAATTCTCGTTAAAGGAGCTAAGGTCTTCATCTCCCACCGAGACACATAGGTTTTGTTGCAAGATGATATTATTTCACTAAGAAAAGAAACGAATAAATTAGGAGAAAAAAACTGTTGGAATAAAATCAAAACTCATATTACTTACTCGTCATCTCTATCATCTGCAAAAATATAGTCGTAATATCTCGAAGAAACACTAGTACAATTGCTAGGCTTCGAGGTTGAACCACTTATTAAATTTTTGGATGGTGTGACCGGATTTATATTTATACGCATTCTTTTAGAAGGACTGCTAAAGACAGTTTCTTCTTCTTCTATAGCTTCCAATGCGAGATATCGGTCCAATCCTTTACTACGAGACTGTAGCTCCACGTCCTCCTCTTCGGAAGAAGATTCAACGGAAACCACCTTCACATTATTAAATGCTCTAGATGAAGATGCCTGCTTCAAAGCTGGAGATTCTTCAATCTTATCCAAACGCCGAGATAACTTAATTTGTTCAATTTTTATCTTTGCAACATCAGCTGAAATCGTCGCCAGATGTTCTTCAATCTTGCGCAACAAACGCGGAATGAAGGTTTCATTTGGATTTGGCATCCAATCTTCTACGTCTTCTACATTTCCCCCCGCACGAGTAGACATCTTGAGAACAAGAAAACTATTGTATTTCAGAAAACTATTCTATGAATTTCAGAATGAATAATAGTACTATGAAACAAGAAAACTATTGTATATATAGCAAGAGAGAAGTACAAAAAGTGAGGAAGATGGAAAGACAAATAAATTTCGAGACTAGCAAACATCTACTAGCCGTTTGATTAAGGAGGGCTCGAGGAAGATTCTACTAGCCGTTTGATTGAGGAGGGCTCGAGGAAGATTCTACTATCCGTTTGAAAATTACAAAAGGTTATCGTGATCAACTCCAATTAAGGAACTCTATAAGAGGTTTAATTCCGCTTGATTGAGGAACTCGACGAAGTCCACCGCGAACCGGAACTTCTACTTCTTTTCTTCTTCATCTCCGTTTCTCCTTCCACCACCACCATGCCCTGTAGATTTATAAAAAAAATATTAAATTGTTAGATGAAACAAAAAAACTAAATACGGAAAGATTACTAAATCAAAATCAAACAGAAGACATTCATAGAAAACATGAGATTAAAGATAAAAGTGTCACAGAAGCAACATCACAACTTTACAACAACTAAGCAGACTCTGCTAAGCAATAACTAAAATTAGGGATTGTGTCCTCCTTGGATTTAATTTACACAAAGAAGACATTTGAGAGAACGAGCTTTTGTAGGCTTCCTTAATGTACCATTCTCCGTCCTAAATGTACCATTCTCCGTCCATTCGCCGTATTAAAAGCAAAGAGAAAGGCCATGTTCCTTCTTGAAAGCAAAAAGAATGGCCATTCTCCGTCCATTCGCCGTATTCACCGTCCATTCGCCGTATTAAAGCAAAGAGAATGGCCATTCGCCGTATTCTCCGTCCATTCTCCGTCCTAAATGTACCATTCTCCGTCCATTCGCCGTATTAAAAGCAAAGAGAAAGGTCATTATCCGTCCATTGGCCGTATTCACCGTCCGTTCGCCATATTAAAAGCAAAAAGAATGGCCATCCTCCGTCCATTCGCCGTATTCACCGTCCATTCGCCACATTAAAAGCAAAGAGAATGGCCATTCGCCGTATTTTCCGTCCTAAATGTACCATTCTCCGTCCTAAATGTACCATTCTAAGTGTTAAAAGCAAAGAGAATGGCCATTTTTTGTCCAAAAAAATATTCTCCTCGAAAATATTATCTTTAGAAAAGTTAAAAAATAATCCGCCCGACCTCAGAAGTAGGTTTCCTCAGTTCACCACCACCACCATGACATGTAGCTTTATTAACAAAATATTAAATTGTTAAATGAAAAATAAAATTTTAGACAATGGCATGGGCAGTAAAATTTTAGCGGCGCCGCTGGTACTTCTCCTTGTTCGAGGAGGTCTCGACGACGTCCGACGCGAAACGGACCGATTCTTCTCGGCGCAGCTGGTACTCCTCGTTGTTCTAGGGGTGCTCGACGACGCTCGACGCGATCCGAACCGTTTCTTATTTTCTTCTTCATCTCCGTTTCTCTTTCCACCACCACCAGCACCACCACGACTACCATGGCCTGTAACCCAAAAAAAAAGGTTCAGATTAAATTGGATGGAATTTTGAGAGAGTAAATATGAGTTAATTTAGGGTGTTCATTGAAAAAATTAAAGTGAAGAATGACCTGCTAAAGCAAGTTACCAACAGGTCAGAAGTCTAAATCAGCATTAAATGATGTCTCCTGTATTATTAGCTCTTCATTGTGCTCTGAAGTTGTAATCCATTCAGCAGCTTTGCGTCTTTCCATTCCCGCATCAAACTGCATATAACAAACATAACATCAAAAATATTGCTCTAAAAAGTGTAAGTTTTTGACGACATATTTTCAGACTTACATTGAGAGAACGGTAGTCTAGACTACATCGGTCTTTCATGAATGCAATTACAAAAATCCTACAATCAACAGAATTGCCTTGGCGGAGAACATAAGAATGACGTTTTATTGCAAAAGTAGAAAAGCTGAACCTAGTATCTCTCAACTTCAAAATCTCTTCTTCGAGAAAGAGATCCAAATTTGAAAGCTACAATTACCAGAATACAATATGTATTATTATACCGCGTATCTTGTACCAAATTCATAAAAATTGATGAATATGAGCTTACTATTTCTTTTATGACTGTTTTGTTTTGAATCGGATCATCTTTAGATGCAAGTGAGTCCCAAATTTCAACAGTCCTTTTTTTAACCAGAACTCTTGCAAGAGTATAGTGTCCGTCCAAATGAATGGGTATGTATATCTGAATCAGGATTAATTAGGTAAAACAAATTGATAAATTTTCAGAAAATTTGGATTAATATTTAAACAGAAATACATTAATACCTTGTTACAAGTGCTTAAAGATCCCATGTAATCCTGAAAATATTTGTACTTCTTTTATATTTCATGAAGCTTTTTGTCGGATGGAGGTAACGTTTCTTTCTACATACACATCAACTAATACATTACGAAGGACAAACAAACGAGAAAATTGTTAATGTATATGCATTGAAGAATAAAATGCTCACTCACCGATATCCTTATTGGTAAAAATGATACATTAGCTTTATTGGAGGTTCTTTTCCGTTCCTCCGCGGTGAAAAGAGCAGAGACAATGCCTACAATCTGAATAAATTATTAAAAATGTCAACGATGGAATCTAAGAAGAAATATACTATCTATACATACTCCATTTTCTAATTCTCGTTAAAGGAGCTAAGGTCTTCATCTCAAACCGAGACACATAGATTTTGTTGCAAGATGATATTATTTCTCTAAGAAAAGAAACGAATAAATTAGGAGAAAAAAATTGTTGGAATTAAATCAAAACTTATATTACTTACTCGTCAGGTCTATCATCGGCAAAAATATAGTCGTAATAACTCGAAGAACCATTAGTACATTTGCTAGGCTTCGAGGTTGAACCCCTTGTTAAACTTTTCGATGGTGTGATCGGATCTAAATTTCTACGCATTCTTTTAGAAGAACTGCTAAAGTCAGTTTCTTCTGTAGGGGACAATGCGAGAATTCGATCCAATGCTTTACTACGAGACTGTAGCTCCACGTCCTCCTCATCGGAAGAAGATTCAACGAAAATCACCTTCACATTATTAAATGCTCCAGATGAAGATGCCTTCTTCAAAGCTGGAGATTCTTCAATCTTCTTAAAATGCCGAGATAAATTTATTTGTTCAATTTCTAATAAAAAAGCTTAGAATTGATCTTTGCAACTTCAGCTGAAATCGTCGACAGATGTTCTTCAATCTTGCACAACATACGCGAAATGAAGGTTTCATTTGGAGCTGGCAACCAATCTTCTACGTCTTCTACATTTCCTACCACATGAGTAGACATCTTGAGAACAAGAAGACTATTGTATTTCAGAAAACTATTCTATGTATTTCAGAATGAATAATAGTACTATGAAACAAGAAAACTATTGTATATATAGCAAGAGAGAAGTACAAAAAGTGAGAAAGATGGAAAGACAAATAAATTTCGAGACTAGCAAACAATCTACTAGCCGTTTGATTGAGGAGGGCTCGAGGAAGATTCTATTAGCCGTTTGAAAAATATAAAAGGTTATCATGTGAAACCCGCTTTCTGGATTTAGATTAATTATTGGATATTTAGTTTAATTATGATTATTAGTTTAGATTAGGTTATTATTATTATTATTATTATTGTTATTATAGATTAATTGTTAGCTGGGTTTTCTAGAATAATTAAATGATTAATTAGTAACTATTAAATCCTAGCCCAACCAAAGCCCAATGACTTAAAGCCCACCAAACTAGACTGAACCCAACTTAACCAATGACTTAACTCATTCAACCCACAACCCCCACTCACGGCTCAGATCCACAAATCCCTCTCCACTACCCGCACTCCTCTCCTCTCCTTTACGTAAGTTTCCCTCAGAAACTTTGAGATCTCACAGAACCTTCACCATTCTTCCTCCACTCAAACCCACACAACTTCCTCCTCCCTTCTACGTTTTCCATTCCGGAGCCATCCCCGCGCTCACCTCGGTGAGACCTACCGATCCAGGCCCCTCTCCTCCACCTTCCGAATCCGTCCCAACGCGATCCCGTGCCAACCCGACAGCCCGGCGCCTCCTGCGCATGTTCCTGTGCGCGTGTCTCGTCTCCGCGTGTCCGTCCGTGTGCGTACACGTGTCCGTGCTCGTCGTTTCCATCGTTCCCGGCGTTGTTCTGAGTCCGAGGCCTCCCCTCGGTACTCCTTCATCAAGCTTGGGTATCCTCTTTCCTTATTTTTTCATATTCTGGTTATTCATAGAACCATTTAGACCTTCTGGTCTTAGGTTAGTTTCTGTAGATTATTAAACTAAGTTCTGTGTTTTGATTATTTGGTTTCTGTGGTGTTAAATTAGCAATGTGGTAATAATATACATATTAGGAAACTTTATACATGCTTATTTGGTATTAATTGATTTATGGATTAACCTTAATAATTTAAAATATGGTTTAAATGATTTAATTGGTTTAAATAAAAGTTAGGATTATCACTTATTTTGTAATGTTAATTTGTAGAGATTCTAAACCTACTAAATGATTTAGTTATTTTATTTAAAAAATAGTGGTAAATAATATTCATTTAAAAGTTATTATTTTTAAATAAAAATTTTGTTAGAAAAATTGTATTATAAATTATATATATTCTCCTTTTTAAAATAATTTCTAATCAAAAAGGTTTATAAAGAGATTAATATAATAAAAACTAATATTTATTTAAAAAGATTATTTTGGTAAAGGTATTTAATATTAAAATTCGAAAACTTTTTATATTAACTTTAAACCAATATTTTGGTAAGAAAACGTATTTTTGTGCATTTATTATTATCTATGTTTAAAGGTGATTTTCTACATAATTTATGAAATGTCTAAAAGACATATTTTATGAAAATCATTCTGATTAAATAAATTCTATTTTAAAATGTTATTTAAATAAAAACTATTTTCTTACAAAAATTACTAATTTCGAGAAATTTATTTTAAAGTATTTTTCCTATTAATTAATTTGTTGTAAGGGCATAAGCACAGTTTTTTTTATTTTTCTTTGACCCTGTATTGTTTAGCTTAGATTTTCTATTTTCTTTTCTGGGTTGGTTATTTACGTAGCTAGACGTATAAATTATAATTGGATATTAATTATTTTGTACAAAATTAATAAGATTTTCTCATATTAAGTTAATGAATAAAGATTCCTAATAATTTAAACAATTTCATGTTTTCTCACTTAAAAGACCACTTAGTTATATATATATTATTAAAAATACAAAGTCTTGCCAATTAAAGTGTAATTGCTATTTTTCCAATAAATGAATAATCGATTATTCCGTAAATTGATAACCAATATAGTTTACGACGTTAGACGGATTTCGTTAGATTAATTAAATAACTTAAAACTGACTAGGGTCTATTTCTAGAAATTGTAACTAGCACACCTAGATTTGGCTCATATATGTTTCTAAGTCAGGATTCTCAACTGTAGGGTTTTGAGGACGTATTTGACTTCCTTCCCAGGTACCGATATCCTGTTCCAGTCATTAACAAAGGTAAGTTACGGATATATTTTCTTGCATTTTATTTAGTAATTGTCAAGTTGCATGTTTAAACCACATTGCTACACGGAACCCTCTCCTAGGGTTCAAATATTGATTAATATTGATTGTGGGGATATTGGAAGAATAGTGTAACGTTTATGACCAATACCCCTCATATTGCATATTGTTATTGTGCGAGCTTACCCCTCTTACACACGGGGATAAGCCGTATCGCGTCGCTAGGACGCTATTGTACAACCCAAGCCGGTCATAGACGATTACACATTCAAATTATATTGTTTTAAATTGTTAAATTGCTGAAAAATATTATTTCAACTGTTTAGCCTGCACTTTTCCATTATTATTTGAAATATGAGATACATATTCGTACTTGCTCCCTCCTGACTGGAGACCCATATTTTTAGGTGACATTGAGGATGCTGAGCTATTGTACAATAGCTACTATGACCCGGTATTGTTATCTTGTGGTGTTGCCAGAGTCCCCCTTGGAGGACACAGAACCTGAGGCCGATGAGCCGACCGCCTAGCTAGTTGTTTTCCAGTTTTCCAGTTTTATTATTTTGGAGTTTGTTAATTTGAATTCAGTACTTTATTTCAGTTCTTTCATTTTTAGTTGTACTTTTCAATTGTTGAATAAAAAGTTTTAAAATTTTCGTATATTCAAGTTGTGACAAATGTATAGATGTTGTTGTGAATACCTGCATATAGAACAGCTTACTGCTGCCATCTCACAACGGTGCAGGCTGGGCATGATCCGGTTCGACCCAATAACTTGGGATCGGATCGTGACATATTTTTAGTGGTGGCCCATGCAGGTCAATCAACAACTTAAGTGAACATACCTAGAAACAACTAGAACACTAGAATATTGATTTGTCACAACATAGGACCAAATTATCTATATATAAGTAACTATTTTTTGTTTGCTTATAGAACGGTAGGTTACCTTGTTTATGCTTGCCCCTAAACTTGCCAGACTATGAAGACAACCTGACCTATGCCTATCAGTCGGTACTAGCAAGATCTTGTTTTCTATGCATGACACAAAAAATATGACAAGAGAATCGTAGTAGTAGTAGATTGAGCAGCGGGAGGCTGCTCGAACCAGACCAGGACCAGAAGAGCTAATGATACCTAGAATTATTGATTTGCACTAGATGATACCCTCCCGAAGCATAACATATTACCCTTGATTACACTTTTTCTGGCCAATATCTTTCCCAAAGTCATGTCTCTCCTACGACACAATTTCTGAAAAATTGTAATCTTAATGAGAATGTATATAAGGCGGTATTTATCAAGGATATATTGGTGATTAAGAATTGGAAGAATAGAATTTTGGAATACCTAGATATTTCACTACTAAAATCTGTCAATTCAGCGACGCGTAAAGACGTCGCTAAAAAGGAAAATTACGTCGCTAATTACTATTAGCGACGTCATTAGCGACGTTTTCAAGTAGTCGGGATTAACCTAGTCGCTAAACAAGGAAACGTCGCCATACGTCGCTATTACGACGAGCTTTAGCGACGTGTCAACGTCGCTAATATAACGACTGCCAGCGACATAAAACGTCATAATATACCGACGTAAACTAGCGACGTTGAGCGACTCTCTCTCGCATCGATGCTGACCTGGCATGAAAGCGATATGGCGACGTTCTGCGACTTTCCTACGTCGCTACGTTACCGACGACCAGCGACGATTTTACTTACAGTTAGCGACGTAATTAGCGACGTTTCTTTCGTCGCTGACCGTCGATAATCGTCGCTGAACGTCGCTAATTTTAAAAAAAATAAAAAAAAATACAACATTTGCAGTATTCCCTGCAGCATTTTCTGTAGCATTTGTAGCATCCCCCACACCATTTGTTACAGCAACAACGGTGTGTATCACGAACACAGTATCAAACAACACAGATACACACAATCACGAACACGTTTGAAACACAATCTCATCAATCAACACAGATATATGAAAATTTGTAACAACAATGTCCAACATAATGGTCCACAACTTAACTGCCAACAAAATAGGTGTCACACGAACTAGAAGCGAGTCCACGCTCTCGTGTCCCCCACAACGAGTCCACTGTCAGTCTCGTGTCCCTCGCAGCGAGTCCACGCTCTCGTGGACATCAAATTGACAGTTGATATGCCCAAAAAACGAGATTTTTCAGTATATAGGTGTCACACTGTGAATCTCGTATCCACACAGTAGGACACGACGTGTCCAAACCAACAAAATAGGTGTCCACGCTCTCGTGTCCCCCGCAACGAGCCCACTGTCAGTCACGTGTCCCCCGCAGCGAGTCCACGCTCTCGTAGACACGAACTAGAAGCGAGAGAGAGAGAGAGCTTGAAGACGAGGAGAAAGTGGAGAGGAGCTACCAGAGGAAGGAGAAGGAGGAGAAGGAGGAGCTACCTGAGGAATGAGGAGGGAGACCGCCGGAGGAGCGCCGCGGAGGAGGAGGGAAATCGCCGGAGGAGCGTCGCGGAGGAGGAGCGCGCCCAAATTTGGGGGGAAAAATTTGTGAAATGATCGAAATGGAAACCCTCGCTGGCTATATGAAACGTTTAGCGACGTCCGCCTAGGACGTCGCTAAACGTCGCTGATATATAATAAATAGCGACGCAACTTAAAATGCGTCACGAAACGTCGCTATATCAGCGACGCGTACCGACGAACTTGTGACGTACTACCCCATTGAACAAAATGAAGACGCTAGACGTCGCTATTAGTCGTTGTTGGCGACAAACAGCGAGTCTTTTGTTGACGTCGCTAAAACCCCAAACATTAGCGACGAAATTTCACGGAGTCGCTAAATACGTCGCTGATTTGACTTATTTTGGTAGTGTTTTTTATATATAATATACATGGTGAACAGAGAGTCTACTATATTCACCATGTTACAATATAGGGCCGAATTATTTATTTTAAAATATTTATTTTGGCTTGCTTACAGTTTTATAGGTTACCTTGCTTACGTTTGTACTCTGTAAAACTCCTAAATTTCTACTATATTTTTTTAGTAAAATTTGTACGGATTTAAAATTTTGTATTGTACGTCGCGTAGTCGTATTGTACGTCGCGCACGAAATTTTATTTTTCGAATTTGCTCGACGAGTACGATTATGTGCGAGCGTACATAATTTAGAAAATTATTTTTCTATTTTTTTCAAAATAATATATATAATAATTATTTTTAGTTATCATACTGAAATTTCCAAGTTTACGAGTTTATTTATGAAAGCCTTTTCGTTTATAGCAGTTACTAATAAAAAATAATATTCTTCATAAATATTATTTTAATTATTTATTAGTGTATTTAAATAAAAATATTATTTTCAAAATTATTATTATATTGTATTTTTGGAAAACATATTTTGAAATTTTTGTGACAATTTAAATCTTGAATTGAATTTTGAATTTATTTAAATTAATATCTATAATTGAAATTTGATTTATTTGATTTGATTCTAAACTAAAGGGATATAATTTAAATAGGATTTGTATTAGGATTTGGATTTGAATTAAATAGATTGAATTATCTAATTGGGTTTTAAATCTATTCCTAATCCTATCCAATTGGGAATTCCCACATCCTATAAATAGGCATGTACTCCTTCAATATTTTTTTCATAATATTTCTCCAAATTTCACAACCAAACGTGCGTGCATCGTGTCCGTGTTCCCCGTCCATAATCTTATTCCAATTCTACATTTACATTTTTCTCTCGTGCCGGACAACCCCGGCACGATACATTAAATTCCAAATCCAACCCTGCCAGCCTTCCAGCTTCCCGACAACCACCACACAGCAACCATCACGACCCCGAAAACCCTCGACCAACCCAGAATCAATCACCACCATTAGCACCACCACCACCGGTGCCAAATTCCAGCCATCATCGGCCTTCATCACCACCACCGTCCTCACCACATCTCGACCCACCACGCCACCATCACACCCAGACCACCGGATCCAACTGATCCCGGCCACCATAGCCCTAACCTAACCAGACCGTGTCCCCAAGCCAGGCAATCAACCACCGCCATCGTCTCCAAAATCCAGCAAAAAGAACAAGATACCCTAACCCTCACCTGAACCCGTGCCGGTGTCGCGTCCCCTGTGCACTTCTCCGCCGGCGAGCTCAGCCCCAGATCTGCGCCACGACCGTCGGCCGGATCCGCCAAACCCCCGAGCCTGACCTCCCTCTCCGCGCCCCGCGCCCGTCCGCCGAGACTCGTTCGTCCGTACCAGAACGTCGCCGACCTCCAACCCTCCCGCGACCTGCTTCCGGAGGTGCTGCCGCCTTGCGCCGCACCAGAGCCACTGCGTTCGCCATCCGCGTAAACCACCGAAACCACAGCAAATCCCTCTCCTCCGTCGATCGACTCAGACCGGCGCCGCCCCTAGCCTCCGAGTCTTCGCTCCCAGCCGCTCACGGCGAACCGCCGTCCGCCACACCCGCGCTCGGCTCCGGCCAAGCGAGCATCCACTCCGCCGCCCCACCGGGGAACGCCGGACGAGCCGCCCCTTTTGAAACCCTCTTTTCTCCCGGCCTGCGCCGACCTGACCCGCGACGAACCCCCATCGGCAAGCGCACCATTCCGTCGCCTATTTCCGCCTCCGTAAGCCCCGCAGCCATCCCGCTCCTCCGGCGAGCTCGCCATCGTCTCGCCGGCAGCCTCCAGCCGCACCCTCCGCGCTTCCGCCCTCTCTCTGCCGAGCTAAGCCCCGAACCCCTTCTCCAGCCGCCGTGTCGGCCATCGAACGCCTACCACCGCCTCCTCTGGATCTGCTCAGCGCCGCCTATTTAAGCCTCCGACTCCCGAGCGCAGCCTCCGCCGCCTACGACCCCTCCGACCCTCCGCTCTCCTCTCGCTTACTCTCTCTCTCCCTGCTCTCGCTCTTCTTTCCCTCTCTCTGTCGTTTACTCGAGAGAGACGAGTGCAGCAGATGCTGCACTCAGTGCTTATTAATATATATTTTTTTAATTTTTATATAATACTTAGTAGTAGTTATTATTATTTTTATTATTATCATCATTATTATTCTTATCATTATTATTATTATTCTGATTATTATTATTATTATTATTATTATTAAAATTGTTATTATTACTTCTGGTTGTTTCATAGGTTTGCTACAGTATTAGGAATTAAATTCCTATGGTACCATGGTATTGTACCATATATATATTTTTGTATTATAAGGTATTATCACTTTTAGTATTTATGTTTTATTTTTCAAAACTATTTTATAACAAAAAGGACTAGGCGCTGGAAGCCATAGATTTATTATTATGGTAAAATTTTTATTATTATTTAAAAATATATATAGTTTGGCCTAGGCCTCACACGTAGTTTCAAAATCTAGTTAGAACCCTAAAATATGTTATTTTATGATATTTGATAAGTTATAAAAATTTTGTATAGTTATTTAAAAGTATTGTTACTATAAAATATATATATATATATACACATATATATAGTTTTCTACCAATTCTATTTTCGACGAACTTAGAGTTTTTAGCCAAAAATGATTTTTCTTGACTTCAAGTATTTTTTAATAATTATTTAGATTCAAAATAGTTTTCGAATATTATAAATAGTTTTCTAAATTTGAATATATATTATTTACATCGACTATCCTTCCGTCCATGACTAAATTCCAATATTCATGTTCCCTCGCCAATTCAAGCCTACCTTATGTCCACCATAACTAAATTGACCCTTCTGGACCCAATGGAACTGTCCGTGCCACCACCCAAGACCACCTTGTATAGTTGTTGCACCGAAGTCGCAGTTCATGCCACCTTGATCATTGCAGCACACCAGGCGTACTACCAGGCAAGATACCTTGCCATTTACTGTTTATTTATTTTAGCTCATATTTCATGCATTAGTATTATTTTTTTATGCAAAATAAACTGTGATACATGGCTTAACCTGTTAGAACTTACTGTTCATTTATATTTCCTGCTATATATTATTTTTCTTACACATTAAACCTAGATTTAAGGGACCACCTTTGTGTGTTGCATTCATGGCCTTGATACGTTGTAACACGAAGTTGTGTGTCGCATATAGAACACGGACATACGTGACTGGCTGGCAACCGGTGCGTATAAGCCGTGCGATATGAATAGCCGCTAATAGAGGTTGCATGCTAGTTTGACTTAGCGGTTATAGAGGTTCTCTGTTGTGGATACAATATAGTAGGCATTGGGCGGGGAGGATAATTCCTTAACGTATGGGCTTCGATGCACTTCCCTTGTGACCCGGAAGCTCCGCTGGAGATACGGGGTTGATGACCCATGATTACTGACGGCCACTGGCGATTCTGCGGAACGTCATGCTCTTACTGATGGGGCCTCTGGTGCCCAAGGGGGGACTACGCCGATCCTATTTAGCCAGGGCCCATGCGTAGGAAGGATTGTTCTTAACTATATTTCACTTAGAATGGATAGGCACCTTTATCCGTTAGGTACGGGTACTTTTGGTTTGGGTACTTGTATCTGACCGTGGCTTAGAACAATAATTTATCGCGGATTAGTTCGTCACATCTTGTCCTTGTTTGGTTGTAGGTGTGACTTACTACTTCGATGAGAAGGTATTGAACCTTGTTGGGGTCCGGATACCATATTGGATTCATATCATGGAAAGATACGTCACCGTGAATTAGTTTACCATCTCCTGTCCTTGTTTGGTTGGGGGGATGGTACGCTCGTTCAATAGGTGTGTATTGGACCATGTTATAATTCAATTGACTTATTTATTTGAGCAATATTTATTCAGTTTATATGGCATAATATTATGTGTCTTGTTACGTCCCTCTGAGGACCTGGTTATCTCTCCAGGTGTGTTATCTTGTCTTTCGCAGGTGTTCTAGCTCTAGCCGTGGTCCTCTCTATTTCTTCGAGGATGATTGCACTTGGATCGTCTTCGCTTCGCTCGCTAAATTCATTTCGTTTTCTATGTATTTTTCCTTTACTTGTTGGTAGTGGATTTGTCTCCGCCCAACATATTGTATCAAGACAATTCATTATCTTTATATGATATCTTTTATTAATTTATTTATGTGGATGAGATTTGTTATGGTTCTACTGCATTTTACAGCTTACGTATATTTATTATACGGATGGCATGTCTACGTTACTAGTCCTATGTATTTTGGGACTGGGGCGTTACATATTTTTGTGGTGGCCCATGCAGGTCGAGATAAATTGTTTGGTTACTTTACCGTACCAAGTAAGCCTGCGAATAGGATTAGAAGTCTAGGATCTCATCCACATACTTGACCTTTTTTCTCGATTCTATATTCGACCGACTCATCGATTACATCTTGCTTGATTCCTTCTATCATTATTCTTATCTTCTCTTTGTGCTTGCTAGAGATCGACCCTACTAGTTAGATGTCCCAAACACCCTTAGCTTAATTCTTTAAGTTGGGTAGAATACCCCAAGACCTGACACACCATTGACCATTAAGGGAATACCAATAGTATCATCTAGACCACAGAGACTAGAGTAAATTTAAACCATTTGGTCAACCAAGCCTTGGTCAATAAAACCGTAGAATGATGGTATAGGAATAAACAAGACTTAGACTATTCATATTTGTTTTATTTTCATCTACCATCATGCATATGTTCTACTATCTAGACCAATGATGCTAAATGTAGCCTAGTTTTGCAAGCTCAATTCTTTATCAAGCTTGTTCATGACATATGCTATTGAGCGCTCACTAGCCTATTGTCTAATCAGAACCGGTGCATAATGGTCTGATCAACCAAGTGCACTTTGGTTCGCTTTTGTCTATTACTCTACGTAGATGGGGACATAATTAAACTTGGCCCTTACAATCCTATCCACGACTGCCTTGACAATTCCTTTGAAATTATTCGATCGTCTTTGAATCACGTATTCGTATTCGATAACGCCTCCTTATTGTTTTCGCCTTCACCTATTTTAGAAGGACGAAGGCGTTATACTAGAACTTCCTCTAACCTTCCTATCGAGTATGACCATACCGTATTATTTTATCTATGATTTAGATCGCGATTTCTTACGACATGATTTTGTTATTGATTGTTCCACATCGATACCCCTTGTGTCTTCTCACCCTCCTACGAATTCTTAATTTCGAGGACGAAATTCTTTTAAGTTGGGTAGGATGTAAAATCCCTAAATTTCTACTATATTTTTTTATTAAAATTTGTACGGATTTAAAATTTTGTATTGTACGTCGCGTAGTCGTATTGTACGTCGCGCACGAAATTTTATTTTTCGAATTTGTTCGACGAGTACGATTATGTGCGAGCGTACATAATTTAGAAAAACATTTTTCTATTTTTTTCAAAATAATATATATAATAATTATTTTTAGTTATCATACTGAAATTTCCAAGTTTACGAGTTTATTTATGAAAGCCTTTTCGTTTATAGCAGTTACTAATAAAAAATAATATTCTTCATAAATATTATTTTAATTATTTATTAGTGTATTTAAATAATAATATTATTTTCGAAATTATTATTATATTGTATTTTTGGAAAACATATTTTGAAATTTTTGTGACAATTTAAATCTTGAATTGAATTTTGAATTTATTTAAATTAATATCTATAATTGAAATTTGATTTATTTGATTTGATTCTAAACTAAAGGGATATAATTTAAAGGGTTATTTACATTAACTATCCTTATGTTTTTGGTTTATAACACGGGGTGCCCCTACTTTTAAACTATTTACACTAACCACCCCTACTTTTTTGGTTTATTACACGGGGTACCCCTACTTTAAGATAAAAAAAGAAAAAAAATGTAACACTAACTACCCCTATTTTTATTTTATTTTTCTAAAGGGAGGGGTGGTCAGTGTAATTTGTTTAAAAGCAAGGGTACCCCTTGTTATAAACCACAAACATAGGGGTGGTTAGTGTAAATAACCCTAATTTAAATAGGATTTGTATTTGGATTTAGATTTGAATTAAATAGATTGAATTATCTAATTGGGTTTTAAATCTATTCCTAATCCTATCCAATTGGGAATTCCCACATCTTATAAATAGGCAGGTACTCCTCCAATATTTTCTCCATAATATTTCTCTAAATTTCACAACCAAACGTGCGTGCATTGTGTCCGTGTTCCCCGTCCATAATCTTATTCCAATTCTACATTTACATTTTTCTCTCGTGCCGGACAACCCCGGCACGATACATTAAATTCTAAATCCAATCCCGCCAGCCTTCCAGCTTTCCGACAACCACCACACAGCAACCATCGCGACCTCGAAAACCCTCGACCAACCCAGAACCAATCACCACCATTAGCACCACCACCACCGGTGCCAAATTCCAGCCATCATCGGCCTTCATCACCACCACCGTCCTCACCACATCTCGACCCACCACGCCACCATCACACCCAGACCACCGGATCCAACTGATCCCGGCCACCATAGCCCTAACCTAACCAGACCGTGTCCCCAAGCCAGGCATCAACCACCGCCATCGTCTCCAAAATCCAGCAAAAAGAATAAGATAACCTAACCCTCACCTGAACCCGTGCCGGTGTTGCGTCCCCTGTGCACTTCTCCGCCGGCGAGCTCAGCCCCAGATCTGCGCCACGATCGTCGGCCGGATCTGCCAAACCCCCGAGCCTGACCTCCCTCTCCGTGCCCCGCGCCCGTCCGCCGAGACTCGTTCGCCCGTACCAGAACGTCGCCGACCTCCAACCCTTCCGCGACCTACTTCCGGAGGTGCTGCCGCCTTGCGCCGCACCAGAGCCACTGCGTCCGCCATCCGCGTAAACCACCAAAACCACAGCAAATCCCTCTCCTCCGTCGATCGACTCAGACCGGCGCCGACCCTAGCCTCCGCGTCTTCGCTCCCAGCCGTCCGCGGCGAACCGCCGTCCGCCACACCCGCGCTCGGCTCCGGCCAAGCGAGCATCCACTCTGCCGCCCCACCGGGGAACGTCGGACGAGCCGCCCCTTTCGAAACCCTCTTTTCTCTCGGCCTGTGCCGACCTGACCCGCGACGAACCCCCGCCGGCGAGAGCGCCATTCTGCCGCATATTTCAGCCTCCGTAAGCCCCGCAGCCATCCCGCTCCTCCGGCGAGCTCGCCATCGTCTCGTCGGCAGCCTCCAGCCGCACCCTCCGCGCTTTCGCCCTCTCTCTGCCGAGCCCAGCCCCGAACCCCTTCTCCGGCCACCGCGTCGGCCATCGAACGCCTACCGCCGCCTCCTCTGGATCTGCTCAGCACCGCCTATTTCAGCCTCCGCCTTCCGAGCGCAGCCTCCGCCGTCTCCGACCCCTCCGACCCTCCGCTCTCCTCTTGCTTACTCTCTCTCCATGCTCTCGCTCTTCTTTTCCTCTCTCTGTCGTTTACTCGAGAGAGACGAGTGCAGCAGATGCTGCACTCAGTGCTTATTAATATATTTATTTTATTTTTTATTTTTATATAATACTTAGTAGTAGTTATTATTATTTTTATTATTATCATCATTATTATTCTTATCATTATTATTATTATTCTGATTATTATTATTATTATTATTATTAGTATTATTAGTATTATTATTATTATTAAATTTGTTATTATTACTTCTGGTTGTTTCATAGGTTTGCTACAGTATTAGGAATTAAATTCCTATGGTACTATGGTATTATACCATATATATATTTTTGTATTATAAGGTATTATCACTTTTAGTATTTATGTTTTATTTTTCAAAACTATTTTATAACAAAAAGGACTAGGCGCTGGAAGCCATAGATTTATTATTATGGTAAAAATTTTATTATTATTTAAAAATATATATAGTTTGGCCTAGGCCTCACACATAGTTTCAAAATCTAGTTAGAACCCTAAAATATGTTATTTTATGATATTTGATAAGTTATAAATTTTTTGTATAGTTATTTAAAAGTATTGTTACTATAATATATATATATATATATATATATATATATATATATATATATATATATATATATATATATATATATATATATATATATATATATATATATATATATACACACACATATATATAGTTTTGTATAGTTATTTGGAGCATGTTATAATTCAATTGACTTATTTATTTGAGCAATATTTATTCAGTTTATATGGCATGATATTATGTGTCTTGTTACGTCCCTCTGAGGACCTGGTTATCTCTCCAGGTGTGTGCTCTTGTCTTTCGTAGGTGTTCTAGCTCTAGCCGTGGTCCTCTCTATTTCTTCGAGGATGATTGCACTTGGATCGTCTTCGCTTCGCTCGCTAAACTCATTTCGTTTTCCATGTATTTTTCCTTTACTTGTTGGTAGTGGATTTGTCTCCGCCCAACATATTGTATCAAGACAATTCATTATCTTTATATGATATCTTTTATTAATTTATTTATGTGGATGAGATTAGTTATGGTTCTACTGCATTTTACAGCTTACGTATATTTATTATACGGCTGGCATGTCTACGTTACTAGTCCTATGTATTTTGGGACTGGGGCGTTACATACCTAAACCTTATCTAGATTAGGCCGATTGTATGATGGTATGTTTTACTGCCTATTTTATTTTCTAGATTTTTGGTATATTTTAGTGTCCCATGGCTTTCGGGATTATTTTCTTCCATATCTCATATCTTTATCAAGTTCTAGCATACTTTAGGATCCATACTCTCTCGCCGCTTTTGGATTATGATTAGATTTTTTTTTAATCTCCTTCTTCAGCAAACCTATTCCAACTTCTCCATTTGTTGATCAAATCTTACTCCTCCATCTTTATTTGTAATCTACATCCATTCGCTATTTAGAGTTTCAAATTCTTCTATAGCAAACCTAATAAACTCTTATCTACCCAAAGTATCTCTACGGCTAGTGTATCCAACCATTTCTCTTGGCCTTATTTCCAATTGACTTTCTCAGAACCAATTTTGAACCGAATTTTTTTGGAACCATAAAGCCCCAAGGTTAATTGTTACCAAAGAATTGGTTCAACTTAGTTGGTTCACATATCTCCCAAGGGAACTATTTTTCGGAAAAAAAATATAATTCCAATATGGATTGACATTTCCTACGTTATTCCAAGTACCGAAAATATTTTTCATTTGTTGACTTCCTCCACTCAACTTGAAACCTTACTCTCTCTATGCAACTTATTGATCAATTCAAGGCCTAGAACGCTTCTTAACTCAATGCTTGAGTATCATGAAGCAGGAACGGCCAGAGAATTGATTCCTTTCTATTATTGTATTTCCTTTAGTCATTGGAAAACTTTTAAATTGATGAGCTATCTCTTTGAAAATTTCAATGGACAAAGTTGAGAAAATATTCAGTGATCTAATATGGCTTCACACTATGCGTTGCAGCCATTTATTTGAATTATGGAAACTGCGAGTTTACTGCAGCCAGTTGCGCACTGGCGAGGCATAGACTCTAAGTTGAAGTAATTTCATGTGTTCATAGATTTTCGGATATTATTGAGACTATGTCCTAAATGCATCATATTTGTCTCCTATGTTGTTCAGCCAGAAAATGGATAAAGTTGTTGGACTACTCGGTAACCTATCATTATTCAAGTTGTGGAGCAAAAAAAAAAATTCACTGCAGTCATGTGCACTCTGGCGAGGCATAAATTTGAGGCAAAGTGACTTCGGATATATTTGGGTTTTCGAATATTATTAAGACTATATCCATAATATGGTTGTCTTTTTTGCACCATCAAATTATTCTGACTGTTGTCCGATTAGAGGATTTGTATTTCTAGCAGCTTTCCATTTTCAGACATTTCTTATCACAGCCAGAAAGGATAGATTTTCTATAAAATTGTAGTTGATTTTTCCTAGAACTTATTAGGACCATATCAATCTCTATTGGCTCAATCTCTTTCCTATTTCAACCTTAGTACGTTGTATATATATTTTTTATATTTATTTATTTATTTAGTATTATTATTATTTTTAGTTACATATTTTGGAAGTTGTAGATAGTTGTGGTTAGCTTTATATATTAAATAGTTGATATACATCTTGTGGATGACCATATGTATATAGTTGATAGCTATATGCGGGGGAAACATAGATTGTTACTTATCTCATTCCTTGTAAGGGATCCTTGGGATTAATATTAGATAGCTAATGGGTAGAAAAGGTAGAATAATACCTTGAGTAAGCTAGTCTTGAGAGAGTAGTACATCTTAGCTTGTGACTTATTTGGGTTAGAACCGTTGGTGGTGTTCACTAGTGTATAAACCTCATTCAAACAAATAATGGTATTTGACGATTTTGAATTTTATTGAAGATAAAAGAAGACGTAGGTAGAGATAGCAAGAAAATTCTAGGATTTGGTAAGATTCTCCCATGGAGGAAGTGAATTTGTATAATATATAAACATGTGAATATAATGATCAAGTAAAGAAATACTTGACGAGTATCAACTTTTATGGTTAGATGACTACTATACCTAGAAGAGACGGATATAGTCATGGAAGGAATAACACGAGCAATGGAATGATAGGTTCTAGAGAAGGAATAAGTAGAGAGGATTTGAGATAAGACCATTGGCATACAACGATGGATGAAAAATTGATTTAGGTGATTTATGATTCCATATATGTATTTAGTTTTAATACCCTGACAGATATCTTAGTTTTATGTAGATACCGAAAGTTCAGCTAGTTAGAGATTGGTTTTGCATGGTATTAATAAGATAGTTATCTTGTAAGTCTTTTTCCTGCATATCTTATCTTCTGACCGTTGAAATAGTGAAACGATATTCTTTCTATTTCCTTTGATCATCACTCGGCCCTCAGTGGAAATATCTTATTCAATTACATTCCTATCATAGCTATATTGTTCTGATCACCCTCGCTATCCTCCTATCATACAACTTGTTAATTTTTCCTGAGTCACAAACCCTTATACCCCATTCCAATTTGATTTGGAATTTTTAGTCTCTCATCTCAGAAGATTCCATTATTTTGCCTTCTCAATAAATTGTTGATGTTCGTCACTTTCGTTTTCTGTTTCACGAGACCTCATTTAATTTTTCCTCTATTTTATGATCATTTGATTATATTTTAATCGTATCTAGATTTTACTCGTGTCCAAAATGATTTTGATCACACCAATATTTCAACTCTATCTCAGATCATATTTAGATAATTCTGATCGTGCCTATATTTTATTATTGTACCTAGCGATCATGCCTAGAATCCAATCATGCCTGATGATTTAAAATCCTGTTTTTGATCAAGGCTAAGTGATCTTGGTTGTACCCCGGCCCTTATCTTTGAAATTTCGAGGACGAAATTTTCTAAGGAGGGAAGGTTGTGAAACCCGCTTTCTGGATTTAGATTAATTATTGGATATTTAGATTAATTAGGATTATTAGTTTAGATTAGGTTATTATTATTATTATTATTATTAGTATTATTATTATTATTGTTATTATAGATTAATTGTTAGCTGGGTTTCCTAGAATAATTAAATAATTAATTAGTAACTATTAAATCCTAGCCCAACCAAAGCCCAATGACTTAAAGCCTACCAAACTAGACTGAACCCAACTTAACCAATGACTTAACTCATTCAACCCACAACCCCCACTCACGGCTCAGATCCACAAATCCCTCTCCACTACCCGTACTCCTCTCCTGTCACTCCCAATTCCCGAAATACGTAAATTTTTGATTTTTCATGTATATGGTATCTGGCACCTGTATCTTTATTGCATGTATCCTGTATTTATAACTGGCCATAGCATGGAACAGTATCTCGTCGCAGATTAGTGTGCCACCCCTTGTCCTTGTTTGGTTGTAGGCGTGGTTCACTGTTTCGATGATAGGATTTCTGAAACGTGTTGTGGTTAGAATTTTATTTTAATTAATTTAATTAGTTGTATCATGTAGCAATTAACATGTCATTAGTCACATGTTAGAGCATGTTTAGGGCTTAGGGTTTTCTTAAGCCAACCCCTATATATATTCTCTTCCTCACTCTCTCTCCTCATTTACTATTTTCATTTCTTTTCCTCCCAACCAATAGGCAAGTACATCTTGCACCAAATGGAGAGATTCTTGCATTTTTCATTTTTTGATTTTTCTTTGATATGATTTGTCTATATTGTTCTTCTCATCATCCTCTACAAGTTTAGTTCTTGGAATTTTTGATTTTAATGACTAGTTTTGTGTAGATCTAAGTTTGTGCCATTTTCGATTTTCTTGGGTTTTGATCTATCAAACTTCTTTGTTTTCAAAACTAGTTGTTCTATGTTGCAGAGAATTTCGTTCTACCCCATTTTGACCTATGGAAGTCCAAATTTGGACTTAGAGTGAAGGTTTTATGGAGCTTGGAAGCTGTGGGTTCCATGGCCATCCTTCTCAGATTTTCGAAGAAGATGAGTATCCATTTACAGCCGCATAAGACCCTCATTCACTTTGCCGCATGAGATTCATTTATCCAGCCGCATAGATGGGTACCCACTTACCCAGCCGCATGAGATTCATTTACCCAGCCGCATAGATGGGTACCCACTTATCCAACCGCATGAGATTCATTTACCCAGTCGCATAGATGGGTACCCACTTACCCAGCCGCATAAGATTCATTTACCCAGCCATATAGATGGGTACCCACTTACCCAGCCGCATGAGATTCATTCACCCAGCCGCATAGATGGGTACCCACTTACCCAGCCGCATAGATGAGTACCCATCTACTGTCGCTCATAGTGCCTATTTTGGCTGTTTTTGTATGTTTTATGTCCTATTTGGCTGATCCGTGACCAGAATTTCTCCCAACTTCCAACATAAAAGTTGTAGATCTTTGTCTTGGCTTCAAGGACCTTCATGTCTCACTTTAACCTGAATTCATATGTGACTTTTATGTCACGAGGGGTCCACGTGACTTCTTGACTTGACCGTGTTCCTGACCTGGTTACCTGTATACGTGCTGGTACCTATAATAAGTGTGTATTGAGATGCAATATTAGTATGCACTGCGGTGCTATTTAATGAGTGCACTGAGGTGTGACTCTACGTGCTAAGTGATCATTCGTGTTATATGTCAATACATGTGTACCTTCCAGCAAGTCATGGTAATTGGTCAGTAATAGTGTCGTGGTAAAATAATTGTTGTTTGATGCATTACACTAAGCATGGATCTAGATTGAGCCGATGTGGATTCATACTTAGGGTACACGTACTATGGTATGACATATAGGAGGATGACCATGTGACCACGACATGTAATTCCAATATCAAGATAGGGTTAATCTAAGCAACTTAAATTGGTAGAAGCATTGGGAGGGAACAGAATCTCGAGATCGTACGTCACCAGCCGCCCTGGGTCCCGTCCTGGTGTGCCGGATTGGCCGTCTCGGATACTGTATAGTCATCCGCACTAGTGGAGTACAGTATCTGATTTGTGACTGCCGAGCCAGCTCTTCTTCCTATAGGAGAGCTGGAACCGTTACTGCTTATTCTAGCGCGGTGGCCTTTTGAGGGACCGGTGCATTTCGTGCTTGCTTGTATATAATGGTTTGGCTAGCCCTGCTGGAATGCGATACGATCTGAGGATTCCTATTTATATATATATTGCATTACTGGGATAATCCAGACAAATCATAGAAAGCCGTAGGATTGATTGGCCGCTTGTAAGCTGACTTGTTTGTGATATGTTTTCTTCTGTTAGCTACCGAGGAACATGGACTATCGTAGTACGTGGTCCAACCCATATCCTTGTTTGGTTGTTGGGTTGGACTATTGTGCTGCGATAGGCTATGGACCAAAGTCGCGATCAGAAGCCCTTTTACCTGTCCATGGTTATAGGATATATCTTATCTCGGCACGATATTGGCACCGTTTGTCCTTGTTTGGTTGTAAGGGTGTCATATTGTCTCGATGATATGGTATAAGCCTATAACTCGTGAATCAGGTCTTATTTAACTCATTGGATTTATCTCACTCTTTTGTGCTCCCTTGTGGTACTTGCTATTCGGGGCCTGACCCCGCTGGTTTTGTTTGGCCAGATCTCGTAGCGGCTCCAAAGGATCAGCTTTCTACCCGAACAATGGTGCACACCAGGAGTATGGGCACCAGGGACCATGAGTGGATTTCTTCTTCACCGCTCTAATATCTTCTATTTTGTACTTATCGTTTAGCCACCGGCACTTGTTTAGCCGGCAGTTTTGGACACTAGTTTCCTTTTGCATAATTGTAATTAAGTTGGACTGCAGCTGACTATAGTTATGTACTATTGACTCTCTGAACTAGCTTATCATTTTGTATAGCTAGACTCATGAATTATTTTGATGAAGCGTCAGGGACGCCTTACTGCTTTGTCATATATGATCATTATTTACTGCTTCTTGTTTTGATTGATTGAGACATAGATGCTCTGTGGGACCATAGGAGACCTGATTGTAGCATACACCCCCTAGTCTCTTGACAGCCACGATCGCCGTATGACGTTTATATACCTCATACGGTGTAGCTGGCCTAGTCCGTCTCAGTATTCCGGTACTAGGGTGTGATAAGGTTTTAGTGGTGGCCCATGCAAGGTCTGTTTTTCAGACTTGTGGGGTGTTGCGATTATAGGAGTCTCAATCAAAACATGTTCCCCTTGATCTCCTGATTCATTTTCTTTTTCTTCCACCTTGATTGCTAACTTGATTGTCATCCTTGATTCCTTTCCGTCCTGTCTTTTGATACCTTGTATCCTTTCCTTTAGGGTCACATCATTCTCGGCTATTGGAGGAGCCGGTATGGGAGAGAATCCAGTAGATCAGGGACCAGTTAGAGATCAACAAGGGGTAGCCCCTCTACCTGGACAGATTCACATCGAGAACGTTACCGAGCATGAGCCAGTTGAGCTACAGAGGCCAGAGGATCCCGTACCTCCAGTGATGCCGGTTGTACCAGTAGCATTAGATGTGTCGGCACTATTGCAGATTATTAGAGGGTTATTGGAGACCCAGCAACACCAGACGGCAGCCCAACAGCAACAACAAACCCGACAGCAAGAACAGAATGTGCTACAGAATCAGGGGTTGCAATTAGCCCTTGAGAGAAGTGTCAGGAATGATTCAGGAGCGTCCGGAAGGTTTTGTCGACTTAACCCAAGATATTTTGACGGCACGGAGTGTAATGCCTGTGGTTCGTCGTATTTTTGGAATACATGTACGTATTTTATCCTGTATTGTATGATTCCTTGCTTAGTTTTCTTCATGGCTTGGTTTATTCTTGGTTTGGGTTCGGCTAGGCTTGGTTTTCTTTGGTTTAGTATGAACCAAGGAGAGAACCACCTACCTACCACCACCACTACCATTTATTAACCTCTACTTCCTTCTCTCTCTTCATTACTCTTCTTCTTTCCTCCATTAACTCCTTCACCTACCAGAGAGAGAGGGGTCTAGGCAAGTGCAACTTGCTTCATGGAGGAACTCCAATTTTATTGCTTCATTCTCTTCATTCTGATCATCTCAGTTAGTCAACAGAGTAGGTACAGTACACAACCAAATCAATTTAAACGGCCATGCAACTACTACGGCTTGCTATTGTGAGGTCCAAGTTATCCTGGAATTATGCGATAAAGGATTCCTCAGTTCTTACTATGTGCAAGCAAGGCTAGTCTACCCAGTCAATCAATTGCGCCAATCATGAATTAGACGAGTCCCAGCGGGACGTCCGTCATCAATATACAACATACAATAAATAATATAAACAGATACCGTTCCCTGCCCGTGTGGCAGATTTGCAGTATCTGTGGGAACCAGCCGGCCTGTCGGGCACTAATAGTCCCAAAGAGGGCTGCCATGTAAGAACTCGGGAATCTATTCTCTCCATGCAATCATCATTTTATTTAACTTAATAGCCTCTATGTTGAGTGAAATTCCATGCCGTGGATCATGGTCATTCAGAATGAGTACTTTCGTACGGGATACGATATGCACATCTCTACAACGATACCCGTGCGGTTAGGTTATAGGTCTTACATAGCGTAATGCAACAATCAAAACTAGCCACAGAATAATCATGCATTGACCATAAAGTACACACGCTGCTTTTGTAGAAAAATAAATAAATTGAAGCCTGCATATGCCTGTATGCCAATATTCGGGATCGGCCAATCGATTATAATAGTTCATAATTAATATGAACGTGTCTCATTCATTCAATCCAATAAGACGACTAGCCAGTCTCTTAGTTCTAACTAGGAACGCATGATCAATTTTTAGTCAAGGTCATAATCAATATCAATTAATGTTAATTCAAGACAAGAATCAGTCAAAAGGCATCATGGGCTAGAGTTCATGCGGCCGAGAAATTATAGAAGTTTATGCGGCTGAGAATGCATATGTGGTCAGGATCTCATGCGGCTGAGAAGTGCCATGCGGCCACGGAAAATAGCATGCGCCAGGAAACAGCATGCGCCAGAAAACAGTATGTGCCAAAAAACAGCATGTGCCAGAAAACAGCATGCGCCAGAAATAGCATGCGCCAGGAAACAGCATGCGCCAGAAACAGCATGCGCCAGAAACAGCACGCGCCAGGAAACAGCATGCGCCAGAAAATAGCATGCGCCAGGAAATAGTATGCGCCAAAAACAGCATGCGCCAGAAAACAGCATGTGCCAGAAAATAGCATGCACCAGAAAACAGCATGTGCCAGAAAACAGCATGCGCCAGGAAACAGCATGTGCCAGAAAACAGCATGCGCCAGAAACAGCATACGCCAGAAACAGCATGTGCCAGAAAACATCATGCGCCAGAAAACAGTATGCGCCAGAAATAGCATACGCCAGAAAACAGCATACGCCAGCAAACAGCATGGCAACAGCTTTTTGCCAGCAAACAGCATGCGTCACGAAAAATAACATACGCCAGGACAGCATGCGCCAGCAAACAACATGCGCCAGCAAACAGCATGGCAACAGCTTTTTGCCAACAAACAGCATGCGCCAGGACAGCATATACTGCTCATCTTCTCCAATCAGCCTCTAATGGCCATGAAAACCCATGAACCAAAAAGACCATAAATCACTCAAAATAAGTCGAAATCAGGACTTCCAATAGTCAAAATTGGGTAGAATTAAATTTTCTACAACATGGAACTATCAAAACTTGAAAAATAACAAAGTTACTAGATCAAAACCTAAAAATTGCGAAAATAAATTAAACTTAGATCTACATGAAATGAGCCATGGGTGTTTGCAAAAACAAAAGTATAGAACTTTATTGATACAAACTTTGTAAAAGATTACAATTTGAATTCTGGGAATGGTACAACTGTAGAAATCCAATCTAGATGACGATTGCTTTATCCCTTGGACGATGTAAACTTTGAAGACGGAGCCTCTGAAGTTGAAGACAACTCTGGAATTGAAGGCAAAAAAGCCTCAGAAGTTGAAGGCAAAAGCCTCGGAAGAATGCAGCAGCACTTGGGCAAGAACTCCTGAACTCTCTGAACTTTGAAGTCTGATCGATGATCCCTGATTTCTCTCTGATCCCCTTGAATGGAGACTTGAAACTCTATTTATAGAGTTCTGAGAAATAACTAACTTTTAGTTATTCTGGACTGCGCATGATGGATTGCGCAGCACTTGGATTGCGCAATAATAGACTGCGCAGGCAGTTGCTGGATCATGGGCCAACTGTCTTGGACATATGGCATCATTTGATTGAAATACGCATGATCGTGCATAGACGGTTGCCACGTAATGAGCAATTGATGGCATGAATGCCACGTATATTTTGTCATTTGTGTTGATAGAACGCGCACACTGAATTGTGCTGGCTTTGGATTATGCAGACTTGGACTGCGCAGGAATAGATTGCGCCAACATAGATTGCGCCAATATGGATTGCGCTGCCAGCTGTCCTCGAGCGTCGTGCTGCACGATTAAACGAACGGTCGTCTCGTTCTCCGTGCTGTCAGCTGTCAGAAGATTTGATTTATGTCAGGTAATAATGATGATCTGCCACGTCAGCCTGTGCGCTTGGAAGTGTGCGCAATCTAGTATGCGCAATCTGTTTGCTGCGCAAACTGATGTCTGCGCAGTTCATTTGAAAGATTCATTTCTTGATCTTCATGACTTTGTTGATGTGTGCAACTTAATTTTTTAGGACCTACAAGACCCCCTTCAAAGTTTTCAAAAGTTGAATTTATTCAAAATTTTGAAATACTTTGAATTTTTGAAATTGAAATCAATTTGCGCATGTAGTGAGCTGTCTGCGCAATCTGAGGGATTATTCCCATTTTTAGGCGCAATCTAAGGCGGCCGTTTCGATTTGAAAAACTATAAATAGCTCTTCAATTCCTTCGAAGTGTTCTTTACTTGCTTTCTTCGTGCACTTGAGAGAAAAATTTCCGAGCTCTTTCTTCCTTTCTACTCCGACGATCTCGATGGCTCCCCGACGATCCTCCGCCGCTGCCAAGGACAAGGCCCCCGCCGAGTCAACAGCTAGGGCTGCGCGACGTGCTTCTCGTCACGAAACTGCTCATCCCGCACTGATAGGTAGATGACCAAATCAAAACTCTTTTTAGGATTTTGATCTCACTGTTCTTCAGAATCCATCTCTTTTTAGAGATGTGATCATACTGCGCCACCCTTTTTAGGGTTCTGGTTGCACAAATCAGTTCGTTCTTCATTTTTATGAAAGACAACATTCTGCGCAATCGGTTGAACTGCGCTGACAAAAGTCAGCGCAACTTGCTGAGTTGCGTAAGACTGTCAGCGCAAACTGATGACTGTTTGTTTGTGCAGTTTGATTATTGCGCAATCTGATATTGCGCAATTTGATGTTGCGCATTCTGATGTTTGCGCAAACTGATGATAGCATCCTTGACTTTTCTTTATCTTTATGCTGAATTTTTGTTTTCTCTGTCTGATGCAGTTAATACTAGAGAAGATCCAGAATATGAGAACTTCGTAGGGACCCTTTCAGAATCAGAATACAAAGAGGACCTATCTCATGTGCATTATCCTCAATATGATCTGCCAACTTCCCGTCAGGCTATTTTGATATCCCAAGATAATGAGACTCTGCTATGTTTGATGAATGGACAACCTCTGGAGTCAGCAGACGCTATTATTCACAAGAAGCCATTATTCCTGTTCGGCGAAGCTTTTGAGAAAAGTTCTCAACCGAGACCAAAGATGGAAGAAAGGATTGTTCATCAGACGGATAGGTCATTCTCGATACCAGATGTTTCCCGCTGCCTCTCCTTATCCCGGTATACTCATGCGAGCTATCCGAGGAAGATGGAATAGAACCTTACACCTTTCCAAGATGCCCGTCCAGGAAGAATTTTTGTGAAGAAGGGGTCGAACAAGAAGGACATGTTCTACAGTTTCTCAGAACGGTACAGTGTCTTGTTAAGAGGTTTGAAACCCGGTTGTATTCCGCCGGAGAATTCTTCCTTGTTATTGCCTGTCAGAACTCCAATATTCGCAAATGAGTTTACGAAAGTCGAAGGAAGATATCCTGAGCAGGACATCAGATTAACTGGATTGGTGAATCCAAATTTTAAGAGATGGAACTGCATAGCAAACTGGATTCTGACCAAGTTTGAAAACAAACTTCAGCAAATCAACTTGTACCAAGCAGTACATGCCACTGTCTATGGTTTTGCTCCCAACCCGCATCTGTTCTTGGCTCTAGCAGAGAGGTACAATTACAGAACAGGGACCTTCATGACTCCTGGCGGAGAAATCGGGCTTGCACTTCATGAGATGCAGTACATCTCTTACTTGCCAATGGGAGATGTCCTATATGAAGAATTTGTCCGAACCAATGATGAATTGGACAGACTTCGGAAAGAGAATGCAGAAATGGTAGCAGTCTTCGAAGAACTGCTATGTCATTATAAAATCTGTTCTCTGTTCTACAAAAGTGCTACATCAAACACCTGCTATTCCTCAAAATGGTTACCTTATCTGTTCCTTAACCACATTAAAGAATCGAAGACCAAGGAACATAATAGATGCTATCCTGACTTCTTTAAGCCATTGAGCAACACAGAAGTGATGAAGTTGATAGAAGAAAGCGGCGATTTTGATGAAGAGATGAAGGATGATCATCAATGTCCTCCTTTAAAGAAAGGCGATACTCTCGAGAGTTATTTGAGAGTATGATATAGATCTATGTCAAAAGAAGCCCAATTAGCAGGGTTTTTGACGTATTGGCTCCGTCAGTTTGTAGTCCCGGGATCCAGTGCCGCAGACCGCTTCCATCGCGGTGTTCTTTTTGCCGCGTTAGATTAGTCTTCGGCTATAAGATGGATCTTTTGTCAGCGATGACTTGTAAGTTGAATGTCGGTCTTCGTCTATACGTCGATCTTATGCTGAAATCTAAGGGTGAAAAAGAATTTCCTCGGTTGGAATTACCATATACATATCTATTTGGGTGGTTGCTCCTTCATCATCCTACTTTGATGGACCCCGGCATGGGACCGGTCGACGGCAGCTTTTTGCGGAGATACTCTCATAGTAAGTGGAAATTCACTGCTCTGAGAGATTGTAGATATGCTCTGAACCTGAGCAAAGGATGGAACTTTTATTGCACTCATCCTCCTGCTGGATACGAACAAATGCTGACAAATATGATTGACTCGAAGATGCAACCTTTGAGCCGTGCAGCTTTTGAGTGGTTGAAGACAATTCGACCGTCCCATTTGGTGTATCGGTTCGAAGAAGAATGTTATTTAGAGCCATATCTCCCCAGTCGATTTGCTCGGCAGTTCAGGTACGACCAATTTTATGTGGGAAATGCTATCACGTGCCTTCAAGGAAAGGGTTTTTTGATAGATGGGGCCCGAGCATGGGCTTATTATAATGCTCGAGATACAAAAGTAATATTCTCGATGCCAGTAAACAGCAATCATGGCCCTCGGATGCTATTTACATACTCAGTATTCTATACATCTTCGAACACCTTTGCTGGAAATTTCAATCTCGCGGATAGCTTTGCATCTTCAACAAGATTGAAGAGGGGAGGAATCGCCATGTCACTCCCAGGAAATGATGAAGTGCATGAGCCAGTAGATGCACCCTTGGAAGCTTCAAGGGACGGTATGTTCCCTCAAGTGGTTAACGCACCACTACGTATTTCTTTGAGGGTGGCTAAATCTCCAGCTAAGAAGAGGAGAAGAGAGGAGCCTCCTGCTCCGGCAGCAAAGAAGAAATTGATCTTAGATCATTCTTCTGAAAAGATTACCACTAGATCTCAATCTCGGCAGCTGGCCGAGACAATTCAGCAAGAATAGGCTACCACACCGACCTCTGTCCAAAGACAAGTCGAGACTGTAAATATAGAGAGCCCTGAGAGGCCTCTGAAAAGAAAGAAGCTGGCCCAAAGAAGAAATCGAATGGCCTCTCCTTCTAGACGAGCCCCATCTTCAATGGTAGTAGATGCTGCGGCGGGATTCACTTTGCCATCTCCCACTCCTATTTCAGAGCCTAGGAATAAGACTCCTAATCCAGAACATAGGGAAGAGATCGAGCAGAGAAAAGATCCTGATCCGAGAACTGAGGCCGAAGAGCCCAGAGGAAGTATCATGGAGGAAGAGCAAGATGTTGTACGATCTCTTTCACCTGCTGTGGAGACGACTCAACTTCCTCCTACTCCTAGGACCCTCCGTGAAGAGGAAGATCGTGAAGTGATTGTGGCTCTAGAATATTGTAGCTACAGCCTACTGGAAGACTATGGTGACCAAGCTGTAACTGCCAGCGGGAATGTACCAGAAGAAAGTGAAGATGAGGAGAGCTCTTCGTCCGAAAATATTGATGAATATATGCAAGATCTTGAAAGGGATGATGAAGTGCATATATCTCCTAATGCTGTCGATGATACCTTAGATCCTAACAAGGAAGTTGAGGTAGAAGCATCTCCAAAAAATGTCGCTGATACCTTAAATCCTAAAGAGGATGTTGAGGTAGAAATATCTCCAGAAGAAGCAGCAGATGAAGAAGCTCCGGAGGAAACTTCCGCCACTGGTCCTCAAGGTATAAAATGAAATTAGCAATCTCCTCTTAAAATAGATTGATAGCTAACGTCTTTATTTGTATTTCCTGCAGATCTTGAGACTCCTCTAGCACCTCCGACGTGCACGGACATAGTGCCTATAACGACGGTGATTGTTAGTAGCAGTCATCATTTATCCTGTGGTTCTGAAGCGGACAGTAGCCAGGCTGTTATGGCTGAAGCTACTTCTGCTCGGCTAGAGTCTATTCCAGCAGACGATAGGCTCATTGCTGGATTCAACCATGGTAAGACAGCTTACATCTTTTAATTTTCTTGGATAATAGCAAACAACATGCAAAATGATAATTTTTACTTTTGCAGAGGAACAACCAGGAGGGGCAACTAGCTCCACTTTGGCTCCTTTATTCAAAGAGCCTGCTGTCCAGACGCGAGAGATTGAACATCCTGCGGCCTCGTCATCAACAGGAGTAGCTGCAACTCCTGGTGCTATAGCAATTAATGATCTTATGATCCAATCATTTACCAGATGCTTTTTTGAATCTTTGGGACCTCTAGTAAATAGAATGATGGAAAAAGAGGCCACTGGTCCTCAAGGTATAAAATGAAATTAGCAATCTCCTCTTAAAATAGATTGATAGCTAACGTCTTTATTTGTATTTCCTGCAGATCTTGAGACTCCTCTAGCACCTCCGATGTGCACGGACATAGTGCCTATAACGATGGTGATTGTTAGTAGCAGTCATCATTTATCCTGTAGTTCTGAAGCGGGCAGTAGCCAGGCTGTTATGGCTGAAGCTACTTCTGCTCGGCTAGAGTCTATTCCAGCAGACGATAGGCTCATTGCTGGATTCAACCATGGTAAGACAGCTTACATCTTTTAATTTTCTTGGATAATAGCAAACAACAGGCAAAATGACAATTTTTACTTTTGCAGAGGAACAACCAGGAGGGGCAACTAGCTCCACTTTGGCTCCTTTATTCAAAGAGCCTGCTGTCCAGACGCGAGAGATTGAACATCCTGCGACCTCGTCATCAACAGGAGTAGCTGCAACTCCTGGTGCTATAGCAATTAATAATCTTGTGATCCAATCATTTACCAGATGCTTTTTTGAATCTTTGGAACCTCTAATAAATAGAATGATGGAAAAAGAGGGTACTGATTTTTTCATGGTTAGAGGTCCAACCTCTCTCTTAGTAAGGGCTATCCGAGAATAAGGTGACGAGGCTCGGGCCACTCTCCTGGATCATATTTTGAATGAGTTAGAGATTTCCATCAAAAACTATAAAGAGCTCAACCAAGGAGACGTAGAGTCTCTAGTGCAGGCAGAATTCGAACAACTGGCTCAGGCAGCTGACATTGAAAGGGTCAATCTCCAGAACCTTTTGGAAGCTTTCTCTGCAAAATCTGCTGAGTATCAATCCAAGCTAGAATCAGTGACCTTGATGGCTGAGAGAAAAGAGAAGAGAGCTACTGAGCTGAGGACAGAGATTGCTCGTCTCCAGAAGGAGTTAGAAGATGAAGTTACTGATCATCAGGTTGCAGTCCAACAATTCAATGCTCTGATTCAGAAGAGGGATGAGTACGTGGCAGCTCATAATGCTGAGATTACTCGCCGAATGGTGGCCATGCCTGCTTTCAATGAAGAAACCGGGATGGAAGAGGCCAGAAGGAGGGTGATGTCCACTCGTGAAGAACGGCTGCAGACTCTAAAACAACAAATTGCTAGTCTGATAACACCTCCGTCTTAGTAGAACATTTTGTATCTTTATGTCTTTTGTAGTACATGTGTTTTTGTAATGTCTCATATTTTGATTAATAAAAGATATTTTTGCTGTGGCTCCATTATTTGTTGCATATCTTGTTCAGATATAAATAATAGAGATAGAAAATATATTCAGAGGTGCAAGACATGATATATTTCTTGATGATTTTGTAGAAAATAATTATATTCATTATATCTGCTCAGAGGTAATATGGACGTGGCAGAATATATCAAATATTATTATTTCAATAGATAACTTAATCAAGGATGATAAGTTACTGATGTAGATGATGAACGATAACGAATCGTCAAAAAGGTATGAACGAAATGCATCGTCAAAAGAAACGGGTAAACCGTTGAATGGTAGAATGAACGGACAAACCGTCGAATGGAAATGAATGAACGAATGAACCGTCAAATGATGATTAATGAACGGGTGAACCGTCAGGTGGATGTGAATGAACGGGCGAACTGTCGGATGAATGTGAACGGATGAACCATCGGGTGATAATAAATGAACAGGTGAATCGTCAGGTGAATGTGAACGAACGGATGAACCGTCGGATGAATGTGAACGGATGAACCGTCAAATGATGATAAATGAACGGGTGAACTGTCAGGTGAATGTGAATGAACGGATGAACCGTCGGATGAATGTGTCGCTTCGTTATTTGAAAAATCTCTGCCTATAAATAGAACATAAATTTAGCAGAAAGGAGCACTTCCACTTTCTATCATAAAAATGTCGTCTGGAGATGCACCCAAGAAGACTGAACTTGCTCCAAAAGTTGAAGAAGGCGTTGAAGAATGTCAGGCCGAACTGGTTCAGCCAAAGCAGACAGAGGCGGGCAAAAGTTCGTCTGCATCAAAACCACCGCGAGATATTCTGGACTTCTTGCTTGAACCAGGAAAGACTGAAGAAGAAGAGGCCATGAGGCTGGCTGCTTGCAAGTTCCTCGTGGGCTCCAGCAAAGAGGTCCTCGGCTCTTTTGCTGACCGTGTCTTCGAGAAGGACGGCAGTGGTCCGCGTCCCAATGTTAAGAAGGATGATAGTGATCTTCCTTGATATCATGTAACATCATTTATGATGAAATAAAAATCAAACTTTATTTATAAATTGTCTGATCATATTTACGTAAATTTCTGTTACATTTATACATAATATTTCTTGAGAAATTTGCCATTGATAGGCATCATTGCAACTCGACCATCTAATTCTGCAAGTTGATATGCTCCATTTGAAAAGACTTTGCTGACAACGTAAGGTCCTTCCCACTTTGCATCGAACTTGCCTTTGCTCATGTGAGTCATAGTCATAGGGCGTCTTACTGCTAAAACGAGTTCTCCCTGCTGAAAGGCTCTGACTTTAACTTTGCGGTTGAAAGTCTTCGAGATGCGGGCTTGGTATAACTCAATATGTTGCTAAGCCATTAACCGCTTCTCATCAAGTGCCTCTAATTCTTGAAGTCGAAGAAGATCATTGTTCTCTGTAGTGAGCTCGTTAGCAATGGCAATCCTTAAAGAAGGAATTTGAAGTTCTAGAGGAAGAACTGCTTCACAGCCATATACCAAAGAGAAAGGTGTAAAGCCTGTAGGGTTGCGGACCGTAGTTCGATAGGCCCAAAGACATTCGCCAAGCTTTTCACTCCAATTCCGTTTGTTAGTGGATACAAACTTTTTTAGGAGTTTGATAATGGTTTTATTGAAAGCTTCAGCTAATCCATTAGCAGCATGATTGTAAGCTATCGAAGCGACATTGTCAATTCGGTGATCATCACAAAATCTTGTGAATTTTTGGCTGATGAATTGCGGTCCGTTGTCATGGATGATTCGTCGAGGGACACCAAATCGATAAATGACATGGTGTTTGACGAAGTTAATAACACTGCTGGTTTTGACTTCAGCCAAAGGTATAGCTTCAGCCCATTTGGAGAAGTAATCGGTTATTGCCAGTATGAACCGATATCCTCTAGAAGAAGGAGGATTGATGGGACCAATGATGTCCATGCCCCAAGCTTCGAAAGGCCAAGAGGCAGCAGTCGGATGAAGAAATTTTGATGGTTGATGAATAAAATCTGCATGGATTTGACAAGCTTGACATTTTCTTACATATTCAATGGCATCAGATACCATAGAAGGCCAATAGTAACCCATGTGTCGAATACGATCCTGTAGTTTAGGACCGGGTTAATGTGCTCCGCAAATACCGTCGTGAGCTTCACGCAATACTTGTTTTGCTTCATCACCAGCTAGACAGCGCAAGAGTAGGCCGTCATAAGTTCGCCGATAGAGAGTCTTGGTGGTCTGGTTGTAGTAGAATCGTAGAGATCGTCGACGAATACTCGTAGCTTCCTTGGGATCTTGAGAAAGTATGTCATGAACCACGAAGTCGATGAAAGGAGTTCTCCAATCTTCATTGATAACATTAACTTCAGCATGATTACTGAACTCGATGTTACGATTATTTTCAATACAAAACAATTCTCGATTCGAGATAACCACCACTTGTTGTCTTCTGATGGGGATGGCTAAAACTGCTGCAAGATTGGCCAAAGCATCTGCCTCAGTATTGCAAGCTCGACATACATATTCGATGAAAAAAGCTTTGAATGATGTAGCCATGTTGATTGCTGCTTCAAAGTAAGGTACCAGATCTTGATGGCGGACTTCATAAGTTCCTCTAACCTGGTTGACAACCAGCTTAGAGTCACCGTAGACTTCAAGATATTCGATATCCAATTGCTTGGCTAACTAAAGGCCGATGAGTAGAGCATTGTATTCTGCTATATTATTGGAGCAAGATTTATCTAGAGAGTAAGCTCTTTGAATAGTTGATCCGTCTGGAGAAACGAGGACAACTCCGACTCCTGCTACAATAGCACCATTGGGTCCGATTCTGGATGCTCCGTCAAAGAATAAACGCTATGTTGGAAATTCTTTAGAGATCATGTTAACTTCCAATGTCTCATCTGGAATTTCATCATAAAGCTTGGATGTTTCTAGTACGGGATGAGCCGCCAAGAAATCTGCCAATGCTTGACCTTTAACAGACTTTTGTGGAACATACACCATATCATATTGGGCTAGAAAAATGGCCCATGTAGCCAGCCGAGAGTTGAGCGTACTAGGCTTTTTCATCAGTACCCGAAGAGGATTGACTCAGAATATGACATGAATGGTTTGACCAATGATGTAATGCCTTGTCTTTTGAACAGCAAACATAAGAGCTAGACATTCTTTTTCAACCGGACTATAACGGTGTTCAGCACCAATCATAGTACGACTGAGATAGTAGATGGCTTGTTCATGACCCTCTTTATTCTTTTGAGCGAGTAAAGCGCCCAACGAATGGTCCATAGCACGGACGTACATTAAGAATAGAATATCTGAGATTGGTGGCACCAAGACTGGTGGGTTCATGAGATATCGTTTGATGTCGTCGAATGCTTGTTGACATTCTTCAGTCCAAATAAAAGATACACCCTTCTTTATTAGTTGAGTGAATGATCTGCAGCGTCCAGACAAGTTCGAAATGAATCTCCTTATGTACGCAAGTCGACCTTGGAATCCTCGTAGCTCTTTTAGGTTGCGTGGAGGACGCATCTCTTGAATGACTTTGATCTTCTCGGAATCCACGTGTATACCCTTAGAGGTAATGACGAAGCCGAGAAAGTTGCCACTAGAGACACCCAAGAATGACTTGGTGGGATTCATCTTGAGCTGATGTTGGCGCATGAGATTGAAAATTGTTCTCAAATCTTGGATATGATCTTCTTTCAGACGACTTTTAACAACGATATCGTCAACATAACATTCGACTGTTTTACGAAGATGTTCTCTCAAAATGGTACTTATAGCTCGTTGGTAAGTTGTACCAGCGTTCTTGAGACCAAATGGCATCACTGTGTAACAATAGACTCCTCGAGGAGTGCGGAAAGATGTGTGTTTTTCATCTTCGGGATTCATCTTGATCTGATTGTATCCAGAGAATCCATCCATAAAAGATATTCGCTCGAACCCACAGGTATTGTCAATCATGACGTCCGTGATAGGGAGAGGAAATTCATCTTTCGGACATGCTTCATTTAGATCTCGAAAGTCGATGCAAACTCGAACTTTGCCGGTTTTTTCATAACTGGGACAACATTGGCTACCCAATCGGGATGCTGTTCTTCTCGAATAAAGCCACAAGCGATGAGCTTCTTAACTTCATCGTCGATTGCATCCATCATTTCTGGCTTGAAACGCCGTTGTTGTTGTTTGACCGATTTTGCATTCGGCAGGATATTCAATTTGTGAGTAGTGATTTTAGGATCTAGTCCTGGCATGTCTTCATAACTCCAGGCAAAGACATCAATGTATTCTTTAATAAAAAGAATCAACTCTTGCTTATCTGCTTCTGGAAGATTCTTGCTAATGAATATCGAACGAGGTGACCCGCTTCCTCCTACATCAATTTAAACTAATTGATCTTCGGTATGAGGTTCTCTTTGTTCGAATCGGAGTACCCACTGATTGTCCATCTGTTGAGCCCAAGGATCTGTTTTAGAACTTTCTTCAACATCCTCATCATAGCCTTCCGGAAGTTAGCGGAGACCATATTAGAAGATACGATCACACGATGGACTTCACCAATGCTAGTGTCAGAATCCCATGATCTGGAATCAGAAGAGTTAGAACGTTCATCGCTATCAGATTCAGAGCCTGCTGGGGATAACATCGGAGGAGAAGCATATCCGAGACCTCTTTTGGTCCTGCTATAATACATCTCTGACTTTCCTTGTGGAACAGCAATACGGAGAGGAGTCTTTCTGCCCTTACCGTAGTTGAGGCCGCTCTTGAAGTCATAACCCATCTTTCGGACGATATCTTTTAACTGTTGACTGTAACGACGGAATTGAAGATGACCCGTGTCGTTAACTTTGCTATCATCCGTATAACTGAATTGTTGTTCCGGTCTTTTACTAAAAAGTATTGGACGTTCGCCTTTCTTGCGAGCAGGAACAATACGATATGAATCTTTTGGGTGTTCACATGAAACTTCTGTTTGAAGAGATTGTACAACTCCCATTGTAAATGATTTGAAGCTATCTAACATATCCAAATAGCATTTAGTATGATAAATAACATCAGTATACTGGAAAGTAGATGCTTTTTCATTAATTTGTACATCTGTATTTACAGCAGGGCCTTTAGCCTTAGCAGACTTGGTCAGATTGATTACAAGAGGGGGAGAAGAAGAACATGGAAGAGGCTTGTTACGACGGAGGTCAATAACAAGTGGCTCAGAAGAGGTGAGCTCCCTTTTTTCCTTGTTATGAGTTAAATCAACAACAAGTGGCTCAGAAGAAGTGAGCTACTTTTTGTCCTTGTTACGACGTAAGTCGATAACAAGTGGCTCAGAAGAGGTGAGCTCCCTTTTATCCTGATCATCATCATTAGATTGCCTCTGGATTGGCAAGTGAATATCCAGTGGTTTAGAAGACTGAGGATGGGAAACACGCCCTTTGACAGGTATAATAAGAGTGTCTTTGGGCACTGCTTCTTGGTCTTCTTCAGTATCCATGGCCAATACCACTTTCATAAATTCTTCCTTATACATACGAACGTCATTGCAATATGCTTCGACACCCTTGAAAGGATAAAGGTCTGCAACTTCTTTGTGAACTTCTCCTTTGTCATCAACATATTTAAAGCATTGATGAAGAGTTGATGGAACAATATTATGTTTATGGAGGAAGGGTCTTCCTAGAAGAGCGTTGTAAGAACAACCATGATTGTCGATGATATAGAAGGTCACCTTTGTGCGAAGATTGCCTATTTGAAGTTTTAAGCGGATCTTGCCCAAAGGTTCACTCCTTCCTTGGTTGAATCCCAAGATAGTAGTGATCGTACTTGAAAGACTATGCACTGGTATCTTCAATGCGTCTAGCATCTTCTTTGGCATGATGCTGAGAGCAGACCCTGGATCTATCAGGATACGATCGACTTTCATCGAATCGACATATCCTGTATAGTAGAGAGGACGATCATGTCTATTATCCTCCAGTAGCATATCATTCTGAGTGAAAGTGATATTTGGAATCAACTCCAGGACACTATGACAGTGACGGCAAGAGACTGGTTCTGATTCTGGCTTTTTGAGAAGAGTTAAGCAAGTTTCAGCCTGCATCAGTGCTTCACTTAAAGTTTCTCGAGTCTCTTTGGAAAGACGCAAGAGTTCAAAGATTGAAAGCCTAGCCGGTGTATTGGCTAATTGAGCCAATATATCAAAGTTGTACGGCTTTTCAAGTCCTGTAGGAGATGATTTCTTCAGGGGCTTGTCAAAGCGGACTTGTTGCTTGCCTTTGTCAGCAACTACCGGCTTGGAAGGAATAGGTACTACAACTAGTGAGGATGTGGAAGGAATCTCTTCAGAGGAAGTAGATTGTACTGGAACAGGTTCAGAAGAAGAGGTAGGATCCTCTTGAGCTTCAGAATAATCTTTCAAATAGGCTTTCCCTTATCTGGTGCCTAGCAGAATTTCTTCGTTAAATATGGGATCAAAAGACACCATATTGCAAGTCTTTGTCTTGCCTTTAGAACGATCTTTCTTCTTGGAAGAAGAGGGCACTTCGAACTCCGGAGCAAGATTGGAATAAATCCATATAATTTCGCCGTTGTCAAGAGACAAAGGGACGAGACCTTCATTTGGTGGAAGAGGAAGATTCATAAACTCAAGAGTAGCTTTGGGAATAGGAATGACACCATGTTGTACCATCTGCGGAGGAAAGTCACCAAACTAGACTGAAACCATGTTTGCAGTAACAGTCTTCTCATCTTGCTGTAGAGTGACGACACCAGCATTGACAAGCTCTTGAATTTTGCCTTTGAGCACATAGCATGCTCGAGTAGGATGTCCAATAAACCTGTGGTAAACACAATATTTAGGATGATCTGTCTTACCGACTTCATCAGGTTTCTTTGGGTCTGGGAGCTGAATCTTGTTGCTTTTGAGTAAGCAATCAAAAATGCTTGCAGTGTCATTCTCGTCGAAAGAATATTCTACTTTCGGACGAGGTTCCTTCGGTGGAGGTGCAGAAGAAGTGGAAGTGGATGTAGGCGGAGCTACATTAACAGCTAGAGACTCTTTATTTTTGTTCAGATTGATGTTCAAAGTCTCTTTTGCTTTGCGATTATTCTGGCGGTTGCCACCACCTGATGTCTGGTGTTCATCTCGATCGGAATTAGACATTTGTACCCCCAATTGCTTGAACTTCTCGGCACTCACTTCCGCAGCTTTGGTATTGACAATGAATGAGGGCCAATCTTGGAACTGGGTAGATCCTGTCCACATACTGATGATAGGCAAAAGATTTGCCTTACAAGTATCAATAGTGACAGCAGCTGGAGTTCCGGGAGGCATCTTCAAGGCTTCACGGCGGAACCGTTCGATGAAACTCTCAGCCGTTTCATTGTGTTTCTGTTTGATTTTGTTGAGAGCCGACATAGTCATGTCATTGAATCCTTCATAGAATCGTTCCAGGAAGATTTGTTTGAGACCTGAGAAGGAAGTGATACAACCATCGGGCAAACTTCTGTACCAGTTATATGCTACGTCGGCTAAACAACCGACGAACACTCTGGTAAGAAGAGCGTCATTTGGCTGGAGTTGAACGGTCATTACTTCAAAATGATTGATGAACTGACTAGGAGAAGTACTGCCTTCAAACAAAGAGATCGTTGGGATCTTGTACTTTGGTGGGAACGGAACTTCTTTCCATTCAATTGGATAAGGCTGCTTGATTCCCAATCTTTGCAAGTTGTCTTTCTCTTTGAAGGCTTCGAACTGGGTTCGCAAGAGTTTGACAACTTCATTGGCGTCTTCAGACGACGAAGAAGGAACAGGTTGAGTTAGAGTGGTAGGAGTAGGAACAGCAATGTAAGCACTACCCCCAGCTCCTGACTGACTAGGTGTAGTTTGAACTTGTACTTGTACAGGAGGCATTTGAGGAGACACTACCCCCAGTCCAGTATTGGCAGGTACTGAGGATGCTATGATCTCTGGACTCGCAGTAGGTACAGTCGGTGGTGTGGCATGTTGTGCCACAATGATAGAATGCATACTGGCGACCATTTCAGCCATGGTTTTTAGCTTGTCTTCTAGTGCAGCAATTCTTTGTTCTTAATTTGCTGTAGTTGAAGCATCTGGATCATCAGTGACAACATAAGCTGTCACTTCTCTTGGTACAGTGGAAGACACTGTCTGTTCAGAGCTTTCGCTGTATGCATCATAGTCGGAGAAAGAGTCATCTCCTGACTGAGAAGGAGGAAGATAACCTGAAGGGTTTTGAGGAAGATTCCTTTGACCGATTGTATCTCGACTTCGAGACCGGGTATGTTGAAACACTCCTTCAGAGGATTCTTGGAGTAAATCTAAATACCGCTGGCTTGGCTTGCGAGGCTTGTCGTGTTTGGAGCATCTTCTACCCCCAGTATCTCGGGAAGTCATGTTGATAGAAGCATACAAGACTTCATCTTCTTCTAACATAGCTTCAGATTTAACAAAAGTCAGACGATCGAAGACAGATCGTTTTGTTGTTTGACAACAGCATTGGATGATGACTTTGTGGTTACAATGATGATCAGAAGGTTGAACTGAAGGTGTTGAAACATTATCTCGTTTTTGTCTGAGATGTTCTCGGAGATCGGGAACAACAGCAGGACGAGGAGAACTCTGAGGGATCTGTTCTTTGATAATGTTCGGAACATGATTCCGATTCTTCAAATGTTTAGTCCCTTAAGTGTACAGGGAAGTGCTCACTTCATTGGCATAAGTGTCAGGATCTTTAACCCTGGAGATTTGTTTTTGATGATGTTTGATCTTCGGCATTGGTTGCTTGCGTTTCACCGAAGTAGGTCTGTTGAGATATGTCCTTAGATCTGCAAACTCACCCCCAGGGGTTTCTGTTTGAGACACCAGCAGTTTTCCCTGCCTGGAACGAGAAATTTTGGGAGTTGGGAGGTCCTGGAATTCTGCTATCGGGGTAGGCAGAATACTTCTTTGGTCAGTACAAGTTCTCTTATCATAAAGGAAAGAAGAATCCTTGTTTGAAAGAGTTCTAGTACTGATTGGTGCCGAGGCACATTCAGATTGATCTTCTTCGGTAAAAACTGAAGAAGATTGAGAAAAGACTAAAGGGCCTTTTCCTTTGTTTTGAAGAGGAAGAGGAATAGCCAAAGGACTACACCCAGTAGATTGCTTCGTAGCAACAGTGTGTTTGGGAAGAGGAGCAGAGCCTTTTACCTTGTTATGAGAAGAAGAGAATTTAGCCAAAAGGTTGTCACTCTTGGATTGCGCAGGAGCAGTTTGCGCATGAATGGATGGCGTACTGGTTTTGGCCACAGAAACTGTGGTTTGCGCATCAGGAGTTCTTTCTACAGAGTGCTTAGGGTGGACTCTGGATGTTGGAGCATTGGACTGTGCAGACAGATTGGCAGCCAATTGCGCCAGGGGCATAGGAGTTTTGTACTTGGCTAAGGCAGCATATGAAGTCTTCTGTGTACTGGCAATAGCAGATTGCACAGCAGTGGCAGAGACAGATTGTGCAGCAGTCTTGATGACAGATGCTTTGGACTGCGCAGCAGTCTTACTGGCAGATTGCGCAGAAGTCTTGCTGGCAGCATCAATGGACTGCACAGCAGTCTTTGGGACCCACACTGGGCGCACTTTGCTTGTGGCAGAAGTGGTTGCAGTACGAGGAGTGGTCTTGGAGTTGATCATAGCCTCATAGGCTGTCTGGTTGATCTTCACAACCAGTGTCTTCTGCGTCTTTCCGATAGACGCTACGTCACATTGAGTTGTCACTTCCTCATCGGAGGAGAAAGTCGTCCCCAACAGAGTCGTCATTTTGTTTGCAAAAACAAAAGTGTAGAACTTTATTGATACAAACTTTGTAAAAGATTACAATTTGAATTCTGGGAATGGTACAACTGTAGGAATCCAATCTAGATGACGATTGCTTTATCCCTTGGACGATGTGAAGTTTGAAGACGGAGCCTCTGAAGTTGAAGACAACTCTGGAATTGAAGGCAAAAAAGCCTCGGAAGTTGAAGGCAAAAGCCTCGGAAGAATGCAGCAGCACTTGGACAAGAACTCCTGAACTCTCTGAACTTTGAAGTCTGATCTCTGATCTCTGATTTCTCTCCGATCCCCTTGAATGGAGACTTGAAACTCTATTTATAGAGTTCTGAGAAATAACTAACTTTTAGTTATTCTGGACTGCGCATGATGGATTGCACAGTAATGGACTGCACAGGCAGTTGCTGGATCATGGGACAACTGTCTTGGACACATGGCATCATTTGATTGAAATGCGCATGATCGTACATAGACGGTTGCCACGTAATGAGCAATTGATGGCATGAATGCCACGTATATTTTGTCATTTGTGTTGATAGAACGCGCACACTGAATTACGCTGGCTTTGGATTACGCAGACTTGGACTTCGCAGGAATGGATTGTGCCAACATAGATTGCGCCAACACGGATTGCGTTGCCAGCTGTCCTCGAGCGCCGTGCTGTACGATTAAACGAACGGTCGCCTCGTTCTCCGCATTGTCATCTATCAGAAGATTTGATTTGTGTCAGGTAATGATGATGATCTGCCACGTCAGCCTGCACGCTTGGGAGTGTGTGCAATCTAGTATGCGCAATCTGTTTGCTGTGCAAACTGATGTCTGCGCAGTTCATTTGAAAGATTCATTTCTTGATCTTCATGACTTTGTTGATGTGTGCAACTTGATTTTTTAGGACCTACAATGGGAATTGAAAATGCTAAGTACTAAAGTATCTAAGAATCTTGATAGGAAGACAATGGAATAACAAAAATGGGAATCCATCAAGAAGCAAGTTGGCACTTGCCTAGCCCTCCTAGGTTGGTGGAGGAGTTATGAGGAAGAAGAAGAGTAATGAGAAGAAGTAATGAAGAGAGAGAAAGGAGATGAGGCTTTAAATGAAGCAGTGGTGGTAGGTGGGGAGTTGGGTTCACGTTGAACCATCCAAAGGCCGAAAAATAAACCAACTCGGGCCGAACCCAAAAGCAAAACAGAAAGTAAAATGCTGAAAGTAAAATACAGAAAAGTAATTAGCAGGAAATTAAAGAAATTTAAATACAGAACAATACATGATAAATATTAAATAAATATATTCCAGCAGTACATGTATTTAGAATACGTATTTCGGGAACTTTGACATAGGTATTGCTCTCCCGTAGCCGCATGGAACTACTCTTCGACCAGTCGCATGTGCGCCCATCACTCCTGGCCGCATATGCCGCCGTCCTCCTTTAACCGCATAGACTTACTTCCCGTCAGCCGCATGAAGCCTATTCTTCCGCTGGCCGCATGAGACCCAACTTCTTGGAACAGCATGCGCCCTTGCCCTTCTAGCCGCATGCGCCCTTGTCTATCTAGCCGCATGCCCCTGTCCTTACCAAGTTGTATGCGCTCTCCTTATTTGCCGCATGAGTTCTAGTAATCCTGAGCCGTAGGGCTCCTTCCTGTGCCTTGCCCTGTTATTTTTTTATTATTATTATTATTATTATTATTAATTCATGTCTTATCAACTTGGGTCCCCTGATTGAATGCTTGTACTATGATGTCCTGCACATGTACCTGAACACGATAGTGACCCGTCGTGGTGCACTCCTGACAAGTAAACATGATATGACCTGATAGTGGCCCGTTGTGGCGCACTCCTGACCAGTACACTTGACATGATAGCCTGAAATGATGTATCTTGATAAGCTATTACGACAGCTACCTGACATGACCTGACCTGTATAAGTAACCTGGACACCGTGGGCGATTGTGCTTGTATAAATAATCCAGTCATGTCTTGCATCATGTCTAGGATGGGACTCCTGAGTACCACGGTCAGGAGTATCTACCAAAATGGACTAAGGCTAATAACTAGATTAATACATTAGTCATAAAGAGATCTTCCAGCTACAAGCAATCCCGTTACCTGGGCGCGCCTGGGATCTGTAGCCTGCCGTCGAGTAGGGCACATTTCCAGCACACTGTCATGTGTTGCACCCTTCAAGCTACCTAAGGGTACATGCGTTTCCTGGACGATGTACCCACCTGAATTCAACCCCTAATTTTTGACCTGGGTAACTTGGATGGTCTGCAGGGCTTGTGGCTGTAGAATAATCTCACTGCATCTTGCTAGTAACTAGGCATGTGATAACCCTAGTTAGTTAAAGTATCAAGCCGTACTTATTGTTTGGCCGTGATTGTTGAATGGGGAATAACCAGTCTAAACCAGTCTAGTCTTGATCCTGTATAAGATTGTTACATGTTCTAATTTTCTTATATTATCTGCTGATAAATGGGAGAAACCAAGTTTTATTCAGACGAAGGGTTACAATCCCGGTCCTTGTTTGGTTTAAGGATTGTAACCTGGTTATCTGAATGGTCCCATGGTTATCTTACCGTTTATCATCGTGATGTTATATTCCTCCAGTTTTACTATATTACTATTATCTGTGCTAATTGCTGGTTTTAGTTCCTAAGTGAAGCTTCCTTTGTGGCACTTGCTCTTTTTGGGGTCTGACCCAGCTGGTTTTGTATGGCCAGATTTCGGAGCAGCTACAGAGGATCTACCGACTTCCCAGCCCGATGGTGGTGACTAGACGTAACTAGGACAACGAGTAGGTTTATTTTTGATCTCCCACTTTATTGTAAAAATATTCTTTTGAGGCGTTTAGCCGACGAGCACCTGTTTAGCTCGACTGCATTTACTTAGTGTCTGTCTACGGGCTGTAACATGATTGACAGATCCTAGGGTTGATCATGTATGACTAAACTCTTGCTAGTCCTAATATTTTATAACGACTAGCTTCATGATCAACTGAATATGTAATGTTTGGGATGCCTTACTATTGTATATTTAATGATCATACATCTTGTAACATTTACTTACTTGCTTGTGATTGAGACACTAGGCTTGTTCATGACCATAGGAGACTGTTGGCTTGTAGTAAACCCTCATGTATCTAGACAGCCATGACCGTATAGCGAGATGGATTCCATTTCATATACGTAGCTGGCTATGTCTGCCCCCGCTCTCCAGTATTCTGGTTCTGGGGCGTGACATGGTTTAAGTGGTGGCCCATGCAGGTCTTGGAAATCAAGATATGTGAGGGTTTATCGAATAGATGCCTCAATCAGTATTCGCCTTTGATCTCTGCTCGTATCTTCTGAATCCCTGGATTCTTGACCTGATCATATGCTTGTATCGTTGATCTGTCCTGGTCCTTCCTTATTGTTCCCTATGTCATCTTCTTCAGCGGTATTGTTCCTGGACCTGCCGGTCAGCAAGGCGGAGCACTACCTGTGGATCAGCAGCAACCAGGGGATCAAGCCCAGCATTCCGGAGTAGCCTCCAGAATCGTGCCTTCTGATAGAGAGCCACCAGTCCAGCCAGTTCAGCCTGTAGAACCCGATGATAGCACTTTGGTAGGTCTTGTCAGGACCTTGATAGCTTCCCAAGATCGTCGTGGAGATGCCTTGTACCAGGCAGTGGCGGATGCTCTGACCAGAGGAGGTCATCAGGGTAACAGTGCGGCCAACAGCTTCAAGCGCTTGAACCCTCCGTTCTTCGACGGTAGTGAAGATGCTATCGCTGCAGATGCTTGGCTTCAGGACACAGAGATGATTCTAGAAGCAGCCAGGACCCTAGAGAACGAGAAGGTGGCGGTGGTGCGCATGCAGTTGTTAGATCTAGCCCGCAGCTGGTGGGCAGCTCAGGCCGTTGGACTAACATCACCCATTGCTTGGGCGGTGTTCAGAGAGAGATTCCCGACCAAGTATTTTGATGCTATAGCTCGGTACGATCTGCAGACGAGGTTCACCAATCTGAAGTAGATGGGCAGAACGGTCGACGGATATGCGGCCGAGTTTTCTAGGCTCAGTCGGTTTGCTTCCACCTTAGTGGCAACCGAGTATGATAGAGCCCAACGATTTCAGCAAGGGCTTCACCTGGAGATTTTGTTAGCAGTTGAGCAGTTTGAGCATCAGACTTTTGATGCAGTCTTGAGAGCAGCTAGGAGGCATGAGTATACCTCCCAGAGGATTGTGGATAGGGCCGGAGGTCGGAAGAGATCCCACGGCCAGATGAATCAGTCTTCAGCCCTAGCCCCGGCAGCCAGGGCTTTGACTATTGGAGCTCCGAGGCGAGCGTCCTCAGTGACGTCGGTTCAGCATTCAGCCCCGACGTACCCTCAGCAGCAGAAGCAGAAGCAGAAGCAGTCTTCCGCAGTGGGATGTTCTCATTGTGGGAAGCCAGGCCATGTAGTGGCAGAGTGTCGCAGGGCACAGGGATTGTGTCTGGCTTGTGGAGCAGCAGACCATAGGATTGGATCCTGCCCGAATAGGGGTGGTTCATCATCGTCCAACCTTTCTAGCTCTTCGGTGAGAGGACCCGCTCCGGTCCAACAGTAGCAGTAGTATCCATTGCCGAGGCCCTTGCCGCCTCAGTCCCAGGTGTTCCAGCAACAACACCCCCAGCAGCATGCTCAAGCCCAAGTCTTGAGTCAGAATAGGCAGCAAGGATTTTAGCAGAGGGGACCACCACCCCGAGGGCATGGTCAGGCTATGGTGATGACCGCAGAGGAAGGATTAGCCCCAGGAGAGATAGTGGCAGGTACTATTCTCGTCAACTCCTTTCCAGCTTCAGCTTTATTTGATTCTGGTGCATTGCATTCTTTTATGTCTGCACGATTCGCGATACAGATAGGATTGGAGCCCGAGTCATTATCAGTAAGGCTTAATATACTTACTGGTAACGGACTTGTGGGAGTCGATAAGATGTTTTTCTCGTATCAGATCGTAGTTAGCGGTAAGGAATTTCCTGCTAGATTGATAGAATTTTCGATGGCCGATTATGATGTAGTCTTAGGGATGGATTGGTTGAGGAACCAGTATGCTAGAATAGACTGCCATATTGGTAGGGTCATTTTTAGCATTCTCGGAGAGCCAGAGTTTTCCTTTTCCCGAGGCGCAGTTGAGCCTTCTCCTCCAGTGTTGCGGATGGCAGTAGCAGCAGTGCAGTTGTGTCACGCCCCAGAACCAGAATACTGGAGAGCGGGGACAGACATAGCCAGCTACGTATATTGAAGTGCAACCCACCTCGCTATACGGTCACGGCTGTCTAGATACATGAGGGTTTAACTACAAGCCAACAGTCTCTTATGGTCATGAACAAGCCTAGTGTCTCAATTACAAGCAAGTAAGTAAGTGTTACAAGGTGTAAGATCACCAAATATACAATAGTAAGGCGTCCCAAACATTACATATTCAGCTGATCATGAAGCTAGTCGTTACAAAATATCAGGACTAGCAAGAGTTTAGTCATACATGATCAACCCTAGGATCTGTCAATCATGTTACAGTCCGTAGGCAGACAGTAAATAAAGGTACAACCGAGCTAACAAGTGCTCGTCGGCTAAACGCCTCAAAAAAATAATTTTACAATAAGGTGGAAGAACAAAAGAAATCCACTCATTGCCAGGGTTACGCCTGGTGGTCACCATCTGGCTGAAAGACAGGTAGAACCTCTGGAGCTGCTCCGATATCTGGCCATACAAAACCAGCTGGGTCAGACCCTAGAAAGAGCAAGTGCCACAAAGGAGGCTTCACTTAGGAACTAAAACCAGCACATCACAATAGAGTATTAAAGATAAATAATAAATAAGAAACTGATAATAATAGAGATAACAACAGTAAACTGAGTACGAAGAAACCATTCAAGTAGCCAGGTCACAACCCTTAAATCAAACAAGGACCGGGGTTGCAGCCCGTCACCTGAATAGAAATCCGTCTCAAATACTATTGGTAAGCAAAACATGATTAGTCTTGGCATAGGGTAAAAAAATTAGACAATAAACGAAGAGAGGATAAGGAACTGCTCCGAAAGCCAGGTTACAACTCTTAAACCAAACAAGGACCGGAGTTGTAACCCTTCGCCTGAACAGAACCTTGCCCCTAATCTTTATTGTTAAGGCAATCATAGGTAACCATGTCCTGTCATATTCTTGTAAAACAGGACGAGCATGACACGAGATGCAAATAGGACAACAACGAGAAGAAGACACAGAACTGCTCCGGGAGCCAGGTTACAACTCTTAAACTAAACAAGGACCGGAGTTGTAACCCTTCGCCTGAACAGAACTGGACCCCCGATCGTTATTGTTAAGGTAAGCATAAATAGTCATGGTATTAAAGTAAGGTAAAATATGACGAACGTGGCATGGGGTTGCGATATGACAATAAACGAAGAGAGGACACAGAACTGCTCCGGGAGCCAGGTTACAACTCTTAAACCAAATAAGGACCAGAGCTGTAACCCTTCGCCTGAACAGAACTGGACCCCCGATCGTTATTGTCAAGGTAAGCATAAATAGTCATGTAACAATCTTGTACAGGATCGGGGCAAGACTAAGCTGGGCTAGATTCCATCCAATCAATCACGGCCAAGCAATGGGTACGACTTGATACCTTAACTAACTAGGGTTATCACAGACCTAGTTACTAGCAAGATGCAATGAGATTATTCCAACAGCCATAAGCCCTGCAGACCATCCAGTTATCCAGGTCGAATGTCCGTTTATGAAGAATGCAATACGTGACTGTGTGCTGTAAATGTGCCCAACTCGTCGGTAGGCTACAAGTCCACTGAATGCGCCCAGATAACGGGATTGCCTGTAGCTGAGAATCTCTTCATGTCTACTGAATTATTCTAGTTAATTAGCCTTAGTCAATTTCAGTAGGTGCCCCTGACCGTGGTATTCAGGGGTCCCCGTCCTAGACATGATGCAAGACGGTACTTGTTTATTTGTACAAACACAATCGTCCACGGTGTCCAGGTCAATCATTCTTGTTAGGTCATGTCATGTCATGTTAGCCGTCGCAACAACAATTAAAAATAATCATGTCAAGTATACTTGTTATACCATGCCATGTTCAATTACCATTTCCAAACATATTAAATAAATTCGTGATTATCAAGTTCATGACAAAAAGGCGTAAGGATATAAAATAGGCATAAAATATATATATATATATATATATATATATATATATATATATATATATATATATATATATATATATATATATATATATATATGTAAGGGTGTACGCCATAGGGACTCAAGTCTCTACGCGCGTATTACTACGCTAGACCGAGGGGCCTTCAAGCGTAAAGTGGCTCGAGCAAGGGTACATGTGGGTGGGGGTTTTACGCTAGCTGGGTTTTACGCTCGTAAGATTACGCACGCCAACTCTCGATCAAAGCTTTACGCGAGGGAAACTTTACGCGAGGAACACTCGGCAAACTTTACGCTCGTGAGAGCCGGCTCGAGCTAGGGATTTTATGCTAGCTCGATTTTACGCGAGCGGGAGAGTCCCGAGCGTAAAATCGATTAGTTCAGCGTAAAACGAGTACGCTTGGCACGCGATGCGTGAGCGTAAGGGGGCACTACGCGAACACGTTAAGACGTGAGCGTAAAAGGCTGAACAATACGCTGGCACGTAATACGTGTGCGTAAAACTATGTTTTCTCTATATGGCAAGGTCAACATGCGTAAAAGCTCAGAACTCAAGGAAACTCCATCTCGGCCAGGACTTGGTGAAACCCGGCCATCCCAAAACCAAACTTGTGCCAAATCATGAGGCCTACTACATGAAACTCTTAATTTTTGAAAACAAGCTATTTTAGTAGATCAAAACTAAGAAGATCGAAAATACTAGAAACTCAGATCTACAAGGGAGGAGCCATGGAATTTGAAAACACTAAATACTAAAGAAGCTTAGAATCTTGTGGAGAAGAAAATGGAACAATAAAATGGGAGTTCCTTCATGAAGCAAGTCACACTTGCCTACGGTGGGGGTTCGGTGAGGAAAAAGAAGAGGAAGAGTAGTAATGAGAAATTGAATGAAGAGAGAGAGAGAAAGGTGGTTGGGGTTAATAAATGGAGATGGTGGTGGTAGGTAGGGGTTCTCCACTTGGTTTATGATGAACCAAATAAGCAAACCCAAGCCTAGCCGAACCAATCCCAAGGTGAACCAAGCAATAAAAATGCCAAATAAACCAAGCAGGGAGACATGCAATATGAGTCAAAAATACGTACACGTATACCAAGATACGTAATACGAACCACAGACATTACAAGTTGCCCCGGATAGTCGAAGAGTTTCCTGATGTTTTCCCAGAAGAGCTTCCAGGTATGACGTCGGAACGGGAGATCGAGTTCACCGAAGACTTAATTTTCGGGACAACCCCAGTATCCGAGAGAGTCTATAGGATGGCGCCATCAGAGTTGGAGATCTTGTACAAGATGATTGAAGAACTTCAAACCAAGGGATTCATTCGTGCTAGTGGATCGCCTTGGGGAGCCCCGATGCTTCTTGTGAAAAAGAAGGATGGTACGTCCAGGTTATGTGTTGATTATCGTACCTTGAACTCAGTGACAATCAAGAACAGATACCCTCTTCCGAGGATAGATGACTTGTTTGATCAGCTCAAAGGGGCAGCAGTATTCTCGAAGATCGACTTGCGCTTGGGATATCATCAGATCAGAGTCAGAGAGCAGGACATCCCGAAGACAGCTTTCAGGTCTAGGTATGGGCATTGGGAGTTCCAAGTGATGCCATTTGGAGCGACCAATGCGCCGGCTATATTCATGGATCTCATGAATCGTATTTTCATGCCTTATTTGGATCAGTTCGTGATTGTATTTTTGGATGACATCCTGGTCTATAGCAGGAGCGAAACGGAGCATGAGCAGCATCTCCGTGTGGTTCTTCAGATTCTCAGGGAGCACCAGTTGTATGCCAAGTTCAGTAAATACGAGTTCTGGCTCGATCGCATTTCGTACTTGGGTCACATCATCACCCGAGGAGGAGTAGAAGTGGATCCCCAGAAGATTGTGGCTATTGAGTCATGGCCGATGCCCAACACAGTTGCAGAGGTTTGCAATTTTCTCGGATTGGCTGGTTACTACCGGCGATTTGTTTCAGACTTTGCCCGAATTTCGGTGCCATTAACCTAGTTGACCCGCAAGGAGGTGCAGTTTGCTTGGACAGCAGAATGCCAGGGTTCTTTTGAGAAGTTGAAGCGAGGCTTGATGACGGCTTCCATTCTTACGCTTCCAGATGGAACCGAAGGATTCTCAGTATATTGTGATGCTTCAGGCAGAGGCCTAGGATGTCTTCTGATGCAGCATGGGAAGGTAATAGCTTATGCGTCACGGCAACTTCGTGATCATGAGAGAAATTACCTAACCCATGACTTGGAGCTGGCAGCAGTAGTGTTTGCACTTAAGTTGTGGAGGCACTACTTGTATGGAGATAGGGTGGAGATTTTTACCGACCACAAGAGTCTGAAGTATATTTTCACCCAGAAGGATCTTAACATGCGTCAGAGGAGGTGGCTGGAGCTTCTTGTGGATTATGATGTCAACTTGCAGTATCATTTCGGAAAGGCCAACGTCGTTGCAGATGCATTGAGCAGGAGAGCCAGAGTTTATTTCCTAACAGCGCAACCAGAGCTGTTAGCAGACCTTCAGAAGATGGGTATTGAAGTTGTTCTTCCTTCCAGTGTGGCATTGATGGCCAGTATGCAAGTTCAGTCCACCATAGTCGAGAGGATTCGGATGGCGCAGTCAGCAGATTCCAAGCTTCAGCGACTCAGGGCAGAGTGTGAGGCAGGGCGGCGACCAGAGTTGTGTATTCATGAAGACGGTACACTTAGGCATGGTAATCGTCTTTGTGTACCAAGTGGAGATATCAGACAGGAGATCATGGCAGAGGCTCACAGTTCACAGTATTCCATTCATCCTGGTGGTAAGAAGATGTACCGTGATATCCGGCAGCACTTTTGGTAGAATGGCATGAAGAGGAAGATAGCCCGGTTTGTCTCTCGTTGTTTAGTCTGCCAACAAGTTAAGGCTGAACACCAGAGGCCAGCTGGACTTCTTCAGCCCTTGTCGATTCCAGAATGGAAGTGGAAACATGTGACCATAGATTTTGTGACTGGATTACCTAGATCCCCAGCTGGTCGAGATGCTATTTGGGTTATAATTGACAGGCTCACGAAGGTAGCTCACTTCCTTCCATTCAGAGTTGGGCAGTCAACAGCTCAATTAGCAGAGATGTACCTCAGGCAGATTGTCAGGTTACACGAAGTGCCAGTTAGTATCACTTCGGACCGAGATTCAAGATTCACATCGTACTTTTGGCGTAGCCTGTAGGAGAGTTTGGGAACTCGTCTCCAGTTCAGTTCAGCATATCATCCGCAGACAGATGGTCAGTCGGAGCGTACAATCCAGACTCTTAAAGATATGTTGCGGTCCTGTACACTTAACTTCGGTGGTTCGTGGGAAGATCACCTGCACCTGGTGGAGTTCTCGTACAACAACAGCTTCCAAGCTAGTATCCAGATGGCACCGTTCGAAGCACTGTATGGTAGGAAGTGCAGATCCCCGCTAGCATGGGACGATGTCGGAGAGAGACAGATGCTCGGTCCAGAAATGATCGCCCAGACATTCGAAGTAGTCAGGAGAGTCCGAGATCATCTTCAAGTTGCCCAAGATCGCCAGCGCCATTGGACCGATTCTCATCAGCGCCCTCTCGAGTTTTCTGTCGGTGACCATATATTCCTGAGGATTTTGCCTAATCGTGGCGTCATTCATTTCTGCGTGTGGGAAAAGCTTAGTCCTAGGTATATAGGGCCATTCGATATTCTGGAGCGAGTAGGAGATGTATCCTATCGTCTTGCTCTTCCGCCGTCGTTACGTGAGGTGCATGACGTGTTCCATGTATCCCAATTACGACGGTATATCCCAGACCCGAGCCATATCCTGGATCATTCGGAATTGGTTGTTGGTACCAACCTTTCGTATGAGGAGAGGCCCGTGTCTATATTGGACCGGAAAGAGAAGATACTTAAGAACAAGACTATCAAGTTAGTCCGAGTTGCTTGGGGTCATCACTCTTTGGGTGAGTCAACGTGGGAGCATGAGGATGATATCCAATCGCGATATCCTGACCTATTTGACTCGTGAGGTATAATGTCTTCCTTATGCCTCATATCTTTGATTCCTTGCTTGAATAATTGATTGATTGCCTAGTTAATGCTTGCTTGCGATTAGTGTAGCTTGTTCTTGTCTCTCTAGCCTCTTAATTAAATTCCGAGGACGGAATTCTTTTAAGGTGGGTAGAGTTGTAATGCCTGTGGTTCGTATTACGTATTTTTGGAATACGTGTACGTATTTTATCTTGTATTGCATGATTTCTTGCATAGTTTTCTTCATGGCTTGGTTTATTCTTGGTTTGGGTTCGACTAGGCTTGGTTTTCTTTGGTTTAGTATGAACCAAGGAGAGAACCACCTACCTACCACCACCACTACCATTTATTAACCCCCACTTCCTTCTCTCTCTTCATTACTCTTCTTCTTTCCTCCATTAACTCCTTCACCTACCAGAGAGAGAGGGGTATAGGCAAGTGCAACTTGCTTCATGGAGAAACTCTAATTTTATTGCTTCATTCTCTTCCTTGCAGCATTTTAACTTACTTTAGTACTTGGTATTTTTACTTTCCATGGCCTGATTCTTGTAGATCTAAGTCTATTTCATTTTCAGATTTCTTGGGTTTTTGATCTATTTAATCTTGTTATTTCTAAGTTTTGATGGTTCCATGTTGTAGAGAATTTCGTTCTGCCCCATTTTGACCTATGGAAGTTCGGGTTTGGGCTCCGGATGATGGAGTTATGGAGCTTGAGAACTTGGCTCTCATGGTGTTCTTCTTCTCGAAATTTTGGAGAAGATGAACTGTGCTTAGACTTGACCGCATGAACATTTCATACGGCAAGTGTTCCCCCAGCCGCATGGTAGTCTGGCCGCATATGCACCCATCATTCCTGGCCGCATATGCCTGAACTGCGCACGTATGAAATTCTCTGGCCGCATAAACCCCAGTCGTCCTCAGCCGCATGAGTAATAGCTCCCAACCGCATGGACCAGCTTTTCTTTTGACCGCATAGACCCGCTTTTCTCTTGGCCGCATAGACTGAGTATCATTCCTGGCCGCATAGGGCTTCATGACTTCTGAGCCGCATAGGATGTCACACCCCAGAACCAGAATACTGGAGAGCGGGGGAATGACTCAGCCAGCTACGTATTACGGGTAGAGGAATACCGTATAATACGATCAATGCTGTCTAATAAGACGAGGGGGTGCATACTACATAAAAGTCATACTATGGTCACTTCACATCTATTGTCTCAATCATTCAAACACGAAACAGAAATAGAGAACATGTAAGATAAAGCAGTAAGGTGTCCCAAACGCTCAGTCAAAATGTTCTTGATATCTGGCTTTACAAAACATAGCCAGATGACGAAGCAAGGTATACACAATTGTTTATCAGCTGCAGCCTGACTTAGTTACAATTATGTAAAAGTAAGTACAAGACGATCCGACTAATATGTCGGTGCCAAACGGCAAAATATAAAGTAAATAACAAAACGAGCGGGGAAGTAAGGAACCCACTCGAGTCCTCCTGCGATCATCCCTCTAGTATTGACTATCTTGGAGGTGGAAGTAAGCTGAGTCCTCGGGAACCGGCTCTAATTCTGGCCATGCAAAACTAGAGAGGTTAGACCTCTAATAGCAAGTACCGCAAGGAAACACGATATGAGGAATTTAAACCAGTGAAAGAGAATATAATAATAGATCTCTGCTTGCTACTGGAATTCACATAGCATCACGACACTTCGAACCAACCTCCCAACCAAACAAGGACAGAAGTTGGCCCGTCATGTCTCGACACTCTGATCATCTCAGTTAGTCAACAGAGTAGGTACAGTACACAACCAAATCAATTTAAACGGCCATGCAACTACTACGGCTTGCTATTGTGAGGTCCAAGTTATCCTGGAATTATGCGATAAAGGATTCCTCAGTTCTTACTATGTGCAAGCAAGGCTAGTCTACCCAGTCAATCAATTGCACCAATCATGAATTAGACGAGTCCCAGCGGGATGCCCGTCATCAATATACAATATACAATAAATAATATAAGCAGATACCGCTCCCTGCCCATGTGGCAGATTTACAGTATCTGTGGGAACCAGCCGGCCTGTCGGGCACAAATAGTCCCAAAGAGGGCTGCCATGTAAGAACTCGAAAATCCATTCTCTCCATGCAATCATCATTTTATTTAACTTAATAGCCTCTATGTTGAGTGAAATCCCATGTCGTGGATCATGGTCATTCAGAATGAGTACTTTCGTACGGGGTACGATATGCACATCTCTACAACGATACCCGTACGGTTAGGTTATAGGTCTTACATAGCGTAATGCAACTATCAAAACTAGCCACGGAATAATCATGCCTTGACCATAAAGTACACATGCTGCTTTTGTAGAAAAATAAATAAATTGAAGCCTGCATATGCCTGTATGCCAATATTCGGGATCGGCCAATCGATTACAATAGTTCATAATTAATATGAACGTGTCTCATTCATTCAATCCAATAAGACGACTAGCCAGTCTCTTAGTTCCAACTAGGAACGCATGATCAATTTTTAGTCAAGGTCATAATCAATATCAATTAATGTTAATTCGAGACAAGAATCAGTCAAAAGGCATCATGGGCTAGAGTTCATGCGGCCGGGAAATTATAGAAGTTCATGTGGCTGAGAATGCATATGTAGTCAGGATCTCATGCGGCTGAGAAGTGCCATGCGGCCACGTAAAACAGCATGCGCCAGAAAACAGCATGCGCCAGGAAACAGCATGCGCAAGAAAACAGCATGTGCCAAAAAATAGCATGCGCCAGGAAACAGCATGCGCCAGAAAACAGCATGCGCCAGAAAACAGCATGTGTCAGGAAACAGCATATGCCAGAAAACAGCATGCACCAGAAACAGCATGCGCCAGGAAACAGCATGCGCCAGAAACAGCTTGCGCCAGAAAACAGCATGCGCCAGAAACAGCATGCGCCAGAAACAGCATGCGCCAGAAAACAGAATGTGCCAGAAAACAGCATGCGCCAGAAAATAACATGTGCCAGAAAACAGCATGCGCCAGAAACAGTATGCACCAGAAACAGCATACGCCAGAAAACAGCATGCGCCAGAAAACAGCATGCGCCAAAAACAGCATGTGCCAGAAAATAGCATGCGCCAGAAACAGCATGCGCCAGAAACAGCATGCGCCAGAAAACAGCATGCGCCAGCAAACAGCATGGCAACAGCTTTTTGCCAGCAAACAGCATGCGCCACGGAAAACATCATGTGCCAGGACAGCATGCGCCAGCAAACAGCATGCACCAGCAAACAGCATGGCAACAGCTTTTTGCCAGCAAACAGCATACGCCAGGACAGCATGTACTGCTCATCTTCTCCAATCAGCCTCTAATGGCCATGAAAACCCATGAACCAAAAAGACCATAAATCACTCAAAATAAGTCGAAATCAGGACTTCCAATGGTCAAAATTGGGTAGAATCAAATTTTCTACAACATGGAACCATCAAAACTTAAAAAATAACAAAGTTACTAGATCAAAACCTAAAAATTCCGAAAATAAATTAAACTTAGATCTACATGAAATGAGCCATGGGAATTGAAAATGCTAAGTACTAAAGTATCTAAGAATCTTGAGAGGAAGACAATGGAATAACAAAAATGGAAATCCATCAAGAAGCAAGTTGGCACTTGCCTAGCCCTCCTAGGTTGGTGGAGGAGTTATGAGCAAGAAGAAGAGTAATGAGAAGAAGTAATGAAGAGAGAGAAAGGGGATGAGGCTTTAAATGAAGGAGTGGTGGTAGGTGGGGAGTTGGGTTCACGTTGAACCATCCAAAGGCCGAAAAATAAACCAACTCGGGCCGAACCCAAAAGCAAAACAGAAAGTAAAATGCTGAAAGTAAAATACAGAAAAGTAATTAGCAGGAAATTAAAGAAATTTAAATACAGAACAATACATGATAAATATTAAATAAATACATTCCAGCAGTACATGTATTTAGAATATGTATTTTGGGAACTTTGACATCTCTACCCTACTTAGAAAAATTCTGTCCTCGGAATTTCAAATCCAAGCATGATAGAAACATCGGAGCTAAACTATTCTAAGTATAAGCAATTGAGTAAGCAATCATTCTACAATGCCAATAGCAAGTAACATATCTATGTTTAACTATCGACGACACCAAGCAATTCTACTCATAAGGTGACAAGCATGAGGAGTTAAGACAATCAAGGTATACAGAAAGAGATATACCTTGTGAGTCAAATAGGTGCGGATACCTTGATCGGATATCATCCTCACGTTCCCACGTTGACTCTCCTAAAGAGTGATGACCCCAAGCAACCCGGACAAGGCTAATTGTTCGGTTCTTGAGTATCTTCTCTCTTCAGTCCAAAATAGACACAGGCTATTCCTCGTAAGACAGGTTGGTACCAACAATCAGCTCAGAATGATCAAGGATATGGCTTAGGTCCGATACATACCTATGTAACTGAGATACATGGAACACGTCATGCACCTCTCGTAACGAAGGTGGAAGGAATAAACGATAAACAACATCGCCTATCCGATCAAGGATGATAAACGGGCCCACGTACCGCGGACTCAACTTCCCACGAACGCCAAATCTAATGACCCCACGGGTAGGTGAGATCCGCAAGAACACGTGGTCCCCAACGGAAAACTCTAGCGGCCTACGATGCTGGTCCGCCCAATGACGATGCCGATCTTGCGTAACTCGAAGTCGCTCTCTAATTCCCTTGACCACTTTAACTGTCTGGACAATCATTTCTGGGCCTAACATCTTCCTCTCCCCGATATCATCCCATGCCAGTGGCGACCTACACTTCTTACCATATAGTGCTTCAAATGGCGCCATCTGGATACTGGCTTGATAACTGTTGTTGTATGGGAATTCGACTAAGTGCAGGTAGCTCTCCCAAGATCCTCCAAAATCCAGAGTGCAAGCTCGCAACATATCCTCTAAAGTCTAAATTGATCTTTCTGATTGCCCGTCTGTCTGGGGATGGTAAGCCGTGCTAAATCTTAACTTGGTACCCAGGCTATGATGTAAGCTCTTCCAAAAATATGATATAAAATGGATATCTCTATCTGACACAATACTGACAGGGACTCCATGCTGTCTGACTATCTGTTGCATATACAACTCTGCCAACTTTTCTGTAGATTGCCCTACTCTGAAAGGAAGAAAGTGTGCCACATTCGTAAGCCGATCTACTATCACCCAAATAGCATCTTTAACACTTGGTGATCTCGGTAAACCGGTCACAAAGTCCATTGTAATATATTCCCATTTCTATTCTGGAATAGGAAGTGGTTATAATAATCCAGCTGGCCTCTGCTGCTCTGCCTTCACTTGCTGACATACCAAGCAACGGGAAATAAATCTAGCTATCTTCTTCTTCATCCCGTTCCACCAGAAGTGTTGTTTGATATCTTGGTACATCTTGGTCCCTCCAGGGTGTACAGAATACTGGGAACTATGAGCTTCTGCCATAACCTCTTGTCTGATATCTCCACTAGGCACACATAGACGTGAGCCAAACCTAAGTATACCATCTTCATGAATTCTCATCTCCTTCCTGAGTCCTGACTCACATTCTGCCCTAAGCTTATGAATCCTTAGGTCTTGTGCCTGAGCTGCCTTGATCCTGTCTACCAAGTCGGATTGAACTTGTAGACTTGTTAGAACTCCTACATCACTAGGAAGTATAACTTCGATGCCCATCTCCTGAAGGTCTTCTAAGATATGCCTCTGTGTTGTTAACATAAATGCGCTGCCTCTCCTGCTAAGAGCGTCTGCTACCACATTAGCCTTGCTTGGATGATACTGAAGCTCTACGTCGTAATCCTTGATCAACTCTAACCATCTTCTATGCCTCATGTTCAGCTCCTTCTGAGTAAAGATGTACTTCAGACTTTTGTGGTCTGTGTACATGTCCACTCGATCACCATATAAGTAATGCCTCCATAGCTTCAAAGCAAATACTATTGCCGCCAACTCCAAGTCATGAGTTGGGTAATTCTTCTCGTGGTCTCGAAGTTGCCTAGATGCATATGCTATCACCTTTCCATGTTGCATGAGGACACATCCAAGTCCTTTACCTGACGCATCATAATATACAGTAAAACCTTCGGGCCCAAATGGCAATGTCAGAATAGGTGCTGATATCAACTTCTGCTTCAGATTCTCAAATGATGCCTGGCATTCTGCTGACCAGACGAATGGTACATCATTCCGTGTCAAGCGGGTCATGGGTGCTGAAAGTCTTGCAAAGTCTGATACGAACCTTCTGTAATATCATGCCAATCCCAAAAAACTCTGTACATCAGCTACGGTCTTGGGTACTGGCCAACTCTCTACTGCTTCTACCTTCTTGGGATCCACTGCTACTCCAGCTCCTGATACGATGTGCCCCAAGAATAAAATTCGATCCGTCCAAAACTCACATTTGCTGAGCTTGGCGTACAACTGGTTCTCTCTCAGAACCTGTAACACTTTCCTGAGGTGGTCTTCATGCTCTTCTCACTAGCTGAGTAGACAAGAATGTCGTCAAGAAACACAACGATAAATTGATCTAAGTATGGCATAAAGATGCGGTTCATCAAATTCATAAATATTGCTAGAGCATTGGTCAAACCAAACGACATTACCAAGAATTCATAATGCCCATACTTCGACCTGAATGCTGTCTTGGGAATATCCTCCTTCCGAACCCTTACTTGATGATACCCTGAACGAAGATCTATCTTGAAGAAAAATCTAGCTCTGCTCAACTGATCAAACAAGTCGTCGATCCTGGGTAGTGGGTACTTGTTCTTTACTGTTGCCGCGTTAAGTTTCCTGTAATCGATGCACAATCTGGACGATCCATCCTTCTTTTCCATAAGTACCACTGGTGCTGCCCATGGCGATATGCTAGCTTGGATAAACTTCTTCTCCTTCAGTTCCTCTATGTGCTGATATACCTTGACCTGTTCTGAATCTGCCATTCTGTAAACTCGATCTGATATCGGTTTAGTTCCAGGTACCAATTTTATGCTGAACTCAATATCCCTAACCGGTGGTAGACCTGGAAGTTCTTCGGGAAATACGTCTAGAAACTCTTCAACTACCTTCGGGGCTTGAACTTCTTCCATTGCCGTCACTACTCCCTGCTCTTGTTGAGTTGCCACTGATCTGACTAAGGTGAATCTCTTCATGCCTGGAATATCAAAAGATACACTCCCTCTACGATAATCTATTGTCGCATGACTGTCTTTCAGCCAGTCCATGCCTAAGATAACGTCGAAATTTCTAACAGGAAATTCTATCAATCGGGCGGGTAAGGAGTGCCTGCAAACTACAACGCTACATGCTAGAATAACTCTACTAACTCCTACGAGTCCATTACCAGTGAGTATATTTAACCTTCCTGGCAATGCCTCGAATTCCATTTCTAGCCGTGTTGCAAATTGTGCAGATATAAATGAGTGTGATGCTCCCGAATCAAATAATGCTACTGCGGGATATGAGGCGACGAGAATGTTACCTGCCATAACATCTTCTGATGCTAATGCCTCTTCCAAGGACAGAGTGAATGCCTGCCCTCGACCTCCTTGTTGGTTTCCATATTGCGGTCTAGCCTGGTGCGGCTGCTGGCCCCTTCTTTGATGATGCTGGGGTGGTCTATGCTGGGGTTGCTGCATCGACGATCCCTGCTGCTGAAACATCTGAGCCTGTGTCATGAACGGGCGCTGTGCCAACGGTCTCACTGCTACCGCTGGTCCTCGATATTGTCCTGCCCCTGGTGCTGATAGAGCAGAAAATTGTTGCACTGGTCCTCCTGACCTCGAATTCATGGGACAGGTGGTAACCCAATGGTCTGGATTTCCACATATCAAACACTGTCCGTTCAATATCTGACACACATCTCTAGTGTGTCCTACCTTTCCACAATAAGTACAGCCCGCTGGGGGTTGCTGGTTCTTCCTCTGTTGATGTTGCTGCTGCCTTGGTGGTGGTGCTGGCCCTCGTATTGCCACATTATGAATGCGAATACCAAGGGATGGTACTGTTGTTCGGGGCGCTGCTCCCCCTCCTCCTTCAATCTGACTGTGGGATCTCTTCTGACCTCTAGTCCTTGCCGTGATCCTCTGAATGGTGATCTCATACCTTCGAGTTGCCGTCAATACTTCGTCAAAAGTCTGATAATTGTGCCCCTCTATCAATTGCAAGAGCTCAAGATAAAACCCTTGCTGGAACCTCATAGCCCTCTGGCTCTCCGTTGCTACCATCTCTGGGGCGAACCTACTCAATCTGCAAAAATCTGCTGCATAAGCATCTACCGTCTTGCCGGCCTGCTTGAGGTTGATAAACTTCTGTTGTAGCTCAAACTGCGCCACAACTCCATAGTACTTCGTCTTGAATCTTGCAGTAAAGTCGTCCCAAACAACAGGACGTCTGATACCTACTTCTTCTGATTCCCACCAATTACGTGCGAGATCTTGAAGTAACAACTTCACTTGATCCACACGTTCTTCTGTCGGTACCTTAGCTGCCGTCAGAATAGCCTCAATATCCTTAAGCCATGCATCTGCTGAGATGGCATCCTCCGTGTCCTCGAAACGGCGGGGGTTGAACTTGCAAAATTTGGTTGATGCTCCTGAATCTGGCCTTGCCCCTTTTTCCAAAGCTGTCTGCAACCCTTGGTTGAGTAGTACGTTCTGCTCCTGCAACTGAGCGTGCATGCGCTGCTGGGCTAACATCTGGTGTTGCTGAGTAGCCATCATCCCTCTCATAATCTCCAGAAGGGCCGGTGTGTCTACTTCCACAGGGGTAGGTGGAACTGTTGGTGGTAGTGGAACCTCCGAATACTGCGATCCAGCTGCTGCTTCCACTATCACTTCTTCTTGAATAGCCTCTTGGGGTAGTATTGGCCCTTGTTGCTGACCAACCAGGTCAGGTTGTCCATGTTGCCCTTGTTGCTGTTGTCCAGCTCTGACAGATGCGGACGAGGTGCCCCTAAAAAGGGACAAGAGAACAATCAAACGACCGGACAGAAAAGATCAATGAAGTCAAAGGATACTGGAACGTCAAGCTAGAGTTGAGAACAACGAATCATGAGATCAAGGGGGAACATGTGTGATTGAGACATCCTATAAATCAAAACACCCCACAAGTCTGAAATCAGACCTGCATGGGCCACCACTAAAACCTTGTCATACCCCAGAACCAGAATACTGGAGAGCGGGGGAATGACTCAGCCAGCTACGTATTACGGGTATAGGAATACCGTATAATACGATCAATGCTGTCTAATAAGACGAGGGGGTGCATACTACATAAAAGTCATACTATGGTCACTTCACATCTAATGTCTCAATCATTCAAACACGAAACAGAAATAGAGAACATGTAAGATAAAGCAGTAAGGCGTCCCAAATGCTCAGTCAAAATGTTCTTGATATCTGGCTTTACAAAACATAGCCAGATGACGAAGCAAGGTATACACAATTGTTTATCAGCTGCAGCCTGACTTAGTTACAATTATGTAAAAGTAAGTACAAGACGATCCGACTAACATGTCGGTGCCAAACGGCAAAATATAAAGTAAATAACAAAACGAGCAGGGAAGTAAGGAACCCACTCGAGTCCTCCTGCGATCATCCCTCTAGTATTGACCATCTTGGAGGTGGAAGTAAGCTGAGTCCTCGGGAACCGGCTCTAAATCTGGCCATGCAAAACCAGAGAGGTTAGACCTCTAATAGCAAGTACCGCAAGGAAGCACGATATGAGAAATTTAAACCAGTGAATAAGAGAATATAATAATAGATCTCTGCTTGCTACTGGGATTCATATAACATCACGACACTTCGAACCAACCTCCCAACCAAACAAGGACAGAAGTTGGCCCGTCATGTCTCGACACTCTGATCATCTCAGTTAGTCAACAGAGTAGGTACAGTACACAACCAAATCAATTTAAACGGCGATGCAACTACTACGGCTTGTTATTGTGAGGTCCAAGTTATCCTGGAATTATGCGATAAAGGATTCCTCAGTTCTTACTATGTGCAAGCAAGGCTAGTCAATCAAGTCAATCAATTGTGCCAATCATGAATTAGACGAGTCCCAGCGGGATGCCCGTCATCAATATACAATATACAATAAATAATATAAGCAGATACCGTTCCCTGCCCGTGTGGCAGATTTGCAGTATCTGTGGGAACCAGCCGGCCTGTCGGGCACTAATAGTCCCAAAGAGGGTTGTCATGTAAGAACTCGGAAATCCATTCTCTCCATGCAATCATCATTTTATTTAACTTAATAGCCTCTATGTTGAGTGAAATCCCATGCCGTGGATCGTGGTCATTCAGAATAAGTACTTTCGTACGGGGTACGATATGCACATCTCTACAACGATACCCGTGCGGTTAGGTTATAGGTCTTACATAGCGTAATGCAACAATCAAAACTAGCCACGGAATAATCATGCATTGACCATAAAGTACACATGCTGCTTTTGTAGAAAAATAAATAAATTGAAGCCTGCATATGCCTGTATGCCAATATTCGGGATCGGCCAATCGATTACAATAGTTCATAATTAATATGAACGTGTCTCATTCATTCAATCCAATAAGACGACTAGCCAGTCTCTTAGTTCCAACTAGGAACGCATGATCAATTTTTAGTCAAGGTCATAATCAATATCAATTAATGTTAATTCGAGACAAAAATCAGTCAAAAGGCATCATTGGCTAGAGTTCATGCGGCCGGGAAATTATAGAAGTTCATGCGGCTGAGAATGCATATGTGGTCAGGATCTCATGCGGCTGAGAAGTGCCATGCGGCCACGAAAAATAGCATGCGCCAGGAAACAGGATGCGCCAGGAAACAGCATGCGCCAGAAAATAGCATGTGCCAAAAAACAGCATGTGCCAGAAAACAACATGCGCCAGAAATAGCATGCGCCAGAAACAGCATGCGCCAGAAAACAGCATGCGCCAGGAAACAGCATGCGCCAGGAAACAGCATGCGCCATAAACAGCATGCGCCAGAAAACAGCATTTGCCAGAAAACAGCATGCGCCAGGAAACAGCATGTGCCAGAAAACAGCATGCGCCAGAAACAGCATGCGCCAGAAACAGCATGTGCCAAAAAATAGCATGCGCCAGGAAACAGCATGCGCCAAAAAATAGCATGCGCCAGAAACAGCATTCGCCAGAAAACAGCATACGCCAGCAAACAGCATGGCAACAGCTTTTTGCCAGCAAACAGCATGCGCCACGAAAAACAGCATGCGCCAGGACAGCATGCGCCAGCAAACAACATGTGCCAGCAAACAGCATGGTAACGACTTTTTGCCAGCAAACAGCATGCGTCAGGACAGCATGTACTGCTCATCTTCTCCAATCAGCCTCTAATGGCCATGAAAACCTATGAACCAAAAAGACCATAAATCACTCAATATAAGTCGAAATCAGGACTTCCAATAGTCAAAATTGGGTAGAATCAAATTTCCTACAACATGGAACCATCAAAACTTAAAAAATAATAAAGTTACTAGATCAAAACCTAAAAATTCCAAAAATAAATTAAACTTAGATCTACATGAAATGAGCCATGGGAATTGAAAATGCTAAGTACTAAAGTATCTAAGAATCTTGAGAGGAAGACAATGGAATAATAAAAATGGGAATCCATCAAGAAGCAAGTTGGCACTTGCCTAGCCCTCCTAGGTTGGTGGAGGAGTTATGAGGAAGAAGAAGAGTAATGAGAAGAAGTAATGAAGAGAGAGAGAAAGAGGATGAGGCTTTAAATGAAGGAGTGGTGGTAGGTGGGGAGTTGGGTTCACGTTGAACCATCCAAAGGCCGAAAAATAAACCAACTCGGGCCGAACCCAAAAGCAAAACAGAAAGTAAAATGCTGAAAGTAAAATGCAGAAAAGTAATTAGCAAAAAATTAAAGAAATTTAAATACAGAACAATACATGATAAATATTAAATAAATATATTCCAGCAGTACATGTATTTAGAATACGTATTTTGGGGACATAGGCATTGCTCTCCCGTAGCCGCATGAAACTACTCTTCGGCCAGCCGCATGTGCGCCCATCACTCCTGGCCGCATATGCCGCCGTCCTCCTTTAACCGCATAGACTTACTTTCCGTTAGCCATATGAAGTCCATTCTTCCGCTGGCCGCATGAGACCCAACTTCTTGGAACAGCATGCGCCCTTGCCCTTCTAGCCGCATGCGCCCTTGCCTCTCTAGCCGCATGCCCCTGTCCTTACCAAGTTGTATGCGCTCTCCTTATTTGTCGCATGAGTTCTAGTAATCCTGAGCCGTAGGGCTCCTTCTTGTGCCTTGCCCTGTTATTTTATTATTATTATTATTATTAATTCATGTCTTATCAACTTAGGTCCCCTGATTGAATACTTGTACTATGATGTCCTATACATGTACCTGAACACGATAGTGACCCATCGTGGTGTACTCCTGACAAGTAAACATGACATGACCTGATAGTAGTCCGTCGTGGCGCACTCCTGACCAGTACACTTGACATGATAATCTGACATGATGTATCTTGATAAGTTGTTGCGACAGCTACCTGACATGACCTGACCTGTATAAGTAACCTGGATACCGTAGGCGATTGTGCTTGTACAAATAATCCAGTCCTGTCTTGCATCATATCTAGGATGGGACTCCTGAGTACCACGGTCAGGAGTACCTACCGAAATGGACTAAGGCTAATAACTAGATTAATACATTAGTTATAAAAAGATCTTCCAGCTACAGGCAATCCCGTTACCTGGGCGCGCCTGGGATCTGTAGCCTGCCGTCGAGTAGGGCACATTTCCAGCACACTATCATGTATTGCACTCTTCAAGCTACCTAAGGATACATGCGTTTCCTGGACGATGTACCCACCTGAATTCAACCCCTAATTTTCTACCTGGATAACCTGGATGGTCTGCAGGGCTTGTGGCTATGGAATAATCTCACTGCATCTTGCTAGTAACTAGGCCTGTGATAACCCTAGTTAGTTAAAGTATCAAGCCGTACTTATTGTTTGGCCGTGATTGTTGAATGGGGAATAACCAGTCTAGTCTTGATCCTGTATAAGATTGTTACATGTTCTAATTTTTTTTATATTATCTGCTGATAAATGGGAGAAACCAAGTTCGATTCAGACGAAGGGTTACAATCCCGGTCCTTGTTTGGTTTAAGGATTATAACCTGGTTATCTGAATGGTCCCATGGTTATCTTACCGTATATCCTCGTGATGTTATATTCCTCCAGTTTTACTATATTACTATTATCTGTGCTAATTGCTGGTTTTAGTTCCTAAGTGAAGCTTCCTTTGTGGCACTTGCTCTTTCTGGGGTCTGACCCAGCTGGCTTTGTATGGCCAGATTTTGGAGCAGCTCCAGAGGATCTACCGACTTTCCAATCCGATGGTGGCGACTAGACGTAACCAGGACAACGAGTAGGTTTATTTTTGATCTCCCACTTTATTGTAAAAATATTCTTTTGAGGCGTTTAGCCGACGAGCACCTGTTTAGCTCGACTGCATTTACTTACTATCTGCCTACGGGCTGTAATATGATTGACAGATCCTAGGGTTGATCATGTATGACTAAACTCTTGCTAGTCCTAACATTTTGTAACGACTAGCTTCATGATCAACTGAATATGTAATGTTTGGGACGCCTTACTATTATATATTTAATGATCATACATCTTGTAACATTTACTTACTTGCTTGTGATTGAGACACTAGGCTTGTTCATAACCATAGGAGACTGTTGGCTTGTAGTAAACCCTCATGTATCTAGACAGCCGTGACCGTATAGCGAGATGGATTCCATTTCATATACGTAGCTGGCTATGTCTGCCCCCGCTCTCCAGTATTCTGGTTCTGGAGCGTGACACGGAGGATGCCATTACAGCGGATGCTTGGCTTCAGGACATTGAGGCCATATTGACAGCAGCAAAGGTTCCAGCAGGGAAGAAGAGGCCACTACAGCAGGGCCAGGAAAGGCAGCAGCAGAGAGTCCAGCAGGGGCAGAGGCAGGTAGAATTTGGAGTATTAGAGCAGAGGTTGGCCGAAGGCGGTCAGATTGTGGGTGAGTTTTGAGTATTATTCATAATTCCTTGTGTTCTATATTCGAAGAGTGAAGGCGACTTTCTCGTCTCACTCATCTGCTCTCGTATCATGTGATACGTGATATTCATTATGTGTCTTGATTACGAGAGTACGTCCTGGACAGAGTCTCGTTCTTGATTTAGTCATTGGTACCGACTTATCTCAAGCGTTGACCCTTGTCCACTTTGGGAGTCAGTGTAGGACCTCGAGGACGGATTCCTACCTGACTTGAGAGACATATTTTATTCGTATGTCTCCGATCATTTTCTTCTAGGGTATGATTATTGTTTGTGCTCTTACTTAATTATTCTTGCTTTCTTAAACTGTTCATGTGCCATGTGTTGTTTGATAATTGTGCTTGCTATATGTCATGAGTGTATTTCGTGATCTGAGAGCGCGCTCGACTAGCCTTATCGAAATTTTGAGGACGAAATTTTTCTAAGGAGGGTAGAGATGTCACTTCCCATTCCCGGAATACGTAAATTTTTGATTTTTCATGTATATGGTATCTGTCACCTGTATTTTTATTGCATGTATCCTGTATTTGTAACTGGCCATGGCATGAAACTTTATCTCATCGCAGATTAGTGTGCCACCCCTTGTCCTTGTTTGGTTGTAGGCGTGGTTCATTGTTTCGATGATAGGATTTCTGAACCGTGTTGTGGTTAGGATTTTATTTTAATTAATTTAATTAGTTGTATCATGTAGCAATTAACATGTCATTAGTCACATGGTTAGAGCATGTTTAGGGCTTAGGGTTTTCTTAAGCCAACCCCTATATATATTCTCTTCCTCACTCTCTCTCCTCATTCACTCTTTTCATTTCTTTTCCTCCCAACCAATAGGCAAGTACAACTTGCACCAAATGGAGAGATTCTTGCATTTTTCATTTCTTGATTTTTCTTTGATATGATTTGTCTATATTGTTCTTCTCATCATCCTCTACACGTTTAGTTCTTGGAGTTTTTGATTTTAATGGCTAGTTTTGTGTAGATCTGAGTTTGTGCCATTTTCGGTTTTCTTGGGTTTTGATCTATCAAACTTCTTTATTTTCAAAATCTAGTTGTTCTATGTTGTGGAGAATTTCGTTCTACCCTATTTTGATCTATGGAAGTCCAAATTTGGACTTAGAGTGAAGGTTTTATGGAGCTTGGAAGCTGTGGGTTCCATGGCCATCCTTCTCAGATTTTCGGAGAAGATGAGTACCCATTTACAGCCGCATAAGACCCTCATTCACTTTGCCGCATGAGATTCATTTACCCAGCCGCATAGATGGGTACCCACTTACCCAGCCGCATGAGATTTATTTACCCAGCCGCATAGATGGGTACCCACTTACCCAGTCGCATGAGATTCATTTACCCAGCCGCATAGATGGGTACCCACTTACCCAGCCGCATGAGATTCATTCACCCAGCCGCATAGATGGGTATCCACTTACCCAGCCGCATAGATGAGTACCCATCTACTGCCGCTCATAGTGCCTATTTTGGCTGTTTTTGTATGTTTTATGTCCTATTTGGCTGATCCGTGGCCAGAATTTCTCCCAACTCCCAACATAAAAGTTGTAGATCTTTGTCTTGGCTTCAAGGATCTTCATGTCTCACTTTAACCTGAATTCATATGTGACTTTTATGTCACGAGGGGTCCACGTGACTTCCTGACTTGACCGTGTTCCTGACCTGATTACCTGTATACGTGCTGGTACCTATAATAAGTGTGTATTGAGATGCAATATTAGTATGCACTGCGGTGCTATTTAATGAGTGCACTGAGGTGTGACTCTACGTGCTAAGTGATCATTCGTGTTATATGTCAATACATGTGTACCTTCCAGCAAGTCATGGTAATTGGTCAGTAATAGTGTCGTAGTAAAATGATTGTTGTTTGATACATTACACTAAGCATGGATCTAGATTGAGCCGATGTGGATTCATACTTAGGGTACACGTACTATGGTACGACATATAGGAGGATGACCATGTGACCACGACATGTAATTCCAATATCGAGATAGGGTTAATCTAAGCAACTTAAATTGGTAGAAGCATTGGGAGAAAACAGAATCTCGAGATCGTACGTCACCAGCCGCCCTGGGTCCCGTCCTGGCGCGCCGGGTTGGCCGCCTCGAATACTGTATAGTCATCCGCACTAGTGGAGTGCAGTATCTGATTTGTGACTGCCGAGCCAGCTCTTCCTATAGGAGAGCTGGAACTGTTACTGCTTATTCTAGCGCGGTGGCCTTTCGAGGGACCGGTGCATTTCGTGCTTGCTTGTATATAATGGTTTGGCTAGCCCTGCTGGAATGCGATACGATCTGAGGATTCCTATTTATATATATATTGCATTACTGGGATAATCCAGACAAATCATAGAAAGCCGTAGGATTGATTGGCCGCTTGTAAGCTGACTTGTTTGTGATATATTTTCTTCTGTTAGCTACCGAGGAACATGGACTATCGTGGTGCGTGGTCCAACCCATGTCCTTATTTGGTTGTTGGGTTGGGCTATTGTGCTGCGATAGGCTATGGACCAAAGTCGCGATCAGAAGCCCTTTTACCTGCCCATGGTTATAGGACATATCTTATCTCAGCACGATATTGGCACCGTTTGTCCTTGTTTGGTTGTAAGGGTGTCATATTGTCTCGATGATATGATATAAGCCTATAACTCGTGAATCAGGTCTTATTTAACTCATTGGATTTATCTCACTCTTTTGTGCTCCCTTGTGGTACTTACTATTCGGGGCCTGACCCCGCTGGTTTTGTTTGGCCAGATCTCGTAGCGGCTCCAGAGGATCAGCTTTCTACCCGAACAATGGTGCACACCAGGAGTATGGGCGCCAGGGACCATGAGTGGGTTTCTTCTTCACCGCTCTAATATCTTCTATTTTGTACTTGGCGTTTAGCCACCGGCACTTGTTTAGCCGACAATTTTGGACACTAGTTTCCTTTTGCATAATTGTAATTAAGTCAGACTGCAGCTGACTATAGTTATGTACTATTGACTCTCTGAACTAGCTTATCATTTTGTATAGCTAGACTCATGAATTATTTTGATGAAACGTCAAGGACGCCTTACTGCTTTGTCATATATGATCATTATTTACTGCTTCTTGTTTTGATTGATTGAGACATAGATGCTCTGTGGGACCATAGGAGACCTGATTGTAGCATGCACCCCCTAGTCTCTTGACAGCCACGGTCGCCGTATGACGTTTATATACCTCATACGGTGTAGCTGGCCTAGTCCGTCTCAGTATTCCGGTACTGGGCGTGACATCTCCTCTCCTTTACGTAAGTTTCTCTCAGAAACTTTGAGATCTCACAGAACCTTCACCATTCTTCCTCCACTCAAACCCACACAACTTCCTCCTCCCTTCTCCGTTTTTCATTCTGGAGCCATCCCCGCGCTCACCTCGGCGAGACCTACCGATCCAGACCCCTCTCCTCCACCTTCCGAGTCCGTCCCCGCGTGACCCCGTGCCAACCCGACAGCCCGGCGCCTCCCGTGCGTGTTCCCGTGCGCGTGTCCCGTCTTCGCGTGTCCGTCCGTGTGCGTACACGTGTCCGTGCTCATCGTTTTCGGTGTTGTTCTGAGTCCGAGGCCTCCCCTCGGTACTGCTTCATCAAGCTTGGGTATCTCCTTTCCTCATTTTTCCATCTTCTGGTTGTTCACAGAACCATTTAGACCTTCTGGTCTTAGGTTAGTTTCTGTAGATTATTAAACTAAGTTCTGTGTTTTGATTATTTGGTTTCTGTGGTGTTAAATTAGCAATGTGGTAATAATATACATATTAGGAAACTTTATACATGCTTATTTGGTATTAATTGATTTATGGATTAACCTTAATAATTTAACATATGGTTTAAATGATTTAATTGGTTTAAATAAAAGTTAGGATTATCACTTATTTTGTAATGTTAATTTGTAGAGATTCTAAACCTAATAAATGATTTAGTTATTTTATTTACAAAATAGTGGTAAATAATATTCATTTAAAAGTTATTATTTTTAAATAAAAGTTTTGTTATAAAAATTGTATTATAAATTATATATTCTCCTTTTTAAAATGATTTCTAATAAAAAAAGGTTTATAAAGAGATTAATATAATAAAAACTAATATTTATTTAAAAATGTTATTTTGGTAAAGGTATTTAATATTAAAATCCGAAAACCTTTTTATATTAACTTTAAACCAATATTTTGGTAAGAAAACGTATTTTTGTGCATTTATTATTATCTATGTTTAAAGGTGATTTTCTACATAATTTATGAAATGTCTAAAAGACATATTTTATGAAAATTATTCTGATTAAATAAATTTTATTTTAAAATGTTATTTAAATAAAAACTATTTTCTTACGAAAATTACTAATTTCGAAAAATTTATTTTAAAGTATTTTTTCTATTAATTAATTTGTTGTAAGGACATAAGCCCAGTTTTTCTTTATTTTTCTGTGACCCTGTATTGTGTAGCTTAGATTTTCTATTTTCTTTTCTGGGTTGGTTATTTACGTAGCTAGATGTATAAATTATAATTGGGTATTAATTATTTTGTACAAAATTAATAAGATTTTCTCATATTAAGTTAATGAATAAAGATTCATAATAATTTAAACAACTTCATATTTTCTCACTTAAAAGACCACTTATATATATATATATATATATATATATATATATATATATTAAAAATATATATATATATATATATATATATATATATATATATATATATATTATTAAAAATACAAAGTCTTGTCAATTAAAGTGTAATTGTTATTTTCTCCAATAAATCAATAATCGATTATTCCGTAAATTGATAACCAATATAGTTTACGACGTTAGACGGATTTCATTAGATTAATTAAATAACTTAAAATCTGACTAGGGTCTGTTTCTAGAAATTGCAACTAGCACACCTAGATTTGGCTCATCTATGTTTCTAAATCAGGATTCTCAACTGTAGGATTTTGAGGACGTATTTGACTTCCTCTCCAGGTACCGACATCCTGTTCCAGTCATTAACAAAGGCAAGTTACGGATATATTTTCTTGCATTTTATTTAGTAATTGTCAAGTTGCATGTTTAAACCACATTGCTACACGGAACCCTCTCTTAGGGTTCAAATATTGATTGATATTGATTGTGGGGATATTGGGGGAATAGTGTAACGTTTATGACCAATACCCCTCATATTGCATATTGTTATTGTGCGAGCTTACCCCTCTTACACACGGGGATAAGCCGTATCGCGTCGCTAGGACGCTATTGTACAACCCAAGCCGGTCATAGACGATTACACATTCAAATCACATTATTTTAAATTGTTAAATTGCTGGAAAATATTGTTTCAACTGTTTAGCCTGCACTTTTCCATTATTATTTGAAATGTGAGATACATATTCGTACTTGCTCCCTCCTGACTGGAGACCCACATTTTTAGGTGACATTGAGGATGCTGAGCTATTGTACAATAGCTACTATGACCCGGTATTGTATCTTGTGGTGTTGCCAGAGTCCCCCTTGGAGGACGCAGAACCTGAGGCCGATGAACCGACCGCCTAGCTAGTTGTTTTCCAGTTTTCCAGTTTTATTGTTTTGGAGTTTGTTAATTTTGAATTCAGTACTTTATTTCAGTTCTTCCATTTTCAGTTGTACTTTTCAATTGTTGAATAAAAAGTTTTAAAATTTTCGTATACAAGTTGTGACAAATGTATAGATGTTGTTGTGAATACCTGCATATAGAACAGCTTACTGTCGCCGTCTCACAACGGTGCAGGTTGGGCATGATCCGGTTCGACCCAATAATTTGGGATCGGATCGTGACATATCATGATCAACTTCAATTAAGGAACTCTATAAGAGGTTTAATTCTGCTTGATTGAGGAATTCGACGAAGTCCGCCGCGAACCGGAACTTCTTCTTCTTTCCTTCTTCATCTCCGTTTCTCCTTCCACCACCACCACCATGGCCTGTAGCTTTATAACAAAAATATTAAATTGTTAGATGAAACAAAAAAACTAATTACGGAAAGATTACTAAATCAAAATTAAACAGAACACATATTCATAGAAAATATGAGATTAAAGATGAAAGTGTCACAGAAGCAACACCACAATTTTACAACAACTAAGCAGACTCTGCTAAGCAATAACTAAAATTAGGAATTGTGTCCTCCTTGGATTTAATTTACACAAAGAAGAGATTTGAGATAACGAGCTTTTGTCGGCTTCCTAAATGTACCATTCTCCGTCCTAAATGTACCATTCTCCGTCCTAAATGTACCATTCTCCTTCCTAAATGTACCATTCTTCGTCCTAAATGTACCATTCGTCGCCGGTGTCCTCATCTAGATCGCCAGCAGCGGTGGTGTCGTCTACATCGCCTACAGACCTGGACACACTGTGTCCTTAGGGATTGTGTCCTCCTTGGATTTAATTTACACAAAGAAGAGATTTGAGAGAACGAGCTTTTATCGGCTTCCTAAATGTACCATTCTCCGTCCTAAATGTACCATTCTCCTTCCTAAATGTACCATTCTCCGTCCTAAATGTACCATTCGTCGTCGGTGTCCTCATCTAGATCGCCAGCAGCGGTGGTGTCGTCTACATCGCCTACAGATCTGGACACACTGTGTCCTTAGGGATTGTGTCCTCATTGGATTTAATTTACACAAAGAAGAGATTTGAGAGAACGAGCTTTTATCGGCTTCCTAAATGTACCATTCTCCGTCCTAAATGTACCATTTCGTCGTCGGTGTCACCATCTAGATCGCCAGCGGCGGTGGTGTCGTCATCTACATAGCCTACAAACCTGGACACACTGTGTCCTTCCTTTCCGGCCGACACACAATTATTGTTGTATATACGTAGTTGCACAAAATATTAAATTACCTAGACGAAAGAGAAAGTAAATATGAGTTAATTTAGGGTGTTCATTGAAAAATTGCATTGAATAATGACCTGCTATAACAAGTTAACAAGAGGTCAAAAGTCAAAAACAGCATTAAATGATGTCTCCTGCATTATTTCATCTGAATTTAATCTGAACCGTTGGATTAACATCCAACGGTCCAGATTTCGGATGTATCGATACATCCAAAATGGATGGATGTATTGTAGAATTTTTCATATATATATATATATATATATATATATATATATATATATATATATATATATATATATATATATATATATATATATATATTGACTTGAGAAAGCATTATTGGACCTACGTGGTTCAAAAAATATATATATATATATATATATATATATTGAACCACGTAGGTCCAATAATGCTTTCTCAAGTCAATATATATATATCTATATATATATATATATATATATATATATATATATATATACATATATATATATATATCAATAATGCTTTCTCAAGTCACTGTATGTATGTATGTATATATATATATATATATATATATATATATATCTCAAGTCACTATATATATATATATATATATATATATATATATATATATATATATATATATATATATATATATATATATATATATATATATATAGTGACTTGAGATATATATATATATATATATATATATATATATATATATATATATATATATATATATATATATATATATATATATATATATAGTGACTTGAGATATATATATATATATATATATATATATATATATATATATATATATATATATATATATATATATATATATATATATATATATATATATATATACAGTGACTTGAGAAAGCATTATTGGACCTACGTGCTTCAATTCCTATCCACGGTTTGTATTGGAGCTGCAAATGCCACGCCAACCAAAGAAACAAATTCTAATCCCAACTTCTTTTATGTAAAGAATAATTTTATTCGATAAATTATAGTAAACCCATCTAACATACACGTCTTTACATGTTTCTTTTCTGACGTCAATTATTATTTTTACAGTCTTCTTCTCTATCTACTGCCGTCCACTTTAGATTAACCAATAAAAATTCTCTCTCACATAAATATAAGAACTAATTAAACTAAATAAAAATAGGTAAATAAATACTCATTCATCTCATCTCCTCTACTCTCTTTTTTTTTTTTTTTTCCCTCGAGAGCAGAGCCGACTACAAGTCTAGACGACAAAGACATGGAACCTAAGGTCCCAAAATTTACGAATGTCTCAATTTCTAAGACGGTCCAAAAATTTATATAGAGGTTCCAATTTTAGGACTGTCCAAAATTTACATAGGTGTTCTAATTTATGATCGGTCCAAAATTTACATAGGATCATATTTTCAGAATCATTTATGATCCCATGTTTGTTAGAATCGGACATGCGCAGGAGGTTGTCACGTTCCATTCGAAGAGGAAAGGTGGGCAAATATTATGAATAATAGAGAAGAGGGAGTACCATGTGTATTGTCACGTTCCATTCGATGACATTGTAGTTATTTATTAGCTTGAATAGTTAATTAGTTGGATTTTAATTGTGTGAAAAAAGTAATTTCATTTATCTATGATAAGGACGGAATGATAATTCGTCAAATGGTGAGTAACGTTCGTCTTTTTTCTTCTTCTTTGTATTGGCATCTAATAAAGAATATTCTTTATTTTTTGGTAATTATTTTGCGATGGATGATACCGTAACAAGCGATAAAAGACAAAAGTAAATCACTTGTATGTATACTGTTGTAGATATAAATATTGGATCTGTAAATATTGGATTTCCTACGAACTTATAAGGCCTTCATTTGAAACATCATAATAATCAAACTATAAGAATATATACTTGCTGAGTTATTCATTCGAAACATCATAGAAGATTGTACAGTATATATACTTGCTGAGTTATTCATTCGACACATCATAATAATCAAACTATAAGAAACATAGAGAGAGAATGCTGTGATCATGAATTTGAGTTGGATGAATACTCCAGAAATATGTTATGAACCGAGGAGAGGACTGTGCGGCAGTCCGAATCTGACGTGACGCCTTCTGTTGGATCCCACTGGGTCCAACCACCCTCACACCCCCTATTACATGGTCTCCACTCGACCCTACCATTTACTCCTCTCCTCCAATCGAAATCCGACACATGACGGATTATAAGATGGTTGTAAACATTGGTTGTAGACATAGCAAAACTCATAATATATATATATATATATATATGAACAAAGTTGAAGAAGGCAAATTATCATGCTCTCAAAACGAACATAACGAATATATATATATATTCGTTATGTTCGTTTTGAGAGCATGATAATTTGCCTTCTTTTATATATATATATATATATATATATATATATATATATATATATATATATATTATCGTTATGTTCGTTTTGAGAGCATGATAATTTGCCTTCTTCAACTATGTTCATTCTGATAAAAATTGTCCAAAGCAGACTATATCTGAAAAATAAATTAGTGGACCCTCCGAGGTCCTGGGACAGTGTGGAGGGTTCAAAAAAATTATTGGACTAACAATGTCTATGATCTAACGTAATTTTTTATTTAGGTGAGTCCATCTTTAATTTTGCTTATTGTGTTTGTGTAAAATAAATGTTAGACGAATTAACAAAGCACTGTACATTCCGGCAAGGATAATAAGATTCACATTATGACTGTCAACTTTAAATGTTAACATTATAGTGATTACATAAACATTAATAATTTTATAATACAAATTATATAATTGATTTATTATAATAAAAAACTAATTAATTATTGGGTTAACACTTTTTTTTAATCTGTTAATTTGGTGATTGCATGTTTGTATGACAGGAACTTTATTTGGTAGTGGGGTTAAAGGACCACAAGAGTATCTCAATCTGCTCTCCTAACTACAAATTTAAGTTGTAACATTATTTAGTTGAACTTCATAAAGCTAATATAAAAAGAGGACCATGCATGCATGGCCTGGGTGTAAAAAAATGTAGTTTAGTGATTACTAATTAACTTTTGATCATAGGTTTTTGGACAGTAATAATGGTTACAACATGACAAGATTGGATACGGGCTATTAACAATTCAAGAAATATTATGGTGTGATTCTTTGGTGCCTACCATGCAAAATATATATATATATATATATATATATATATATATATATATATATATAGGAGGGTTGGATTGTCATAGCCGAAATTAATTTTGGTTATCCCTAGACCTTTATTAAAAAAATAATTATAATAAAAGCAAGATAGATAATAAAAAATTGATAAAATTAAGATTATATTGTACTTTTAGCTTGAACTATACCATAAAATTTTCATTACAAAAATTACAACAAAAAGTAAGTTCGATCATAATACTTAAACTAGTACAATACGGTTAAAAAAATGCTTCTATTTGTATATTTTGAAGCAAATTCTTCAATTAAGTGATCATACTCAAGTTTCTCTGATAGCTCTTTTTCAATTGAGATCATAACTAATCCATTTAATCTTTTCTTCCAACACGATGGTTCGAAAATAATCTTTTATCAACTTCAACTTTTAAAAACTCCTTTCTGCCAAGCAATCGTGATCGGTATAGCCAACAAAATTCGATAAGTAGTTGAAGCATTATGGAAATCATCATATTTCCAATAAAATCTTATGAAGTCAAGGATGTCAATTGATTTTATAACCTTAATACTAAACTAATTAGTCTTAGTTTCTTCCGCAAATTACTAACTAAATAGTTATACTTTCTTCCAATTAATACAATATGAAAATTAAGTTTTAAGTCTTAATAAAAAATCAAAGACTAACTTGTTTTATAATCTTATTTGGAACATACTGGGTTAACCTATATAAGAAAATTACACCACATCCGAAAATTAACTTTCTTAAGGCATACATACTGGGTTAACCTGTTTGGAACTAATTTTAAACCATTAAATTAAAATGTCAACCCATTAAAAATAAACCTATTTGGAACAGAAAATCAAGTAGTGTGACCGCAATACTTTCCTAGTCAAACGACTCAAACCACAACATTTTCAAACTTAAAATGGGAATCAAATATGGTGCTTGGCAAAGATTCAGTAACCATCGCTGCAAATTATTCCCAACTTTCCACAATGCAACTTATTATTAGAAGAAGAAGAAGAAGACTTAGTGGATGAGTAGAAGAAGACTTTCCACAATGCAACTTAGAAGTAGAAGAAGAGTAGAACCGACTTAGTAAACATGATGTAGCTGAGTAGATCAATAGATGTATGCTTTCAATTCCTAACAACTATTTCGTAGTTAAAAAACTTCAATCGTTGTAGATAAGAATCAAGAAAGGACCACACTCTCCTTAAGATAATATTAAGGACCATTTGTACTTGATAATAGGTCAGGTCTGGATTGTTAAGCATCATTATCACATACTTTTTTTTTTTTCTTTTCTTTCGGGGTTGCTATTTGACACACGTACGTGCACCGTGTGGTGCACGCGCACAACAGAGAAGGACGGAGCACTAGGAAAGGGGAAGGGGGGAGACGCAGGAGGAGGGAGGGAGAGAGGGAAAGTCGACGGCAGAGCAGGAGGGAGGGAGGGTGCGACGGTTCCGTCCTCTTTGACCACACGTGCTCGAAGAGCGATGCACGTGTGCGTGCCAAACAAATTTTTTTTTTTTTTTCCCGTATTAATGCATACTAGGTCAAAGTTCAAATTCTCACCACATTCTCAACACACACGCTAAGCTGACCACTCAAAAAAAAAAGCTCAAATTAAAGAAAATGACATAATAATCAATAGATTTAAATATAAAAAAATCTTTTGGGTCCAAATATCCGGCAGCCACATCTGATTATTCGAGTTCATATGCTAAAAAAGGATATCAAATAAAAATAGGTTATTTAGTTTTAAGATATCGGAAATTTAAGTTTAGATTGTCGGAATAAGAATTTAAGTCTCGTCCTAACGGTTGATTTAGGCCATTCAAAATAAAGAGCTAAATATAAAATTTAAATATTATACTAGACCATAAAAGTAAAAAAAAATGTGAAAGATGTGTGATTTGAATTATTTAGTTTTTTTTTTTTATAAAAGTTATGACTTGGATTATTTTATTTTATTTTATAACTAATCCAAAATGAGACTAGTAAAAATATTGGTTACTTCTGTCATGAATTTTTGGATCATACTATGTATTTAGACTTGGTCCAAACTCATCTATAACTTAGTATCGTGTATATATATATATATATATATATATATATATATATATATATATATATATATATATATATTATTATTATTATTTTTTTTTTTTTGAAAGAAGGTAATTGTGGCGAACGCTCCCACCGAAAATTGATCTCCTGACTACTCGGACCGTATGCATCTCTCTTAACCACTAGGCTAGAGGTCATTTGCAGTATCGTATAATCCAAATTTGAAATTTGTGACTACATAGTATAAATAGAAATTCTAAAATTAGTATAAAAAGAAATTCTAAAATTATTACACAAAGCTCTTAACATGGTTATTTGGCATAAGAGCCCCTTATTCATTATTATTACTTTTTAAGTACTCGTAACTAATATTCTGTTAGCGGAGGATTCGGAGGAACTTTAGAGCTGATAATTAAGATGTAATAATAGTAACTGAAACACCAGAAATCCGGACAACTCCAAATAGTTGATGGTCAAATTCCAACCACTCTCCTTATTATAGCACGAAAATAACTCAACACTACAAAAATAAATAATCTACAGTTATTTTGTACGATTCTCCCCAGACATTATCAAAATGACATTCCACTACGTATTTATTTGTAAGAACGTCCCAGAAATTATCAAATCACATTCCACATGTGAAGAAGTTTAGCTTAGTTTTTTTTTTTTTTTTCTTCCTTTTTTTTTTTGTAAGGAATGTAAAGACATTTAGCTTATATTTACATCACCATAAAATTTTTTACGTTTTAAAGAAAATTATTTTCCCCCTAAACTGTTGAAAAACAAATATAATAATGGATCCAAAGAACTAATGAATGGTTACTTTATTTTTATATATATATGTTTAACTTTTAGACTTTCTGCAATTTGATGTGCTATACTATTTTGTTTGTACTTTGCTAATTATTATTATTTTTCTTGCCACCGTAAAGTTTTTGCTATTTTTTTTATGTTTTCAAGGCATAATAATCCAAAATGGACGTCCACATCATATGTTTCTTTTTTGAACTTTTCACGTTATTCCTTTGGGGGTCATTTGGAGATAAATTATGAAATTATACATATTTATGAAGTGTTTCAATAAAATTATTCTACTTATTTTGAGATTCAAATATCCACTTTAAAAAAGTGATCCGAATAACATTCTGAAAAACTCTAAAAAAATGATCCAAAATGCAATATGAAGGGACTTCAAGTATAATGGAATAAAATCTAATGGTAACAAAGTGTAGATGAAAATGAACTGCAAAAGCATACAAGTTGATGTTGTAAATCAAAATGTTATGAAATCATTGGTATTTTATTTTCAAGAATTTATTTGGATTAATTGTGTTAACTACTCATATATTTTACACTTGTTATACGGACCACTCCGGTTTTGAAACTAATTATAGAACCCTCTTATAGTTTCTATTTTATATGAAAACTAGTAATACTGAACATCCCTATGGTTAATAAAATTTATAAAGGAGAGAGGTGGTCAGTGTAATTATTTCAAAAATATGAATAATCTCTATAATACCCATGAAATATAGATAATTAACACTTTTTTATTTTAGAAATATTTTAGCAAATGCTCCCACTATAAATATACAAATTAGCATATACACTCACTTATTTAAAAAATTAGCAAATGTCCCCATTATGAGTAAAAATATTAAAATTTTGGTTAAATAGTGGGGATAAATCTTAAATTTTAAAAAGTATTGTATATAAAAGAATGGAGATATTTGATAATTTTTTAAATAAGTGGGGGTGTACGATAGTTTTTATATTTGTAATGGGGGACATTTGTTAAATTATCCCTTAATTTTATTTTCCGGTTTATATAGACAGTCAACAAACAAAATCAAGGGGCCTGACTGAATAAAAGCCAAAGAAGAAGTCTTTCCTTCCTATTCCTTCTTCCTCCTCCTCTTCCTGTTCAAAATAAATACATCCCTTCCCCCAATAACATAACCTCTCTCTCTCTCTCTCTCTCTCTCTATTCCTCGAGAGCTTTCTCTCTCTCTCTCACCGTCGCCGTCGCCGTCGCCGCCGCCGCCACCGGCACCGGCACCGTCATCGTCACCGTCTTCTCTCTATATATAGAAATAGAAGGAGAAATGGCGACACAGATGCCGCCAAATCTCGTCGCCAATCTCCAGAACGTCCTAGTGGGAAGAAAAGGAAAAGGAGACGAAGAGCAAGGAGAAGAGAAGGATCCGAACCCGATAACAAGCGGAGGAGGAGGAGAAGAAGAAGATTCCAGACCCATAGTCCTCCTCACCAATGCCGGCGGAATCTCCTCCCCGGGGCTCACCTTCCTCGCCGAAGCCCTCCTCCGCTCCGGCCTCTGCAACCTCCACGTCTGCGCTCCCGATTCGTGAGTCCCCGATTCCTTTAGGGTTTTCTTTCTCCTTCTTGATCCGTTCCGGAAAAAAAAAAAACCCCCTCTACTTCGATTTGTTACGAAATGTTGGACCGGGATGCAGCGCTAGGAATCACTGGACACTCACTGGACCGGTGCCAGTGTAACGTCGCGTCGGACACGACGGAAATACGTTAGGACATGCCGAAACCAGTACCGTGTCCGTGTCGTGCCGTGTTCTATTTGTGTCCATGTAACACAGATGTGAACACATACTTGTTCTTGATCCATTCGGTAAACTTGTTGTCTTATTTTTTATAAAAATGTTGGGAAGTTGAATCAATAGGTACCACCAGGAAGCACGGAAACTCTGTAGACGGGTGCCGTGTCGGCATCTGACACGACACGGTCACTCCAAATCAAAGTTCACAGTACCCGTATTGTACTCTTCTCCACGTAACATACATACACGGCGTAGAAACTGTGTTGAGAGTGTGATAGCCTCCCAATATTGTCCTAAAAGCACGGGTGCTCCCATATAGGCATCCATCAGTGTCAGATATTTATCCAACACAAAACTGACACTCGAATTTACACTTTGACACGCTAAAACAGATGGTCAAGCAACTTACATCAATCTTCTCCTTAGCTCTCTGTGTAATATAGGATGTCAAGCCTATTACAGTTGCAAGATTTAGCAGGAGGTCTTTGTGAGTACAACAAGGAAATACGTCCTTTGGTTTTGCAGACTAAATTTTACTAATGCTACAAGCCAAAAAATAACACTGGAAAGAACTCCGTGAATAATAATAAGTAGGACATTCATGCATTCATAATTATGTCAGTTAGTTCGGGGGAGATATACTGCATAAATGCTCTATATGCTTACAACCAGCTAGCTTTGAAATGCCCCATATCTCAGTATTGTGCATGGTGTGACCCCCAAACGGTAGTTGAAATTCTGGAATATGTCATAAAGTTGATCAATATTTCTTACTGGGTAATGCTTCATTTTTACTGTAAGTAACTATAATGCTTTATTTCATGGGTGAGGCTGTACACAGTGTAGTGTGTGTGTTATGTGGGGTGCAAGTTTTCTCTGGTGATGTTTCTTTAGCAATTGGCGACTTCTTATGCTTTTTTGACTCTAATTGTGCTCAGAATTTGCGAATGAACCTTCAATTTCTATTTCCATGATTTTGTCTCAGTTCAGTCAATTGCTATGCAATTAAGTGCCAAGTATATGTTTGGCAAGACTTCTATTATTTTCTTTAATTGTTAAGGTGTACATTGTGATTATACCCTTCATGATGTTTCCGAAAGTCTACCATTGCTTTAGAGGAGCACTGATATCCTTTAAAACACCTTGTTTTCTTAATTTTGTATGCGAATGTAAATGTTTGTACTTGTGCAAAATAAACATTCATAAGATTTATGCCTTAGATATCAACTATGTTGTATGGATACTTCAATGGAGATGCTTTACCTTTATCCTTTCGTAATCATATACTCAAATACATTGGATACACTTTCTAATGTATAATAGGTTTAAAAGCAATACTATTATTTAATTACTATGTACAAGGATAACAAATACACAATAATGCAAGTGAGAATATGAAGCAATTATTGGAACATATGAAGTATGAATGCACTTCATCGTTCTCTTTGTTTTCAATTAAAAAAACCCATTTCCGTCTCTTGTCGCTAAGAAGTTCTTAGCATGAAATATCCTTTATGTCTTCCTTATACGGATACAAAGTTAAATTTATGTTTCTAAACCTCTCACTTCTTCTATTCTAGATAAAGAAAGTAGGGTTAATGTACTTGTTTCTTTATTTATTTATTGTCGGTATCCCTGCCTTGTTCTTTTCCAAAATTTCAAACTTGCCTTGCCCTTGTGTCCGTTTCATTTCGTGTTGCCCTATCCTTACCCATGCAACATAGGGTGTCAGTTTGCCTCATCAACAATTTTCGTGTTTTGCTATAAAATCTAGCTTAAGTGTGATTCCTTTTTAACAGGGACAAGTCCATGTCTGGGCATTCAGTTACTGTACGTGAGACACTATCTGTGAGCTCTACAGATATGAATGGTGCCACAGCTTTTGAAGTTTCTGGTAACTTTTATTGCTATTACTGTATTTCGGCTATGCTCATGTTTCTTTGTTTGTCATCAAGTAATTTGAATTGGTTTTAAATGTTAGTGTTATTGTAGCATCATTATATGATTCATTACCAAGACTTATTCTAAAAAGTATTGTAACTATTGTATTATAACTCAGCATATACATGTGGCTTTCAAATGACATAGTTGAGCATTTATAGCTTACTGAGCTTCTAATATTCTAACTTTACTATATATTTGGATTTGAACAGGCACACCTGTTGATTGTGTATCGTTAGCTTTGTCAGGGGCGTTGTTTTCTTGGTCTAGGCCAGCACTGGTATGCTTAACTATTTAAAATAAAATATAAGGAAGCATGAATATTTATAACATCTCTTACAATATTTTGGTTCTCTATTTAGGTTGTGAGTGGGATAAACAGGGGATCAAGCTGTGGCCATCACATGTAAGGACCTCCTCTTATTTTGTTTTCTTGGCGTATAAGAGGTTAATACATAGTCTTGAATTGAAAGGTCTTTCTACTTGATTGTTTTGACCCCTTCACTCTATATTTGTTAGTGTATCTCAGTCTTTGATTCCTATATTTATTTGTTAGTTATAATCTTGTAAAGATAATTATAATGTTCTAAATAGAGCACTATAGCGTCCCAGGCACCATTCTGCAACACTATAGGTGAACTACTGCTGGGCCTATAGTAACAACTATAATAGCGCTGTTGGACACTGACAGTCTGACACTTTAGGGGCCACTATAGGCGACACTATAGCCTACTGTCATTTTAAGTAGTTGTTATCCTTATTAGTAAGCGTTACGTTAATTTTTAGTTATTTGCTTTATAGTTGATAACTTGATACTAGTGATCAATGTTGTAAAATGGCATATGCAAAGAAGCATAGGATCTCTCTAGGCCCCTTGGGACACAATTGTATGTTGCGTAGGCTTGGGCTATCTTTCCTAGGTGGTCTGCCCCATTTTGGGTATTACGCGTCTAAGTCTGCCTAGGCCTTGCCTTATTCTGTCCCGTCGTCTTACGGTCTTAGTGCACCCAAGCTCCACCCTAGTCGTTTAGAACGCCAACGTAGGCCATCGTTTAGAACGCCAACGTAGGCCAATGTAATCCACACGGTAATGAATAACAATCACCTTATTTGCTATCTAGGCCTTACTGAAGCTGTGGCTAGGCCCTAACCCCCTTCCTAGTACTCACAATGTTGCTAATGATTTTCTATTTTAATAAGCACTTTATAAGCTTTGTTAGATGTTAGTTACTTCACTTGTACTAATAAGTTAACTAACTTATTAATTGCTACTTTGTTGTATGTTATTACTTGGTTTGTAAATGCACTACTTGTTTAGTTGTAAACTACTCTGTACACTTTTAATCCCTGCTAGCCCCCCTCCTAGTACTCAAAATATTGCCAATGATTTTCTATTTTAGCTATTAATAACCACTTTTTATGCTTTGTTAGATGTTAGTTAACTGTACTAATAAGTGAACTAACATTTAACTGCTAGTTTGTGTAAGTTATTACTTGATTTCTATATGCACTACTTATTTGTTGTAAACTACTTCACTCACTTTAGCTTATGCAGTATAGTTGTATTTACCTTCTTTAATTATTTATTTTTAGCTTATAAATTTGTTAATTTATACGGCTTATAAGTAAAGAAGTTCGAATCAATTTGAGACGATACTTCTCCAAAAAATCCCATTTCTGTTGATACTTTAATGTAGGTTTTGGACTTTAAAGTACATTTTCAATAGAAATAGGTTAATCCGCAAGAGAAACACCCTTCCGTTGGCATCACTCTTTGCTGTATACTCTGCTATCACTGTCTAAAGAACTGGGTATTTCACTTTTGTCATATACTTCGTTCTCGTACAAGTGAATTAGGGTGCAGGTCTACCGTCTCATTTTATTTTATATCCTATACATAGACAAGGGTTTTCTTATTTACTGTAACATTCCATATAGCCCCTACTTGGGTGCTGTTGCTGGAGCTAGAGAGGCATTCATGTGTGGAGTACCTTCAATTTCAATCTCAATGAGCTGGTAAATGGTGGCCTCTCTTTTATTCTTCTTTGCTTGTTCCTTGATCCATGCATGCTGTCTTATTGGATAGTGTTTAATTTTTTTAGGAGGAAGGATGAAAGTAAAGAAAGCGATTTCAAGGATGCAGTTGATGTTTGTTTACCATTGTTACTTGCTGCTATTAGGGACATAGAAAGGGGACTTTCCCCAAAACTTGCTTTCTGAACATAGAAATTCCTTCCTCTCCTACAACCAGCAAGGTATGCACTCATTTAATATTATGAAGGTTTGAATTTGAGCTCTATAATAAAACCTATATCACTTATCTACACCATTCATTAGTATGTATGAACTAATTCTTCAATCCATATTTCGGCAAACTAATCTTTAATATGCTAGATTATGTTAGACATGATCATTATATTTCTCCATTAGCCACATTCTAGATTTTTGTTAAAGCTCTGGAAAGATAACATGCTCGGGCAATGAGGTGAGGTGAGAGTTTTTGATCATATTCGAGTTGTGTTGGCATACTAAGGGACTGTTTGGTTTTCATGTAAACTTGGATGCTGTGCACTTAAAGCGGGGGCTAGTCAGCAGACTGTCCTGATTTTTCATAAAAAGTGGGTAAGAAACCGGCCCTTAAAAAGCGCCGAGTAGTCACCACTTTTGCCGCTTTTTACTGCCTTTGAATATTATTATCTAGGATTAGTACAAGTTTTTGCGTATATGGAAATTGTCAAATCAATACATATGGAAATATTTTCAAATCAATGTAAGGGATTAGGGACTTCGGAGCCTTGCGATGTACGTGGTATTGATAATATAATACTAGGTTAATTACATTCATCCCGTACTTTAAAATAGGGAAGTACCCCTTGACAATAGGGAATTTTTTTTCATAAGTGATTTTGTCTTAAAACATTTGTACTTTTTATAGTGAAAATTTAATGGAGCAATGTGAATAGTTTTTCAATATTTGTTGGAAATATAATCTAAATCCTACTTAATTTATGAATAGATTTGAGATTTATTAATAGTTGTATTTGGTAGGTCCTAGTCTTAGTAAAGTAGGAGTCCTATTTGAATCCAAGTTGCTAGGTTTCATATATGGACGGGTGTTAGTCGGGGCTACATACTTGGACAAAGTCGGTTGTGCTCTCTATAAAAGAAGCTGTTGGGATGTATACATATGAGCATGATGATAATAAATTATAGATGGAGTAAAGTTGTAGAGGAAGAGAAAATGAGAGAGAGAGAGAGGACATTGGATATTATTATGTAGAATTAGTACTAATACTAAAAACAATAACATCTGTTTTTTGACGATAGTCTCGACTAGTCAAAAAAGGGTATCGGACGCTTTGCTACTGCTTTACCGCTTTAACTGCATAGCTTGGATGAAACATGAATTAGTTGAAAGTGACTTGTGAATGGAGTCAGACTCCGAAACCCCTATAGAACACATATTTAGAAGCTGAAGTAAACAAAACCTTTTGGTGCTTTTAACACATCTGAAGATTTCCTTTTATCACGTCACCTTTTAGATCACATCAGCCAGAATGAATGCATGATTCTGACTTTTTTGACATTTTAATGTATGCTTGTTACTTGTTACTAAATCCAAAGGTGAGGCATTCAATATTTTTAAAATGACTTGCATAGATTAAAACAGTGTCCAAACAAATAGAAGGTTCAAAAAGAATCAGGTGCCTTTTAGGTACCCGAAATGTTAGACTCAACTTAAACCATAAATACGTCAAGGAGTTTGATGAAAATGCTCCTGATGGTTCTTACATGCATACAGGAACTATTGCTATTGGCCAGTAAAGCTCAATCTTCTTACTGTAAATTGGAGGGTTGTCTAGATCACCATCATAATGCAAGCCTTTCCATTAGAATGGGGTTAAGGTGCACAAAGATAGTTTTTAGGATCGGGTTTAACCTAACATCAACTGTCTATGTGGTGCCAAGTTCCTTGCCAAGGTAGCCGTGAGCAAGAGATGGCCTTGCCATAAAGAATAGGAAGCCAGTTGAGGGGTAGGTAGATCTAGTTTTTTGGTTATGCAGTTTAAGCGTATCCAACCAAGGAACACCCGCCAGGTTCCCCCAACTTCGAAATGAGTTTAATAGAAGTGCTAAGACTGTAAGCTTTGTTATAAGTGATTGCATTCATCTTTGTGGCACGAGTTGAGAAGAGAAAAGGAATGAAATTCCAATAATTGAGGGTTGTAGGATTTGGACCAACCAAAAGAGGAGCTTATTTCTAGACTCATATCCGCATCCTCCAGAATGTAAGTGCCATCCAACAATGTAGGTTTATCGGTTTTCTGCTGGTGATTTGAAGGATACTTTTGTTGGTTACTTAATGTAAGGAAGAAATGTAGCAAGATCCATCAAGAATTCCATCTTAGCTTTGCATGTTCTTCAGCTGGAAGACTAAAGTCGTGACTCATTGACTGAATTGGACATTTCAACTGCATTGTTATTGCCAAGCCCAATCTAGTAAATTGTTTAGGTAACTCTCTTCAGTACGGCATTGGAAGCGTATTTGAAGAATTTTAGAGTTTTAACACTTTTAACCCACACCTGATGTTCCTCCTCTCTCTCTCTCTCTCTCTCTCTCTCTCTCTCTCTCTCTCTTCCCTTTTAGGGAGTTAACATTAGAATTTTACCTTTACAATTTTTGTGTGAGATTGGATTCGGACAGGTCAAAGCACCTAGTCTGAAGGTTGACCCTCTTTACTTTAAACCTTATAATCCAAGCCAATGCCCAAATCCTGCTCTAGTCAGGTCAGGTGCAGTTGGCTGTGGAATGGGTAAGCACCAACTACTACCCTATGAATGTGTGAAGACAGAAAATAGGAAACCAAGAGAAACTATGTCTAGTTTCCACTTGCTTCTTGTTTGGTTTCTGTAAAGTGCAATTGGAAACTATTAGGACCCTACCATTATATGGCAAGCATTGGAAATTACTTCCTATCAACAATGGAAACTAGAGGAAACCCACAAAGAGCATTAGTTATCCAATTGCTTATTATTAGTGGCTAACTCCAAAACCCATCTTTTAACCCTCAACTTTAATAATTTCTTTACCATATACTTCAATTTTCTTCAACTCTACTTTTTTCTAATTTCAACCTAACAAAGAACAATTTTGGTTGGAGACCTAGTTTCTTTAACTTTCCAAAAGTTTATAGAAACCCAAGGAAACTAAGTAACACGGAACAGAAATGGGAACATGGTTGATGGTACACGGGGGGTCCCAATACGCGGTATGTTGGTTGTAGTCTTCTTCTGAACCCTTATTCGAAAAAAGTACATTTTTCCGGAACTTGGAACAATTTTAAGGAGCAAATAAGTAAATATAATATATAATGTATATTTGAGATTTTAAAAAAGGTACCATAATATGACATCACCAAAAATTCAGAACTAAAAATGATTCAAAAGTTCCAAACTATCATTACCAATAATATCTTTTCAGAAAGGAGCAATTCTTGGACTCTAAAAACTTTACAAAAACAACTAAAATAACTACATATTCTTCCCTTTAAAAGCTTGGCTGGAAATGCAAGTAACTGTATGCGGTGTTCGTTTGTTGAAATGTGGATTTCCACGTCCAATTCGCTGGTCGCTGGCATTTACCATTCAAGAACGTGTGCATTCCCGGATAGCGGAACACTATCCATATGGTGCATTCAGGTAATCATGTGCCAAACACGCCTATGTGTGAGTTTTATCATCAATGATCAGATATCAAGTAAATGGGTTGACAAAGACCTGCAAGAGACCATCTAAATCCATCAGAGCAGTACATAAATATTGGGGAGTTGACCGCCTAAGAGGATTTATACAACTACCAGTATGAGCACTGAGCTGGTCAGTGTCACTAAATCAGAACATCCATTGCCATGAAAAGTTATGTTTTTGAGAACAAGTATGCACATTTATAATATATATTGGACATTACGTATTATGTTGGATTGGTCATAACATTCATATGAGTTATATAACTATAACACTGTGGGTTCACCGGGGGTGGCCCTGCTGTTGCGGTTGGTGAGGGTATTGGAGCGGTCCTGGGTTCGAGCCCAGGCCTCACCAAAAAAATGGAGAGAGAGTTATAACACTGTTGCAATGCAACAAAGTCTGGAATATGCAATTCATTAACTATATCTGCTTATTCGACATTATTGTGTATTTCTATTATTTTTGTAGGTTGTTTCGTAGATCTTATTGACATGGCCAATCAGCTTATGTAGATTTCTGCATTGACTTTATACCTTATAATTTTGACAGGGCTTCAAGGTGACTAAGCAGAGTTTATGCATGCCTGCATTAAGTTGGCAAGCTGTGTCTGCAAACAGGAATCCTTCTGCTGGACAGTATATGTCTATGCACCAAAGCCTTGGTGTCCAGCTTGCACAGCTAGGCCGAGATGCCTCTGCAGCAGTACGTGTCTATACTTTTCTATCAAATGGAATGGAAACCCAATGATTTCAAGCTCTCAAGTTGGTTTGGCTTATTTGATTATGAACCCTTTTTTTTTCAGGGTGCAGCTCGTCGCGTTACCAAGAAAAATGTTGAGATAGAATCAGTTGCAGCTTCAGGAAAACCTGTCTCTCAACAAGTGGTGAAAAAGAACTTTCGACTGGAGGTACCTGTAATTATATCCAAGTTTTAACTGACAACAGTATGGAAGTTATGGTTAATTTTTTCTTTTATAGATATACCATTGTCTAGAACAAGGTTTAAAAAATTGGCCAATGCATACTAAAAGTACCAGCCGATACGAACTGGTTTCTGGATGGTACCATTCGATTCCGGCCATGAACCGGCCAGATCTAGCCTTCTGTTTATATTTAATCGATAGTTAGGGGGAAGCGGGCATCGGTTCCTATGTGTGCACACATGCCCAAACACATGCACACACAATAAGTCCAATTGACACGTGGGCCAGTAAAACTGTGAAATCATATATTAATATAAAGTACTTTATTGGGCCCACATATCAATGGCTTCTTTATTGTGTGTGCATGTGTGAGCTAACACACATGATTGGTTTTGGGATTGGGGCCTTTGGCCACCTCCTGTTAATTAATTTGGTTTATTTTTTGGGTTTGAATTTAGGGAGTTAATTAATTGGGTTTAATTGGATATAATGGATTTGTTTGGGTTGATTAACTGGCCAGGGGTTAATCAACATCTTTTTTCTTTTTCTTTTTTCCATGTATGCTATTAATCAAAATCAACGTGTTCTGTTCAAAACTAACGGGGGACAGTTTAATTAATACATAAAATCATGTCAAAATATATAACATGATTTTTTTTAATATAATCATTTTTTTTCTTTCGAGACCAAAAAAATCTGATACTAGGATCAAACTGTCGATACCTACTCACATACTGGACGGTCAATACCGTCTGGAACTGAGTTTTCCAACTTGGTCTAGAATCACCAGAAGAGGAACTGAGTTTTCGAACCTTGGTCTAGAATCACCAAAAGAGCTGCTTAGCTTGAGATGATACTAGATTCCGTACACACAAAAGGGGATCTTAATTGCAGATGACTACAACATATAACACCACCTTATCCCGTATTAGGGTCACTTATTTTAATTAAGTAGCTTGGAATATGGTGTTCTTTGCTTGTGTTTTTTTTCCTTTCTTTTTTTGGTTTTTTTTGCCTCCACATGCACACGACTCTGCATGTGTGTGCTTTTTCTGCACAAGTTTCAGGAATTGTGATTGTTAGGCAGTTGAATCAATATATACTTTTTTTTTTCCTTTGCAGTTCTTGGAGAAGGAACGTGAGGCTTTAGATGAAGACCTTGATTTCAAGGCACTTGAAAATGGATTTGTGAGTTCAGAAACCTCATCTGTTCCCCTCTATCATGTCATAATTTTGTTTATCCCCTATTTTACCTTTTTCTTGCGACGCTGTACAGATTGCTGTGACTCCTCTACATCTCAACGTACAATTGGAACCTGAGATTCAGGCCTCTGCATCAGAATGGCTCGTCTCCGCTCTCAAAGGAGGCGAAGAAGCTTCCTAAGCCTGATGACATGTTGGTTAACTTGTATGACACTGTAGGCGTGTTGTCTTTGTTTTCCTCTTCTTAGTTCACGTTTTCTACGTTTTCATTGGTGCGCCAATCCTTTAATCATGCCTCACCTGCTTCGCATCAGTGCAGTGCAGTGCAGTGCAGTGGCAGTTCATACAAATTTGTAGTACCCCTGCCTCAGCTTGTACGTGGTTTCTTTTTCGCAACAGATGGCTTTATTTTATTTTTTTGCCGTGGGGGGAGGCTAGGGCCGGGTGACATTTTCTTTCCTTTGGCTTTGTCCTTCCATATCTTGATTTGCATTTTCTTTTCTCAATTTGGTTTGTAATCATTCTGTCATGGTCTCCTGCATCTGGGAATTAATTCTTTTCCCTAGAGAATGATCAGTCAGTCTTCCACTATAAACAAGTTGGCAGTGTAGATTTTACTATTCTAATTTTCTGTAACATTCTCCATCATTTGTATAACTTTTGAGTAATGTGGAGAAGCCTCTCTCATGATATTGGGTTTTTTAGGGGAAAGTTTGTTCCTTTTCAACTGCTTGTGATTGAGTTCTTGAGAATATTTTTCTTTGCATGCCATGTTTACCATTGAATGATGGAGAGGGGCGGCAGGAAATAGAGATGTCTGAGGAACATGGCTTTGCCGTTTTGGGAGGAAACACTACAAAATATGCTCTGCTCCAGATAGGGGTGAGCAACGGTTCGATTCGGTTCAAACCGAACCGTGTATATATGAAAACCGAAATAACCGTAAACAGTATTTTGCAAAACCGAACCGTTTTTATAAAAACCGAACGGAATTAATTCGGTTCGGTTTTCGGTCGGTTCGGTTTCATGGGCCAATGTGCCGGACCCTCAGTTTTTTACCGAAATGAGCCTATTTAAATAACATTTTATTTCAATATATGATATTATTGTATTATCAATTATTATATTACATAGTGTGAAATATATTAGTATATATAGATTGAGGGTAGAAGGAGAGTGCTTAAAGAAGTATCGACAGAGAATAGGAGAAGAGAGTGCGCTTAGTTAGGGATGTTACAAAACATTAGTATATGTAGATTGATGATAGTTTGATAAATTACTAAATATAAATCGGTTTTCGGTTCGGTTCGGTTAACCGGATCAAGAATCGAAAACTGAACTGTTATTTCAAAATTTCAAATTTTAAAACCGAAAACCGAAAACCGAACCGATAACCAAAAATTGAAACGTTTGTTATATTTCGGTTCGGTTTTCGACGGTATATGCTCACCCTGCATAACTACTTGAGACGATGAGCATTACCTATCAAGGAACATTTTGTGCCCAATAATTCTTAAAACACAATCTTTTCTGTCTTTTAAAGAAATTATTTCCAAAACAAAAATAAAATGCATACATGTTTCATAAAAGCTATTATTATGTCAGATGGAATGGTTTTGGAAAAGACCAAAAGAAAATATAACCATGTAAGTACCAATAATTGACTTGATTTAGATATGATGCATTTGAATTTTTTTTTTAAATATAAAAAGTCGTGCAAAGCCCATCTAATATAAGGTAACAAGAGCATCAAGTACAGAAAATGAACTATGACTGAAAAAAAAAAAAACATAAAGACTTAAAACTTTTGTAGAGAGAATGAAGTGGGTTGAAGTAAAAGAGCATCCAAGGTTTCAAGGAAGTGGGTTCTATACTTAAAAATTGTTGAAGTGCTACATTTTAACTTTAATCTAATTTTGTATTAAAAGGTTGAAGTGGGTTCTATACTTAAAAATTGTTAGAAAGCTAATAGACATTCCAGATTTGAAGCGTGCCTAAGCTCATTTACATTAATTTTTAGATCCACCAAAATTAACCGTTCTTAAACATGAAAGAAAAATAAAGAGAGAAAAGAGGGAGGAAAAATAAAAAACGAGGGAGAAAAAAGAGGAGCATAGAGTATTTGTGGAGTGTACCATCGTGCGCCAATATCAAGAAGACACTCAAAAAGTAGTAATTTATACAATTTTTAATAATTTGGAGTATGTGTTTGTAGTGTCTTCCAACCAGTCGTATGTCCATTTATTATGGAAGACACATGAACCAACGGATTTCGTTAACATAGAGATGGTATAATTTTATTAGGAGTCTATTTTTGTTCATCCAACAAAAGTAGTAGTGGAGGATGTTCACCCTTCTACTCACAGGTTGCCACGCATCATTTTGATCCAACCTAAAACTACTTTGAGAATGATTTGGTGCAGGGGCGGATCCAGAAACTATAGCTGGGGTGGTCTACCAAAATTTTGGGTGGGCTGGAAGTAGATAAATCCATATAAAAAAATTAAAAAAAAAATATGGAAAAAAAAGTAAAAAAAAAAATTGGGGTGGGCTCCAGCCCACCCCAACCCCCCCTTTGGATCCGCCCCTGATTTGGCGAACATACCACTCGTTAAAATGATACGTGGTAACCTTTAAGTGAAAAGGTGAATATCCCCACTAGTTTGGTGGGTGAACAAAAATGGACTCATTTTATTAGGACATGATGAAGGTGAAAATCCCATTATAAAATTAATATTTAATTCAATATTTACTGAAATTTATAATTAATTATTATATTACTAATTATTTAAGTTATTATTAATAAAAAAAATAAGTACTTAAGGTTAACAACATAATATGATGAAATAATTATAATAGTTATTATCTTCTACTATATAATGTGGCTTCAAAACGACTCAAAGGTGATATATATATATATATATATATATATATATATATATATATATATATATATATATATATATATATATATATATATATATATATATATATATCATGGTCCATTTTATTTTAGAAAAAAATAAATTATGTAAAAAATTGTTGAAAAAAGTTTAAATTTGTTATATATATTCAACGTGAAAAATTAAACTCAACCAAATAAAAAAAATACCTCTCGCCTTAACATATGAGTTAGAAGAGATATTTGACTATAATTAGATAATATTCTTATTATACGTGCAAAGCACATACATTTAATAGTATAATTATAATAGTTGTATATTATTTGTAGTTTTTAATAATTAATTATTTTAATTGATTATTATTACAACTCTTTAGAGTTTAATATCAAAGTTATTTTAGTAATCTTGCCTATTTCTAACATATGTCCCTCCTAAAAGTTTGTTACAAGGAGACTCACTAAAAGTAGGGATGAGCATTATTCCGTGTTGACAGAATATCGGACCGAATCGATCCAAATATTGAATAAGAGATTCGGTTCGATTTGAAAAAAAATTCGGTTCGATTTTGGTTTTAAAAATACTAAATTTTTTTTAAGAATTTTTGAGTGGCACCCCACTTTGTTTAGCCTTATTTAAGATGCACCCCACAACTTTACATTATTGTAATTCACCCCCCACTTTTGATGGTTTCCGTCCAATTTGGACGGTCAACTGGGTTGACCCAAATTTTTTGACAAAAATACCCCCGACCTGTTGTCTTCTTTCCCGTGTCTTTCGTCGTTGTCCCCCCCTCCCCACCCCCCCCGCTGCCGCTCTCCCCCTCCCCGACCTCGCCGCTGCTCTGCCCCCTCCCCGACCTAGCTGATGCCCCTCCTCCCCGACCTCGCCGCTGCTCCCCCCTCCCCGAATTTTTTTAAAACTTTATACTGTCGCAGAAATTCCAGCTAAGTTTTTTGCTCTGCATACAATTTTCTGTAAATTAATACAAATGGTGAAGAACATGCAGGTAGCGACGTAGTCGGAGAATCCTCAGTCAGCCACTCCTTCCCAAACATGGCCGTTTCCAACAAAGGCCAAGGCGAGAAAGAGGCTCTCAAGTCGCCTCTTACTGGAACCCACGACAACCAGTTCAAACCCAAGGAACTCGGCCATTGACGAGGGGGTAACTTATTATCGTGGGTGCCGGTGGGAGGCGACTTGAGAGCCTCTTTCTCCTCCTTCTCGTCGACTTGGCTGAGTTCTGTGGGTTTGTCCTCCTTGAGGTGAAGAGGATTCTCTGAAGAGAACTTGTTGTCGTAGTCATCAAAAGGAGGTGACTTGAGAGCCTCTTTCTCCTCCTCGTCAACTTAGTTGGCTTCTGTAGCTCCCCTACCCGAAAAATTTTGAAATATTTTTTTTTATTTTATTTATTTGATTCAGATGGGGATTTTACGTTTTTTTATAAATAATTATTTAAGTTAATTATTACGGTAGATGACTTTAATCATGGTCGAGATTTGGAGTACAAGATGACTAGGAATCATGGCACGGATAGTGCAGTAGCGTGCTTTGACTAGTGTTTAGCCATGGTAGGGGAATGCCAAGCCATAGGAGTGTCCTAACCAGGAAAACCAGGCCAAGTTGCGACTTAACCTCTCTAGAAGTTTAATTATTTATTAATTAAGTTATTGACTTGCAGAAAACCCGGTTGTACTCAGCTAGTCCGAGCTAGACTCGAACCGAGCCCAAGCCATGTAGACCCTTAGTGCGACCAAGACGGCCACATAGATATACTGCATGTATAGGGGTATTTTATTATAATGATCAATGACTAATTATAAATATTGGTTAAATAAAATATATTATTGCTATTAAGGTTATAATTATATTTTTACGTATAATTGTTAATTTCGTACATGCTACGTTTCTTGAAATATCATTTAGGTTTATGGGACCCTGACTGGAACGGTATATGTATGCATATATATTGTGTGTGTTTATTTGATTAAAGGAAATATAGTTATTAATCATTTTGTGTATATATTAATTTGTGTTCTAAATAGTTAAATGGTTATTATTTATTAAGTGATATATATATATATATATATATATATATATATATATATATATATATATATATATATATATATATATATATATATATATATACGCATACATATAACATGTATATATGTAATATAATAGGTCAATACATATATATATATATATATATAATATAAATAGGTCAATACATATATACATGTTATATGTATGCGTATATATATATATATATATATATATATATATATATATATATATATATATATATATATATATATATACACATCAAGATTTTCTTCTCCATGCCGCTCGGTTCTCTTCACAGCTCCGGTTGTTCCCGTCTGGGGACCCCATAGGGTCCCCTTCCCCGTCCCGTTCCGGCAGTCCCCGCCGCCGGCAGATGGCTCCGCCCCTCCCACCGTGGCCGGCCGACTGTCTAGCTTTAGTTGGGGGCGCCGAGTCCTCCGTCTCTCCCCCCGCCTCCTCCTCCCAGCACCTACCTGCTTCCGGCTCTCATGGCTCCGTCGTTCTCCCGGCCGGAGTGTCCGAGTCCTCCCTTTCGGGCTGGCCAACGGCAGCGGCTTTCCCTCCCTTCGGAGAGCCACCCGCCGGACTCCAGTTGCGCCCTTCTTGGGACGGATCCCTCTCAGCGGGCCTCCCGAGGCAGTCGCCGTCTTTCCTCCCCCATTTTCGAAATTTAAATGGCACCGCTGTGGCGCCGAATTGGGAACCAGCCAGCTGGGCTGGCCTGGGGTGTCCCATCGCTGACTGCTTTGGGCCTTGCGTCAATGGTCCTGCCCCCGAGGAGTTGGTCTCCCACGCGCCAGCTGGCAGGACCCTCCCTGTGCATTCCTCACAGCATATGCATATCCTGGCGACCTCCCACGCGCTATCTGGTGGGACCCCCTTTGCGCAATCCGTGCAGTACTTTCTGGCGCCCTCCCCCGCGCTATCTGGAGAAACCCCCCTTGCGCAATCCGTGCAGCAGTTTCTGGCACCCTCTCCCTACTCTCATTTCCTCCTCGGGACCCACCATGCGCAATCCGCTCAGGCTCAGCTAGCTAGTGTGCCCTCCCATTTCCCCCTTTACTCTCCCACACAAGTTGGCGGACCCCACTACCCCCTCTACTCGGTTCAGATGGAGAATCATCGTGCTGGCCTTCCTGTGGTACCACCTGCACAATCCAGTCATCCTGGGATACTCTTCAACAGTTCTCTCCCCTCCCTGCGCAGATTGGAGGTAGGTCCAGACCACCGGCAGCCATACTTGCTGTGCCACAGTGTGGAGGGTGCGGCGGGACCCCCCCTCATTCGGTCATCGCCTTCACTGGTGCTTGGTGGAGCCTACACCCCTCACAGCGTGCCACCCTCCCTTGGTGGGACCTTTCATCCCTCTCCCGCCCGCGCCGCAGGAGGATCCTCCTCCCCACTCCATCCCCCTCCCACCTCCCTCCAGGCCTCAGTCGCCCCTCCATCCTCTTCTGCCACCTCCTTTTACCTACCCCCACCGATCACCCACCCTTCTTCTCAACCTCTCCCGGTGACCCCTCCTTCAGTATCCGTCGATCACCCAACACTTTCGCCCCCCTGCTCCTCCCCAGTCGTCTATCTCCGGAACCCCCTCCCCTGCTCCCCTTGTAGCTCTGGACGGCGCAGGCGCTCCGGGGGCCCGGCCTCTTCCAGCCGTACCCCAGGCCTCCGACGCCGTAGCTGCGGTAGGGAGTCCCCTCGCTGCCGCTCCCTCCGCGGTCGTCGCCGCGCCTCTGCCCCCGGGTGGTTCTTCTTCTGCCCTCCCTCCGCCCCCCTCGCTCTCTCCTAGCGGGTCTATGCCCCCTTCCTCTTCCAGAGCCGGCCAGCCTTCCTTCGCCGTAACCCTTCGTCCGAATTTATTCTCCCAGAAGGGCCTTTTAATCCCAGACGTCAATCTCTCGGATATCGAGTACCCGAAGGAATCCTCTATTCCCACAATTCTATTCTCCGATTTGGAATTGACCTCGCTTTCATCCTCTTTCCCCCACACCTTTGTTCTCAAATTTTCATCAGGATGCCCCAAAATTACCAGAGTGCAAGAGGTCATTGCCAGCTGGAAACTCTCAGCGGAATACCGAGTCGCCCTCCTCGATCCCAGACATATGCTCCTCCACCTCTCTTCCGAGGTTGACCACAGGTCTGTGTGGTCCAAAGGCACATGTCGGGTGGACTCCCTCCAGATGAAAATCATCAAGTGGTCCACTGATTTTACCACTCACGAAGATTCAGTGAAGGTCGCAGTGTGGGGGACGCTGCCGAATCTACCACTCATCTGTTTCGTCCCGGCTGCCATTCAGCGCATTGCCAACTCCTTCGGGACGTATATCGCCACGGCCCCTGAAACCACCAACCTCACCAAGGCCAATTACGCCAAATTCTGTGTGGAACTCGATCTCTCCTCTGAGCCCCCCAACTTCATCAGTATCGAACTTGGCAATCGCACCCACACCCAACAAATTGTATATGACAACCACATTATGTTCTGCAATCACTGCCATTTACGTGGCCACACCCCAAAACACTGTCATCGTCTTTACCCTGAACTCAAGAAGAAACCGGCTCGGAACAATCCCTCGGAAACTGGCAGGAGGATACCCCGGCCCCCTCTCTTACCACCCCCGAACACGCATACCAGATTTGATTCCAGTGACGACAATTCTGAGAATGGCGGTAGCCCAAGCAAAACCTTCAGCCCTTGCGATACCCGAGCTCTAATCCTCTACAATAAGTTTGATGCTCTTGATACGGAAGACGAAGCCACCCCACCAGAGACGGTCGATAACACTATTATTGAGGAGGGTCCGCCGGAATCGGCCTTAACCTTATTTGATCCCAATATCACCGAGCCTACCCCTCCATTGGAGGCTATAGTGGAGATCAATGACTACAGTGCTGCAGAGCAACCCATCATCACCCCAGACCAAGTGGTAGAAGCATTATCGATCCTAGGACCAGACCAGGTGCAAAGAGGTCTTCAGGTCCAAGCCGCTGGTTATTCGCTCCAGCAAACTCTGAAGCAGACGATTGCCCCAGTGACGCCCTAGTCATCCCTCCGAAGGAGTCCATGCTGGATTCCGCTGGAGATCAAATCGACCACCCCAGTGAGGTCGACACCGAAATCCAAGCGAACTCCAGCAATATTCCAATCCAGTCTATGGCAGATAAATTAACATCGAGCGGGAAAATAGATAAGAGGGGACCAGCAGAAATCCAAACTATCCTCACCAGATCCGCCTCCAGGCGGAACAAAAAACACCCTCCCCACCCTCATTAATGATTAACATCCTTTCCTGGAATATTCGAGGGCTGGCCAACAAACCCACTCTGAGGAGAATTGCCATCCTCCGGAAGATCCACAAAATCGATATTCTCATTATTATCGAACCCAAAATCCCTCCCAAAAGATTAAAATCTATACAGCTGCAGCTCGGCCTCCCACAAGCCTTAGCTGGGAGTAACGACATCTGGATCCTCGACACGGAAGACGTCAACTTTGGAGTCATCCACGACTCCAGGCAGGACCTCTCTTGTTGGGTGGAACACCCTTTCCTTTCTAAACGTTTCATCATCTCAGCAGTGCACGACAGCTGCGAAATTGCAGAGCGAAAACAGCTTTGGGATAACCTTCTTGACATTCACACCAACAACATTGTAGCTCCGTGGCTTTGCGTTGGGGACTTCAACGCTATCACCACCAGAGAAGAGAAAATTGGAGGCCGTCCGCCGCCGAATTCAGCCATGCTAGATTTCAACAACTTCATATTCAATGCCCACCTATCATCCCTCTAGTTCACTGGCAATGCCTTCACCTGGTGCAACATGCAGGAAGGAGATCGCCGCCAATACTCCAGACTTGACAGGGCCCTCACGAACGCCCATTGGGACGGTTTGGGGATCACTACCAGTCTATCCCACCTCAATGCTACGGAATCTGACCACACGCCCCTATTGATTGAAATAAAAAACTCTTGCAATCCCGTCAAAAAGAACTTCCGATTCCTCAACTTTTGGACCGAGCACCCCCAATTTTTGGATATTGTTCAGGAGGCGTGGAATAGGGTTGACTCACCCGACCCCCTCGTTCGTGTTAGCATCAAGCTTAAAGAAACGAGGAAAGCCCTGACCATTTGGAGCAAACAAGCCTACGGGGACATCTTTCAAGCTGTTCGGGTGGCAGAGGACGACGTCTCTCGGGCCGAGGCGAGGTTCGCTTCGGATCGCTCGTCGACAGCTAGGACGGCCATGAATCTTACCAAAGCTATGCTCAAATTCAGGATCAGAGTCGTGACTGAGTTCTGGAAGCAAAAAATGAGGTTGAAATGGGACAGCGAAGGGGATAAAAACTCGAAATATTTTCATGACTGCGTCAAAGGCCGCAAAAAGCAGCTCTCGATCCACCAAATCACTGACGAAATGGGGAACATCCTTACCGATCAAAAGAACATCCAAACGGCCGCGGCAGAGTTCTACTCCAAGTTATTCGCCAAAGAGACGGTCCACCAAGACAACTCCTTCCTGAACGTCATCCCACACCTTATCAGCGACACCGACAATGTTCAGCTGGAGTCGCTCCCCACCATGCAGGAGGTGACTGACGCGGTTTGGGCCCTGGATGCGAACAGTGCACCCGGCCCGGACGGTTTTTTTGGGGTGTTCTTCCGCACCTCATGGGATATCATCAAACAGGACATCACCGAGGTGGCCATTGCATTCTTCGAGGGAGCCACTTACCCCAAAGCAATTTCAAGCGCAAAGCTTATCCTTATACCGAAAAACTCCAACCCTGAATCTTTTCGAGACTTTTGCCCCATCAGTCTATGAAATTTCACCAACAAGATCATATCCAAGATAGTGGCAACCAGAATGGCCGGTCTACTCCCCAAGATCATTTCCGAGGAGCAAAGCGGCTTTGTTCGCGGAAGAAATATCCAGGACAACATAATGCTAGCTCAGGAGCTAATTACCTGCATGAAGTTCCCAGCAAGAGGGGGCAACATCGCAATCAAACTTGACATGGAGAAAGCTTATGACAGACTGGATTGGTAGTTTATCATCTGGGTCTTCAGAGCTTTCGGATTCTCGGAAAATTGGACCAACACCGTGTGGAGATCCATTAGCAACTCGTGGTTTTCTACGGTTATCAACGGTCAGACCGAAGGATTTTTCAAATCCACTCGCGGAGTTAGACAAGGCGATCCTCTCTCATCCACTGTCTTCATCATTGCGGCCGACGCCCTCAGCAGAAACCTTAATAACATGATAAATACCCCCAGCTTCCAGCACTATCATACCTCCAGCGGTTGCCCCTTCATCACCCATTTGGCCTTCGTCGACGATGTTCTAATTTTCTCGTCTGGGGATATTGGAGCGGTGGAAGTGGTGCACCACACTCTACAGAGATACTCCAGATGCTCCGGGCAGAAAATCAACCCCGCCAAGAGCGTCATTTATGCCCACCACAACTTCAATCGAGAGTACGCGCGCGGCCTCTCCAATTTAACGTCCTTCAATGTTACCCATCCCCCCTTCAAATACCTTGGATGCCCTCTGGTGTACGGGAAATCCAACTCTGGCATTTTCGAGGACTTGACCGCTAGAATCAGGAAAAAACTCGAGGGATGGCATAATGCCACTCTATCCCCAGGCGGCAAGATGATCCTTATCAATCATGTTCTCTCCTCAATTCCCATACACACCTTGGCCATGTGTTCCCCTCCCAAGAAGGTTCTGACCTCGATCGAACAGATCTTTTGTAACTTTTTTTGGGGGCAGGACAAAGGCAAAGACAAGCATCACTGGGCGAGCTGGGACTCTATGGCACGTCCTACTGAAGAAGGAGGCCTAGGCTTCACCAAACTCTCCAACATCGTTAAAGCATTCTCGTTGAAACTGTGGTGGACTCTTCGGACTAGCAACAACTTATGGACCAGGTATATGAAGGCCAGATACTTCAAGCACATACACCCAACAGTCGCCATATCCAACAGCCGTTCCTCTGCGGCGTGGCGTCGCATTCTCGACGGGCGAGCCAGCGCCGAACCTATCATTAGACTCCAGTTAGGTGACGGTCATTCGGACCCTTTCCTGGAGAGATGGATTGGGGTTAGCTTACTCCCGAGTACCACGGAGATCCCTCGCGACTGCAGGATTTGCGACCTATGGGACCGCAGTAGTAACGATTAGAACTGGGATAAGATTCGTGATTGGTCCGGAAACGAAATCGTGGAGAACATCCGCCGATCTGGGGTGAGGATCGGAAACGACAAGGATGGTTGGAGGTGGTCATTCGAGGCTTCGGGGGCATTCTCGATGCGGTCGGCGCGACGCGCTGTTCGAGTTATTGGGATCCCGAATCCTACCATTGCCCCCTTTTGGCACTCCTGCATACCTAAGAAGTGGTCCTTCCTGATGTGAAGAATCATCAGGAAGAAACTACCCACAGACGACATCCTGAACACCTTGGGGATCAGTTTAGCTTCAGCCTGCAATTGTTGTGCTGACCGTCAGATGGAGACTATTGATCACATCTTCTATCAGGGGGGACTGCCAGGTCACATTTGGAGTATCCTTAACCATCTGGGTAGCATTGAGCCAGGCAGTGGGCGCTTCCACGATCTTGCTGGTTCCTGGGGTTCGGCCTCTCACGGACACCAGATCGTCGCAGCGGCCGCCACGTGGGTCATTTGTAAGAATCGCAACAAGGCTAGATATGAAGGACACCACTACTCCGCCAACCAGCTCATCCGAGAAATCTTTCGCCAATGTCGTAAAAGGAGCACCCGGTGTGCACACAGCTCGAGGGCATTCTGGTCCTCTGTCCTCCCCTAGCTCTCGCTGGTTGTTGGCTCCCCCTTCCTCCTTTCTTTTTGGGTGGTATACTTGTATAGGCTTCGGCATTTTGCGCCTTGTATACTTGTTTCGGCCTCGGTCTCCGAGCCTTGATTAATAAAAAGGGGGTTTCTTCAAAAAAAAAAAATTATATATATATATATATATATATATATATATATATATATATATATATATATATATATATATATATATATATATGGCAATATGTATATATGCCTATTAATATATATATATATATATATATATATATATATATATATATATATATATATATATATATATATCCACATATATATATATATATATATACATGTATTTGTAATAAGCCAAAGCAGCCCAGTCAGCGCGGCCTAAATCCCAGCCCGGGCCCAAGCCCATCGAATTCCAGCCCAGCCCAGCCCAGGGTTTGAATGGACTGAGCTTTGACCAAGCACACCTATTCAGTTTGTGTTTGTTATGGAAATAGCTAGGCTTGAACTGACGTACCTAGAATCTAAGTTCAAGCTTGTGCTCTTGGCTCACAATAATAATTGCAAGCCCGAGCTTGGGCCTTCCCTAACCCGAGCCCAACTAATTCCATCACAGACCGGCCCAAGCAATCCCATAACAGAGCCCAGCCTTCCCCACAACAGAAAAGTATGAATCCCGAACCCGACCCAATAAACTACTCAACCCAACAGCCTAGAGCTCAGCCCAGCCAAACAATTCCATCCCGAGCCCATGGGAACTGAGAGCCGAACACCCGAGCCTTTTTCCAACAGAACGAGACCCCAGCCCAATATCAGCTCATCAAATCCATCCAGCAGCAAACCGAACTTCCACCCCTGTTCGACCGAATCGACTGAACGTATATACGTGTATATATATCGACGAAAGAAGAATCATGTAATGTCCCGAATTCGTGATACGTATTTAGTGTACGCATACGTGTTTTGGACCCATATTTTATTTAGTCATGATTAGTTATCTTGGTTTATTTTGGATTGGCTTGGTTTTATTGGCATTGATAGTTCAATTGCTTTTAATGGTTCATTGGTTTATTTTTGGATTAGTGAGGCTTGGTTTATTTCATGATTCATTTGGTTTAAATTGCTAGAGAGAGTTTATTGGCCTTGACTTGGTTCACCTTGGTTTATTTTGGGTTTGACATGGAGAACCACCACCACCCTACCATAAATATCAATCTCCCTCTCTCTCTCTCTCTCTCCTCATTTTTTTTCTTCATCTTCTTCCTCATTACTCTTTCCTCTCCACCATTAACACACCACCAACCTAGGCAAGTTGCATCTTGCTAGCACTTGAGGGCTACATTTTATTTGTCTAATAGCTTTATTAGCTCATTTTAAGCAACATTAGAACTTAGGTTTTCTCCATTTGGAGCTCAGAATTTTGTAGATCTAGGATTGAAGTATTTTCAGATTTTTGTGGTTTTGATCTATCAAACTTGTTCATTTTCATGTTTTAATTATTTCATGTTGTAGAGAATTTAATTTTACACAACTTAGACCTTTGCAAAGTGGATTTTCATTGAGATTTGACCTAGTTTTGGTCTTTAGAAGTTTTGGGTTCCATGTCCATTTGCTCTCAGCTTTGGGGAAGAAGACCTCCTGTCCCGGGCGTAATCCAGTTAGCCCAGCGCTCTTTAGCGCTGGCGCCACTCACCTAGTTTAGCCCAGCGCTCTTTAGCGCTGGCGCTGCCCAGCCCAGCGCCTCTTCGTGCTGGCGCTCTCCATCGCTAGCGCAATCCGCCCTGGCGCAATCCAGCCTGGCGCAGTCCAGCTTGCCCCTCCCAGCGCAGTTCGCCCTAGCACAACCCAGCTTGGCGCAGTCCATCTTGCCCCCTCCCAGCGCAGTTCGCCCTAGCGCAACCCAGCTTGGCGCAGTCCATCTTGCCCCCTCCCAGCGCAGCTCGCCCTAGCGCAACCTAGCCTGGCGCAGTCCATCTTGCCCCCTCCCAGCGCAGCTCGCCCTAGCGCAACCTAGCCTGGCGCCCCTTGACCTTGGCGCCCCTTGCTTCCTTGTGGTCCAGCGCAACTAGGCACTCCTCGTGCTGGCGCAACCTGACCCTGGCTGCCCAGCGCAGTCTAGTCATGGCACCTAATTGTATTATGTTTTATTTCATCTTCTTTTAGTGTATGGTATTTCCTGTTTATATCCTTACGCCTTTTGACACGACATTGATATGAGCACAATGTGAGCACAGCATGGTTGATGTATTGAATTCTGTGCGCAACTTGATAGTGACCCGTGGTGGTGCACTCCAGATAAGTGAATGGCATAGTTTATTGAGCGCCGTTGCGACGGCTCTATTGACATGATAATGTAATATTGACCTGGATACCGTGGGTGACTTGTGAATGTATTGATAAATGAACCAGTGTGTCTTGCATCATGTCTAGGGCATGGATCCTTGAGTACCACGGCCAGGGGTATATATTGAAATAAACTAAGGTTAATAACTAGAATAATTTACTAGTCATGAAGAGATGTTCCCCAGTTACAGGCGATCCCGTTATTCCGGCCGCAAATGTTTGGACTTGTAGCCTGCCGACGAGTAGGGCACATTTCCAGCCCACTGTCATGTGGGGCACCCTCCATTGTCACTTTAATGATTGAACTCTGTTGTCACTCTAGTGTATTGTACCCTCCATTGTCACTTTAATGATTGAACTCTCTAAATTGTCACTATAATGTTTGCCTGGATAACCTGGGTAGCTGCAGGGCCTGTGACTACTTGGAGCATCTCATTGCATCTTGCTAGTAACTAGGATCGTGATAACCCTAGTTAGTTAAGGTAGAAAGCCGTAGGCAATGATTGACCGTGATTGATTGGATGGAGTCTAGTCCAATATAGTATTATCTAGAAGTGATTGATTGCAAGATTGTACCAGAATGATTGAATGATTGTCACTGCAGATTGTTACTATAATGATTATACTCTATTGTCACTCTAGCGTATTGTACTCTTCATTGTCACTTTTATCATTGTACTATCTCGTTTTCACCTTAATGATTGTCACCTTTAGTAATAAAAGATCAGAGACTAAGTTCTGTTCAGGCGAAGGGTTACAATCTCGGTCCTTGTTTGGTTTAAGGATTGTAACCTGGCTTCCGGAGTAGTACCTTCATCTTCTCTTCATATATTGCCCAGCTAGATTTTATTTAGCATGATTCTCCAGTTGTCTTATGTCAATGATGCTTCACTTAATTATTTTCTCTGATTGGGACAAGTGCATTGGTAGTGCACAAACCTCAATCTGTGTTACTTATTGTTTTCTTACATGTTGAATGCTAATAATTTGTTGGTTTTAGTCCTTAAGTGAAGCCTCCTTTGTGGCACTTGCTCTTTCTGGGGTCTGACCCAGCTGGTTTTGTATGGCCAGATATCGGGGCAGCACCAAAGAATCTTCCTGCTTTCCAGCCCGATGGTGACCACCAGGCGTAACCAGGGCATCGAGTGGGTTCTTTTTGTTCTCCCACTGTAATATTGTAAATTATTCTTTTGAGACGTTTAGCCGACGAGCAAGTGTTAGCTCGATTGCAGCTTTTACTTATTGTCTGCCTACGGGCTGTAACATGATTGACAAGCCCCGGGGGTTGATCATGTATGACTGAACTCTAGCTAGTCCTCACATTTTGTAACGACTAGCTTCATGATCATTCCGAATATGTAATGTATGGGACGCCTTACTATTGTGTATTTGGTGGTCTGACATCTTGTAACTATTATTAGTTGGTTGAGATTAAGACAATAGGCTATTTTATGACCTTAAGAGACTGATGGATTGTAGTGAAACCCTCATATATCTAGACAGCCGTGACCGTATAGCGGCGTGGATTCCATTCCGTTATACGTAGATGGCTATGTACGCCCCCGCTCTCCAGTATTCTGGTTCTGGGGCGTTACAAATCAAAACCCTAATACCATACCTACCCAGCCCCCAGGTGCCGGCGCGCCGCCCTGGACCGCCGCGCGAAGCCGCCGGAGGCCGCGCGGATGGCGGCGGCGCTCAACAGAGCACGATGACACCAGCAGCAAGTGCAAGTTTGCGGAGGAATTTCGTGATCATCGTGCGTTCGTTTTGCGTCCCGTCTTCTCCGGTATGTTTCCAATATATAAGGCTTTAAACCCCTTTAGATAGAATTAATTGTATTATGGTAAGATGCCCGGGAGGTCGATTCGAAGTCGGCCCAAAAACTGTTCAAAATTGAACAGAAATCGAAACCCAAAACCCTAAGTTTTAAGGCGATTTCCTGCCAACCCATTGACTTACTAGAAATTGTAATTGAACAACTTTTTAGACAACATATACACGATACAACCCACTTGATAAACTCTGATTTCGTAAGGTGTGTAGGAAATTATTCGATTCCGAAGTTTGGCGAAAAACTGTTTTTAAAATATTAAAAAACTAAAAAACTCATCCACACGACGTACGTCCCGCCAAACCTGGCGACGTGGTCGCGAACCGAAGGCATCAAAAGGTGCGTAACGGCTTCGTGGTCGTGTGGGCTTTGACGGAATTTAAATTGGTCGCGTGTGCGCGACGAATTTGATGCGTATCCGTCGAAATTTACCGTATCGGCCTCTGTACAAGTTTTCCAATTACTTTGTGCATGTTCGTCAGATCGAGACGAAACTTACGCCAACAGGACCGTATCATTTTTCTGGTCCTGGATGCCAAGTTTGGTCCGATTCTGAGACAGTTGATTGGATCGCCGTTTCGCGGGCCCCACGGTCCGATTCAACGAGCAATTTTGTGCACGGCCCACCGAAATCCAACTTTGGACATACGGTTGGGTTCGTATTGGAAAACTGGATCCGTAAACATGTAGTTTGACGACTTTAGAGACCATTGACCCTGGCATGCTTTTCGGTGCAAAACGGGTCCAACGACGGACACCGTTTTTGCCCGAAATTACCGTTTTACTCCTGTGTCCAGAATTGGACTTAAGGATAGGCAATCCTAGCTAATTTTACTATTCTGAGAATTTTAGCACTGTCTGTTTCAGCTTTCGGAGACAGTTGTGATGATTTGGACGTTATGGCTTAGTAGTGGACTAGATTGTTATTGGATCTGCGTGCAACCTCCAGGCAAGATACCTTGCCTTCCTCTACAGTTTATTTACATGCATATTTATATTATTATACAATTTTACTAGTTGATTATTTATATGTGATTTGTATATCATGCCTGCTAGTTTATATATAGCCTTGTTTATATTTAGCTTTGTAGTTCATATTGGATTGGTTTTCTCGTGTATCGTAATTGGGTCGTATCGTGTCATCTCTTGTACTTGGACTGAGTCACATCATGTCATAGGATGAATAAGTCATATCGAAATTGTTGTACCATGAAATTCTTGAAGCTAACCTGCGAGTCCACATTAGGGGCGGGGGTTAGTAGTTAAGCTAACTTGCGAGTGGCGAGAGTTAGTAAGCTAATCTGCGAGTCCACACCAGGGACGAGGGTTAGTAGTTATATGTCCACACCTGCGAGTCCACACAAGGTACGAGGGTGATGCTAGCCTGTGAGTCCACACCAGGGACGAGGGTTAGTAGTATATGGTTCACACCTGCGAGTCCACACTAGGGACGAGGGTGATGCTAGCCTGCGAGTCCACACTAGGGGCGAGGGCTAGTAGTTGTCCAAACATGCGAGTCCACACTAGGGACGAGGGTTTGAGCATTTGATTGGTTATCCGTTGACATCGTGATATCGTGTTCTCTTATTTTCTCCAGCAATTCGTTTAGGCGTAGTGGTTATTCCAGTCGTGTATAGTCGTGTTTTCGTGCTGATTGGTCTTTTTCCATTATTCCCTGTATTTTCTTTATTGCATGATAAACTGCTAGATAGGCATGTTTTTATGTATCTTGCTATGTCCCCTGAGGACCTGATGATCTCTTCAGGTTAGTTATTGCGTGGAGTTAGTTAGCAGCTCTGGATGGCAGACATGATGATATGCTTGCGGGATTCAGGTATTATTATTGTGTTTATTATCCGCTCGTGCTTTTCTTCATTATCATGGGATATCTTGTTTCTTGATTCAGTTTAGACTCTTGTTATTTTTCTTTAGAGTCTTATCGGACATATATGTTAGTGGGCTGCAGACCACGACCCATACTTGTTCATTCTTGTTTTATATGATTCCTGTGGATTGAGATATAGTTAGATTAGACATGATACCCATGACCTTGACAGCTTATACGCACTCGAGTCGGGCTGGAGTCCGTTCGATACGTAGCTGGCTTGCTCACGAGCTCGCGTCCGAAAAGCGGGTGCGGGTCGTGACAAGTTTTTTGGTGGCCCATGCAGGTCAGAGCATATCGTATCGATTACGTAACTGTACTGATACGAGCCTGCGCACCTGACTAAACCCTTAGAAATCTCAATCCACTCTGCCTTGAAAACTCTCCTAGAAATCCTCTACGTCCTTGAAAACTCCAAATTTGCTTTCGATTATACTTCCTTGTTTTCCGTACCATTGATTCTCGTCCCTTTTATTTCGGGGTGACGAATGATCGTGCTATCTAGGATTTATCAAAAATTCTTAATTTATAGTATAATATTGCTTGACTATTGAATATTGGTTGTTTATATATATGAGGGATTATAGGTACCATATGTCCTAGATAGTCTTGGTAGAATTTTAGTTACTAGTTAGAAGATTATATGATTTTAGTGACCTATGTTTCAAGGGAGTAGTGTGACCAAAGGTGGGTAGAAGTCCTCAAGTATTCGAGGTTAAAAAATATTTGTAAGAAATTAAATTTGAGGAGATTAAGGTTAAGGTAGACTTTCTTCTTGAATTTTAAGAATAGTTACGAATTAGAATTTCGAGGACGAAATTATTTTAAGATGGATAGATTTGTAGCTCCCCTTCCCGAAAAATTTTAAAATATTTTTTTATTTTTTTATTTGATTTAGATGGGGATTTTATATTTTTATAAATAATTATTTAAGTTAACTATTACGGTAGATGACTTTAATCATGGTCGAGATTTGGAGTACAAGATGACTAGGAATCATGGCACGGATAGTGCAGTAGCGTGTTTTGACTAGTGTTTAGCCATGGTAGGGGAATGCCAAGCCATAGGAGTGTCCTAACCAGGAAAACCAGGCCAAGTTACGACTTAACCTCTCTAGAAGTTTAATTATTTATTAATTAAGTTATTGACTTACAGAAAACCCGGTTGTACTCAGCTAGTCCGAGCTAGACTCGAACCGAGCCCAAGCCATGTAGACCCTTAGTGCGACCAAGACGGCCACATAGATATACTGCATATATAGGGGTATTTTATTATAATGATCAATGACTAATTATAAATATTGGTTAAATAAAATATATTATTGCTATTAAGGTTATAATTATATTTTTACGTATAATTGTTAATTTCGAACATGCTACGTTTCTTGAAATATCATTTAGGTTTATGGGACCCTGACTGGAACGGTATATGTATGCATATATATTGTGTGTGTTTATTTGATTAAAGGAAATATAGTTATTAATCATTTTGTGTATATATTTAATTTGTGTTCTAAATAGTTAAATGGTTATTATTTATTAAGTGATATATATATATATATATATATATATATATATATATATATATATATATATATATATATATATATATTATATAAATAGGTCAATACATATATACATGTTATATGTATGCGTATATATATGCGTATATATATATATATATATATTAAAAAAAAAAAAAATATATATATATATATATATATATATATATATATATATATATATATATATATATATATATATATAATATATATATATATATATATATATATATATATATGTATGTATATATATATATATATACATATATATATATATATATATATATATATATATATATATATATATATATATATATTGCCATATATAAAAAAATATAAATATATATATATATATATATATATATATATATATATATATATATAATATATATATATATATATATATATATATATATATATATATATATGGCAATATGTATATATGCCTATTAATATATATATATATATATATATATATATATATATATATATATATATATATATATATATATCCACATGTATATATATATATATACATGTATTTGTAATAAGCCAAAGCAGCCCAGTCAGCGCGAGCTAAATCCCAGCCCGGGCCCAAGCCCATCGAATTCCAGCCCAGCCCAGCCCAGGGTTTGAATGGACTGAGCTTTGACCAAGCACACCTATTCAGTTTGTGTTTGTTATGGAAATAGCTAGGCTTGAACTAACGTGCCTAGAATCTAAGTTCAAGCTTGTGCTCTTGGCTCACAATAATAATTGCAAGCCCGAGCTTGGGCCTTCCCTAACCCGAGCCCAACTAATTCCATCACAGACCAGCTCAAGCAATCCCATAACAGAGCCCAGCCTTCCCCACAACAGAAAAGTATGAATCCCGAACCCGACCCAATAAACTACTCAACCCAACAGCCTAGAGCTCAGCCCAGCCAAACAATTCCATCCCGAGCCCATGGGAACTGAGAACCGAACACCCGAGCCTTTTTCCAACAGAACGAGACCCCAACCCAATATCAGCTCATCAAATCCATCCAGCAGCAAACCGAACTTCCACCCCTGTTCGACCGAATCGACTGAACGTATATACGTGTATATATATCGACGAAAAGAGAATCAAAACCCTAACACCAGACCTACCCAGTCCCCAGGTGTCGGCGCGCTGCCCTGGACCGCCGCGCGCAACCGCCGGAGGCCGCGCAGATGGCGGCAGCGCTCAACAGAGCACGATGACACCAGCAGCAGGTACAAGTTTGCGGAGGAATTTCGTGATCATCGTGCGTTCGTTTTGCGTCCCGTCTTCTCCGGTACGTTCCTAATATATAAGGCTTTAAACCCCTTTAGATAGAATTAATTGTATTGCGGTAAGATGCCCGGGAGGTCGATTCGAAGTCGGCCCGAAAACTGTTCAAAATTGAACAGAAATCGAAACCCAAAACCCTAAGTTTGAAGGCAATTTTCTGCCAACCCATTGACTTACTAGAAATTGTAATTGAACAACTTTCTAGACAACATATACACGATACAACCCACTTGATAAACTCTGATTTCGTAAGGTGTGTAGGAAATTATTTGATTCCGAAGTTTAGCGAAAAACTGTTTTTAAAATATTGAAAAACTAGAAAACTCATCCACACGACGTGCGTCCCGCCAAACCGGACGATGTGGTCGCGAACCGAAGGCATCAAAAGGTGCGTAACGGCTTCGTGGTCGTGTGGGTTTTGACGGAATTCAAATTGGTCGCGTGTGCGCGACGAATTTGATGCATATCCGTCGAAATTCACCGTATCGGCCTCTGTGCAAGTTTTCCAATTACTTTGTGCACGTTCGTCAGATCGAGACGAAACTTATGCCAACAGGACCGTATCGTTTTTCTGGTCCTGCATGCCAAGTTTGGTCCGATTCTGAGACAGTTGATTGGATCGCCGTTTCGCGGGCCCCACGGTCCGATTCAACGGGCGATTTTGTGCACGGCCCGCCAAAATCCAACTTTGGACATACGGTTGGATTCGTATCGGAAAACTGGATTCGTAGACATGTAGTTTGATGACTTTAGAGACCATTGACCCTGGCACGCTTTTCGGTGCAAAGCGGGTCCAACGGCGGATACCGTTTTTGTTCGAAATTACCGTTTTATTCCTGTGTCCAGAATTGGACTTAAGGATAGGCAATCCTAGCTAATTTGACTATTCTGAGAATGTTGGCACTGTCTGTTTCAGCTTTCGGAGACAGTTGTGATGATTTGGACGTTATGGCTTAGCAGTGGACTAGATTGTTATTGGATCTGCGTACAACCTCCAGGCAAGATACCTTGCCTTCCTCTACAGTTTATTTATATACATATTTATATTATTATACAGTTTTACTAGTTGATTATTTATATGTGATTTGTATATCATGCCTGCTAGTTTATATATAGCCTTGTTTATATTTAGCTTTGTAGTTCATATTGGATTGGTTTTCTCGTGTATCGTGATTGGGTCGTGTCGTGTCATCTCTTGTACTTGGACTGAGTCACATCGTATCATAGGATGAATAAGTCATATCGGAACTGTTGTACCTTAAAATTCTTGAAGCTAACCTGCGAGTCCACATTAGGGGCGAGGGTTAGTAGTTAAGCTAACTTGCGAGTGGCGAGAGTTAGTAAGCTAATCTGCGAGTCCACATTAGGGGCGAGGGTTAGTAGTTAAGCTAACTTGCGAGTCCACACCAGGGGCGAGAGTTAGTAAGCTAATCTGCGAGTCCACACCAGGGACGAGGGTTAGTAGTTATATGTCCACACCTGCGAGTCCACACAAGGGACGAGGGTGATGCTAGCCTGCGAGTCCACACCAGGGACGAGGGTTAGTAGTATATGGTTCACACCTGCGAGTCCACACTAGGGACGAGGGTGATGCTAGCCTGCGAGTCCATACTAGGGACGAGGGCTAGTAGTTGTCCAAACCTGTGAGTCCACACTAGGGACGAGGGTTTGAGTATTCGATTGGTTATCCGTTGACATCGTGATATCATGTTCTCTTATTTTCTCCAGCAGTTCGTTTAGGCGTAGTGGTTATTCCAGTCGTGTATAGTCGTATTTTCGTGCTGATTGGTCTTTTTCCATTATTTCCTGTATTTTCTTTATTGCATGATAAACTGCTAAATATGCATGTTTTTATGTATCTTGCTATGTCCCCTGAGGACCTGATGATCTCTTCAGGTTAGTTATTGCGTGGAGTTAGTTAGCAGCTCTGGATGGCAGACGTGATGATACGCTTACGGGATTCAGGTATTATTATTGTGTTTATTATCCGCTCGTGCTTTTCTTTATTATCATGGGATATCTTGTTTTTTGATTCAGTTTAGACTCTTATTATTTTTCTTTAGAGTCTTATCGGACATATATGTTAGTGGGCTGCAGACCACGACCCATACTTGTTCATTCTTGTTTTATATGATTCTTGTGGATTGAGATATAGTTAGATTAGACATGATACCTATGACCTTGACAGCTTATACGCACTCGAGTCGGACTGGAGTTCGCTCGATACGTAGCTGGCTTGCTCACGAGCTCGCGTCCGAAAAGCGGGTACGGGTCGTGACAGCTTCTTCGGGTTTGTCCTCCGTGATGTGAGGAGGATTATCGGGATAGAACTTGTTGGCGTGGATGTCGGCGGGGGGGGGGGGGGGGTAACATGAGCGCCTCTCTCTCTTCGTCAACTTGCCTGGGTTCTTTGGGTTTGTCCTCTGTGAGACGAGGATCATTCTCGGAAGAGAACTTGTTGTTGTAGCGGCCGGTAGGAGGGGAATTGAGAGCCTCTTTCACTACTAAAATAAGCCAAATTAGCGACGTCCAGATACGTCGCTAATTAAGCAAAATACGTCGCTAAAGGTAATTAGCGACGACTTTAGCGACGGAAAATGATGGTCGCGAAAAAGCTAGTCGCAGATGACAAATTCGTCGTCCTACGTCGCTGTTTGCGACGTCACCACAATGTCGCTGGGTCGTCGCAAATTTGGCGACGGAGGGCGACGAATAGGAACGTCGCCAAATTAGCGACGTTGTGCGACTACGTAGCGACGTCGGACCTTTTTATGTGCTGACATGGCATGCATGCCACGTCAGTAGTTTAGCGACGTATGGCGACCAAATTAGCGACGTTAACTCTATGCTACGTTAGCTACTGAGCGACGGACTACGACGGATAGCGACGTGACTGCGCTAATTAGCGACGTCTGTGTACGTCGCTATACGTCGCAGAACGTCGCCATACGTCACAGATATTATGAAAAAAATATAAAAAATATGTTTGGTATTTTTGTTATGCAGTGTGTCTGTGTTTACACAGACACACATCATCACAAAAATATCAAACATATTTTTTTAAAAATTGGGCAGCACCTCCTTTGTATATCAGATCATCGCTTATAATCCAGTGTAGGTATATTTGTCATCCCCATCGCAGATATCACAAAGTAAATATCCAACAAACATACATGTCCACAACGGAGGGCGAATAAGAATAAAAATCAGTGTACAGAACGGTCAATGGGCCCATAGGGCCAATACATACAAAGATGATAAAAAAATCTACTGGATCACTGAGGACCCCTGCCGTGTATCTGGGATAGCATGTACTCATATTGCTCCTGTGTGAGCTGCACCGTAGGGGCAGTAGGAGGCAGTGCAATGTCTGGAGTCGGCGCCATCGATGGACCGGGAGGACGTATCTGCTCCAGCTTTCGCAGTCGCTCACCATGCGCAGCAAGGGTACTCACCATCCTCTGAGTACTCTCCTCAATCGAAGTTTGTACCTGAGTGAGTGATGCAGACATGGTCCTCTGCGATCCCTCCAGCTCGACCTGTCTACGCTCTGTGCGCTGCGTAGACTCGGTGAGCGTGTGCAAGATGGCAGCTGTAGCCTGCTACAGACTCATCAGCTCCTGTATACTGCGCTCGACCGCATCAAATCTTCCGGTGATCATCGGATCGTCAGATCGTCGCTCTGCGGTATGGTGATCAGAAATCTGCTGCTGCAACTCGCGACACAGCTCGTTGAGCTGACGACCAATATCCTGAGCTCGTGATGACGCCTGCCAAGCTGGAGACTGCGCACTGACAGAGGGGGCCCGGGATGACTCTGAAGCCAAATAGGCGTCGTAGGAAACAGTACTGTGCCCTAAGTAAAAAAGTTAGCGACGTCAACAGTCGACGTCGCTAAACGTCGCAACCATTTTAATATATGGCGACATATTTTTATAATATGTTGCTGAACGTCGCTATTCCGCGACATACTTTATCAACTGTCGCTGAACGTCGCTATTCAGCGACGTTTTACGATGTCAATAGAAGGGAGTCGCTATATTACATATTTAGCGACGGTATTTTATTCCGTCGCTAAACAACGTCGCTAATATAGCATATTTTAGTAGTGTTTCTCCTTCTCATCAACTTGGCTGGGTTCTTTACGTTTGTCCTCTGTAAAGCGAGAAGGATTCTCGGGAGAGAACTGGTTGTCATAGGTGTCGGTGGCAGCGGCGAGGTCGGGGAGGGGGGAGAAGCGGTGGTGGTGGGGTTGGTGAAGGTGGTGGTGATGGAGAGGAAGGGGGGCGGAGCTAGGGCGCGGCGAAGCGGGGGCGCGGCGGAGCGGGGGTGCGGCGGAGGGGGGCGGCGGCGGCGGCGGCGGTGATGGTGGTGTTGGTGAAGATGATGGTGGTGTTGGTGGTGATAGTGGTGAGATCGGGTGGGGGGGGGAGGGCAGGCGAGAGAGGTGGCGAGAGACGGGGAAGAAGACAACTGGTCGGGGGGTATTTTTGTCAAACAAATTGGGTTAACCCAGTTGACCGTCCATTTTGGACGGAAATCGTCAAAGGTGGGGGGGGGGGGGGGTGAATTACAATAGTGTAAAGTTGTGGGGTGCACCTTAAATAAGGCTAAACAAAGTGGGGTGCCACTTAAAAATTCTTTTTTTTTTCGTTTCAGTTTTGGATTTCAGTTTCGGTCCAAAACCGAAAATCGAATAAGACTATGCATATGTTGTAATAAGCAACAATTGTATTTATATGTTTTGAAATCAAATTTTGATAATTTAACGACTAGTCTAACTTTGGAAGCAAATACAACAAATGTGTGTATAAAAATTATAATTTTTAATACATTAACCACGATTTCAACTTTAGACCCTACCCATTTTACAATAGAAATAGTACAATCGAATAAACTGAATCGTTATTCGGTTCGGTTCAATTTCATTTTTGACTAATTTCGGTTCGATTTCGATTTTGAATTTTTAGAAATTCAGTTTCGATTTATTTGGTTTTGATTATTTCGATTATGTTGAAACCGAATAAATCGAACACTCATCTCTGACTCAAAAGTATCAAGTTTATTGCTCATAAACCCCTCCCTTTAATAATAGTAAAAGACATAAGTTAAAGTTATCATGTGTCATATTCTTTTACCATTTATATGCCCTCCTTCCTCCAAGTTTCCGTTGAAATAGACAAGATTTGAGGAGGACGTATCTAGAATATCTTATTACTTTCCATCAAATTGTTCTTTTGCTTTCCTTTATGGGTTATTAAGAGCATCTCCAACCCTATTGTCTTGTTAAGTGTTGTGAGTCTTAGGTGGCTCCTATGTGACATGAGCCACAAGACAATATCTTGTTTATGTGGCAAAATTATATCTCAAAAGACAATGAGATAGAAAAACTCTCTTCAATGCAAAAGTATTGAGAAGACAATAAAAAATATTTTTTCCAACTTCCAAGACAACTTTTAAGACAACTACTCATCTTCTATCTTTTTTCTAATATTTTTTATTCATAATTGATGACATGGAAGAGAAGACATTGTCAAGTGCATTGTCTAGGACAAGACAATCAACTTCACAATGTCTTCTTTAATTTTTGTCACATAAGCTTCACAATTGACTTGACAATTGCATTGGAGATGAACTTTTGAATAAAATTTTGTCATTCCTATGTGGCATTAACTTTTTTCCAAAGTCACAATAGGGTTGGAGATGCTCTAAGTAATAGAGTCTCACACATATATAAAAATTAGGGTTTAGATTTCGAAAATGAGCACATTAGAGTTTGAATTTCGAAATTATTGTTCACATAGACTAATGAACAATAATTTCGAGATCCAAATTCTAATATCAATAATTTCGAAATCAAAAACCTAATTTTTATATATATGTTAAATCCTATTGCTAAATATCCTCTTTTTTTATTGTACGTTATGAGTTTCACCTCTCACTACTGAAAAATTAGCTTATCAGAAAGTAGGCATAAATAGTTATTACCAAATATTTTTTTTATTCTTTTTAAAATCAACAGATCGAAACATGACATATTTTAAAACCACTTATTTCAACGTTATGAAATTGATCAACAGTCTATTACGAGATAGTCTGTATGACAGCCATGTTTCATCCCTAAAATAAATCACACATTTGGAAAATAAAAATCGTTTGAGACTCACCTTGGGTTTGGTACCAAATGATGTGCCGAATGATAATGCTGTGTTTGATTGAGCCTTTTTCCATGAAAAATATTTCCGTCGCAAATTTTTCACAAATTGTGCTGTGTTTGATTGGGCTTTATTTTTTTGATGGAAAATAATTCCACCACAAAATTTCCACCAACTGTAGTGTTTGATAGCTTATACTTTCCATGGAATTAATTTCCAAAAACTATCATTTTTCATATTTTTTTCTAAAATAGTGGAAAATAAAACTTGTCCAACCAATAGGATAATATCATTTTCTATGAAAAATAATTATTTTTCGTGAAAAATAATGATAATCAAACACCCAAATTAAATTTTTCATAAATTTTTTTAAAATTCCATGAAAATTTTCTCCTAGAAAAATAATTCCGTGGAATTAATTTCTCTCCCACATATTTTCCAACTTCCAATAAAACACACCCGTAGTTTTTGATAGCATATATTTGCAATGGTTATTTTCCAAAAATCTATCATTTTCCATTTTTTCCTTTCAATTGCCAGCCCATAGAAAAATAACTATTTTTTATGAAAAATAACGACAATCAAATATCCAAATTAATTTCGTGAATTTTTTCATAAATTTTTTTTCCTAGTAAAATAATTTCGTGGAATTAATTTATTTTTTACATATATTTCCACCGTGTAATCAAACGCACCCTTAAATGTTAAGAAAAGAAAACGCAAAAGCAGACCTGCAATCAAAATATATGTTCTTTGCAGGGGTAATATGCAAAATGCCTCCTGTTAACGCGGGGAACCTAAACACTAATTTTCCAGACTTTTATATTATGATTTTCCAAAAATAGAAGTTTAAGACCGGGAAATCCCTAGGTCCCCCGCGTTGTTTGGATTCGGAGGAGAGAGAGAGAGAGAGCGCCGAGAGAGAGAGAGAGGGAGGGGATGGAGCCATTCATCTTCTCCTTCTCTCTCTCTCCCTCCCTCTTCTCTCTCTCTCTCGAATTTGGTGGACAATCCTCCATTGCTTCTTCTTGGTAAGAATTTCACAAATTTTCCTCGATTTTTTGATCTGGTGTTTTTTTGTATGAATGATTTCTGTTCATGGTGGTTGGTAATAATGAGGCTAAAGATTATAATTTTAGCATAAAAATGAAAACTTTCCATTATTACTAGTTGTTTTGGGGGTTCATTTATTGTGAGAATTTGGAAGTTTTAGGTTTTCTTTGAGATAATTCTTAATGCAATGTCTTAAACAATGGTTACCCTTATTCAAAATTGTATCTTTGGATGGATTATAGCTCAAAAATTGTGGTGAAGTCCTGATCTTTGAGGAAATGCTGTAATCAGTTTTAGGGAATTTTTCATTTTCTTTTGAGTTAATTCTACGATTCAAAATGTGACTCCAACTCTTGAACTATCAAATTTTGAATTTTTATTTTAGGTTTCTTGATGCAAGATAGTATTTTTGTGGGGATCCTAGCTCAAAATGAGGTAAAGTTCTGATCTTTCAGGAATTAATGTTGGACCCGATTGTTTCGGAAATTTTCGTTTCCTTGAGTTAAAACTATGATTCTTTGCTATATTATATTTTGACTTGAATTCCAGGAGACTGGTAGTACATTGGTTTGCCTTCAAATTAATTGTTGGTGGGCATAATTAAAGCTGAGCCACAAACCTAAAGGAGGGCAAGATGACCAGGCTAAGGCTTCGGGAGAGGTCGTTCAAGATTCGGGAGAAGATTCGTTGGACGAAAATCTATACTTTCGATTGTGCTCATACCGGCGACTCAAGCACCGGAGATGGGAAGAACCTGCAGGGCCCTGGATACTCGCGAATTGTGCACTGCAATAATCCTAGAATCCACCATAGGCAACCTCTTAGTTACCCTTCCAACTACATTTCCACCACCAAGTACAACATTGTCACCTTCCTACCTAAAGCTATCTTGAGCAGTTCCGGCGCGTGGCCAACTTATATTTCCTCTTGGCTGCTCTCATCTCCCTTACAGAAATCGCACCTTTCTCAGCTGTGAGTATGATTGCACCTCTGGCATTCGTTGTTGGCCTCAGTATGGCGAAGGAGGGATTGGAGGACTGGCGGAGGTTCATACAGGATATGAGGGTCAATAGTCGGAAAGTCAAAGTTCATAAGGGTGAGGGGAAGTTTATTTACAAGAGTTGGCAGAGAGTCCAAGTTGGGGATATTGTAAAAGTGGAGAAAGATCAGTTCTTTCCTGCCGACTTGCTCTTGTTGTCATCAAGCTATGAAGATGGAATATGCTATGTGGAGACTATGAACTTAGATGGGGAGACAAATCTAAAGATCAAGAGGTCACTGGAAGTTACTTTGCCATTAGATGCTGAGAATACCTTCAAAGATTTTTCAGCTTCCATTAAATGTGAGAGCCCAAATCCTAGCCTCTACACATTTGTAGGTAATTTCGAGTATGAGCGGCAGGTCTTTGCCCTTGATCCAAGTCAAATTCTTCTCAGAGACTCGAAGCTTAGGAACACTTCATATATCTATGGTGTGGTTATTTTCACTGGCTTTGACAGTAAAGTTATGCAGAATGCTACAGACTCCCCGTCCAAAAGAAGCAGAGTCGAGAGAAAGATGGACTATATCATATATACTCTCTTTAGCATTCTTGTAGGGATCTCAATGGTTAGCTCAATTGGTTTTGCTTTGTTGACAAAGTTTGAAATGCCAGATTGGTGGTATTTGCAGCCATCATCGCACTCAAAGATGTATGACCCGTCACATCCTGCATTATCAGGCCTCGTCCATCTTGTTACAGCTCTCATCTTATATGGATATCTGATTCCTATCTCACTCTATGTCTCTATTGAAGTTGTCAAGGTCTTGCAAGCAATGTTTATATACCAAGATATTCAAATGTATGATGAGGAGACGGGGATTCGAGCAGAAGCCAGAACCTCAAATCTGAATGAGGAGTTAGGACAAGTAGACACTATTTTGTCAGATAAGACAGGCACTTTGACTTGCAATCAGATGGATTTCTTGAAATGTTCGATTGCAGGAGTTTCCTACGGTATCCGTGCTAGTGAAGTAGAGATTGCCGCAGCTAAGCAAATGGCTGCAGAAAGCGAAGATTCTGTGGAGGATGAGTTTGGACAGTCAGAGATCAAACTTGATAAAGGTATTACTTGTAGAATTGAGAAGGAACAGAAGCATGCCATAAAAGGTTTCAGTTTTGAGGATGACCGCCTCATGCAGGGGAACTGGCTGAAAGAGCCTAACACCAATGTGATTCTTATGTTCTTCCGGATATTGGCACTCTGTCACACAGCAATTCCTGAGCCAGATGAGGAAAGTAGGGGATTTACCTATGAAGCAGAGTCGCCTGATGAAGTAGCATTTCTAGTTGCTGCTAGAGAATTCGGATTTGAGTTCTGTAAAAGGACCCAATCTAGTGTCGTTATCCGGGAAAGATATCCTTCTTTTTCCAATATAGTAGAAAGGTCAGGATATGATACATCACATGTTTATCTCTCAGTTTGTGTCAATTAGTTCATGGTGTCTTTCTTGCAGGGAATTTAAGATTCTTAATTTACTGGAATTTAATAGCAAAAGGAAGAGAATGTCAGTAATTGTTCAAGATGAGACAGGGCAGATAATGCTTTTGTGCAAAGGAGCAGACAGGTTTGCCTTCATCTTTTTGATGACTTGCCAAATTTATATAGTTAGCTTCCTGTAACTTTGTCATTCTTGTTACCTTTTTGTTTAATAGTGGACAAGGTACACTTGCTTATTTATTTCTTGGGATATTGCAGTATCATTTTTGATAGGTTGTCAAAAAATGGAAGAATGTATGAGGAAGATACAACTAGACATCTAAATGAATATGGAGAGGCAGGCTTGCGGACGTTAGCTTTGTCTTGTAGGATGCTTGATGAATCTGAGTACTCTTCTTGGAATGCTGAGTTTCTCAAAGCAAAGACTTCTTGGTCCAGATAGAGAAGCCCAACTAGAACGAGTCTCTGATGCGATTGAGAGGGATTTGATTCTTGTGGTGCAACTGCTGTGGAGGACAAATTACAAAAAGGGGTAAGGATTTGGCATACTTGTAGAACTAAGCTGAGGACTCTCTCTTTTTATCGCTCCATTTTACCATTTCCCTCCCATCTTCCACAGGTTCCTCAATGCATAGATAAATTGGCACAAGCTGGTCTCAATTTGGGTTCTAACTGGTGATAAATGGAAACAGCTATCAATATTGGGTATGCCCCTCTTGCCATTTCCTTAACATTGTTTTTCCCCTATTAGAAAATTGAAACTTTAGATGAATGCTTGTGCTTGTAGGTTTGCTTGTAGTTTACTTCGGCAAGGCATGAAACAAATTCTTATATCAACAATGAGCTCAAATTTAGTAAGCATGGATGGAAAAAGTGTAAGGATTCTTTATCTTTTTTGTCATTGATAATTGGTCGAATTGTTTTAGTTGAGGAGGTTACATCAAATTTTTGTTTTATGTTGCGTGACTGAGCAGACTATAAAGGAGAATATTATGATGCAAATTACCAATGCCTCCCAAATGATCAAGCTGGAGAAAGATCCCCATGCAGCATTTGCTTTGATTATCGATGGAAAATCTTTAACCTATGCCTTAGATGATGAAATAAGCATCACTTTTTGAGTCTAGCTGTAGATTGTGCTTCAGTTATATGTTGTCGGGTCTCCCCAAAGCAGAAAGCCTTGGTACTATGTTCTTTTTTGATTTACATGGATGTTTTTCCCCAAAAGAAGGTACTATTCTTAATCATTTTATGGCAATACTATGCTATTTTCTTTAGGTGACTCGGTTGGTGAAAGAAGGAACAGGCAAGACTACGTTAGCAATAGGTGATGGTGCAAATGATGTTGGCATGATTCAAGAAGCAGATATTGGGGTCGGCATCAGTGGGGTGGAGGGCATGCAGGTTGATATAAGTATAATGAATGATTATATGAACTTACAGAACATTATCCTTTTCTTCAGACCTTCAGGATCTAGGGTGCAAAGTACTTGACTGGGAGTAGAAATCATTCAGTTACTCGATATATTTTGTAGAAACTCTTTAGCTCCTTCCTTGTAATCTCAACTCCTCAAATTTTTGCAGGCTGTGATGGCTAGTGAATTCTCTATTTCTCAGTTCCGCTATCTAGAGCGGCTTCTTGTAGTCCATGGTCACTGGTGTTATAAGAGGATAGCCCAAATGGTAAGATCTATGAAGATTCCTCTGTCTTCATACAAATAGCAGACATTGAATAGTTGTCATGTACCTATTTTGATTCTTCTTGAATCTCTTCATACCTATGCAGATCTGTTATTTTTTCTACAAGAATATTGCATTTGGCCTTACATTGTTCTACTTTGAGGCATATACTGGTTTCTCTGGGCAATCGGTTTATGACGATTGGTATATGATACTTTTCAATGTCATGCTGACCTCATTGCCAGTTATATCGCTGGGAGTCTTTGAGCAAGATGTTTCCGCCGAAATCTGCCTGCAGGTTGGTGATTTTTTCCCCCAAGAGAGTGTATTGATACAACCGTATATTCAACACATTAATTGAGATTTCAATTTGAGATACATTCTTTCAGATTTTTTTTTTGAGAGAATACATTCATAGAACCAAAATTGTGATTCCAGTTTTTTTATGACTCAGCATATTCTAGGATTGTTTTACAAATTCAAGTAAGGCAATGACAAGTATTGACATATCTTTGATCATGTTACAGTTAAAAGAATTAAAAAAAAAAAACCAGAAAACACAAGTTCTCCATACCGGTCTGAACTGAAAATCGTAACTGCTATGCCATTACAAAACAATGATTTGCAATGGCAGTGCACCACATAGAACAATAATTATCAATCTTCGCATCATGAATGAGGGAATAATCTGAACAGTGTAACGGCAGAATTATGAAGTTCATAAGATTCTTCGGGTGATTCGAATTTGGATTGTGATCTTATCTTGACAAAGCAAAAGAATTCAGAACCATTTAATTGAGGCCTACCGCATGCTAACCCTACTAAGAGAGAACATTTGGCACATAATGTTCCTTGAGCACTTGCAAAACTAATATTTGAGTGTAAACATCATCTTATATGGAATATAGACTGTAAGATTAATTATTCTTTTCCTGGAACTTTACTATTTACATATTAATGATTTTCAATAATCCGCATTTGTGCAGTTCCCAGCTTTGTATCAGCAAGGACCGAGAAACCTATTCTTTGATTGGTACAGGATCATGGGTTGGATGGCCAATGGGTTGTATGCATCTCTTGCGACTTTCTTCTTGACTATCCTCCTGTTCTACACCCAGGCATTCTGTTCCACTGGCCAGACCGCTGACATGGCTACTGTGGGGACGACCATGTTCACCTGCATCGTCTGGGCCGTCAACCTCCAGATTGCCCTGACCATGAGCCACTTCACGTGGATCCAGCACGTGTTCATATGGGGGAGTGTCGCCTCCTGGTACTCCTTCCTCCTTGCCTATGGCCTCTCCTCGCCGGTTATCTCAGGAAACGCCTTCATGTTACTTCCTGAGGCCCTGGGACCGGCTCCCATCTACTGGTGTGCCACCCTTATAGTGACTGCAGCCTGCAACCCTCCCGTACCTGGTCCACATCTGCTTCCAGAGGACATTCAACCCATTGGATCACCATGTGATACAGGAGATCAAGTACTATAGGAAAGATGAGAAAGACCAGTACATGTGGACGAGGGAGAGATCAAAGGCGAGGCAGGAAACCAAGATTGGCTTCACTGCCAGAGTGGACGCCAAGATCAGGCAATTGAAGGGGAAGTTGCAGAAAAGAGTTTCTTCTTTGGGCCAGCCGCCTATTGTCTCGCAGCTCTCCATGCCTTCAGAACGTGCATTCTCTCGTTAAAACATATGCCATGCCAATTGTCAAGAAACCCAGTCCGATATAATGTACGTGAACTCTGCTTTCGTGGGATTCTTATCTTAGTTTTACTTGATTGCTTTGTACCTTGATATATCTAGGCACATCTTCACAATAAGCAAGGATGTTGTAGTCTTCCTTAAAACCTAACAGTTCAGATAATTTCTTCATTATATGCACACATAATTATTGAGTTCTAGATGAGATAAATACAGCTCACCATGAGATTTCAATATTCAACATATCGAACTCATGGGCATCTTTCTTAGAGATTGTCACAGATTTGGATATCCTGAGATGTGCAGTGACAAAGCGGTTCTGAAAAAAGAACGCTAGGGTTGTTAAAGTTCATTTGCACGCAAAAGTTGCCTACATAGTAAATAACTGGATTTTCTCAACAACAGAAAAAGCAAAAGGAAAAAAAGGATGGATTTATCACCTAAGAGACATGTTTACTGATAAAGGGATATGAAAGTTATAATTAGAGAGACCCAAACCCAACAATAGCTGAAATTTTGGTTATTGTGTGTTCGAAATCCATGATTGCAATCATTCCATAATTGTTCATGATGAAACTTGGAATCATCTTACAATTGCAGTTTCATGTATTTAGTTGGCCTCCAGTGATTCAGTGAATTCCAATTCCACATTGTTATGTTAACCTATTATCTTGAATTTCTGATCATAAATTTAACTTCTAATTTTGAGAGCTGAAGTTATCTCCCTAACATTAATGAGTAAACAGAACTCTTTTGACACAATCAATTTTTAATTTTGACAGGTGTTATCATGATATCGAATTCATGGACGAAATCACAATTTACTCATAAAAATGAGTAAATTTATTCGCGTTCCTAATTAGTTTTATACAAAAGGTTTGATGAGTTATTCCAACAGAATGGAATTCTACTTCCTTGACACTTGCCAACATATTATCAAACTCTCTTTTTAATTTTGTTTCTCATTAAGCTAACAAATGGTACCTTTAATTTTACATTCCTGTACTATCTTAGAGATGTCCACTCTATTATGCACATGAAAGGTTGATTATTGTTACAAAGAAGGCAGTTGATACTAAAATATATGGCATTGCCATATGCTTACTACAAAACTTAATTTGAGATATGGAACAAAATGTACAAAAGAGAGTTGTAAAGGAAAACAAAGCCACTAACTGTGCTTTGTATGGAACTCACTACTAACATCATATTTTCATGGTGGTAACTTCTCATGTCATGCCATGGCTTACTATTATTCTGTTGGCACTGCTGAAAGGAGGAGGAGGTGGTGGTGGTCATGCAATTAGGGAGGCCAGCTGATGATGCCATGCTGAGAATGTCCTTGTGAGAGAAGGCTCTAGGTCCCAAGAAGTCCCTAGTCAAGCCATCACCCCCTCCTTCCTGATCCTTCCTCCTCACTGCATTAACAACACTAGCACTAGTTGTCGTCGTCACAAAATCTTGCTCTCTGTTAGAAGTTGAACCAGCCATCATCATCATCATCACCTCTCGGAGAGTATGGGGAGGTGCAGTGGTGGTTGTTGAGCCATGAGAGAACCCAATGGAGTTGGAAGTAGAATGAGCTGCCGGCATGATCTGACCGTTCTGGTCAGCTGGTCTGCTCATGGTTGCACCCATCTGAGTTGCTTTCTGCAACAATGCAGTGGCCGACAGGTGAGGAGAAGCCGAAGCTTGATAACCGGCCAATCGAAGAGGAAGGGGAGAAGGGTTCTCAATTTTGTGGGGGTACATTGGCTCAGCAGTACTAGTGTGATCTATTGATGCTGATGTTGGTAGCCATGGGGAGGGGGGGATGTTCATTTCTGGTGTTATGCTGCTGCTGCTGCTGAAATGCTGCTGCTGATGATCAAAGGATGGTGTGCAGTTGTTAGGGAGTAGGAGAGGATAGGGATTGGACTGAGCCTGAGGGATTGCTTTTGCACTCTCTTCTGCCAAGGCATCACAGAAGGCTCTGTGTGTGATGAAGCTGTCCCTCCTGCAATGCAGCAAGCACAATAAGACAATTAAGCAATACTGCAGAAAACATCACTGAGCAGAATATTGAGATGCCATCTACCCCCAGAAACCTCCAGAATGTTGCAAACTCCAAAGAAAATGAAAGGAAATGCATGAGATGTTGACGATTGCTAGTGGCCAATATCTCCTGCGGATATTTTTAGTTCTGTCTATATTTAGGGCCGGCCCTGGGGTAAGCCGGACAAGGCTTGGGGCTTGGGCAACCCTCCACTGCTAGGGCAACCTCCAAGACTTAGCATGATCCTACCAAAGGTCGGCGTCACGGATGACCACCAAGACCAGCTGCCAATAAGGGGCAACCAAAATTAGCTTCATGATAGGACAACCCAAGCCTCTGGGCCGGCCCTGTCTATATTTTCATTGACATTACGGAACATTACACGATATGGGCATTAACTACTTGGAAAAAAAGGGTATTGGCAGTGCAGTTGAAGTTACATGCAACCAAATAGATATCAATGTCATGACCTCTAATCTTTACAATTAGCTAGCAGAATCTAGGAGTGACCATTGATTGCTCTTTGGAAGGGTTAGGGTTTTGTCATGGGGGGTTGGTCTCTTAATATATGTTAAGGTAGGTACCTTGAGAATATGGTTCCACAGTCACATTTGTATTCCTTGGTGCCACATGTTTTGGAGTGAGCCTTCCAGTCAGAGTGGACTGCGTACTTCTTGGAGCACTTGTAGCACTTGTGCTTCTTCTCCCCGTGCTTCCTGGAGAAGTGCTTCTTGATCCCGGTGAGGTCCCCGAGTGCCCTCGACGGGTGGTGGTGGACGCAGGACGCCTCCGGGCACACGTACACCTTCTTCCTCGGCGTCGGCCTCTGCTTCGACAGCTTCCACGGCAGGTTGTGGCCCCTCCTGTGGAGCTGGAGGTTCTGCTCCCTCTGGAACCCTTTGTGGCAGACCTCACACACGAACCTGTTCGTTGCCATCAGGCTCTTCGGGGACAGCGCTACCACCTCACCATCCGGGTCTGCAAATTTAAGGAATTAAAAACACAAATTATCTTGTAATTGGCCTCGTTTGGTACACTGTAATGTAATTGTAATCGCAATGTAATCGAATAAAAAAAAAAATTATTTGATTATATTACGATTACATTACAGTAAAGTAAACCAAACGGGGTCTAAATGTTTGCAAATAATTAAATTGTCTCGTGTGTCTTTAAAAAATTAATGAGAATACCTACATACGCCAAAATGGACGTACCTTAGTTCGAGGGTACTCTTAGATCTATTTTTCTCCCCTTACTTTTTAGATGTATACTTGCATAGCGATATATTTTTAAATAGTATAAAATATTTTAACTTAAATTTATTTTTGAGATGGTGAATATTTATTGTAGTTGGAAGTGTGTAATTATTAATGATCAATAATTGTGTTAGTGGTTATAATAGGAAGATTAGTTTATTTTCTTTGTAAATTCAACAACCAACTGTTTGCCATTAATTAAGAGCAATAGAGTTTTGAATTCAACCACATTATCAACATAATGATTATTTATCTTTTATAAGTTCTATATCTCCTCATTTTAAGTTGATTTATTTTAGGTACCCCTCGAAAACAAACTCTTAATTTTGGTTTCGTACGAACTTGCTTTCATTAAATTTTAAGTTGATTAGTTTTCGGTATCCTGAAAAAATTATGAAATCCATCAGACGAATGAAAAATGATGAATTGAAGCTTGCTCAGCTTAGGGGTGAGTATTCGGTTTATTCGGTTCCAACCGAACCGAATAACCGAAAACCGAATTCGACCGAAACCGAATAAGCAAAACCGAAATCGAACCGAATTGGTCAATAACCGAACCGAACCGAACCGAATTAAATCGGTTCGGTTTTCGGTTTATTCGGTTTATTCATTTTTTTGGGTTTATTTGTGTTTTTTTTGTTAATATATATATATATATATATATATATATATATATATATATATATATATTTAGTATAAACCTATAATTAATACCTATAGTATATACCTAAATATATATAGGTATACTATAGGTATACTATATATATATATATATATATATATAAACTAAATTTTCTTATTCGGTTTTCGATTTTGGACCGAAATCGAAACCGAATAAGAAAATTTAGTATTTTCAAAATTGAAACCGAATCCTTTTTTTTTCAAAACCGAACCGAATCTCTTATTCGGTTCGATTTTCGGTTCAAAACCGAATAATGCTCACCCCTACTGCAGCTAGAAACTATCGAAAGTTGAAAAGTACGGAAAATAGTAAATAGCACAAAATTAAGAAATTCTGACCTGGATTTCCAGGAAGGCTTCTCTTCTTCTTGGCTGCAGCAGGGTTAGGGGGTGGAGAGGCAGAGGAGGAGGACTGTTGGTTTGGAGAGGCCAATTCAGTAGTGAGGTTGGACTGCATGTTGTCCTCAAATCCTTAGTATTTATTTGCCAACACTTCCATCACCATCATGATGTTGGTAGCTAATAGATGTTTGAGCTGGAAATGAGAAGAAAAAATGATGAATATATAGAGATGTGTGTTACTAAAAGCATAGCAACCAAGAATCTGGCTTGAATATTCCCACAACTCAGTCAGTGGGAGAGAAATAAGTAGAAAGGATTAGGAAACTTTTGGATGTTACAAATGTTTACTCGGACTAACAAAACAAAAGGTTCTTGAACTGCACCAACAATTTGCTGAGAAGGAGGAGGAGGAGGAGGAGAAGAGCTCTCTATGCTTCATAACTCTAAGCAATCACTGCTACATGAAGAAGTGATGTAGAGAGAGAGGTTCATTACTTCATTGCACTTTCTGTCGTTTTCCCATTGTCCCCAGCACACATGTTGAAATTCTTCTGCTGAAACTCCCTTTTATAAACATTTATATTAAGGCTCAATTTTTTTTTTTCCTTTGGAAATTTTAATTTTCATAAAAAAAAAATTCGGTTTTTGGAAATGATAAAGAAATTGGAAGGAATTGCGAAAAGGAAATGAATTTTTCTCTCTTTTGAAATTACAATTTTCATCAAAAAAAATTCGGTGTATGGAAATGCTGAAAAAATTGGAAGGAAAAGTGAATCGTTGCTTGGATGGAACTATTTCTCTCCGTAATTTTTTCATTGGAAATCACTTTTATTTTCTCTTCAATTCCTTTGTCGTCACCCCGAACGTAGAAAAATAATGACTTTTTTTTTTTACCTATACCATGATTCTGTGAACCAAACGAGGCACAAGGGTAAGGGCGTCTTAGTTTCATTGCAAATGACAAAGATTACTTTACAAAAAAAAAAATTTAAAGATAAATTTTGGAAAACTTTTGTTTGATTATAAAGTTCTTGTTCCAACAAAAATTATACTTCTTTCGCGTTTTATGTTTGGTATAGCATTTAAGTAGAATAACTTAATTTGAATTATAATTTTGTACATGTGGCATGCGAAAAAATGGAAAGAATATCAAAATTATGACAAATCCTCTTTTATACCACTCCATGCTTGAGAGTTAGGATATGAGACTCAAATTTTAAAGGACATACACATTCAAAAATGAGATTAAGTTTTACTTATTTGTAAAAAAAAAGAGTAAATATGCAACAACAAAAAATACATTTTTATATATTTTTATTCCACTTGTTTGGAATCAAATACAATTTTATGTAAAGTTCTTGATCAGATATTTTGTAACTACAAGCCTCCATTATATATATATATATATATATATATATATATATATATATATATATATATATATATATATATATATATATATATAAAGAGTTCTTAGAAGAGATTTTGTAACTACAAGTCTCCATAGAAAATAATTTGTATTTTAATTGAAAAAATTTGACAAATAAAAACAGTACAATATAGTTCTAAATAATATAAATTTGCGACTAGCATCTAAAATATTATTTAAGTCTGGTATATGTGTGGAAGTATATTTTTGGTTTTATATATATATATATATATATATATATATATATATATATATATATATATATATATATATAGAGAGAGAGAGAGAGAGAGAGAGAGAGAGAGAGAGAGGTGCCACTGCCACCCTATGGGTGGTGGCTATGTGTCACAGTTCATGATGATAGCATGGAGGGTGACATATAGCCACCTCACAGTGAGGTGGCACCTCACCTCCCTTATATATATATATATATATATATATATATATATATATATATATATATATATATATATATATATATATATACAGAAATTTTCATATAAGGTAAAGAAATTTACCGAAATTTTAAAAAAAGTAATAAGTTTGGGAAAATTGCGTTTTACGTAACGATACGACATCTCCGATGGCGCTCTGCTGGAAGTGGACGGAGGAATTGGAGGAAGGCATGGAGGAGCCATCGGAGATGGCGTGCTCCCAAGGAGAGCCATGGACCATGGCGCGCTCCAGGAGGAGCCATCAACCATGGCGCTCTGGGTGAGTCATGGGATTGGAGAGTCAAGGCCACGTGAGTCATGGGGGAGTACGCGCTGGGTGAGTCAAGGCCACGTGAGTCATGGGGGAGTGGGAGTCAAGGCCACGTAAACAGAGGGCGCCATCAATGATGGCGCGATCCCAGAGGCAGAGTGAAAATGATGACGCGCCATCAATGATGGCGCGCTCCCATGGCCTGCCCCCACTCCAACAACTTGCTCCCGCACTCCCAACGGCTACATCCACAATGACTACATCCAAAGCCTATATGTACTTCTCTCCTGCACTTCAACGGCTACATGCAAAGTAGAGTGCGCCAACATTTCTGGCGCGCTATTCCCAACCCCTCCAATTTTAACGTCTATATTTTAACGTCTCTATTCTCATGGTCTATATATTACAATGTTAACTCTCTCTCTCTACGCAAACACATTACTCTCTCCTATCTCTCACAGAAGCACACAACTCTTTCTCTCTCACAGAAGCACACAACTCTTTCTCCTATCTCTCACAGAAGCACTCCTCTGAAGCTTGGAAGCGCAACTCTTCAAAGAAGCTAGTATCTCCCTCTTACAAGCTTCCAACTCCTCACGGAAGCTAGTATCTCCCTCTGAAGCTTCTCTCCCCCTTACAAGTTCTCCTTATCTAAGAAAGGTAGCAGTCGTACGTTTATTCTATTTCCCTGTCCGTCGGGAAATAACATTGCCCAGGACAAACAGAGCAAATATGCTCTAGTACAGCAAAGTATCTGCAAATTATGAAACTAACATATTAAAATTAACTAGCTATTAAAATTAATAAATATTAGCCAAAATTATCAAAGAGGGACATACCCTGTAATCATCGACCGCGACTGGACCGTTGATAGTCCTATCTAAATCCATAAAGTTACCCCGAAGCCAAGTTGTCGTGACAAAACTCCTTGCTCCTAGGTCCGCAGGGGGCGTAATGCCTAGATATCTCCTGACTATTTCACACGGATTTAAATGTGTATCAAAATATATTGGTTCACCTGTAATAGGTAATCCTAGAATATTTGCGACATCCCAGAGTGTGATTGTCATTTCACCAACAGGCAACTGAAATGCGTTGCGTTGAGGCCACCAACGCTCAGCGAGACTAAATATGAGGTGAACATCGTGGACTAAAATTTGAATTTCATCCAGATAATGAAATCCAAATGAACGCACCAACTGCTTTTGATCATCAATTAACTCCCATGTCTGATACCTTCTCTGATTCCTCCAACTTCCATGCTCCCGTGTTCGAGCCTCGGGAGGATAATCATATAACTACAAGCGAATTTTATTTGTTACATTTATGTAAAATAAATAAATAATACAGAATAACGAGAGTTACTATTTTAAAATTTACCTTCCCCTCAAAAACTAACTTAGATATATGAGTTTCTCTTTCCTGTTTCACGACTTCTGTAGTCGGTCCCCCGGGAATAAATCCGTCATTCGGTGGATTCATCTGTTACATTTTTTCGAAAATATAATTAGTAATACAAATATTCAAATAAATTCAAAATTTAATCTTGTTCAAGAGTTACTTACATTAGAAAAAGGAGGATGAAGATGAAGATGAAGAACAAGTGGAAGAACCCGAAGCCAAGTTATGTGAACAAGAAGAAAGAAGGAGAAATTTATAAAGAAGATGGGAGTCTCAAAGGGAGATCCGGCCAAAAAAAAATTTTGTTGCCATCCCTAACCCGAACCCCAACGCAGTCCTGTCCCAGTCCCGAACAGCGCGCCATCATTGATGGCGCGCTCTGCTGTTTTGGCGCTCTCTGCCAACGACTGACGCTCTCTGACCGCCCGCTCTGGCCCGCCCGTGGTCCAACGCGCGCCCCAACGCCCGCCCGTGGTCCAACGCGCTCCCCAACGCCCGCCTGCCACGCTGGCCACAACGTGCTCCCCAACGCCCGCCTGCCACGCTGGCCCGCTCTGCCACACTGGCCCGCCCGTGCCGACTGCCACCACCGCGCGCCATCAATGATGGCGCGTCCTGACCGCACTGCCACCGCGCGCCATCGGTGATGGCGCGCCCTTCTTCCTCTCTACTTTCTCTCCTGCCACGCACGCACGCGCCATGGGACTTGACGCTCCTTTACCCAAATTGCAATTTTCGCAAACTTCTTACTTTTTCTACAATTTCGCTAAATTACTTTACCTTATATGAAAATTTCTGATATATATATATATATATATATATATATATATATATATATATATATATATATATATATATATATATAGGAGCAAATGACCTCTAGCCTAGTGGTTAAGAGAGATGCATGCGGCCCAAGTGGTCGGGAGTTCGAGCCTTAGTGGAGGCGAGTTCGCCACAAGTACCCATTGCTTCAAAAATATATATATATAGAGGATGAGGGAGGTGAGGTGCCACCCTATGGAGGGTGTCTACTTGTCACCCCCCACATGCTATCATCATGCACCCATGTGCTTGATGATAGCATGGGGGGGTGACAAGTAGACACCCTCCCATGAGGTGGCACCCTACCTCCCTTATTCTCTCTCTCTCTCTCTCTCTATATATATATATATCATAGTGAGGTGGCACCTCACCTCCCATATATATATATATATATATATATATATATATTTATATCTGGAAATTGCTGAGAAGCCCAATTTCGGGGTGGGCTTTTATGAAATGCCCACCCGCTGGATTATTTTTATGAAATGCCCAGAATTAAGTTTTTCTACGTTAAATATTTCAAGATTCTCTCTAGTTGCTATGTATTTACAAAATTTGCCATTATCATAGTTCCAAAAATACCCCTTCGCGCAAATTTGGACATCTATATATAATTATGAATTCGCAATCTCAGATTTGGATTGAGAAATTCGTATTCTTCTTCTTCTTCACGAGAAATTTGAAATCCATTGATATAATCTTTATTAGAGATCGAAGAATCGTTCGTAGTTCACTGTGGTTTTCGTCAGTCGAACGTCGATCATCCTTCATCATCATCGATCATCATCATCATCAACATCATCTTCGTGGTTTCCGGCGGTTAGGTCAATTGTGGATAGAAGATCTTCTTCTTTTCTTTTTATAGATCTTAAAACAAGGTGGGAGTTCAGATCTGTAGAAATTCATCCATCAGCTTTGTATATCTCGAAATTTATGCTGAATTTGATTTTGTTATGAAGATTATTAACTTAGAAAATGTTAGTGAGATATTTAATCTTGTTATTTTATGCGAATAGCATTCTCCGTTATATTTTAAAGGAGAATGACAATTACTTCTTATAAAGATCATTATCCGTATGTTTTTAGGACGGAGAATTTCATTCTCCGTCTTAATTAGGACGGAGAATGCCATTCTCCGTCTTAATTTGAACGGAGAATGACATTATCCGTCTTAGTTAGGACGGAGAATGACATTCTCCGTCTTAATTAGGACGGAGAATGACATTCTCCGTTTTACTTTAGACGGATAATGATCTTTATAAGTTAGTTCCAACTGAGGATATTTATTCTCCGTTATTTTTAGACGGAGAATAATCATTATTAGATGAGAATTTTATTCTTCTATTTGTGGCCTCTTATGTTTTTATGTTATCAGGAGGGAAAGATATGGAATCAAGTTGTTTAGTTAACATTTGTTTCAAGGGAGACATAGTTTCCTGCCGTGTCACACATGAAAGTACCGTAGATTTTTTAAAGAATAAAGTGTGCGATCGATGGACTTCTTTGGATCCACTTTCCTTCCGTTTCAGGTTTTTGCACTCTGATGGGACTGAACTGTATGTTGAAAGTGATTTTTGGCTTCGCTCATTGGTTGGTGGTTTTAACGGTACTCATGATGTGAGTTTTGATCTATATGTGGAGCAAATACACTCTCCATGTTCTTCATCAACATCTTTTCCTTGTCAAAGCTTTCACATGAGACCTTCGTCTTCCTCTTCTAGTTCTTTGAGTAGATGTTCTCCTACTGTAAAGGACAAACGAGTAGTACAATTTTATGAGGGCTCAACTGAGACAGTGAAGAAGAGGAAATCGGATATGTGGCCTGGATCAATTACTGGTGTTGGTCAGATTTTTCTAAATGGTGTTGAAGAAGTTAGGAATGCTGTTAGAAAGGTATGTTTTGAATCTCGTCATCCATTCCACATTTTGAAATCTGAGCCGGGGAGGTATACTGTTTGTTGCAAGAATTACAAGACACATGCTTGTTTGTGGAGCTTCCATGCTATATCTATTTCGAAAGATAATCAAATTTTTGAGGTGAGGAGGTATGTGGAAGAACATAATTGTGGAGCTGGCTATATGGATAAAGGTAATCTGGTTGTTCCAGCAAAGTTTGTGAAAAGTTTGGTTAGTGACATTGTTCGGATGCATCCTAAAAAGTCCGTAAAATCTGTTGTCGATGATTTCAAGGTCGACTACGGCTTATCTGTTACATATGGACAGGCATACCACGGAATTAGGCTGGTGCACCAGGAAATGTACGAAGATGATGTTAGATCTTACAGTGACTTGTGTTGGTATGTGAACAAGGTAAAGGAAACCAATAATGGTTCCGTTATCGACTTCCAGAAAGATGATTCATCAATGAGGTTTGAGCGGCTTTTTTTTTCATATGGGGCTTGCGTAGAAGGTTTTCAATATTGTCGTCCGATACTATATTTGGATGCCACTTTCCTTACAGGGAGGTTTAGAGGATGTTTGATGTCTGCTACAGCGAAGAATGGTAAACAACAGTTCTACCCTATTGCATACGGTATAGTCTCAGGCGAAGATGGCGACAATTGGGAATGGTTCCTTAGAAATCTAAAGAATGTTGTTGGATGTAGTAGGCGTATTGTTTTTCTTTCGGATCAAGGCACCGGTCTAGTTTCTGAAGTCCCTAAAGTGTTTCCTAATGATTATCATAGCTATTGCTATTATCACATAAAGAATAACATGCCGCTGAAAGAGAAAGGAAATGAAAGAGTGTATCCGCATGTACTTGAAGCTTGGAGGCAAGCAGTATATGCTCTAACTCCAGGTGTGTTAATGAGACAGATATATGCACATTTTCTATGCATTTACCATTAATTTAACAAGGAAAATGACCATTCTCCGCGTCAGTAAGACGGAGAATAGTCATTCTCCGTGTGTTTTAAAACGGAGAATGGACATTCTCCGTCCTGCATAGAACGGAGAATGTCATTCTCCTTTAGCTTTTGAATGGAGAATGACTATTCTCCGTCTTGCATAGAACGGAGAATATCATTCTCCGTTAGCTTTTGAACGGAGAATGACTATTATCCTTATGAGAATGCACTTATTTTTTCATAATTTTGTGAATTGACCTAATTCTTTATTACTTATTTGTTTTTCTGTATAAAGGTGGGTATAGACAAGCAATCAAGAAGATTTATGATCTAATTGTGGTCATGTTGTGAATTGGATGAATAAACAAAAACCTGAACACTGGTCAAACGCATTCTTTCCGGGATGTAGATACGGTGAGGTTGCTTCTAGTTGTGCAGAGTCATTCAATGCATGGATAAAGGCTGAGAAGAAATTGTCTATATCAGCAATTGTAAATGTCATCCGTGTGAAGATGATGAAGATGATTTCGGATCGCCACAAGGATGCAATTGGTTTGAATAGCAAATTGACTCCAAACGCTGAGGATATGCTGAAGCAGCTTACAGATGATGGCATGTGTTATAGGGTATATCGGTCCGGATTTCGAATTTGAGGTGATCGCAGATACTTCCTCCCATATGGTGAATCTTCTTGATTGTCATTGTAGTTGTCGTAGATGGAAGGTATATGGATTCCCATGCAGCCATGCAATACAATGCATCAGAGTTGGTTCAGATAAATCTGTTTACGACTTTGTGGAGCAGTATTGGACATCAGATTATTACCAGAAGTTATATTCATGTGCCATTCGTCCAGTTCCAGATTGCGAAAAACAGTTTGAAAATAATTCCACTGATGTTGTTCTACCTCCTGTTCCGAAACGGGGTCCTGGACGACCAAAAGCGGACCGTTACAAGAGCAAATATGAGAACAAGGGAAAAGAGAAGAGAAAGATAAGGTGCCAGAATTGTTTTGAATTATGCAATCACAATCGCAGCACTTGTCCTCTGCCTCCACATGCTGCTACGGTGGTCAAGGGGGCAGCGCCCCCTCGTTAATACATACACATATATTCCTTCTTTTATATAACTGGAAATTGTTTTTTGAATACATATCTTACATTTTTTGATATCAATGGTAATAGTTTGAATTCTGCATATTTGATGTTTCATATATATATTAACAGCATAAGAACTTATTCTCCTTTATACTCTCTGACTTTATAATGTATTGAATGACCATTCTCCGTGTGTTTTAACACGGAGAATAATCATTCTCCGTTTTAGATACACGGAGAATGGCCATTTATAAGTCAAAAATACAAGGAGAATAATCATTCTCCGCGTGTTTTAAAACGGAGAATGCCATTCTCCGCGTCAGTAAGACGGAGAATGCTCATTCCCTAGGTCAAAATACAAGGAGAATGGCATTCTCCGTCTCTTTTGACCCGGAGAATGACATTCTCCGTCTATTTTGATACGGAGAATGGCATTCTCCGTCTATTTTGACACGGAGAATGGCATTCTACGCGTCCCTAAGACGGATAATGTTCCTTTCTAGGTCAAAAATACAAAGAATAATCATTCTCCGCGTGTTTTAAAACGGAGAATGCCATTCTCCGCGTCAGTAAGACGGAGAATGCTCATTCCCTAGGTCAAAATACAAGGAGAATGGCATTCTCCGTCTCTTTTGATCCGGAGAATGACATTCTCCGTCTATTTTGACACGGAGAATGGCATTCTCCGCGTCCCTAAGACGGATAATGTTCCTTTCTAGGTCAAAAATACAAAGAATAATCATTATCCGCGTGTTTTAAAACGGAGAATGCCATTCTCCGCGTCAGTAAGACGGAGAATGCTCATTCTATAGGTCAAAATACAAGGAGAATGACATTCTCCGTCTATTTTGACCCGGAGAATGACATTCTCCGTCTATTTTGACACGGAGAATGACATTCTCCGCGTCCCTAAGACGGATAATGTTCCTTTCTAGGTCAAAAATACAAAGAATAATCATTCTCCGCGTGTTTTAAAACGGAGAATGCCATTCTCCGCGTCAGTAAGACGGAGAATGCTCATTCCCTAGGTCAAAATACAAGGAGAATGGCATTCTCCGTCTCTTTTGACCCGGAGAATGACATTCTCCGTCTATTTTGACACGGAGAATGACATTCTCCGCGTCCCTAAGACGGATAATGTTCCTTTCTAGGTCAAAAATACAAAGAATAATCATTCTCCGCGTGTTTTAAAACGGATAATGCCATTCTCCGCGTCAGTAAGACGGAGAATGCTCATTCTATAGGTCAAATACAAGGAGAATGACATTCTCCGTCTATTTTGACCCGGAGAATGACATTCTCCGTCTATTTTGACACGAAGAATGGCATTCTCCGCGTCCCTAAGACGGATAATGTTCCTTTCTAGGTCAAAAATACAAAGAATAATCATTCTCCGCGTGTTTTAAAACGGAGAATGCCATTCTCCGCGTCAGTAAGACGGAGAATGCTCATTCCCTAGGTCAAAATACAAGGAGAATGGCATTCTCCGTCTCTTTTGACCCGGAGAATGACATTCTCCGTCTATTTTGACACGGAGAATGGCCATTTCTAAGTTCCAAATGCACACATTATAGGTTTGTATTAACACAGATAATGACATTATAGGTTTGAATCAAACAACAGAACTTTAACAAAACAGATTTACATATATAGAATAATGTAAATTAGTCGAAAAATTGAATTTCATTACAAAGGAAAACAAATATATTACAAAAGAAACCTGACAAACAGAATATATACAAGGAATTTGTTAGCCAATTTACATTGTCATTTTCTTTTATTGTACAAAAGGAACTGCACATTCATTCATAAGCAAAGCCTTAGCCAAATTTAGCCTTCTCTTTACAATAGTATTGTGAACTATTTTGTTTGTTTTCTTCTGTAAATCAAATGGAGCTCTGGACAACCTTTCAATATAATATGAAACATACAGCAGGCAGCTCGGTGATAGTTGCTGTGGACATTCTTTGCAAACCTTGAGCTCTGTTGTTTCGTATTCCTGGATTGCTGGGCTTTTATTCCTCATCAATGCAATCTTCTTCATTACAATTGGCTCGATTTTATTCTTCATGTATGTTGCATCCTGGATTCCCTTAGCGCCTGTGTTTTTTCGCAATGAGTTGTAGTGCGTCCAAACATAGGAGCTGAAGTTGAATGCCAGCATCGTATAGTGTTTATTCTCCTCGCGGAAGAGTGGCACGAATAGCCATTCAATGTCATCTTCCAGCTCCATTATAAAATCTTCTATATCAACTTTGAAATTGTACACTGCTCCAGGTGTTGGATTTTTTTCATCGACATACTGGGCAGTACTCTGTTTTCCAGAAGAAAAAAAAAACAAAAAATAATATCATGAGTTAGTTTTTTACAACACTATTAGTAGCTGTACACATTAATATTTATTTTTCAGTTTCGATTCTTACCAATGAATGGGGCATCATGATTGCAAACCATTTACATTGTGCACCCTGCGAGCTTGACTGCATGTTCTGCCTTAATTCGGCTTGAACTTCGTTCATAAGCTTTATTAAGTAGTTCATAACACCGGCTTCTATATCCGCCTCATTTAGTATGTCTTGAAAATCTTTAGCACTTAACAACATGCTGACATCATTGTTTCTTCTTCTTATTTTACATTCTTCTGGAGCACTTGGAATGTACATGTATACATAATCACTGCACATAAATTTAGTTTCGATTATGATAATAATATAGGCTAATGATAAAATTGCATAAAAAATAACTCCAATAGAGAATGATCATTCTCCGTTATGAAATGGACGGAGAATGTCATTCTCCGTTATGAATTGGACGGAGAATGTCATTCTCCGTTTTAAGTGGGACGGAGAATGATCATTCTCCGTTTTAAAATAGACGGAGAATGTCATTCTCCGTGTTAAAATAGACGGAGAATGTCATTCTCCGTTTTGTATTAACACGGGGAATGGCATTCTCCCTTTATTTTGACCCAGAGAATGACATTCTCCGTCTCAATAAGGCGGAGAATGCTCATTCTCTAGGTCAAAATACAAGGAGAATGTCATTCTCCGTTATAAAATAGACGGAGAATGGCATTCTCCGTGTCAGTGAGACGGAGAATGTTCATTTCTCTAGGTTAATGCAAGAAGAAAGGTCATTCTCCGTCTTTTTTATAACGAAGAATGACATTCTCCGTCTCATATTAGGCGGAGAATGCTCGTTCTTTAGGTCAAAAACACAAAAAATGCCATTCTCCGTGTGTTTAAACACGGAGAATGCCATTCTCCGTATCAAAATAGACGGAGAATGGCCATTTCTAGTTCAAATGACACAGAAAGGGCATCCTCCGTGTATTTTATAGACGGAGAATGATCATTTTCATTTGCCGCGTCAATATAAACGGAGAATGTCATTCTCCGTTTTAAATGAAACGGAGAATGATCATTCTCCCTTGTGAATTGTACAGAAATTGGTTCAAGTTTAGAATACTTACGTTGGAGACATCCTTCTTTGGTATACGATGCTCCTGTATATTTGCTTCAGCTCATCGTCTGCAAGGTTCCAAAGTCTGAGCTTCGGACATTGCATCAGCATTTTCCCCTCTCTAACAAGCTTTGCTGTTTAAGGAGATTCTTCCTCAAGTTCTTCAGGAGCTGACATCTCCTTTTTATTGTCTACCTTCTCGGGGCTGTAAGGAGCTTTTTTTTTCCCAGCAGGAGCTACTTTCTTTCTGGGACTGGAAGGATCTTTTCTTTTCGACCAGGACCTGCCTTCTTACTTGTTGTAGCATCGGATGTTTTCTTCTTTTGCAATGTAGTAAAATCATCCTCATCTGCAGCATTTGCTCTTGTGTAATGCTTTTGGGGAACTGCTTGAGTCTCCCCACTTTGCAATGCTTTAGCCATTGCTTCAAGGTTAACAATTGTATCATTCTTCTGTGTGATTTCGTCTTTCAACGATCCAACTTCCTCTAGAAGTTTGTTGTTATCATCATTGAGCTTTTCATTCTCTTTTTTGAGATCCTCTGTCATTTTCACTGATACAAAAACAAACAACAACAAGAGGTATGATGTCAATATTATATAATCTTCTTTTTAAAAACAATGAAAAATATTATTATCCGTTTACTTTAATCTGGAGAATAGTCATTCTCCGTGTCAAAATAGACGGAGAATGACAATCTCCGTGTCAGTAAGACGGAGAATGTCATTCTCCGTGTCAAAATAGACGGAGAATGGCATTCTCCGTGTCAAAATAGACGGAGAATGGCATTCTCCGTTTCCAAATAGACGGAGAATGACATTCTCCGGGTCAAAAAGAGACGGAGAATGCCATTCTCCGTCTAAATTGACACGGAGAATGACATTCTACGTGTCAAAACAGACGGAGAATGTCATTTCTATGTCAAAATACAGAAAATGTCATTCTCCGTGTTAAAATACTAGTGGAGAATGTCATTCTCCGTGTCAAAATAGACGGAGAATGTCATTCTAAGTGTGTTTTAATACGGAGAATGACATTCTCCGTCTATTTTGACACGGAGAATGACATTTTATAGGTCAAAACACACAGAAAACTTCATTCTCCGTGTACTTTGACACGGAGAATGGTCATTCTCCTTGTTAGATACAGGTAATTACAGATTAAAATAGACAAAAAATATAAAATCTTACCTTTTAGAAGTAGCTCCTCAACACGTTGACGAAGCTTCTCATTATCAGCAGTAAGCTCAGACTTCTGCTTTCTCAGGGAGTTTAGTTCCGACCCCTGTGCCTCCAGTTCTTCAACTCGCTTACTGAGTTTCTTATTATCATCAATAAGGAGCGATTTCTCGTTCCTTAAAGAGTCTAACTCCTTCTCCAAGCCATCAGCAACGAGCCCCACAGCACGTTGTTGGGCTACATCTGCCGCTAGTTGCTGGGCTCTTTCCTGGAGTTGCTCATTCTCAGCGATAAGCTGAGATTTCTCCTGCAAGACACGCAACATATCTACATTGTCAGCTGTAGAGGGTGCTGGTGCTGTTGCTGGTTCTTCTTCATCAACAGAATTATCTCCACCTTCTATGCATTGCTGCTTTGCTGGGACTTCTTCAAGTTCATCAACATTCAATGCAACAAGATCCTTGAATATCAAATCTGAATCCATTTGAGCACCTTGATATTCATTTTTTAGGAATATCGAGATTCTATTCCCATCCCATGTATAGAATCTCGGAGATGCGACTGTTGGTTTGCACTTCCTCTCTATCAGTCGACTGTGCTCTGCAAACCAATACAAGAAGTATATCGTACAACCTTCAATCTTCTTGTACGATATATCAACATCACCATCTTCAGATTTTGTGACAGCCCTCTTTATGCTGTCCATGACGTACCCCAGTATAATCCGAGGCCAACAGATGCTTTTTATAATATCTGTGCTCTCCACCAGTGCGAAGAACTTGTATGGCAAGTTCGACCCCCCCATTCTGGTGAAGAATGCTGTTTGGCACAAGTTGAATACTATTAACTTGGCCAATTCATCAGGACTTGCATTTTCGCCCCCCAGCAGCTCTAATATCCTTTTTCTAACTTCTGTGTTTGAGACTTCAGCATTTTTGCCCTTGGAATTTTTCAGCAATCTTGTGAAGTGTTCTGTACACATGCTGAATGAGTCTGCTGGTGGGGGGGTCTTCTGCTTTTCAGTGATGATCTTCAAATACTTCTCATCAACTTCAGTGTCATCATTCATTGGCAGACCGAAAATGGTTGCCATCTCATCAGCAGTTGGTGCTACCTTGACACTGCTGCTCAATTGGAAATATCTAATTCCATCTTCTTCCAAATAAGTCCCCATCAAGTTCTCCAGACCTTGGGTGACTTTAGACAGTTCTGATTTTTTCACCTTAGTTCTGTAGAATACATCTACGAAGTTGTAGAATCCTACATTCTTCAAGCTTTCAACAACTGCTTCAGGCAAATGGCGAAACTTTTCCTTCACCTCATCCATGAGAGAGAGTATTGGGGTGAATGTTGCACGGAAAAGTCTTTCTTCTCTGTTCCTGACAGTTTTTTTCCTAAAAATAACAACAATTAGGTTTACGTCAACATTCTTCTTTATTATAATAAGGAGAAAGCCATTCTCCGTCTAATATTAGACGGAGAATGTCATTCTCCGTGTCAAAATAGACGGAGAATGAGCATTCTCCGTTTTGTATTCACACGGAGAATGCCATTCTCCGTGTCAAAATAGACGAAAAATATCATTCTCCGCCTATTTTGACACGGAGAATGGCATTCTCCGTTTTGTATTAACAAGGGGAATGGCATTCTCCGCGTGTTTTAAAACGGAGAATGCCATTCTCCGCGTTAGCAAGACGGAGAATGCTCATTCTCCGCTTCAGAAAGACGAAGAATGCTCATTCTCTAGGTCAAAATACAAGGAGAATGACATTCTCCCTTTATTTTGTCCCGGAGAATGAGCATTCTCCGTCTCAGTAAGACGGAGAATGCCATTCTCCGTCTCATATTAGACGGAGAATGCTCGTTCTTTAGATCAAAATAAAGGGAGAATGCCATTCTCCGTGTCAAAATAGACGGAGAATGTGATTCTCCGTTTTAAAAGAGACGGAGAATGCCATTCTCCGTTTTGTATTAACACGGAGAATGGCATTCTCCCTTTATTTTGACCCAGAGAATGACATTCTCCGTCTCAATAAGGCGGAGAATGCTCATTCTTTAGGTCAAAATACAAGGAGAATGCCATTCTCCGCGTGTTTTAATACGGAGAATGCCATTCTCCGTCTCATATTAGGCGGAGAATGCTCGTTCTTTAGATCAAAATAAAGGGAGAATGCCATTCTCCGTGTCAAAATAGACGAAGAATGTGATTCTCCGTCTCTTTTGACCCGGAGAATGTCATTCTCCGTCTATTTTGACACGGAGAATGGCATTCTCCCTTTATTTTGTCCCGGAGAATGAGCATTCTCCGCCTAATATGAGGCGGAGAATGCTCATTCTTTAGGTCAAAATACAAGAAAAATGTCATTCTTCGCGTGTTTTAATACGGAGAATGCCATTCTCCGTCTCATATTAGACGGAGAATGCTCGTTCTTTAGATCAAAATAAAGGGAGAATGCCATTCTCCGTGTTAATACAAAACGGAGAATGACATTCTCCGTATTAAAATAGACGACGAATGGCATTCTCCGTTTTGTATTAACACGAGGAATGACATTCTCCCTTTATTTTGACCCAGAGAATGACATTCTCCGTCTCAATAAGGCGGAGAATGCTCATTCTCCGGGTCAAAATACAAGGAGAATGTCATTCTCCGTGTCGAAATAGACAGAGAATGCCATTCTCCGTTATAAAATAGACGGAGAATGGCATTCTCCGTGTCAGTAAGACGGAGAATGTTCATTTCTCTAGGTTAATGCAAGAAGAAAGGTCATTCTCCGTCTTTTTTATAACGGAGAATGACATTCTCCGTCTCATATTAGGCGGAGAATGCTCGTTCTTTAGGTCAAAAACACAGAAAATGCCATTCTCCGTGTGTTTAAACACGGAGAATGCCATTCTCCGTCTCAAAATAGACGAAGAATGGCCATTTCTAGTTCAAATGACACAGAAAGGGCATCCTCCGTGTATTTTATAGACGGAGAATGATCATTTTCATTTGCCGCGTCAATATAAACGGAGAATGAACATGTCTCAAAATTTTACCTTTTTTCTTCCCTTCTTCTTGATCTTCTTCTTCCTCCCCTGCTACTTCTTGTTCTTGTTGTTCTTGTTCTTCTACTGCTTCTTGCACTTCTTTTTCTTTTGGAGCATTTCGTCTACGAGCAACCCTCTTAACTTTCTTCCCTCCTTTCGTTTGCTTTCCAACAACTACTTCTTCTCCTTCTTCTCTAACTTGGTCTACATCCATTGCTGATGATTGCGACATTGTGATGGAGATTCGCTGGCGATTTCTTGTAAGAAATTTCTAAGATTTTTGGAGGAGATGACCTAAAATCGCAACCGAGCAGAGTATGGAAGAGGAGGGAGCGATAGAAACACTTTTTTGAAGAGTCTCTTGGTTTTGTATCTTCTGGAATCGAACCGTTTTTCATAAAAATTGCTGGGTTTGTTGATATTCTTAATAAATTAGAAGGGCAAAAGGGTCATGCCGTGCCCTTTTTTTAATTTTTAAGTTAATGCTGGGCACGCGATGAAAGTTTATTTTGGGGTGGGTTTTTCATAAAACTTTTTAAATTTTTGGGCATTTCATAAATTTTCCCTCTATATATATATATATATATATATATATATATATATATATATATATATATATATATATATATATATATATATACACGATCTCTTGACCATACTTGTTTCTCGCGGCATCAGGCTCAACCCGAAGGTCTGCCATGAACATTTGTATCTTATCGCATCCGGTCTGAACTCACATTTATTTTTCTACATAAAATTAAATATACTTCTTTCGCTGCTCAATATTGCACTCTTTTGGGAAGAAATATATATATTTCTGTGCCTTTTGCCTTGATTGATATATGAACCTGCAGCTTTGTAGTTGGAGTTTGATGAACATTGGGGTCACGTGTCCCTATGAAATTTTGTGTGACATGGTGTACTCTTGATTAATTTGGAAGAATAATAGTATATTATGATGAGGTTTTCACGTCCACGGTTAGTCTGATTGGTTCATTGTTAGAAATGTACTCCCCTGCTGAACTTGGCACGTCAGTCTTCATCAGTTTTTTAAGACCATTATTATACTATTTCATTCCATTGTTTGTAGTCCCTTTTAGTCCATTAGTATACATCATACAAGTTGGACTTTGTAGCACTTCTCATGTGAAAGTTATGTTCTAATAATAGGATGGTTAGGTTTAATGCTTACGAAAAGATTTCAATAGATATCTTCAAATCATCACCGGCTCGATCATTTCTAAATGTGTATAAATTATGCTATCACAACTCTAATAATTATAATATCAATGCCTAATTGTGAAAGTCTCGTGTCTCGTTTTGCTTTGACATTATTCTTACTCCTTTTTTTTTTATATGAAATGAACAAACAGTACCACTTTAATTATTAATGGAGAGAGAAGAAGGAAAGGTTTACATATGCACATTCTAGTGAGCTGCACACCAAATTGGACTTGGAGGTCATCAGTCTTCTTCGGAACAAAGAAACTTATAGTCGACTACGTAACTACTGCGTATTCATAAATCCATCGGTTAGCAGGAGAGATGTACAAACTCTCTAGGCTGCAGGGCTGACCCGAGGGGTTGGGTTGCTCTATCTGGAGCTAACTTTGGTCTCACGTCTTCACCTTTATTGTGAGCTGGTCCTAAGGGGCCACCCGCTTCCCCGACCTCTCGTGGGGTCATATGCTAAGTCTGAAATATTGTCCTAAGCAAAGGGAGGTTGTCCAAGTTCGAAGTCTTGTCAGCCTTATCCATGAGCCAGTCCTGCTAGGCTGATCCAGATTTGTAGACATGGATCTCCACCAAGACGAGAATTACAACTGAACTTGAAGAATGTCTTGAACAAAGCCTGGGCAATAATATGATGGGTTGGCACCATCTCTCACAGCACATTTAGTCTCAAACATGAAGAAGAAGAAGAAGAAGAAGAATAGCTCAGGCATTTATTCCAGTGGTGCCCTTCAATGAAGACATGGAAGGAAACATTCTCAACATGACCATGCCAATCAAGAAAAAAGCAATGGTAACTTCAACTTTCACTTGTGAAGTCAAAGAGAATTAGTCTGAGCAAATCAACACAAGGCCTACATTGTGATATCAAATGCTATCTATTATACTATATAATAGGAAAACTGGTGGTGAAACTTTTGAATTCATAAAATACCCTCAAGTATTTTACAAACAAGATGTTATTATGTCAACTTGCATGTCATTTATATTTAAGAGTCAAAACAATAAAATTTGCATGCAAGTTTTCTTTTTTCATACAACTTTTCATGTTCCAATAGTAAATTTTTTTATCCTTACCATTTTCCAAATTATTATTCTCAATAGAAAATTTAAAAATAAAAAAAAATATATTTTGAATCTCTTGACATCGTAAAAAGAAAACACATACACACATGAATAATCATCTGGAAAAGACGAAAAGACGATAATTGACCTTATGATATTCTAATTAAAATACGTACAAAACACGTACATGTAGACTAGTTCTAAATTAGTGGAAGAAAGAAAAATGGGATGGGAGCTTTGTAGGGTACCCTTTGGCCCAAGGGGTCCGGGTCCCCACCATCTCAATCATCAGTGCCATGTACATGTGATAGGAGCCTCTCTCTCTCTCTCTGTCTCAGCCTGCAGTAGTAGTAGTAGTACATCAAACAGGAAGATGCCATGTGCAGTAAAAAATGGAGGGTTTTTTTTTCTCATCTGCACTGTCCCTCCTACCAACAGAGGAATAATGTTGATACTGGTTTGCCTCCATTTGGTAGTTCAAAAGATAATTTCTAAAGACACTCCATATTTTACTCCAGGACAGCCTACTAAGACTGCCAACAAAGTTAACAATTCTAACATTAAGGAGGACTGGCAACTTCGTTCACAGTTTATCTTAATATTCAAATTTTTGACAGTCTTACTTTATGTCAGTCCTAGGACTACTTTATGGCAGTCCTAAGACTGACTACTTTATGTTAGGATTGGCTGTCCTGGAGTAAAATGTGGAGTGCCTTTAGAAATTACCAAGTAAAAAAAGAGAAGGGAGAAAGAAAAGAAAAAGTGCTCTCAACCCCACCAGCATCACAAGTCAAGCTATTAGAACCAAAGGATCTGACTGACACCCACAAACCCATGTTCCTCACTGATAACTTGGGCCCAGAGTTTCAGCATCCGTAGGGCCTAGCTCCTGTGTCTCATAATTCAGTAGGGGGTGCTGTCTCGAACAGAAGAGATAAATAATGAACTCAATTGTCCGTGACACTAAAAAATAGGAATATTTTGTAAAACCTCCCCTAAATAATGGGCTAATTTGCGAAATATCCCCTAAAGATCTCGAATTGGTAAAACCTCCTTTCCGTCAAGACGGTGTTTAATTTTGGGTGACGTGGCTATCCGTGTGTGACTTTTTCCAGTCAGACGAAAATACCCCTGCGTACGTGGCTTTTCCCCCTCTCTCTCCTCTCTCTCTCTCTAACGGTCATCTTCTTCCTCTCTTACTTTTCCTCTAACCTATTTATACCGATCATCTTCCTCATCTTTCATTTGATCCTCTTCCAGCGTACAACTTGTCTACCAAAGATCAGGTTCCTACAAGCATGGGGGTGTTTCTTCATCTCTAGAGAAGGAGGCAATTTCTGCCATTAAAGGAGGAAACACAAATTATTCTAATTACAGTAAGGAGGAAACACAAATTATTCTATTTACAGTAAGGAGAAAACACAAATTAAGCAGCAAGCGAAAAAGACAACCAAAGTCAGCCCAGCCAAGCTCAAAGCTGTTGGACATTTTTTATTTTGAAACTTAAACTCTCACACACATTCTTCTTCTTGTTGTTGTCGAACACGGCACCACTTTCCTCGTCCACCAGCGACACCGACTCCCTCTCCGCCTTCCGCGCCCTCGTCGACGCCCACGGCAACCTGGCCTCCAACTGGACCGGCCCCGACGCCTGCTCCTCGCGCTGGGTCGGCGTGGGCTGCTCCGGCGGGGCTCCATCGCGAGCGTGTCGAACGTGGCCGGGTGCTCGAAGGGGACGTGGCTCCAGGAGGAAGAAGGGGAAGGGGGATGGAGGAAGGGTAATTTGAAAATTTCATAAAATTTGGAAAACAGAGTTGTGGCCACGTATGCAACAATTGCCACGTCACCCAAAATTAAACACCGTCTTGACGGAAAGGAAGTTTTACCAATTCGAGATCTTTAGGGGGTATTTCGCAAATTAGCCCATTATTTAGGGGAGGTTTTACAAAATATCCCTAAAAAATAAGTAAAGAAGAAGCAATCAATAATAGCATTTGACTCTCATGGCAAGTTTAACACACTCTCCTCCCTATGTTTTTACATAGAGTAGCTCCTGGAGAAGCTATCAGTAATTCACATAGCATTCTGATCAAAACTACAGAAGATATATGGCAATGGCCTTTTCAACAAGGTGGCCCAGGAAATGTAAACTTTTCTTAGACTAAGTGCCATATCTATAAACCAAAAGTTCAGTTTATTGGTCATACCAAGATTGAAAACTTTGCAAGATGACTCAAAGATATCTCACAAGGTTGAGGAAATGTATCAACTGTTCGTTTTACAAATAAGGAAAGAAAAGTTGTAGTGTCGCGAGAGAACATGTGAAGCTGCCCCCCTAAAATGTTTCGAGAGGACGCATTTGATCAGGAAATCTACTCTGAAACCAAAAACAACTAGTAGCCATTGTAATGACATTCGGTAAATCAGACCGCCTGAAGCAATATTGACGATCAACGTTTCCAAAATATTACAAATTCGAATAGGGAAGGGTGTTCGCATAATTAATCAAATGTTACACAGTAAATAATATAGCTACCATGTATTTATCTAAAAATGGTACAAACTATTCCTTCTATTTTACATATAAATGACTCAACATCTAAAGCTTCATACAACAACATAGAGAAATTAATTCGTTGAGCTGCATATCAAATTCCAGATTGCTAGATGAACTGTTCGAGTTAGCTAACATTCAGACCTGTAAAACATATTGCACATTATGTTAGAATTAGTGTAGGATAGAAGGGCATTCTTTCTTGCCCATTGAGAAGAAAATATTCCTGTTTCAGTTGTTTTCCGAGCTAGATCTTGAATAGCTGATATGAAGATACTCCAACCACTGCTTTAGGACACAATATGAACTGTAACATTGAGCATAGATCGAATATGCTACCCACTGTTCTAAAAGGCGGTTTAGGTGGCCGCCTAGGTGCTAGGCGCCTGGTGCCCGCCCGATGTCCGCCTAGGCGCCCGCCTAGACCCCCCGACGTCCGACTGCATGATTTGGGGTCGTATGGACTTTTTCTGCAATTTTCAGTAGGTTTATTTATTTATTTATTTTTAAATTGCCTAGATCTAGGTGGCCGCCTAGGTGGGCTAGGCGGCAAGTGCCCGCCCGACTAGCGCCTAGTGCTTTTCACAACCTTGATGCTACCTATCCAGTTCTCAGTAGCACATTATGTAAATTTCCTAAAGTTCATTCTACTCGTGCTACACGATCTACAATCTGAAACAATATATAAAAAAACTGCTACAGGTCCGTAACTGATACCAACATACTGGACGATATTATATTGGATACACCAGCCATGTAAGAACAGTGCCTATTCATGTGTTCTATACAACAGCCAAATGATATACCTAGTTAACGCTAATAAAACAAATTGCAGGTCCGAAGACCTAACAAGCCCTTGGATAATTATGGCTGAAAAATACCAACAGTAAAAGAAGGGAAGGATGTAGGGCTGACCTAAAATTTACTTCTACTGGCACACCTGATGCTTATAGTCTTGCAGAAGTGCAAAGCCAAAGGTTGCATCTTTCGCAATTAAATGCCAGCCCTGTAAGAATAATAGTTTCTTAAACTTGGAAGTATTTAAACAAAAAAGGTTCTTCCATAGGATCAAAGCAAACCTGGAGAGCACTAGCGGAACTCATCATGAAAATCATCGTCGTCGTCTTCATCGTTGAAGATAGAACTATAAAATACATATGGATGTTCAATCATTTCCGTCAAAGTTAGGCGACCATCTTTATCAGTATCTGCCTGCATAATTCAAAAAAATTCCTCACATCACTTTAAAATCTGGAACAATGATCCTTTTGACAATTTTTTTATTTTTTTTACATGTGCACAAGAGTCGATGCTTGCATAAATTAAAGAGATTGCCCTGTAAACGAAAACTATGAACTATATAGAGGAAAAAGAAATAACCCAGAACAATGGTAGTCAGGTCAAGGAAATAAGAAATTAAATACTCAGAAATTTCCTGTAAAGCAGAGCAGTCGAAAAAGAAACATTGAGATTCATAGAATATGATATGGGGTTCTCTTTCCTTGCTCTCACAGATCCACTATTATGCTTATTCAATGTCTATGAGTACTCTTACAGTCTACGAAGAACGGACAATCCAAAAATCTGGGCCGTGCCGTGTCAGCCACGTATCGGGCACAACCAGGACACGCCAAAATTGGTGCCTTGTATGTGTCACCGTGTCCTTGTGGTGTATTATCTTATCCGTGTCTTGTCGTATCCGTGTCTGTGCAACATAGCTTACAGTAAACTAAATCAACTTCTAATCTTTAGATCCCGTTCAGATGATGGGGATTGTACCACATAACAATGTGGTCAACGGCAAAACAAAACCTATGCAACTCGTTCTGGAAGAAACCTGCTAGGGAAATAGATTGCTAGGGAAATAGATTAGGTATGCTATCACCATGATCAACACAAAGGGAAACATTAAGCTTAGTTTCAGTAAACTTTGAATAATGTGATGAAATATAAAGCTTAAGATATTTCATTTCTGACATACTTTCAACAAGGTTACATAGACACGCCTCAAAAGAACCATATTTGTGCCTAACACATACCCAGTATTATACTCCTCAACGCATTCGTCAAATATAGTCAGCCCATGTCCAGATTCCAAAGGGTCCCAAAACATAGCTGAAGTTGCTTCAACACAAGTCACAATCGTGTCAGACATGACGAAGAAAAATTAAAAAAAAAGTGTCTTTTCTAGAATCGTATGGAATCTAGTCATTATCTAAAGCATACAAAGGTGTAGATATTACTAAAATATAATATCCTTACTACATATATTATTGTGTTCTACTGTTGTATATAACCACACAAATGGCATATGCCCATATCCTAGATTTTATAAAACTTGTCATTCCAAATTTTTATTGTGTCAGTATCCATACCCATGCAACCCAGCTTCCAAGGGACTGGCAATGTTTTCCAAAATATATACACAGTCGCCTTTGTTAAAATTGTTTTTGAAAGATCTCAGTAATCATTTCTAGGATTGTTATTCTTCCATTTAACTCTATTCGGGACAATCTCCTTTGCAATACCAGAATACCAAATTATATTTTACTTATTCCTCGAGCCATGTTTGATTTGGTCTAGCCCATTTCTAGCAACTTATACTGTTCTACAACTATATCTCCATCACTCGTTCCAACAAATGATTCTAACGATCTCCGCAACATCATATGTTCAAGCCACTGGAAAATATTCTCCTCATCTGATCCTCGGTTGCAGTGACCTCTGGTTCCCATCAATGAACTCATCCTGCCTTCAACTGCATTGCTACTCAATCCTCATCCAACCCAACATTCTTATTTTAGTCATGTGTCTCTGACTCTCTATTCCTCAACATTCTGGACTTGTACAAAGCTTAGCGGGTCTTGTAACCATCTTATATAAACTTCTTTACAATTTCAAAGTTTACTAAGATCATATGACAAACCCATAGTTACTTCTCCACTTGAACCATGCATCAATTCGTAGCTGGTCTCGTAACCATCTTATATAAACTTCTTTACAATTTCAAAGTTTATTATGATCATATGACACACCCATAGTTACTTCTCCACTTGAACCATGCACCAATTCTTTATATGAAAGACATCCTCCTCCATTATATCATAATGATCAAACGTAGATCTAACTATTTAAGTAATAAAAGAAATCGCACTTTTGCATTTCTTGTCCATCAACATGAGCAAGTCTCTTTGTTGTAACTTTGTGAAAGCTACATTTCATTTTTTTTCCTCACTAGATAAACTATAGATTTTGACCGCAAAAAGTATAAAGTGTTCCCTATTCCTTGAACATAATATCATTGGCGTCATGCACCATGAAACATTTTCCAGAGTGTGGCCAGAAGCCACATCTACAATAACTCCACTTTACCCACTCTGCTTTATTTCTATGAACATCCTCTACAATTTTGCTAACTCGATGAATGTTTATCGTGAGTAGTAAAAGCAATCCAACAAATTTTGGACTTATAGATTCTATATATTCTTTTTGTGTTATATATATATATATATATATATATATATATATATATATATATATGGAAGAAGGTATTTTTTATTCTGACCCGAATGCTTTACAAATTCTACCCGAAGGCTACATCCCGGCCCGAAGGCCATATCATGTCCAGCATCGCACCGGACTTATCCAGACCGCATCACATCCGCTCTAGGCTGCACCGCACCTGTAGTGCCCCACTCCTAGAGGTTCACTATGTAAGGCTTGTGGCTTGATCAACTCGGTCGGAACCGAGTATTGAGAAAACTTACCGTCGGCATCGAATCGATCACGGACAAATGCATAAGAACCTTTCCAACTGATGGATTGGTTTCTCTTGAAATGCGTCCAAGAGTTTTCTCCGGATATTTTGCTGCTGGTTTTGTTGCTTGGTTTTGATGGATGCTTTTCTGAATGGTTTTCGATGATTTGATTCTTGTCAATTTTTATCGATTTTCATAGTATTCATTCTTGAAAATTCTGTGAGAAGGGAACATAACAAGACGGGGTATTAACCAAACTTTTTGTGCCATTGCAGACGAACGCGTGACGAGAAGCTAAACGCACAAGTGTCCCTCTCCCTCTTGGCAATTCTCTAACTGGTGAGTGTAGATCTCCGTGGTGGTTTTGTCCCTCTCGCTACTCCTTCATGCCAACTTAATAAATTGTCTTGCAACATCCGTTGATCGGTAATAAGATGCCAATGCCACAAGTCAATACCACTAAGAAGCTAGAGAATGAACATTGAATGAATCGATTACACTGTTAACAACATTGAGATTATGCTTGTTCCTATGAATATTGAAATGCTGAGATGAAATGAACATCGAAATGAAATGAATTGATGTCTGAGATATTGAATATGAGAATGCTGCGTATCTGAATGTTAGCTTACTAATACCATGCAATTGTGTACTGTTGAGTCGGTTATGCATTTGCGTGGTCATGGACGTCTTTGTGCACAAGGTTTGAGTAGTTTCCTCGAGACGGTACTCGGGGCACCGAGGACCGGATCGACCTAGAGGAAAACATTTGGTCGTGCTATGGATACCCGTTGGAAAGTCCTTTATGGTGCAGTTTCACCAACGACCCAGTCCGAATGCATGCTAACGGTTGTCTTGTGCAGGGACGGTAAGTATTATTATTATTATCCTGTATCTTATGCAGGAAAGCTGGAGTCGACCGATGGTAAAGTAAACAGTTGCTTTTATATAATATCATGTTGCCTCAATTATGAATTACGGTGAATTGCTAGTCCCTAATAAGCTCATGATCTTTAAAATGCTTGTCATTAATTCAAAATGTTGGTTTAGCTGAGTGGGCCAACGGGGCTCACCAGCGCATTGTTATAATATGCTGACCCCTCCTCCACAGGTACTGGAGAAGGCTCGGACGCACGTTTGAACTAAGGCTTTGAGTTGTTGCTATTTCCTTTCAAAATTACTTTCAATAAAGACGCACAAAGTATTGCGGAGCTTTCAAAGATTGTTGCTTAGATTTCAAAGTACTAAAGGGACATGATGTATGGAACGAGAAGTTATTTCATGGCAGTCTATCAGTCGTACTTTTTTTCATGAATCAATGTAGCCGAAGAGGCATTTCAAATAGTATCGAGAAAAGTTGTATTCTGACTACAATTATCAATAAAATGAGTATTACTTCTTCCTATATTGTGTCCTCAATGTTTCTGAAATGTGGCTGGGTTTCAAATGTTTCTAAATGACATAATAGTGCACGTTCTTGCCTTATACAAGTGTAACACCAGACTTATACGGCATCACGCCTTATCGAGGACGAACGATTCGGTACGAATCGAAGCGAGAACAAAAGATTCCCCGAATCGGGGCGTGACAGCACCCACCTCACTTTAATTCTAACATCAAAGAATTTAAAGTGCTTCCCTCGCTGCTCGAACCTGCAACCTCTGGGGGGATATGCCTCACTCTAACCACTTGAGCTATATATATATATATATATATATATATATATATATATATATATATATATATATATATATATATTTTGGAATAAGGGTGAATTTATTCCTCGCAAATAGCGGAAAATGTATTAAAGTACAACATCACAACTCTCCATGCCCCAAATAGTAATATTATGGGGCCATTACAGATACATCGAATTCTAAATTATGTAGAATTCCAATAGGGGGTAGTCAAGCCCTCAAAGATACGTCTGTTCCGCTCCTTCCAGATGTGCCAAACAGCCGCAGCAAGACGAACTCTGGCTCTTCTAGCCCACCCCGGATCCCGGCCTCTGTGATCTCGGATCCAGCTGAGAATGCTTCGGATGTCTCGGTCCACCCCAACTCCTCCTCTCAACTGTGCGCACTGCTCAGTCCAAATGTGCCAGGACACCGGGCAACCAAAGAAGAGGTGTCCCATAGATTCATCTTCCTCATTACATAGCACACATTTGGCATCCGGGATCTGCATCTCAAATCGGAGGAGTCTATCTCTCGTCATCAGTCGACCCCGGAGAAGACGATATGCACATAGTTGCATTTTCCGTGCAACGCCCTTGCCCCAAATGAAGTCCACCTCCTCAGCCTGGTCATGATGGGTCCGAACCAAATCGTAGCAACTACGAAAACAGAATAGACCTGACCCGCCCCCCGTACCTGGGCCGACCCAGCTCCATGTATCCCCCGCCTGGCTAGCGTCGATATTAATAAGGCGAATCTCCTCGGCTAGCGGAGCAGTATAAGTATATCCCTCTGGCCTCCAAACTCCATCTCTGATGATCCGACTACAAGTGAGCCCCCTGCCCGCTTCTCTATCCAGCTGCCCCCCAGAAGGTCGAGCAGGGATCTGGAACCTAACCAAGGGTCCAGCCAGAGGTCAGTAGTCGTCCCATCCTTCATGTGCCTACAGATAGCAGTCTGAAGCACCGGTCTACACCTAAGGATGGTCTTGAACGTGACCGAAAAATTATTGTCTATCCTGCAAGCCCAGAAGTTGGTCCTCCTCAGGTATCTGTTCGTCATCCAATCTGACCATAGCGATCCCCCCTTGATGAATCTCTAGGCCATCTTCACACAAGCTGCCTTCCTGACCGTGCGGAGAGGCCTCAACCCTACTCCTCCTTCCTCCCGAGGCCGACATAACTGGTCCCAGGATATCGCATGCATCCCTCCCCTACAGATAAAGTCAGCACAGATGGCCTCCACTTTACGAATGGTGGCCGTGGGGATCTGAATAGACTGGAACCAGAACATCGTGATGCCTGCAATAACCGAACGCACCAACTCTATCCGGCCGCCGAAAGATAGACCCGCAGCTTGCCAGTCTTCCACCCTCCGCTGAGCAAAGTCCACCAAGCTGTGACAATCCTGCTCTCTGGCATAGTTGACCGTCAGCGGAACCCCCAGGTATTTCACTGGGAGCTCGCCTCTGTCCACACCTAAGGCGAAGGCTCTCTCCTCCTGCTGTGTACACCGGGAGCTAAAGTACACTCTGCTCTTCTCCCTGTTTAACTGGAGCCCAAGAGCCGCCCGAACTCCTCCATAATGTCAGAGAGTGCTCTCATTCCCCTCATGGAAGGCTGGAGAAGCACCAATAAGTCGTCAGCATAGATCAAGTGGGATACAACCGGACGCACCAACCGAAAAAGGGGAACGATCCTCTTGCTATGCACTGCCATATCCATCATGCAGGTAAAGTACTCCATCACCAACGTAAAAAGATACGGGGAGAGGGGGTCACCCTGCCTTAACCCCATGTTGCTACTGAAGTAGCCATTCGGCGTGCCTTGGATGAGAACTGAAAAAGTAGGGGAGCAAATGCACTCCCTCACCCTCGCAACCCACCTCTCGTCGAAACCCATGGCAAGCATCAAGTGACACAGGAAGTCCCTGTTGACCGTATCATACGCTTTCCTGAGATCAAGCTTCACACAAGCCTTCATCCCCCCCGGTTTGCTGAACTCCCTCACCATCTCATGAGCTAGCAGGCTGTGCTCCGCTATCGACCGGCCCTTAATGAACGCTGCTTGATTCTGGGACACCAATCCCTGCATAATCCCCTCCATACGCCTGCACATAAGATGGGTGATAATTTTGTAAAGAAAATTACAGCAAGCAATGGGCCGAAAATCCGCAAGTGAGGTGCTCCCTCCTTTTTAGGAACCAGCGTCAAGAAAGTGTGGTTCATCTCCTTCAGAAGCCTGCCCTCCACAAAGAATTCCTGGACCGCCGCCAGAACATGGGTCTTAAGCACTCCCCAGTGTCGCTTAAAGAACCCTGAAGAGAAGCCATCAGGTCCGGGAGCTTTGTTGGGGTTGGCCTTCATAACAATATCCTCCACCTCCTCCATCCTCACAGGTGCCAGAAGGAGACTGTTCCCATGTCGGGACACCAGTCTCTTCGTGACAAGAGCAGGGAACGTGCTAGAGTAGTCTGTCTGCTGATAAAGGGCCGTGTAGAATCTGACTGCCTCCTCTTGAATCTTCGCCGGGTCCCCAACAAGACGTCCCTCAGCATTCAGAAGTCTGGGGATGCTGTTCCGGTGCTGGCGAGTGCGGATCACATCGTAGAAGAATTTGGTGCAGCGGTCTCCATCTTTAAGCCAGGTACATTTAGTCCGCTGTGCCGCACTAATCTCCTCCTGCTGGCGCATGATGCTTACCTCCTCAATAAGGAGCTTCTCCTTCGCCGCCAGCTCCCCGTTCAGAATGTCAGCTTGGAGGGCCACCTGAGTGTCCCGAAGCTCGGCTTCCTTATCTGCCAGGAAAGTTCGCGGTAGCTTCTTCACCCACCCCCTGATAACCCGCTTGAGCTGCTTAAGTTTTTGAACCATGCGGAACTGAGCCGTGCCCTCCCGGAAGTGCTGCATCTCTCCCGTAACCACCTCCTCATATCCGGCCGACAGATACCAGCTGTTGTTATACCGAAATGGCCTCGCCCGCAGAGTAGGTCTCTCACCGAAGCCAACCCGGATAAGAGAATGGTCGCTAGTACCCGCCGCCAGACCTTCCGCCACCGAGTTCGAAAAGCACCTGAACCACTCACTATTGTCCAAGGCCCGATCCAACTGACAGACAATCCGGTTATTAGTAGCCTTGTTGTGCCAGGTCCAGATATGTCCAGCGCACTCCAGCCCCCGCATCCCTGACAGAAGCAGACACCTCTGGAAGTCATATAAGATCGAATCCGGAACAGGACGACCTCCCACCTTCTCGTGGCGCAGCAGCATAGCATTGAAGTCCCCCATGATGAGCAGAGGGAGAGACAGATTGTCCGCCAGACGCCCCAGATGCACGATGTCCTCCCACAAAGCCTCCCGGAGTCTCCGGTCATTGTGCCCATAGACAGCCCCCAGAATGAACCGAAACCCACCTTTGTTCACAAAATTAACCCCGATGAGTTGTTCAGATTTAAGAATCTGCACCCCCTCCCAACTTCCTTTGTTCCACCTAACCCAGATCCTTGCCATATTACAGAGATCTAAGTTATGGATGTGATCCCAGTTTGCCGGAGTCCTACGCGAGAGCATAGCAGCCCCTCTAATCTTCGTCTCCAGTAGGATGGCAATGTCACACGCCTCTCTTCTCAGAACCCCTCCAATCTCCCTCCATCGTCCTATGGAACACCCCCCCTAATGTTCCATGCTAGGACCAACATCTAAATAGAGGAAGAGGGGTCCCCCTGGAACTCGTCTGGATCGACACTCGAGGGAAGTGTCTCATCCGTCTGATCAATGCCTGCGTCTATCATAGAGGAAGGAGCGAGATGGGCCTGAATCCTGCTAAGAGTAAGCGTCCAGTCATGATTGCCTTCAGTCTGGTCATCCATTTTCCTCACCAGAGGGATATCCTCCCGTGTTGCCGGAGCATGTCTTTTCCTGCTTGTGTACACCATGATCGTCGGAGAGGCCTCCATCACCATCGGACCACTACCAGCCACACTCATCCCCCTGGTAACGATGGTCCTCTGAGGCTTGAACGGGACCAGTGCACCCTGCGTGCCCTCCTGTCTCTGTGGTGGTCCTGACTCCTGACTCCTATCGACCTCCATCCCTGTGTCCGCCTCCATATGTCTGTCTGGCTCCGTCTCCCCAGGCACGTGACTAGGGGTCGTCTCCTTCCCAGGAGTCTCCGTCCGAGCTGCCTGTGGTCTGGCAGTCTCCTGCCCCTTGTATTTGCACGCGTTAGTAGTGTGCCCAAAGCACTCACAGGAAGAGCACATGGGGGGGACCCAGTCATACTCCACCGCCTGTGTCAGAACCTCCCCTGATGGAACCTGATACTCCAACATACTCGGTAGCTCCGCACCCGCTTTGATCTCCACGAAGACCCTAGCATACATCAGTCTAGTGCGGAAAGTAGTGGCCTCGTCTGCTTTGATCGGCTTCCCCACCAGGCTAGCAAGTCGCATGAGGAACGGGATACTCCAATACTTTACTAGAAATTCAGGGAATCTGACCCAAATGGAAATAGCATTCAGCACCTCTCTCTCACACCTCAACTCCGACGTCCACTCCTTTAGTATAATGAGTCTCCCATCAAAGGACCAAGGCCCTCCCTGGAGGATCCTGGACACATCCTCCGCTAAGCCAAATTTGACATAATAGAACCCGTTCTCCCGAGAGAAGAATTCCATGCTACCTTTGGGCCTCCAAACACGCTCCGCATAATTCCGAATTTGGCCAAAGAATGGCTTGTTCCCTAATACATACAGTACCAGAGTGTTCTTCCAGAATTCGGAGACCTCCGCTATCTCTTCAGCGGGAAAATACGCCCGTAGCCCTCCTCCAACCGACATCGGTGGAACAAACTCCATCGACATCGGGCTTTTTGCAGCCACTGGAGTACAGACCTCCTTCCAAGACCGAGGCCTCTGCTCCGCAGTGTGGATCCTGGTCGGAGGGTTCACAGGGCCCTGGCCAGACTTGGCGGTATCCGTAACGATACCCTTAGCCTTCTCGGTCGCCGTCGCCTTAGGCCTCCAACCCGTAATAGACCGCACCATTCCTCCCCCACGACGCCGGGTATCCATGGTGCCGACCATAGAGGGTCGATTCCCATGTTACCCTGGCCCCGCCCTTCCCGAAGGTTGGGCCTGTGCCCCTCGCCGTCCTCCCATCCGTCTCCGCGTCACAGTCTGCCATCCAGCCTCCCCAGAGTTATCCCGTCCGGACCCGAACTCGAATACGGACGACGTTTCCCCACCGGAAGTACCGCCCGACCCCCCCCCCCCCCCCCCCCCCGCCTTTGTCGCTCGACCCCCCCCCTCCGCCTGGGGGGGTCACCGGACTGCCGCCGCCTCCTGGGGGGTCAGACCCCCCCTACCCTTGCCGCCAGACCCCCCCCCCCCCTCCACCTAGGGGGGTCGCCATGTGACAGCCTCCGCCTGGGGGGTCCGACCCCCCCTCCCCTTGTCGCCCGACCCCCCCCCCTCCGCCTGGGGGGGGGGGGGGGACGCCGTACCTCCTCCGCCCTCCCAGATAGCCGCCCGCCCCCCCTTCCCACCTTTCCGCCGGATCCCTCCCTCGAGAGGGTCCGGGGGGCGGGGGGGCATCGCTAGAGAAACCCTAGCCGAGTCGCCAGGAACGCCCGATGCCGCTGCCATCTTTTATATATATATATATATATATATATATATATATATATATATATATATATATATATATATATATTAAAGTGCTTCCCTCGTTGCTCGAACCTGCAACCTATGGGAGAATATGTCTCACTCTAACCACTTGAGTATATATATATATATATATATATATATATATATATATATATATATATATATAAAGACTCTCAATATTTCTGCCTCAGAAATTAATTCCCTAGTTCATGAACCAAGTTACTGACACACGATTGACAATTACAATTGGGAACCATCATACACCAAGTAACCTTTTCAGAGTGCTCAGAAAAGAAATAACAGCTTATGCCGACCCTTGAGTCTTGACATAATCTTATGGTGATAAGAAATGGTAGGGTCTCAAATTGACCTCAAAATAGTGACAAATCAATCATACATGACCTTAATTACCTCATTGATATAAGCACCAGTTTCATAGTTTTTTTTCCTAAAACCCATCATATAATTCCCCTAGAAACTCACTGATGACTTCCAAATTAGCGAAAATCATGTATAGATCTCTCCACTTTAAATATTTTTATCAGTGTATTAAGAAAATAAGCTTTCATGGTAGACCTATTCTCATTCTCTCCCATAGATTGGGCTCATAAGCTTAATTACCTAGTCGGTACTTGGTATATTTTGCTTCATTTGTATAAACATGCACTGGAATGGTTATACACATCGTACATTTAATCTTGAGTAAGTTAGCTAGCTATAGTAAGTGACTCTCCTAAATACTTCTGAATCTTGATCGGGGATTGGGTCCGATAATTTTCATATTTTCATATACCTTGAAGCAAGCCTGCCTATGTTGAACCCAATTTTACATTGATAGAATAATTCCTAACTTGGACTAGACCATTTGTTTCTGTATTTTGATTCTTTATTGGTTTTCAGTAACAAATTGAACTTCAACTCTTGAATTTCGTTGTTACTAGTACCCTCAACAACGTTCAAAAAGGTAGATACTGGAGGTGCATGACTGGGATGACAACTGACAACTAGCACCTAAGAAGCCTAGCTGCTAGTCAGTACTAAAACAGGTGAAGGAGGGAGAATACAAAGAAAAGGGGAAAAAGTCTGGTTTGCCAATTTTTGCCACCAATCCACCTTTCACTGTTGGTATTCCTTGTGACAACAATCCTGCTGTAAGATCCCTTTATTCTTGTTGTCACAAGAAAAAGGGGAGCCATAGATGGGGGGAAAGGGTGGTGAGGGTGTTTACTGACACCCTAGCCCTACCTAATCCTTAATTTAGGTTGTAAATGAGTTGATAAAGGGGAAAGGAAGGGAGAAAAGGGGTATAACTGAAACCCTAGCCAAAGTCTGTTCTTAACTTCAAGATGTGGGCTGATATGAATCCAAAGAAATCCTTCCTATAACTTAAGGGTTCAGTTGATGACAGACGAAACCAAAGAAATCCTACCTATAACTTAAGGGTTCTATATAATATTTTAATTTCTTCTTTTAAATTTTATTTTCCTTCATCATTCTACCAATAAATAGTTTCCTTCTTGTTTTCATGTTTTGCAGCTTTTCCCATGTAGTTCTTGATTTCTAATTATTTTAGTTCTCTTCCATTCATATAAATATCTAACAGTATTAGCAAGCTCTCTGCATATGTATAACTTCACAATTGCATGCTATCCTATATCTTTTCCACAAGGAAAATGGTGGATAACAGATTTAAGGGGGAAAATAATTATTAAAGTTGACGTAAAAGTATGAAAGATCCAAATCTAGCAAGAGAAAGGTCGAGATTAAGATTTACAAGTTTTGTGTTTGAGCATATAAGAAAAGATGCTTTATTGAGGCACTTAAAATCAAAAATCAACTGTGTTTCAAGTTTTATCCTTGCAAATGTGACTAATGTTGGGTTTAATTTGAATATGCAAATTGATATCACACCCACCTGAAAGTAATCTTCCAATAGTTCCCTATTCCCTAATAAAACAAAATTGATTCTCTCAACATATATTTTCCAGTTGTTTATTGGCTACTACTCACTAATTCACGAAGCATTTCACATAATTTAATCTCACTCCCTCTTCCTCCTAGTCTCGTTTTTCGTACATTACACATCAATTACATAAAGCAATACATAGATGGTAGGTAACAATGACCACAAAATTAATAGACAGCGAAACACAGAATTTGTACCAATAGGCTTTTTTCCTAAGCCAGTAGAATGGGGAAATGAGGGTAAAGTATAACAGAAATGTTAGAATATATGTCTATGACCTCATCATGAGTATGTGGGCCAAGAGTATGCTTCTTGGTGACCCATGCTTTGAGGCAGAGGCATATCCTCAAAGTTTCGCTCATAGCCTAAGTTGAGTGTTGACAATTGAGGCACTATCCAGGTGATCCTGGGTTAGGTATTTACCCTCTTTTCTCAGAAAAAAAAGGAACAAACATGAGGTACTAGCTATCACATTGGTTCAAGGCACACGCTACTTGTTGCTGCAAAGAGGTTGTTTTCTAGTTCCCTGAATCAAATTAATATACTTCTTCAAAAGAAAGAGAGGAAGAACACTGGAACTGGAACTCACAAAGGTAATGAATATCAAGGAAGAACAAGTATAAATTGTATTAAGCAGTTTCCATTACGCACTTGGTCCATGGCTGGCTACTAATTAATGGCAATAATGCTACCACCTGGAATTTCCGACTAATCAGTCACCCGATTGATTGCATTAAGTGGCTGATGAACCACTGATTAATCCTTTTCTTAAAACGTTGATAAAGTATTTGAGAGAGAGGGGCATCATATTCACTCAACCATGTTGAACAGTCATATTTTAGCTCATAAGACTTAAGAGAACAATAGCTACTGAACCAGAATCCTGGATTATTACCAACTGTGAAGGCATAACTCTTGACAGAAAGGGGAAATGGTTTACCCTTTGCAAATAATTAAGACTAGAAAAGACAAGGATTTTTATACCATTAGAGGTCGATACTACTGAGGTGCACCAAGGATACACCCGATCGTGATAAAATGAAGAAGCATATAAAAGATTTCAAAATCATTACCTGTGATAATGCATAATCAGCTTGTTGCTTTGCATAGTAATGTTCCGAAGGATGAAGGTTGCCAATAACAGCTTTCAATTCATCTTCCGACAAGAATCTGGAAAGCAAAGTATTGACTATAAGCATTCTGTATGAGTACATTTTCCAAATAAGTGAAAAGATCGCAGCTCTCCTGATGAGTACCCATCATTGTCCTTGTCAAGGTCTTGAAACAATTTTTTAGCAGGTGCTGTCTCTGAAGTATCAGACTCGTTGTGAACTTCGTCATAGTTTCGTATTGAATCAAAAAGTCCATGAAAGAACTCTTGAAAGTCAAGCTTCCCATCTTTATCCTGATCCCTTTCCCTGGAAAGGCACAGTAAGCAATTACACATGAGAGCTTATTAAGACCAGATATTCATCAGAAGACAAAACTAGGTTAAAACATATTCACACATTTTTGTCACTATAGTAGAGCAAAAAGATGAACAGGATGGTCTAACATGTGTAATCTGTTCTAGAAGGTTGTAGATTATTGAAAAAAACCCAGTTTCCTAGATAAAACACATTAGCAGTTCTGGTTGCTGAAACAATATAAAAGATCTCCAGAATCACACAAATAGCATCATAATCCTCCAAAAAAAAAAAAAAAATCCGTTGCTTGTTCTTCCCAAAGATTTCACTTTTCGTTGTCCTGCTATACATGCCACCCTAAAGGAACAAAACCAACACCGAGGACCACTAGTTGCTTTTTCCTTTTGTTTAAAGAAGTTCTAGCAAAAAAATGTTTGCCCTTATCATTGAAAGATTCACCTTCTGTCTTTGCCATATTCGCCACACCAAAGAAAAACAAAGCCTAGTGAGAGGACATATAGTCACTTTTTTAAAAATCTAATTATATAATAACCTTTATTTCTTCAGCAATAAAATTAAAACTTCACAATGGACTCCTTTCAATTTTATGTGTAAGGCCTTAGGGTGAAAACAGTATGAAGGCACTAAAGTATAAAAGAATAGCTGATCTATATTGTCAGCCTGACTAGCAAAGCAAACTGCTACTGTAAGTAATCTGCCAATACAGCATACAGGAAGCAGCTAAATACAGCACTCTACATTGTTCGGAAAGGCGGCTGAGGTGCCAGCTTAAGTGGTTTCAAAGACAAAAGTCACCCATGCCACTCGCTTTAGCGTCTACATGATCTACCTATACAGGCACAGCTGCTTCCTACGTTACACAGCATGCTTAGGTGTCGAGATGATGCACATCAAGAGTCAAAACAAGAATAAATATAACATAAAAAAGTCATATGGAGCTGTTTAAAATAAGTTGAACCAGAATTTTCCCAAGGCGCTATTGTCACACAGTGATAGTCAAGTGATACCTATGAGTGACTCCATTGTTATTAAGACAAATCATTAAACGTGATAGTGAGACTGAAATTCGAAAAGGATGTCATTCATAGAATTGAAGTATGACGGTTGAAGTGGACAAACACTTCTGTGCTTTTTGTGATTGTAGAATACCGATGGAACTAAAAGAAAAAATTATAATAAAAGGGCAAGAAGACCAACCATGCTTTATGGGCCCAAATGCTGGGCAGTTAAGAAACATGTCCAAAAATGAGAACAACTAAAATGAGTTAATCAATTTCATGCTCTCAATTCTTCCCCTAAAAGTTGCTTGTTTAAGATATCTTGATTTGTCTCCTCAAACGACTTCTGAAGTTATCATATTGTATCTCATTGTAAGCAGATAAAATCTATGTTTCAGGTCCTGCTCCACAAAGGGTCACAAATGACTTGATTTCCAAACCACAGAATTACTAACCAATTAGATCTTGCTTGCATAAGAATAAACTGCATGACCAAAAGTGAGAATTACCTACCCGCCAAATATGCACTAGGTTTCATGGGAAGTCCCTCTCTTGTATATTGCTACATGAGCTATATCAGGTTGAAAACTAGTTATTACAAGTTTGTCAATTCTTTTGAAGAACTACTTGTTTTCCGTAGCTGAATCCTTCTAGTGGGAGAAGCCTGGAAGATAAGATATGTTGACTTGTAATTCCAATTTACAATGTTTGGTTTCTTATATTTGGAATGTTGAAGTCAAGTTACTCTCTAACTCTTAAGTGTTGCTGGATGTACTTGGGATTCCATTGCCGATAATATGAACTATTTTGAGTCTAGTGCACATGATGTTACTCCAAATCAATAAGTTGGAATTCATATTGCTTCAAGAGTGAATCCCACTCCAGTAATTGTGATTCATCTCTTTTTATAGAAAAGATGTAATTGAAATCCAACAATCATAGTCAATCAAATGGTGTCGTCTAAGGGAATTACTTACATGCAATTTAAGTTCTACACAGTCAAACAAGCCTTAATATCTATTGTACAGGTCTTTATTATCCGTAACCTACTTAGCCTGGTTACCCATGTTACTTATTTTGATAAGTGTTTTATCGTTTTAAATTACTTTACCTTAGCCACTCATGTTAACTATTTTTATAAGTGTTTTACCCTTTTGGATTACCCTAATAGACCTGACTTACAGTTAGCTTCTTAAAATTCCAACCTATCTAATTCTGATTTCAACCATATTCTTATTGCACATATTGATGCATTCTAAGTTGCAATTATTTTTACTCCATCCTTTTACTAGTAAGTTACATCGATAGGCAAGAAGTCATGCTCTGTGAAACCTGTTGATTAAACAATCACCCGAGCTCTCATCCCTTAGAATGGAACTATCTAAGCAGCAAAAATTAAACAAGAAGGCTCAAAAGCGGGAGCAACTTCATGTTATACCAGAGAATCCATCTGATGGAATATTCTACAAGCTAGTGCCAACTATCCAAAGAAGGCAACTGCAGACAGGAGGGACTTGTTATAAAGAAAGGACAGCGAGCAGCAAGTAGAATTTGTACCTTATTGGTCACACAATTACAACTCAGGAAACACCAGTGTTCTAAATTTCGGCCTAGGCGGCCACCCGCCGCACCGGAAACCTCATGTTCGGCCTAGCTAGGCACCTGTTCGGCCCTATTCTTGCATGTTCGGCGCCTAGACGGGCATATTCCGTCCGTGCGACTGTTCAATTTTTGAATTTTTTTTGGATTTTTTTATTATTTTTATGCTTAGTTGTATTGTGGATATGTTCTTTTGGTTTTAAGATTGAATTTGGATTTTAGAACATTAAAATTTCAAATTCCAAAAATTTCAAATTTTAATTTCCAAAAAAAATTATGAATTGTAGTATGGATTTAGAAGTTAGTTTGGATTTCAAATTTGTATTATGGATTTCAAATTTCAAATTTCAATTTCCAAATTTAAAAAAACTGTTCGACCGCCTAGCAAAATTTAGAACACTGGGAAACATAAGTCGACCAATGAAAGGTTCCTTTAAACAAAGAGAGTCCAGATGAAATACAAAAAAACAAGATTTCGGGAATTGCATAAACCTAAGACATCCTACAAATTATAAAGTTCCTCAAGAAAATGGGACGGATAATCTGCAAAGTGGTCCAGAAACTACATTGGTCAAATGAAGTTATCATAATATTTATTTAAGAAATTTAGTTGATTAACAAAAGAACTGCTACAAACTCAAAATGAGTTGCCAACAAGCATGACAAGAATTTGACATATGCCTAATACTGCTTTGGGCTAGTATTTACTATGTATAGCTATTTGATCAGCCTGGGACGATGGGAGTAACTAATTTATCATTAAAAGAAACCCATTTTTCATGCCATTTTCTCATCAAGGCTTCTTCAATCAGAATAATTGAAGTGAAAAACACTTTCTACTCCATCTATCCTTCTAATATTTGCATTGTTGGAAGCAAAGGTTGTAGCTTCTCTATAATGTCCATTATTGAGTACAAACAGTGCATTTAGCTTTAAAGTTGTGTTTCTTAATTAGGTTGAAGATCAATAATGCTTGATTATGTTGTCCAAGTATGCGTCAGTATTGTCATGGTCATGATTGAACAATGAAATTTTAGATAAATTTTTCGATTGTTTCCTTACCTTCAGAACACCAACATATAAAGTTTACGGCCCTAAGTGGTTTACCAGTTTATTCTACTACATGTTTTACAAGTTTATGTGTGACACATAAATTTTCTATTTTTATCTTCTTCTTCTCTTCTTTTTTTGCATAAGAAAACCTCGGTGCACACCTGAGGTTTGTTGTCATACTTTCTCTTTTATATATTATGAACGTCTAGAATCATCTTTCCAAGACCATCATACCTTCAGAATTAAGACATGACCATAAAGGCATAAACTCAAAGATCAATTAGCATGGAGACATGTACAACTCTTTGACAAACAAGGAAGTGCAAGCAAGCTAGAAAATTGATAAGTAAAGATAATTGAGGCATTATTGATTCAAATATATGATGAGAGAGGTTCCACCTTATTTCTTCTTTACACAGCCACTGAATTAGCTTTGGGTTTGTACTATCTGCTGGATGTAAGAAGCTGGAGGAACATGACCAAAAATATCAGCAGAATGACATAAGAAAATGAACAATGAATGTGAATGTGAATATTGAACTTACTCATTGAACTCTGTAAGATTCAGAAGACCATTCCCATCCACATCTGAAGCATTAAAGTGGTCCTCTTTCCACCAACCCATATTATAACTGGATGAAGTATTATCTAGCAACAAATTACATATACGACTGGTCAGAATCATCCTCATAATAGATAATTGTCCCACAAAATTGGGGTTGGCTGAGAAGCATGATCCACTGTCAAGAAACTTCACAAGCTAAAGATTTTATGACCAGTTGTCGACCTAATATTAATCCTATAGGTTTTGATGCAAAACTCAAGAGTCCGAGAGCAAGGGCAGCTGTGAATGCCAAGTAGGTAGACCTACTTTTTTCTTATCTAAGAAATCTTATCTTAGTAGTTTTCTAATTGATATCCAATAATAACTATAACTAATTTAGAATGTTTCAGTCAACTATGTGTTTGCCTATTGTAATCAGATTCTTGGTTTGGGTATGTGATACGGTTCCAACTGTGGGGTACATAATTTAAGAAACAAGAGATGAGAAGGATTATTACCAGATGCTGAGACACCCCCTCTTTGACAACTCTTAACTCGGTCCATTTACATTCCATGGTAGAAGAGAGTGAGGCAGATGAACTTCGAACTAAACCAACATTAAAGGAGTTGGATGTGTAAGATTAAGAGTCACAAACAAGGATTCTTAAAGATTTGACGTTCGATAGGTTGTCATGTGTCAGGCAATGAATGGTTTAGATGCGACGGCATAGCCTTATTTAATGATGGCAGGTCCGGGTAGAGTGACTTTAAGACAAAGGTCACACTGGTTTCCATGTAGAATTATCCTGAAGATCAAATAATGTACCTAACATGTTTTTGAAATGAGAAATTCCAAGGACAATTTTCCACATCAAAGGCATAGTAACTTGCGTTTTCATGACGTGATGAGAACTAAGACAAACTAAGCAATTTCTAAGGGCTAGTTTTGCATGGTAATAACAAAGAATCTAGTGCATGATATCAAAAGCATAAACATATATTGATCCATAACATCTACGTTGCACGGACACGAATACGACACAGACAGACAGTGACCGACTTTGGCATGTCGTGGTTTATTCTTGGCACGTCTGTGTCGTATCTGATAAGTGTCTGACACCACGTGACACATGCACTAATATTCGGAGCGTCCGTGGTTCCTAGCATAAGAACTTTCTTATATCTCAATTTTCTAACTTGGTCATTGATAGGATGAGAAGAATTAAGAACGATTCTTCACTTAATGGAAGTGGCTTAGGTTTCCATTAAAAATCATAAATTGTAAAAATAAAAAAAAAGGAAGAAGAAGAACAATCTCCTAAATTAACGTCACAAAGATGATTCCTTTTCCTATGGATTATACCAAAACTATCCAAAAAAAAAAAAGAGAAAGAATCAGACCTTCATCGTCCCTCCGGCTCCAGCTCGGCGGATCGTACTCTCCCAACGCGACGAACCCGTCCTTGTTCTTGTCGTGCAGCTCCATGTCCCTCGAGGTCCGGTGCATGACCTCCCTGAGCGCAATCTGGAAATTCCACTCCGCAAGCTCGTCGGCGGACGCGAACCCGTCCGCGGGGGCGACATCAATCTTGGGGAAAAGGAGCTGGATCCGGTGGGTTACGTTGAACCTCTCCTCGTCGTTGATGTAGTCCTCGGCGTCCATGAAGTCCTCCCACTCCGGCTGGGCCTCGTGGCCGGGGGCGTGGTCGTCGCCGTCGCTGTCCAAGTGGAAGTGGGTCCTCTCCCATTGCCGGTCCTCGCGCTTCTGCTCGATGTTGGAGATGATGGGATCGAAGGGGATGGGGGGGCGGTGGCGATCGGAGGAGGAGGAAGGGGGTGGACGGAGCTTGAGGCGGCGGTGGCGGGAGTGTGGCTGGTTGGAGGAGGAGAGGAAGAGGAGGAGGAGGATGGCGAGGGCGGTGTAGATGATGGCCGTGACGATTGGGGATGTCGCCATTATGATAAAAACGAGATCTTTGGATTTGTTTTTGTTGGATCGGAGGAGGAGAAAGGAAAGAGACTCGAGTCGAGATCTTTTTCTTTGTTTATTAGCGCTTTGTTTGTGTAGCTGGCAAAACTTGGATAAATAAAACTAATAATTCGGTGCATTTATTATTACTCGATCCGAATTACCAGACGATATCATGATTATTGATTATCTATACTACTACATAATAACAGGAATAGGAAAAGTTAAAAAAATATTATTGCAATTTTTTTTCCCAAATCTATCTTTGTATATATTTAATGATTGAAATTATTAAGAACAGTTAGATAATTACAAAAGTTATTATTTTATATTCCTAAATACTATGTAAATATAAAATAATATATGTATAATAAATTTATAATAATTAAAACGGTTGTTGGCTTTTCCTATGTAGTCTTAATAAAATATCAAATAATAATTACATATGTATTCATATTCATCTAATTAACTTTAACCAAAAAATAGACACAATTTTATGAGGGAGATGAGCACAAGCCTTATTAACAAACAACTTTTATTTTGTTTTAAAAAATATGTCTCATATAGATAGTCTAATTTAGTCATATCCTTGAATCCTTGATAGTATTTAAGAAAATCTCTTTTTAGTATAATATTGTATGCAAATATTTACATGGGATATATTTTTATATGCTACACATATAGAGGGCTCCGACTGAGCCTTAAATAGAGCATGACATATTTGTACTATTATTTTTCTAAAAATAAGACTCCCATTAAACAAGGTCCAACTTAATTTAAGATACTAGTTAATTTCACGTGCATTGTAGATTAAAAAAATATAATATTATTAAAATATAATATTTTAAATAATATGAGAATATTTTAAATATAATTTGAATATATTTTAGTTATAATTTATTATAAATATATTTTTAACTTTTGGATATGTATTTAGTTAGATAATATCATGCACTTAGTTTAAATATAATTTAAATTTTAAATATTTTAATATTTACATATATTTATGCAGTTAGGAGAATTTTAGGTTTTATTTTTATTTTAAACTACGTAAAAAAATAATTAAAATTACGGGATTTTTTGTTAATTTTTAAAACAAAATAGTTGATAAAATACACACGGCTTAATCTCGAGTCGTTTTGAAGTCCATTTATATTAGTAGAGATATGAGCCAGCTGACTATTTACACGTCATCTATTAGCTGGCACTACTCGTCCAGCTTGGCACCTCCAAACATTTTTAACCTCTGCATCAAAAATTCCTAAAATAAAAACAGAACGAAAAATACAATTTAGGCAGGAAAAAGAAAAAGTTGTGTAATTTTTTTTTTTACTCTCTCTCTCTTCTCCCCGGTCTTCATCGGTCGGCTCCCGAACCGCCGGCGACTCGACGCTCGCCTCCGACGAACCCGAACCGAGTCTTGGTAATCCTTTCGAATATTTTTCCTTGAGGAATTCTATGCAAATTTACTTTTTCTCCTCTCATTTTCGTGGTAATTAATCAATCCAGCACCTGAGGCGAGAATTGGTGACGTGTCCATGTCACGTCGTGTCGGACACGTATCACACACTCCAAATCGCAACAGTAGATCATATCAATTATGTGTCAGTGTCGCCTGTGTCCGTATCATGTCGTGTCTGTGCAGTGCAACGTACATAAGTAAGGTTCTATTCCTTGTCCTAATTTTATCCGCATTCTTGTTTCTACTTCATAAAGTGCTCCGTGGTGACATAATTGGAGATACTTAAATTCTGCAAATTAGCTTTTCACTAATTGAATCTCCATCAAGGTTAAGGTTGTCTAAAAATTTGATTTTAGAGCTAATTAGCATTTAGACCCTGGATCTTATACCAGTTTAGAGTTTAAGTCCTGACATGTCCAGTTGGAAAGTTTGGATCCTGGATTTTTATTTTTGGTTTCTTTTTTTTCCCATTATACCCTCCTTTTCAGCATATTTTGGTTGTTGCCCTTGTACTCGTGTTCAAGGTATAACGAGAAAAAGGAAAACAAAAATAAAAATTCAGGGTCCAAACTTTTCAATTGGACATGTCAAGGCTTAAACTCTAAGCCGGTATGAAATCTAGGGTCTAAACGCTAATTAGCCCTTGATTTTATTAAGACTGGACTAGACTAGTCATTTTGTGCCATGCAGTGCGTGTCTTGTATGTTTCATTTAATGGAACATGTTAGGAGTTAGCCACCTCTTTTCTCAAATAATATGCATTAGGAACCAGTGTTGCCTAAGAGGTTAAGCCAGTAATGTTTGGTGTGTGATTCATGTTTTTTCTTTTTCCTGATTAATCTAATCAATGAGACCCCATTGTCGACTGTTGGAGAAGTGTAGAAGCAACCAATAAGGAAGGGGGTGGGGAGGGGGAGGATTCAAATGTCAGTAGGCTTTAGACAAAGACATCACAAAGATTAAAACATTGATAACTTGATCAATGACCTCCTTTGATATACATTGGCGATAATAGATTTAGCGTGGTAGTTAAGCTTTCCCTCTCTTTGGAGTTTGGACTTCTCGAACGGGGACAAGAGTGATAATGAAAACTCTATAGCAATGTGAATGATGTTATTTTTCTGTGGACATATAGAAAATAGAAATATGCCCGTCTTTAGAAAAAGAAAAAAGGGAAAAAATTCAAGTCTTCTCATCATGCAAGTCCGCACACATCTTGACCCTCTTTGGAGAGTAAGCTAGAGTGAGTCTCATGACATTAGGATGCCCTTATCATAATGCATTTCACTTAATCTTCTATTTTCATAAATGACACATCTTCTTCAAAGGGAACTTAAAAGTGCAAACAGTTGATATATAGAAATGGAAACCATTTACACTCTTGGAGACATAGTACATGATGCCAGATTTATGAACTACTAAATAATCATACTACATAGAAGCCATAACTACACGGATATCTAATTCCCTTTTCTATCTAAGCACACCTCCAGCTGAATACCTGTAAAAACAGTACCAATATATAGCTTCTTTCATATGGCACACCGAACTACATCTACTAGCACCAACACCTACACTCCTGCTGATCTCCCCAACCTTTCTCTGAGTATCTTCACTCCCATGTATCTGTTCATCAGATAAACCAACAATTAGAAGGCAGATCAGACCATATAAATAAAATGTAACATTAGTTGGGGGCCAGAGGACTGTCCATCCAAGTTAGGATTGAGTTGAAACTTGAATGAAATGATCCGTCTTTGAACCGAAGTTCGGTAAAAACTTCAGTGATGACATCTATCTTCAAACCATTAGAATTTAGATAAGGACACTTGACTGTTGAAAAATAGCCGCAGGCTTGAGGGGCAAGCTTTAAATGGGTCAACTTGGATCAAGCATGAAAGCAGTTTACTATTGATTCTTAGCAGGTGAAGCGACATAGAACCGTGTAGGTTTCAGATTGAATATGTAGGTCAGGTGTGAATTTATTCTTAAGTCAAGCACATTGGTGCTTTGCGTCTGATATATAGACATCAATGTGGTTGGTCTCTTTGTAGGAGCTCCATAATTGGATATTAAAATAAGTCTTACTAGTAGCCACTTGGTCTTTGAAACTTACTCCCCTTACAATACCCTCGAGTGGACCAAGAGTATGGTAATGTGCATTGTAGTGGCCAGAAGTACTCTTCTAGCTCTGTTAGTGCAATTGTGACATACTATTACCTGCCCAACATCATGACTGTAGCTTGAGGATTTGTTCCTGGTGAGCTCAAGAATGTTGAGCTATCGATAACCCGCAATGCACTTACTCCCATAACCCGATAGTCTTTGTCCACCACCTTCCCAGCATGTGAACCCCCATGGTAATGCCAGATAGTGATCACAGTGTCCTTGCAGAATTGCTCGAGTGCGGTTGTATCATTAGTGTGCTTTGGTATGAAGTTTACGTTAGCCTTCACACTCAAATTAAGAAGCATCTCAGTTGTGTAACCATAGTCATCGGTTAGTTCAGCCATGTGCTTGGAATGAACAATCTGCTCAAGGGTACGAATGCCAGAGACACAACGGCGGAGGTCCTCAGGGTGGCTGAAGTAGTTGAACGTGACATTGGGGGTAGTATCGACGTTGGAGTCAACGAGAGTGAGGTGGCCAGTAGAGAGGGGACCGTCGACTTTTTCTAGTAAGAATCCACCTTGGAAAACTTCACGTGGTAGGGTATGCTTGTTTTGGGCATAGGCCTTGGCGGCTTCAAGGGTTCTTTGCTTTGGAGGAATTGTAGAGAGCTGACCAATCTGGCAAACAACAAAAAACTTGGTAAAACTTCACGAGGATAAAATTCAGGGGATCTAGGAGTTCTTTATCAATTCTTGTTAAAACAAGTTGTAGGATGATGCCAAACCTCGGCAGACATGATTCCATGGTGGCACTGAATGCTATCAGAGGACTGGCTGAATCCGTTGCTAGCCTCAATAAAGGAGCCCATCTTGGTGATGCCAACAATCTGAATCAATGACTGGTTCATTGGCTTCTTAAATGGCATAAAGATGGTGTTCATGGGGTTGTCTGCTAAGCCTTTTCCAACATGGCGATTGTGGTGTACCAGTGGGATGTTCAACTTCTTTAGTTCCTTTTTGGGCCCAATTCCACTTAACATCAGCAGTTGTGGACTACCTAGTGTTCCGGATGTCACAATAACTTCGCTCCTCCTCCCAGCTTTGAGATACGCTAGGTGCTGATTCCCAAACTCATCCTTAAACTCGACCCCAACTGCCTTTGGAAACCTCCCTGTTTCAACGTGCCAGAAATAAGTCAACATTTAGAACAATACAACTTTAGCCCAATACAACATTTAGAACAATACAACGCGTAACTGCAAAGTTCTATTGAGACCTGGTGCTATATTGTTGTAAATAAATAAGTAGGGAGAACATCATTTACCTCGTTTATCGAGTAAGATTTTCTGGGCTGTGGCATGGAGCAGGACCCTGAGATTCTTGGGCTTGCTAGAAGACAGCAGATCGGCTGCAGTGCTACGGAAGCCATTCTCATCGAAGATTGTACCTCCAACCTTAGTCCCATAAAGGTGATTGTAGGTGAATCCATTAAAAGGGTCGACTCCTGCTTGCAATAGTCCATCCCTGACTGCAGCCTGCCATGGTGCAAGCTTGGGCAAGTGAACGATTTGCTTCTCAACCCAGAGATAGGACTCATTCACCAAATCGCTGTCCCATCCAGCATCCTTTACATAGCTGTCCAAGTCATGGACATGTGACAGAGAGAAAAGTAATCACACAACCGAAGGCATAATATATATATATATATATATATATATATATATTTTTTTTTTTTTTTGAAAGAGGTAAATGTGGCGAACGCTCCCACCCGGAATCGATCTCCTGACCACTTGGGCCGCATGCATCTCTCTTAACCACTAGGCTAGAGGTCATTTGCTATATATATATATATATATATATATATATATATATATATATATATATATATATATATATATATTAAGAGGACTAAATGAATGTATCATAATTAATATGAGGTATATTCTTGTAATCACACAATTAAAACAAGCAGTATTCATGTAAGTAAGTTTCAGGTCCTTGTTCTATTAGTCACTGGCTGTAGTTTCAACCCTTGTTCCTCTTAAGGTAGTCTTTAGGTTCAACTTCTCAACCATTGCCATTGTCTTCTTTGATTCTGTGCCACTAAAGAGATTTTGAGTTAAACCATCACCTTCTTTATCCTTCATTTATGTGTGCATGTCTTGCCACAGAAATTAAATTATGCACGGAAGCTTCTTCAACCAGCATCATTTATTTCTCACCAACCACTTCTAAAGGCAATGGAATCATAGTACGTAGGTGTACACATGCCTACTGGACTGAAAGATTTGGGACTCAATAGTCAACAATGTATTAGATGGACGATATATAGGAAAGAGTCATATGTTGGTTCAGATGCATTCAAGTATCTATGAATCATTTTCCATTTTGGACTTTGGACAAATCACTATGAAGTGATATATAAAGCTATGCCATTCATGTGTCCACTGAGTTCATCACTTCCATCTGGCATAGGGCATTAACTTACCTAAACAACTGGGCTCATCTGCATTTTCATAGCAAATTGGTCCATAAAACCAAATGCTCCAAGACCTCAGTGGGCTAAAGGCTTTGATTTGATGCAAGTGTATTAACTCTCATCCAATTTACTAAGAATTAGATGAGGTTCTCAAAAGACCACATCAAGTGTATAAACAAAAATGAAGAATTAAGTGATACAGGTAAATACTAAAGACTTTTTTAGTTATAGCAAATCTAACCTTCTCATAAACTCTAGAATACCAAAAACCCTACGAAACTTCAAATTTAGAACTCATAACTATATCCCATCATTATGAAATATCATTGAAACAACATGAGACACTAGTGAACCAAGTCCAAAATATTACACTAAATAAGTAAGCGAAGATCGCCGTACCTAGTGCTGGCCCTGGTGTAGAAGCCAGCATTAATGCAAGTCCCACCTCCCAAGACTCGAGCTCTGGCATTGATGACGCCATCGGTGGAGATGAATGGCTGTGAAGCAGATGTGGGGGAGGTGTCAGCTAGGCCAATGTGGAAGTTTTGGAGCCAAGAGACATTGGTATTGCCATAGGGAGAGCCACCCCTCTCCAGCAACAGCACGTTGTATTTGTGGGAGAGGGTGGCAGCCAAGGGGCACCCAGCTGTGCCACCTCCTACTATGATGTAGTCATAGTGCTCATGTGATGGTCTTGATGAGAAGGTGCTTGCCTTGAGAAAATGTGGTTGACCCACATTTGTGAAGTCATTTCCTGTCAAACAGAACCGATTGATATTAAAGAGTTGCCTTCCCTCCTATGAATTAGTGGTAGATGAGTTGTAGAAGTGATCAAATTGGGAAAGATAGACTATGGCTTGATCTTCACCCTCTGGGAGTGGATGTGTCCTAATTCACGCTCTGAAATTGGTGGGTGATTGAGGTGAACCAAGTGAAGAAGAGTAGATGAGTGGTAGATTCCATTATTGACAGTAATAGATTAGGACTTACTGTGAGGCTTAAATATGGACACATGATAATTGCAGGAACTAAGAAAATCACTTTTTGTAAGGTTGGATTTTGCCAAATTTACTAATGGTTGCTAAAACTTTTGGTTTTGCATTCAAGATTGCCAGTAGATGAGAAGGAAGAAAAAAACAATCTTAAAAATCTAGCAAAAGAAAGACGCCAAAAAACAACAAAAAGTTACAAAATGACCCTGTATAGGCTAACCTTCTGGACATGTGACTCGCACATTGAAGTCAAAATAGCTTGTTTGTGAGAAGAGGGTTCCCAGTCGTGAGTCTTAACTTGGAGTTGATAAAAGAGAATAATAGTAGAAAAAACCCAAAAGATTTTGAATGAAGAAAATGCTGCTAGAAATAGAGAAGAAAGTGTGAAAATGACCTTGAGATGAACTTAGTATGCTAAAAATGAGGAAGATCTTGAGGAAAAGAGCTCCACTGTCTGAAGCCATGGCCATAGGAGGAAGTTCCAACTCTAGCTTTCCCTGCTACTTACTGCCCTCTCACTCTGCCTCTTTTCTTCCTTATCTGCCTCTCATTCTTCCACACGGAGGATATATATAGAGGCCAGATCATAGCTGGAGAGCAATACTGTTCTTTGTTTTTAAGAAAGACATTAACCACAACAGGAAGGCCATTTAATGATGACATGAGTGCATAGGTGTAGAAGGAATGCCCAGAAAGAGAACACATAAGCTGATAAGCTCACTGTTCTCCCTTACTCTAACCACCAACCAACACATAATTTTCCATTAAGCTCACCTAGGAAGGTCATAAGCTTGACAGTGACCTAGACATGTAGTGTATAAAATTGATCACTTCCCTAGAGCCAGGATTTCAGTAATCATTCTTGATGTATATTCCTATCATTGTTCATTCCTATGCTATAGTATTATACACAAGGTAGTATTATCTGCGTGCAATTATATCATGATTCATTTTATATTAAACAATTCCTTTGTAATCAGTGCTTTACCATGGATTTTATCACTCTATAACTGCTTACTGTTACTTTTTCCCAGCAGCTTATCCAACACATCTACTGCATTCAACTCAAAGTAATGATGCTGCCAGAGTAGCCAACAGGTACTAGGTGGACCTTGGTAGTTCAATATTTTGTCATAACAAGTAAGAATACATTAAAATCACCCAACCTGCCAATTCTGTTTTACTCTTCACAGTGATTCCACTGGCCAGTATCCAAACTACAGCAGTAATTTTTGTCAGTGTCTCAGTAGTACTTTTCAGAATTTTAATCCAGTAAATCTGATTGAACTCTCTGATTCACTCTGGCCTGAGATCCCCACCCATGAAATTATATGTGGTGATCTCAAATACTGCTTATAGGAAATCTACAGAAGATGATACCTTCTACCTCAAAGAATGTCTCTCATTTCTCACTCTTCTCTTCCCTTGAGTAAAAAAGTAAATTTCGGATTCAATTTGTTACATTAACACATATGAGAGTAATTTTATATCATATAACCTTGGCACTGCATAGAACTGGTGAAACAAGAAGAGGACATGGATAATAAATGGTACCAACTATATTAAAAGCAAATGTGGAATTTATTCATATTGCCTATTTTCGCTGGATATTGATAAAAGGGTAATGTAGTTGCCACCTGTATTGGGAAGAACTATTTTTGCTGATAAGTTATTTCATTGCCCTAAATAGTCAGAATGCAGAAATGGCTTCTCAAAAGAGTAACTGATGTTAGAGTATTCAATTATTTCATGCTGGCTACAATCTTTTAGTATGCATCGAGTAGCCAACATGTCCCTACAAAGAAAAAGAAAAAGAAAAAGAAAACGTTGAGGTTTCTTACGCAATTTGGATTATGGAGAAAATTATGCTAATGAAAATAGTAGATAAACATTGTCTATAATGCTAGGACATAAGGAAGACATGATCAATATTCTCCATCACTGTAATTGCCGTCTTTAACAGAGATCATAAAGAAGATTTGGATAATGAAGCATTCCTACTTATAAATGACAAAAACATTTTGATAAGAAGCATTCCTACATTCCTACTACTACTATAAATGACAAAAAAACACTTTGATAAGAAGCATTCTACTAATAGTAATGACAAAAGATTCTGATAATGAAGCATTCATATGTATAGTAATGACAGACGGGAAGATAAGCCTAGCCCTTTAAGAAAGGATTTGATAGATACTTGTTATTATCATGATGATGTAACTTTGTTGGATAACAAGGACAACAACAAAGAATACGGGCCATCAATTAATTAAGATATGGTCAACAATTCATTTCAGAAAGATTGAGTAATTTTGTTTTCCTCTGTTTGATGGACGAGGATGAGAGTGATCTTATTACCGATCAAAATAAAACCGAAAGGGGCATAATTAATTTATGTGTAGGTACAACCGAATGAGATCTATTGGTCTTGGCTTAGTAGGTATAGTAGCATAGTTATTGGGTGCCCCTAAACCCCCCATTGAACCACATTTTAGTACGAGCGTTCTGGTTCGGGGTACATTTCCGGTCGAGATCGTTATGGTATTCGATCCGGATCGCTAAATTTGGCGAATCTGAATCAATTGTGGAAAACTCATTATAAACTTTATTTTATGGTTTGTTTACGTGTTTTTGATTTGACAGCATTGTGCCGTTTTATTTTGAAATGTGCATTCCAATTGATGTATGACAATGAAAAGTCATGTTTTACATCTTATTGAACGAAGTAGTGTTTTGAATTTTCTTATGTTCTAAGTAAGGTTTTCTTTACGTATATGATATTTTTACCTGGTCAAATTTAAACAAGTAAATAGCATCAACCCAATTAGTATTTTAATGCGTAGAGCAAACCGAATTTGCGAACCAACTCATCCTACCGCCTATGTACTGAAAATAAAGACAAGTAGCATACTCTATCCTCGAACCCGTATCATGACCCAGGATGTACTACATTCCAGATAACTATGTTTAGTTGTAACTGTACAACTTACATACTTTACTCTCTTTTTCCATGAACTCTTTTAGTCGAAGACTCGAAGTATCATGGGAACTTTTGCTCTTCTAGATGTTGACAGGGAACTGTTTACTTGGAAATAAAAAATGCTTTGTATCCCAAATGGTTTAGGGAAAAAAAAGATGTCATTTACTTCTGGAAACATACTATAAGTGCTTGGACATATAGAATACTCTTTGAGTTCTTTTAAGACTGCTCAATTATGGTATAGATTGAGTGCAGTCCCTAGAAGGTCTTTGCAGTGTATTAGGTGCCAGACTAGCAGTTGAAAGATTGTTGTTTTATAACTTCTTTACAACGATTTCAAAACCCTCTATCGATTGGGAATTGATTGTCCATTTCACTGTTTCTACATAAGTATATTTCCAGAAATAATAGATTAAAAAAGCATCTAGGTGTATATTTCTTGCAAGACTAGTTAGCAACCAGTATATGCCAGTTATAAATCTGAAAGTTGATTAGTTTGTTGTTAAGCCGATTGGTAAGATTGTGAACAAGGATGCCCCTTCCTGATTGTTGCATTATCTGTATCTCAGTTTTCATTTCGAGCAATATTATTCGTACCCACACCAACCGCCAGCCTGCCTCTTTTCCTTCTCGGTCACCAAGTTTTTAAGGAGCATGAGATATAGCTCAGATATGAAAAGTGTTAGCGTCTCTATTCTAAGTATAAACATATATTTCTTGACGCTTATCGTCAAGTTGACTACTGTGTTATTTATGTGATACGTTTGATTGCAAACAATGTAGATGATGGTGGTGTGATTGCAAACATTGTGAATCGGTCTCCTCCCCTGACTGGCGATAGCATTCTTAAGCTTCTTGGTTTGTTCTTTCTTTTTCTTGTGAAAATATTCTTCTTTACAGTAATGTAATCATGGCACTATGTGACAATTTTATACTCCAACTTAAAATGTAGGTATATGGTCCGAGAAATGAATGAGGACATGAGAAGGGGAGGTGGAAGGGAAAAAATTGTGCAGTAATATGTTTATGTTCATCATACCTTAGGTGGTGGCTTTTATGGTGGTCACATGTCAGTATAAAACAATCTGACACTGAAGTCGGTGAGGTGAGGAATTGGAATTACAGAGTTCTCTGGGGTTTTGTGACTTCTGGAAGTTTTTCATCAATGGTGATCGGAAGGTAGGTGACACATTAACACCAAAAACCAAACTAGGAACATACAAAGTGAGAAAAATTATATGATGGTAATTTTTGTTAGGGTAGTGTGGACGTAGAAGGTCAAGGGTTGCAATTGTGACATGTTTTAGGCTAAGAAACAGGTTCAAAGGCTCCAAACTTTGTACTATATGTTGCATGGACATGAATACATCATGATACGATAAGAACACGATGATGCGGACACCACATTGTTTTTACTTTGTTTAATGTATTTTGGAGTTAGAGGCAGTGTCAATTAAGGAGACGAGAGAAAATCATTTTAGGTGGTTTGGATATGTGCAACGTAGACCAATAGATACCAAACAATAATATAGTAGTTAAAGGAGCTGCTAAGACTAGAGGTAGGCCTAAACGAACATGGATTGAGGTTTTAAAAAAGGATATGTTTCTTGTTAGTGTTACATAGGACGTGACTCTTAAGAGAGCTGTGGAAGAAAAGAATTCAAACAACACATCCCCAAAATTTGAGATTAAAGGCTTAAAAATTTGGAATAAATGCTATGTTCTTGTTGTTTGATGTATTTTGGAGTGTTTGCATCATGCGTTTAATATGTGTACGACGTGACCTAATAACATGAAATATTCGGTTGTGTCTTCATGCAACTTACCATGGGTACCATGTAAGCATGATGACATGGTACCAATTGGGCACCCAAGAATTTTTTTCATGGAAAGATTATATGGTGCCCAAGTGGTACCACATCATCATGTTTACATAGTACCCACGGCCATTTGCATGATGACACATCACCAAGTTGAACATGTTAAGCCTTAAATCATGAAAAAGTTATTGGGTGCCCAACTAGTACCACGTCATCATGCTTACATATTACCCATGGCCAATTGCATGATGACACATCCCCAAGTTGAACATGTTAAGCCTTAAATATAGAGAAGGGTCTTCTTTTTCATACTAACATGACGTTATCATGCAATTGGCCATGGTACATAATGACGTGGTACTAGTTGGGCACCCAAGAATTTCTGATAGATATAACACCTATGTTTGGAGTGTTCTTGCTTCCTAGCTAGAACTTTTATTTCACTGCATGCATTTTTTTATTACAGTGATGGTACAATTTTGATGATTAAAGTAGGACACATCAAGCGTTCAAGTAATGACATGGGATTCAATATGATGTCTCATTGGTCTTCTCCTTAATGGTCTTTTGTTTCTATGATAGATTTTCGAACACGGGTCTCGATGATAGATTTTCGAACACGGGTCTCGATGATAGAGTTTCGAACACGGGTCTCGACAATTAAGGATATTTTTAAGTTCTTAACGTGCATCTAGTCTATGACTTTAATTGCTTTTAACTATTTATTGTCTTGTTAGTGTCATACTTGTTTTTATTTTGTCTTTCAGCGTATTATTGAAGGCATCTCCTTTTGAATTTGGAACTTGTTTTGTTAATTAACTTTATTTAAATATGGAAGCATTTATTTCCATTGTGTTAATCTCAAAAACAATTTTAGCCGTTGCAATTTTGTGGTCTAAACTTCTCCTAGTCCAGCAGCTGTATATATACAAGCAGCTGTATGGCAAATTTCATTTGAGGTGTGTTACTCCAGAATGGTTTCAGAAGCAAAATCTGTGTTTCTAAACATTCATTAAGTGAAAAATAGAAAAGAGAACTAGGTTTCAAGACATATAAGAGTCGGTCATGAAACTGGGGTTCTGATTTCAAATATCCTTCCTGTGTAAAGAAAACATTGGTGTGTTCTCTAAAACACTGTTTGCAACTGTTGAGGAACATCATGTTGGTCGTCTTGCTTGTTTGGAGCAACATATAGTTGCCTATGTGATTCAATAAGGAGATATGTTAGTCTCACATCGGATAAGAGAGAGCACTCTCCTTTGTTTAGAGTGCTAAATCCACTTCTTTGGATAAGTGGGTTTTGTGGGGGATCTCAAGACCATCCAACTCCCGAGTGGGCGCCCATTTTTAACACGTTTATTAGTCACATGCTTGTGCGCCGCAGACTGGACCGTAGGTATAACGGTAATTTTTCTATCATTTTTTATTGTTTTAGAGTTGTTGGTTGCTTGTCTTCCGCAGATCTATTCTCACGTAATCTCGTTACGGGATTAGTGGGATGAGAATCTTGGACACGTTTCGGATGATCAGGATTAAAAAAACAGTTTCTGTTTTTCATCTTCTCTCGGAGAAAAAAAAAACCATAGAGAATAAAGAACTCGAAAAAATTCCATCCATAACCAAAAATTTCCTTTCCTCTGTCCATTTTCTTCCTCGGACAAAGCTGTGATCGTTTGTTGGATTCGCCACCAGGTGCGCGATGTCACGAGTCGCCTGAATTCGTTGTATCTCGGAAGTATTTCGTCACTTCATGTTGCACTGTTCATGAGGGCGAAATCTATTCTAAGGACATCGTTTATAAAGTGCCCCGAATCCTTTACTCTATTCGTTTACTTTTTCCAACACAGCCTCCCTATATAGGATACAAGGAAAATTGATGGTATAGATGAATTTAATATATCGGGTGATTCGATGGCATTCATCTATCTTGACCTAAAGAATGACGTGAATTTTACATATGGCCAATAATGCACCATCTAATAATTTCTGGACCTACAAGATTGGTGAGAATGACAAGAAAAATAAATATCAATCCCTTACCATTTGACAAATATATACACCAAATGATTCAGGAAAGCAACTGCAAGTCTTTACCATTTTTTTGGAGGAGTTAATATGATTCCAATATCAATTTCTTCCCTTACCATTCAAACACAGCCTGCCAGTGGTGCTTAAGTTCCTGTTTGGTATATTTTTAAAGTATCAATTTCGTCATGTAGGGTTCTGATGATGATACACCAGCTGGCCTAGAGTTTAACCATTCACAAACTAAATAATCTAAATTCTGAACTTAATATCCATTTCTAATTGATTACATTTATATCATTTTAATAGTGATGTAAGCTCTAATTTTCTTATTCTACTTTCTAATACGCAAATATCCTCTCTTTTCTTTGAGTTTGTAAACCTACTCTTTATAGTTTCTCGAAACTAGGTTTCTAACTTGGTAATGCTGTATAGTTACCAAAAATGTCCGCAAAGAAAAAAAAAATACAAGGACATGTTTACGGTCGAAAGATTTGAAATTTGTCTTCTCGATGGCTGTATCTAGCTAAAATAAATCCATAAAAAAGAAATTTTCAGTCCTAGAAATTTTTGTCTTCATTTTATTTTTACTTGTATTACTATTATTATCCCCAATGGCTCGGATGGTTACAAGAAAACTTCATTCTTGCCCTAGTATTTATGTCAGACAACTAGGATCAGTACCTACCAGAAATGTTTTCTTTTGTGCAGACCAATGCCTTTGAACCAGTATTAGGAAACAAAGAAGACCTCTGGTTCAACAGAAAATTCTGGAAGCACGTCATGTGAAACTGCAGAGATTATTTATAACTGCAATTATCCCATCCCCTCTTGTGACTGTAATAAAGCTGCCATCATTAAGTTCCAACGCATTCTAGTCTATACCCATTATTTCCTTGCCAAGATTTTAATTACCAAACCATCGAAACCAATCGATTCAAAACTGTCGAAACCAATCTTTTAGGGAGGTTCCAAAGTTGATATCTCAACAGAGTTTCCTAACCTTGATTAGGCTGGCTGATGGCTTACCTTTTTTTTTTCCCTTTCTTTTTTTCTGCAATACTAGCAGAGCTGGCAAGGGAATGTAATTCATGGCTGTGCACTCTACTGTTTGTTCCTAATAGTGAAGAATATGTGGTTTCTAACTCACTGTTCGTACCATCATTTACTAACATCCAAACAAAATCCAGTTGGATGTGGAACATGCACATAGGTAAAAATACTGACCAAATTTTGGTTGCTGTCAAAATTCCTATACCAAGTAAATGAGAGCTTATCACGATTTACCGAAGAGAACCCCAATTGATTAGACCGAAATCGCTAGGTGAAAAGTAGTTGCGAAATTCCAATCTGAGGTATCTCGATAGGCGACAATCGACAAGAAAGGGTTGTATCATTAAACAGGCAGGGACCAAGTGCAACTACTCAATTCAGTAAAAAAAAAAAAAGATTCACTGGGTTAACAATGATCAGAATTAAGGTTACATTAGCGGAGACAATCTCACAGCGAAACCTATCTATTATTGAGCATAAGATATCTGCAGCATTAGCAGGAGACACTTTGTACTCTCCATTAAACTCCAGTTGTATATGGAGTGCCCACATTTGAAGAAGGCTTAATTGATAGATATATAGATAGATAGATCAAAAACTTTTAGCACTAAATGTCAAGTCTTGATCATTCATTTATAGTTGATACTAAGAAGAAAATAGCTAAGGAAAAGGACTCTCGGTCTATTCAGAAACTAGATTGTTGGTGGCTTATGATTAGAATTAGTGTAAAATAGCTAAAGAAAAGGACTCTTGGTGGTCTATTCAGAAACTAGGTTGTTGGTGGCTTATGATTCGTATTAAGGTTGATAGTGACGCTATTTATTTGCAGAGTGCATTAGGAGGAGACAGTCTCCGTAAGAAAGAGCTTAATTAATGGCCAAAACAGGATGAGTTGCATCTTCATCAACCTCCAGAGCAATGCAGACAGTGGCATGTCGCGATGCTCCCAAAATAGCAACATATTAAGAGCGATCGAATCCTCGCAAATCCTCGCATGGTGGTCCGATCCAAGCAGAGATGAACAGCAAACTCGTATGGCTCCATAAGGAGTTATATCGGGATCTAACTACCGCCCTGTTGAATTTATGCTATTAATTGGAGCAGCTTTTATTTGCATGTGCAAGTTGGAACACAAATTGAATCAGCTTTCCAACCATATTGAATTTCCATAAATTATCTCCAGAACATGAGGTCACATATTGTTACTACTTACTGCTAAAAAGGGCTTTTTATATGGACACAACCAAATATGATCATGGCTAGTCCGGATTGTGGCTAGCCCAAATTTTTTTATTTGTTACAAGGCTAGCCCAATTTTTTTATTTGGGCTATCCCAAATTTTCCTCCTCCCCCCAAACCCATTATTTCCATTTCATTTCCAAAATCACTTCTCTCTCTTCCAAAACCCTTACCCTCCTCACCCATTGTTTCCACTCCAGTCCTCATCTTCTCCTCCGCCGGCAGTCGTTGACTTCTCCTCCGTCCTCCTCTTCTTTCGAAGAAGATCAATGGCACCGAAAGCTTCCTCGCAAACAAGGTACCCATTATTTCTTAAATTTTTCCCATCCGAAACCCTAGAATTAATCTCGTGTGCATTATGTTTCATTCATTGTTTTAATTGCAAGTATTTCGATGGGAATTAAAGTCTTTTAAATCAAAATAGCACTCACGAACTGAGAATGTCTGTGTCGACATGGATTGTCCGTTCTTATGGCAGTCCAATCCTTATCGTGGACTGCCCATTCTTTTGGCAGTTCAAAGTTACACAGGCTGTGACTTGGACTGCCCATTCTTCTGGCAGTCCAACATACAGACTGGACTGCCAGAAAACTGGGCAGTCCAAAGTTACACATGCTGTACTTGGACTGCCCATTCTTCTGGCAGTCCAACATAGAAACTGGACTGCCAGAAGAATGGGCAGTCCAAAGTTACACATGCTGTGACTTGGACTGTCCATTCTTCTGGCAGTCCAACATACAGTCTGGACTGCCAGAGAGTTGGACAGTCCAAAACTAAACATGCTCTGACTTGGACTGCCCATTCTTCTGGTAGTCCAACATAGAGACTGGACTGCCAGAGAGTTGGGCAGTCCAAAGCTACACAATGTTGTGAGTTGGACTGTCCATTCTTCTGGCAGTCCAACATACAGGTAAGACTGGCAGATTGTTGGGCAGTCCATAGTTATACATTTTAATATCTAATTAAGATTAAATATTAGTCATGAGAAGAAGAGAAAGGAGGACGTTGAGGCCGGGCCTGAAAGAAAACGTCCTACAGCATCAGATCGCAAGGCGCGTGCAGCTGGTAGAGTTCTTGATAGAACGATAACAATCAGAGAACCAGAACCAGTCTCACAGATAAGAACCCGTGGAACGAAACATGTTGCAAGTCGTTCGAAGAAGCCGGTGAATCGTCGTGATTATTCCTCTTCTGATGATGATGTACCCGTTGCTCGAAAGAGAGGTGACGATGGATCCGGTCCTTCTCATGTAGCCGAGGAAACGGAAGATTCTGGCCCAATTGGTTGCTCGATATTGACGTCAATCGAGAACTACATTTCTTATCAGATCTGGAAGGATTCAGTTAGTTGATTACCTTAAATATAGAATAACTATTCAAAAAAATTATTGTATTTAATATCGAAAGTTTGTTTTTAATTTTTTTATTTGCAGAAAAGCTCGCGCCTTTTGAAGGTAATAAACCATGCGAAGATGTGCAGTACGTGAGGATTTGACAAGTTGAAAGAAAGTGTGAAGGCGAAAATCACCCCCACCGGATTGCAAAATTTGGCAAAATACTCGTATCAGATATTGGACCACGCAATGATATCTGCGTTTGTGGAGCGTTGGCATCCAGAAACCAATAGTTTTCATCTCGCAGACGGAGAGTTGACAATCACCATTGATGATGTCCACCACATTTTGGGGCTTAGAGTTGACGGTCGTCAAATGGCGATGGATTATTCTGAGGGTGACTTCGAGATGTATGATGAGCTGGTGGGACTGGTCGCCAATTCTCTTGGGGTTGAGACGGAGACTTTTGTCACCTTTCCCGAATTTAAGAAGTCGTATGGAGTTCCTTTAAGTTTTTTGAGGAATACATTCTGTTCCGACGACGACGACGATGCTAATAACGACTCCGTGGCCCGGGCATACATACAGTTTATCCTAGGGGCCGTCGGCGTTACCGACAAGTCGGGGACCGCGATACATGCTAAATATCTAAACAATCTTACGGACTTGAACACTGTGAATCAAGTATCATTCGGAAGTGGTATCCTAGCACATCTCTACCGCGAACTTGGTGCTGCATCTCGAGTCGAGTCGAAGACAATAGCAGGTTGCCAGACTCTGCTCCTTGTAAGCAAATAATACCGTATAGTGTTTATAGGTAATATAAAATTCTTTTGATAACGATGACATTATTATATTTTACATTTACAGGCGTGGATATACGAGCATTTTCCGACGCTCAAGAGGGCTACTCTTAATAGAGATTATGATGAGCAGATGCCTAGGATGTGTAAATGGAAGCCGGCTAAGATAGATACCAGACATCCACATACGTTGGCAACCCTACGTGTTGTCACGACCCGCACCCGGATATACGGGTACGAATACGTGGGCCACGCCCAGCCTACGTCGCGGTATCGGCAGTAGAACGCTGTCAAGTATACTATACTAACTACAACATCTAAAGATCCATAACTAGAAATGTACTCATGTCACATCACGAAAACTAAGGAAGATAAGACAAGAAATAATAACGATATCACTAGAACAACTATAATCTACAAGGATCATAAGACAGGAAAATAAAGAATGAACAACAAAACTAACTAAGGATAACTACCAGGCAACTCACATAGAAGAATAGTGAGATCCACCTCAGCTAGCAACATCATGAAGTCCAATACTGAGGGCACAACTACTCCTAAAATTTTGTCAACATATCCAGTCAGGATGGAACGAGCACAAATCTCAAATAACAGTTCTAATTATACGATATTGAAAATGTAGCAGTAAATAGAGAGAATATACAAGAAATCATGAAATGTACATGTGAGTATCATGGCAAGGTAAGCTGTAAATCTAGAGCTAGAACAAGGCAAGTAAAACTGATCATGGCATGTACAAGAATCAAGAAACATCTATCTAAGTGTGTGAGTACTAGCTACAACATGTGGCCGGATTGGGTCTGCACAAGGTTATGATCTAGCCAACCATACGTGTGGTGTATGATTGGCATTCACAAGGTTCACAAGATATACAAGGCGGGTATTGACCACACATCTACACTAATACTCCCCGTCCCCGACCAGTATAGTGGATCCAACCATGACACATCATGACACGCGATTCCCTGAGAGGGTAGCTAGCCTTCGCAGGAATCGTGTCTATACAATGCACAAGGAACAAGAAAGACTTGCACAAGATATACCAAGGAGAGCGAGGAACAATATCTCATGACGGGATCCAGGGAAATACCAATATGTGTGAACAATGTGTCAAGAGAACAAGGGTATCTACACTAAATACAAGAAACATAAACGATATCATAAAACAGAAATATTATCAGAGAATGTACTCGCCTGTGATCTGGTGGAATATGTCAACTGGTCCAAGAACAGTGCCTCGAGGACCTATAGGTGGAAATACTGTATCAACATAAGGGTTTGGAAGTAAAATCAAGTCACACTAAGTCAAACTAGGTCAAGACAAGTCAAAGCAAATCAAACTAGGTCAATCTAAGTCAATGGTCAACTTACAGTTGACTTTTGGTCAACTGGTCAACTCTGGTCAACCCTAGGTCAAACTTGACTAACAGTTGACTTTGGGTCAACTGGTCAACTCTGGTCCAGTTCTAGTCAATTGTAGGCTACGGTTGACTTTCGGTTGACTTTGGTCAAAATAGTCAACTGTGGTCAACCAGGGTCAAAACTAGTCTAACCTAGGTCAAATGTTGACTCTACTTCGACGTTCAGTCAAAGTAGTCAACCATGGTCAAACTGGGTTAAAACTAGCCTCTACAACCATCTACAGGGTCAACACATGCAATTTCAGTGGTTGTGAAATCACTGGAATCGATGGATCTCAAATACCACAAAAGGAGAAAGATTATAATGATAGGGTGAAAACCTACAGATATTGTCGGATGATGAAACTAACATCACCAACGTGTCCAGAATGGTCAAATCAGCTAGAATAGCCTGTCCAAAAGTCCAATTTGGACACAGGAGCAAAACGGTAATTTTGGACCAAAATGATGTCCGCCGTTGGACACACTTTGCACCGAAAAATGTGCCAAAATAAAAGTGCACAAAACCTAACAAATTATATGTCCACGAATCCAGAATGACGATGCGAACCCAACGGTATATCCAGAATTGGATTCCGTTGACCCGATCTCAAATTGGTCCGTTGACCAGGACATTAAAATCCGATTTGCACGGAAAAGCGTGTCGGAGCCAATGTCTTCAAAACTCAGCAAATTATATGTCAACGAGTCCAGAATGACGATACGAACTCAACGGTATATCCGGAATTGGATTCCGATGAGCCGAACTCAAAATGATCCGTTGACCCGGATATTGGTATCCGACTTGCACCGAAATGTGTACCGGAACCAATGTCCACTAAAACCTAGCAAATTATATGTCAACGAGTCCAGAATGACGATACGAACCCAACGGTATATCCGGAATTGGATTCCGATGAGTCGATCTCAAAGTGACCCGTTGACCCAGAAAGTTGGACCCGCTTTGCACCGAAATGCGTGCCAGGGCCCACGTTCTCCAAATTAAGCAAACTTTATATGAAAACATGCCAGAACGACGCCACGAGTCTAATGGTGGTGTCAGAAATTGAATCCGGAGTCCCGGGTTCAAAAATGGAATTTTACAAGTGCAACACTAAGAATTCGAACGGCCAACTTTGGCGTCGAATTCGACCGACCTAACATGCTCAAACTGAAATGAAATCTAAAGGGGGCAGGAAGAGGGTTATACCAGCTGTGCACCGGAACTGGTGGCGTGCGAAACGGAGTTGCGACGACGAAGATACGAACCCGCGAAGTTGGCGTTGCGAAACTGTCCAAAAACAGTTCAATTTAAAACGTCAACTTGGTGGCCAGTTTTGATGTATCAAACGACGAAATTAACGGGTGAAATTTGACAGAGGTGAAGAGGGATATACCGAGATTGAGACGGAGCAAGGAGTTCGCCGATCCAACGGTCGGATCTCCCAGAAAACGTGCGCGAAGTCGCTGTCCAAAATGCACCGCGCGCGTCGACGGAATCCCAGGAAAAATGCACGAATCGCCTCGACGGCGCGTCCCGGAGGACGTTGGCCGCCACAGGGTGGTGCGCCCGGCCAAGGAGGCCACGGGGGACCACGCGACGGCCAGCCACGGCGGCCTGCGGCGGCGGCGGCCCAGCGGCGCGGGGTGGTTGCGGTGGTGGATGTGGTGGTGGTGTTGTGGATGATGATGATAATGGTGGTGGTGTGGTGATGGGTAGGAGGAGGAAAAGAAGAAGAAAAATAATGGTGGTGATGGTGTTGGAGTATGAAGAAGAAGAAGAAATAAGGAGTGAAGAAGAATAAGAAGAAAGAATGGGGGGGCTGCTCGTGTACACGTGAAGGAGGGGGTGCTGATGATGTGAAGAGGGAGAGGGATGTGATGGTGTGGGGAGTTAATGAGGAGAGAGGGAGGAAGATATTAATTTGTGTGTGGATATTAAGGGAGGAGAGAGAGGGTAATAGAATAGAGAGAGATGGGGAGGGTGTAGTCGGCTGCTCATGGGGAGAGGGGTGAGGTAGTGAGGTGTGTTGGTGTTTTAAGGAGAGAGTGAAAAGAGAGTTACATTATATATATATGTATATATATATATATATATATATATATATATATATATAAAAGAGAGAGGTAGAGATATTTTATAAAATAAAAGAATTATATTTTTCGAGTAGGCAAAAATGGGAAAACACCAGTGGGGTGTATGGGCAGTCATGACAGGGCCCACACTAAACTGGGTTGGGCGTTGGGCCAAGTTTGGACAAGGTCGAAGCCAAGATTTAAATAAATTTATAAATTAAACCAAATTAAATCATGGATGAAATAGGAGCACAAGGGGGATCGAAATTGTGGCACACAAGTGGCACCGGCATAGTTTACTCAAAACAGGCCAGGGCCATATATTGGGTCGACTAGATTGGACCGATGTCGGGCCCGGAAATTAAATTGGAAGTTAAATCACAATTTACGGTAAATAATAAATTGGTCTAATATTGACCCGAACTTGCGCGAAGCAAAAAGAGCACAAGGAGACGAGTTCAAGTGGGACATGATATATCAAAATGAAGATAATCTCGTCTACTACAAACTCCAAGAAGGAAGTTTCCAGAGACTGGCATCCCTGATGCTCTAGAATTCCAAGTCACGATAAAGAGCATTAAATTAAATAATAATCAAATAATAATATTTATTCAAAATAATTGATTTATAAAAAAAAAAAAAAATAAGCCCTAAATTCAGGGGCTTACACGTGTCGCTCTAGAAGATATGAAGGCAAAGGAGGTGAAACAATTTGCACTATTTAGAGGCATTAAGTTAAAGTAGCATTTACTTACTACTATAGTTTTTCACATTAATTAATAATTCCTTAACTAATGAATACATGTTGTAGATTATTTGGGATCCATATCGGAATATGCAAAATACTACTCGTGCTGTGCAACCGGTTGCACTATTTAGAGGCCCGATATTTTGTCATGAAACTAAGGAGCCTCACATCCCAGACCGAGTGCTTCGTCAGTTTGGTTACGTACAAACTATCCCTAGCTCTTTAAAATTGAGGACTGCTGCCAAAGGGAAGAATGTAAGGACTTATGTCCCGTCGTACTACCCTTGGGGTTCTTTGTTTTTCACTGAGTGGCAACGTCATGTTGTCGGTAAAACCATACGAACTCCGGCGGTGGAGATGTGGGATTGTAGTGAGGATTATATGGAGTATTACGTGGATGCCGGACATAGTATGTTGTTGAATCCTGATAAGCGAAGTGCTAAAGTACCGGTAGCAGCCCCTCTACCATCTAAGTCAGTACTATATGATGCACTGCAGAAGATGGTAAGTGTCAGTAACCCAGTCAGTACTAGGTAAAGTGTCGGTACCTAAATTTATAATTTTTATTCATGCATGCAGACTTCGAAAGTTAAGAAGTTAGGAAAAAGTTTGATCATGTGCAAGGACGAGAATTACAAAGATGTTGGCCTGCAGATGCAAAACATCACAGATGATTATCCATTTTTCGAAGATGAGCGACGCACGAAGATGCGTCATGACCAAGAATGACTCTGTGATTTATAACACTTGACTGACTATGTGATTTGTATCTTAATACTCTGTAATCACTTGACTGACTATGTGATTGACTCTGTGACTATGTGACTGACTCTGTGACTATGTGACTGACTATGTGACTATGTGACTTATGTGACTGACTATGTGACTATGTGACTTATTGAGCCTCAAGTGGCCTGAGTATCATTATTGACTAACAGCATGGACTGCCCAGTTCCTGGGCAGTCCAACTCACAGCAAGTATTGAGTTGGACTGCCCAGTTTCCTGGCAGTCCACATGTCCACATATTAATGTGGACTGCCAGGAAACTGGACAGTCCAAGTCAATACTTGGACTGCCAGAAAACTGGGCAGTCCAACTCACAGCACGTTCTGAGTTGGACTGTCCAGTTTTCTGGCAGTCCACATTAAATAAGTGGACTGCCAGGAAACTGGGCAGTCCAACTCAATACTTGCTGTGAGTTGGACTGCCCAGGAACTGGGCAGTCCATGCTGATACTCAGTCAATAATGATACTAACTATGTGATACTTGCAACATTCTTCTATACAACATGATACTCATCAATACTTGCAACATTCTTCTATACAAAATGATACAAAATGTTACGAAATGTGATATATTGCAACATTCTTCTATACAAAATGTTACAAAATGTGATATATTGCAACGGTCTTCTATACAAAATGTTACAAAATGTGATATATTGCAACATTCTTCTATACATCAGTTAATTAATACATCGTAGTGTCCCTACGGCCTTGGTGTAGGTTCCACGTAATTCGTGATCTTCTTGTAAGCATTTATAGCATCGGTGTATGGTGTTATCCAGGCGATCGATTCTTCCGGAGCATGTTTATACCAAACTGACACAGGGGGAGGAATAGGAGAGTGATCGATCAACCGCGGGATAACGAAGTAATTTTTGTCGAGTTCAATGGTATGTAGATTGGATATAATGTAGTCCGTGGGAGGAGCGCACATTGGAAAGAATGTATTGTTGATGTCCTGGGAAAGAACGATAATTGGTATCTTGTACTTGTTAGCGAATAGATATGCAACAGATGGTACGTCCAAGTAATGTTCTGGTCCAGTGGTCTGGGTATCGCACGGAATGCTTGTCAACAATTCTCCAACATCTTCTTGGCCAAGTATTTTGCTGTAGAATGGAAGACGAGACATCAACTCAGAATATAGCTCTGCTCTGACTTGTCTCCATCCGTCTTTGGGGGGGTAGCCTAGATGTCGTGCAAGCACATGAAATCCACAATGTCCGTCTTTCGGTACATCATCTATAGACCAAATATATTCCCGTATGGCGGGCAAAAAAGCACCAATGTACACATCAAGCGCTGTAACAACACTATTTTTCTGCATCTTTCTGTGAGTAGGGAGCTTGTTCATCCTCTTCGGATTGACTACACTTTCCACGCTTCTTTCAATATGCTCAAAGAGTGAGGGTTCTCGCTTAGTATCCTGGAGCTTCTTCTTATGTGTTCTTTTTGGTGGTCTACCCTTCGGAGCAATGACAATAGATGGCTCATGTAGACGACTACTTACCGGATTGGCAAGTTCTTGGATTTTAAGCTCAATAGACCTCCTCTCAGGTTTTAGTGCGGCACACCATCTTGCATGAAGAAGTTTCATCTGTGGCATGGAAAAGAAATCATCATGAATGTCCACTATAGGCATGATCGACAGCTGTCTCCAACGTTGATCAACGACCACTATTGGAATAGGTCTACATTGACGTCGATATTCGTTGATCTCGTGTGCACAAGGGAGGCCGAGAGAAGTACGATATGTACAACCACATACTTCGGTATCGAACCCGACTGAATTCGCACGACCAATCTCAGGAAGTAGTAAATTTAATGCAGAGTGGGACACTACATGGATTAAATCAGACAAGAGATGTTCTTTCTTATGTTGGTGCATCACAATATTGAGGCTCATCTCAAATGAAGCCTTTATCTCGTTCACGGTCGAATTGGTCATTTGATTGATTGCTTCCCAAACTGACACAAAACCCCCGACCGATAAACGAAGATGTCTTTTCAGTCTTGAATGTGATCCTTCGGCACGATTGGTAGTGGTCGTTGTAGTGCCCCGCTCCCGTTGGGGCGAAGCACTATGTAATAGGCTCGTGCCAAGTCAGACATGGTCGGGAACATAGATGGCTAGTCTGACTCGGCGACGAGTTTGGATACAAAAACCATGGCATCAATAAAATCGATTTGGACGTGTGATATGAGTACCGTTCCAACTAATGGATCGACTACTGTTGGAATAAGTCCTAGATGCGGTAGGCGGCGTCTTGGCGAAGGAACTCTAAAGGGAGCGACGCAACCCGTCTGCCGTTGGTTTTATTAGTTTTCTTGGCTTTCTGAACGTATTGTTGCGTGGATTTGATAGTGTGCTTTCGCGTCGATTTCTGAATGCATCCTTGAGAATTTCGAAGGAAGGATTGAAGGAAGGGTTCTAATTCGATGCTCGTGCCATTGCAGGAGTTCGTGTAACTGACGCTTGACCGTCGCGAAGCGTTCTCCTACTCTCGGCACAATCTCCTTAGGTGGGTGGTTCTTCGGCCCCTTCTTTTCTACTCCTTCCCGCCAACTAAATTCTTAAAGTTCAACGTTCAAATCGATGATGCCTAACGGGATGTATGCTTGCCACTAAGATCAAGAGCTCGGGATAATATATCAACCTAGAATAGTAAACTCTGAATCGATAGGCTCACACTAAGAAAGAGATAGACTATATTTCATGCCATGCAAAACACAACTATGAAAACCTTGGTGGCGGTACATTATGCCTCGGAGAATTTGATGCCTACGGGATGCTAAATCAGAACGTACGGTTTCGGGGGAAAGGACCCTTGCGCGAGTAGGAATGATTATGTGATTTGATAATGGTTACGCTATGCAATTTACTTCATACATATATAACTGTTCATACATTCGCATGGTCAAGGACGACTTGTGCACAAGGTGAGCTTTCCTCGAGACGGTACCCGGGGCCCTGGGACCGAATCGGCCTAGGAGAAAATTATGAAAATCGTGCTTCGGCGCGAGGCATTGCGAGACCTCCAGTTAGGCTCGCTACCTGGACTGGAGGGCGCGTCGCAAGGCTACGTAATCGTCCTTCTTGGTGTCGATATCACCAATGACCGCATATAGGATAGATTGCATGCTCACCTATTGTCTTGTGCAGGTGGTAAGTATCATGTATATTTTGTGCAGGAAAGGAGCACGGCTGTGGTAAGAATGCCTTTAAATGGGTTATGTTGTTATCGTTTAAAATGTGCCTTCAATATGAACTGCAACTCATATAGTTCTAAATAGAAAGATCACTTCGTATGCCTGAATCCTTAATAAGCAGTGTCGGTTTAGACGAGTGGGTTCGTCCCATCCACTAGCAAGTGTGCTAACCCCCAACTCCCCAGGTAACGAGCGTGCTGCGGGAGCTCGAGACTAAGCTGGAGCTGAAGAACGGGAGGCGGCACGAAGCTCTCCTATTTTGAAGTATTTTGATGCCCAATTCAGACCGAAGGCTTTTGTTCAAATGTATAAAGGGGCATGAATGTATGGAACGCCGAAGATTATTTCAAGGCGTAGCTGTCGATAGCTTTCTTTTGTATTTCAAAGATGTAGCCGCAACGGCATATGTAATGTAAATATGACCTTGCACATATTTTGCAAGTTTATGAATGAAAAGCTAAGTTTCTTCCTATGCTATGTTTTCAACTCTCTGCACTGTTTAATTTCAACGCGTCGAGCCTAAAAGAAATTTCCAAGCGCACATCCTTGCCTTGTGCAAGTCTATCAAAGACTTGTACAGCATCACGTCCCGACCCGTGGGGATCGATTTATATCGAGTCAAGGCGATGGCAACCGGTTCGGCGAGTCGGGGCGTGACAAGTTGGTATCAGAGCACGGTTCACACCTCGGACCTTCCAAATGCTTTTTTTAGATGATGCCGTTGCGATTTTTCAAAAAAAAAAAAAAATTATGCTTTTCGACATATGCGGCCTGAAATAATCGTTCCATACATATAAGCCCGTAGATATTTTGAGAATACTAACGGGTTTGCTCAATTTTGTAGGAATGACGGAAAGACTGGGTGTCCCCACATTGATTAGCACCGATAGCACCGAAGGTGCGACGCCTAGCGAATCGGCCATGGAGCGACTACTACGCCTCATGGAACTCCAACAACGTCAGTCAGAGATGCAGCAACGACAGCTGCAGGAACAGATCCAGGCCCAAGTCAGCGCCCAACAAAAGCAAATGGACGCCCTGACCAGGATCGTGAGCACCATAGCGACGCAACAGAACTCGACGACCGTCATGTCCGAGGAAGAAGTGCAAGCCGAAAAGACAAAACATGTGTCTTCCTCCTCCCTGCTCAAGATGACCAAGTTTAAGAAAATGAACCCGCCGGACTTCAACGGTCGAGCAGAACCTGACGAAGTCATGGGGTGGCTAGTGAAGATTGAGAGTCTGTTCACTCTCCTCAACATCAAGGGGTCCAAGAAAGTCGGGTGCGCAGCGTTGCAGCTCAACTTGAGGACCTACGACTGGTGGGAGGCGAAGAAACAGGAACTCCAAGGGTCCAACCCCAGTGCCAAGATCTCGTGGGAGACATTCAAACGGGCCTTCCTCGAACAATACATCCTTCGTGCCCTTCGTCGACAGAAGGAAGAGGAGTTCATGTCCTTGAAGCAAGGAAACTTGTCCGTTGAAGACTACGACGCGAAGTTCGCAAAGCTAGCGAAGTTTGCCGGGGCTTTTCTGCCGAACGCAGAGGCGTGGTGCGAGCGCTTCCAGCAAGGCCTGAATGAAGATCTGCGTCGGGATGTCATGAACCAGAGATGCCAGACGTACAGGGAATCATATAACGCCGCTCTTGATATGGAGCGGGTCTTCGGTCGAACGTCGCAGAAGGGCGGATCAAGCATCCGCAACAACTTCAACAAGCGTCCTAACGACGCGGGAGGATCTGGTGCGCCAAAGCGCCAGAACACGACCGAGTATCGGGGGCCTCACCCAGGCGTACGATGCCATCGCTGCGGCAAGATGGGACATCTGGCGGTCGACTGCCGAGGGGGATGCTTCAAGTGTGGCCAGCTAGGTCACAAGGCGGTAGATTGTCGAATGGGGAGGGCGAACCAACATCCACCAAGGGACGTCCAGAGCCAGAACAGGGCGCCTCCCGCCCATGGCGCAAACGCGGTGCCCGTGAACCCACAAAATCGCCAAGGGGCGCAAGGCCGAGTCTACGCACTAACGCGGGACGAAGCCTATGCGTCCGACACTGTCGTGACAGGTATACTACTCTATAAAAATTTGCCTGCTAGAGTATTGTTCGATTCGGGTGCAACGCATAGTTTCATATCAGCCGACTTTGTAAAAGAAAATGAATTACCTATGCAACTTTTAGATATGAATCTTAGCGTTAGCACTCCATCGGGAGTAGACATGCCTGCCACTCATATTTGTAGGGACGGTTACATATGCATCGGAGGGAGGAATCTATCCTTGGAAGTTATCGTCCTCGACGTCAAGGAGTACGATATAATCCTCGGCATGGATTGGTTGGGTGCATGCCACGCAACGATTGAGTGCGCGGAGAAGAGAGTTGTGTTCCGCCTTCCGGGCGAAACCGAGTTCTCCTATTCGTGCGGAGCAGCATCAAAGTCGGCAATGGTGATATCGGCGATTTCGGCAAGGCGTATGTTGCATTCTGGGTGCAGCGAATACCTAGCATCAGTTCGAGACACAAGAACGGAGATTGCAAGCACGGCCCAGACTGAAGTCGTGGCAGAATTTCCTGATGTGTTCCCAGACGAGTTGCCAGGGATGCCGCCGGACCGAGAGATAGAATTCAGCATCGACACCTTCCCGGACACCCGACCGATATCCAAAGCACCCTATCGAATGGCGCCGGCAGAGCTGAAGGAACTGAAGGCACAACTACAAGAGTTACTGGATCGCGGATACATTCGCCCTAGTGTCTCCCCGTGGGGTGCCCCAGTGTTGTTTGTGAGGAAGAAAGATGGATCGATGCGGCTGTGCATCGATTATCGGAAACTCAACAAAGCCACGGTACGAAACAAGTACCCGTTACCGAGAATAGATGATCTGTTTGACCAGCTACAAGGGACGACGGTGTTTTCCAAGATTGATCTTCGCTCAGGCTACCATCAATTAAAGATCAAGTCCGAAGACGTGCCGAAGTCCGCCTTCCGAACCCGATATGGTCACTACGAATTTCTAGTCATGCCTTTCGGCTTGACCAACGCTCCTGCCGCGTTCATGGATCTAATGAACCGGGTGTTCCGACCGTTCATAGACAAATTTGTCGTTGTGTTCATCGACGACATTCTCATATATTCAAAGAGCAAGGACGAGCACGTGGAACACTTGAAGACGGTGCTACAGACTCTGCGTGAAAATCAACTCTACGCCAAGCTAAGCAAGTGCGAGTTCTGGATGAACAGCGTGACATTCCTTGGGCACGTTGTCTCCGCTGAAGGCGTCACGGTAGACCCAAAGAAGATTGAAGCAATAGTCGAATGGAAGCGGCCTACCTCAGCAGGCGACATCCGAAGTTTCCTCGGCTTGGCGGGCTACTATCGTAGATTTGTGAAGGATTTTGCTAAAATTGCGTCGCCTCTAACTCGCCTCACCCAGAAAGGAGTCGCATTCGAGTGGAACGACGCCTGCGAATCGAGCTTCCAAGAGTTGAAGAAACGGCTCGTCTCAGCGCCGATCCTTGCACTTCCGGACGGGCCAGAAGGGTTTCAGATATTTAGCGATGCATCGCGGACGGGTTTGGGATGCGTGCTTATGCAAAGGGATAAGGTGATTTCGTTTGCTTCGAGACAATTGAAGCAACACGAGAAAAATTATCCTACGCATGATCTCGAGTTAGCGGCTATTGTGTTCGCATTGAAGCTATGGCGGCACTATCTTTATGGTGTAGCTTGTCGCATCTATACGGACCACAAAAGCCTCAAATACATCTTCATTCAACGGGACCTGAACTTACGGCAGCGACGTTGGCTCGAACTCATCAAAGACTACGATCTGACTATCGAGTACACGCCAGGTAAGGGGAACGTTGTGGCAGACGCGCTGAGTAGAATGTTTGCAGGGTGCTTGTCTATCAACCGTAACATACAGCGAGACTTGGCGGAGATGGGCATCGAACTCCGAATCCGTTACCGTGGGGCACGATTGGCCCAATTGCACCTTGAGTCGAGCCTGCACAACAAAATAAAGACCGTACAGGAGGACGACCCATTCCTGAAGAAGATGCACGAGCTGATTTCGACGGAAAAGGCGACCGACTTTGTGGTGGACGAGGGCGGAATGATGCGGATGAAGGGGAGGATATGCGTGCCGGACCATGCTGAACTTAGAAAGGAGATTCTGACGGAGGCCCATTATGCGAAGTACTCATTGCACCCCGGGAGTACCAAAATGTATAAGGACCTGCGCACGACCTTTTGGTGGCACGGCATGAAGAAAGACGTGGCGACGTTTGTGTCACAGTGTATGGCCTGTCAACGGGTGAAGGCCGAGCATCAAAGACCAGGCGGGGAGCTACAGAACCTCGACATTCCAGTATGGAAATGGAATGACATCTCTATGGATTTCATCATGGGCCTTCCGAAGACGTCGCGGGGGAATGATGCGATTTGGGTCATCGTCGATCGTTTGACCAAATCCGCTCATTTCCTCGCTATTAAAGCATCATGGAGCGTCGATCGGTTAGCTCAGATTTATCTCGACGAGATCGTCAGACTGCACGGGGTACCTGCCACAATCATTTCGGACAGAGACGGGCGATTCCTATCACGTTTCTGGACGAGTCTACAGGCGGCGCTGGGCACTAAGTTGAACCTTAGCTCCGCGTACCACCCGCAAACCGATGGCCAGACAGAAAGAGTAAATCAGATCCTAGAGGATATGCTACGTCTGTGCGCGATAGATTTGAAGACTAGCTGGGACACGCACTTGCCGCTCGCGGAATTCGCATACAACAACAGTTACCAATCGAGCATCCAGATGGCCCCCTACGAGGCGCTTTACGGGAGGAAGTGCCGATCTCCGATTTGCTGGGACGAAGTCGGGGAGCGACAGGTGCTCGGGCCAGAACTAGTCGAACAAGCCGTCGAGAAGGTCCGTATGATTCGAGATAGGCTTCGCATTGCTCAGAGTCGACAAAAGAGTTATGCAGATACTCGTCGACGACCATTAGAGTTCTCGGTTGGGGACCATGTGTTTCTGAAGGTGACGCCGATGCGGGGCGTCATGCGATTCGGGGTAAAAGGCAAGCTGAGTCCGAGATTCGTAGGGCCCTTCGAGATCCTCGAAAGAGTGGCGACCGTTGCTTACCGGATCGCGCTACCTCCTGCCCTGGCCGAAGTGCACGACGTCTTCCATGTCTCCCAACTTCGGAAGTATGTGCATGACCCAAGTCATGTGGTTAGTTTTGATCAGTTGGAGCTACGCGCCGATCTATCATACTCGGAGGAGCCCGTGCAAATTTTGGACCATAAAGAAAAGATCCTGCGGAGCCGATCGATGTCCTTGGTTCGCGTACTCTGGCGTAACCATTCCGTCGAGGAGTCGACATGGGAGTTAGAGGCGGAGATGAGGGAGAAGTACCCTTCACTTTTTGCCGACGAAGGTCAGACCCTTGTTCTTAAGTTTCGGGACGAAACTTTTTCTTAGTGGTATATTATGTAGTGCCCCGCTCCCGTTGGGGCGAAGCACTATGTAATAGGCTCGTGCCAAGTCAGACATGGTCGGGAACATAGATGGCTAGTCTGACTCGGCGACGAGTTTGGATACAAAAACCATGGCATCAATAAAATCGATTTGGACGTGTGATATGAGTACCGTTCCAACTAATGGATCGACTACTGTTGGAATAAGTCCTAGATGCGGTAGGCGGCGTCTTGGCGAAGGAACTCTAAAGGGAGCGACGCAACCCGTCTGCCGTTGGTTTTATTGGTTTTCTTGGCTTTCTGAACGTATTGTTGCGTGGATTTGATAGTGTGCTTTCGCGTCGATTTCTGAATGCGTCCTTGAGAATTTCGAAGGAAGGATTGAAGGAAGGGTTCTAATTCGATGCTCGTGCCATTGCAGGAGTTCGTGTAACTGACGCTTGACCGTCGCGAAGCGTTCTCCTACTCTCGGCGCAATCTCCTTAGGTGGGTGGTTCTTCGGCCCCTTCTTTTCTACTCCTTCCCGCCAACTAAATTCTTAAAGTTCAACGTTCAAATCGATGATGCTAACGGGATGTATGCTTGCCACTAAGATCAAGAGCTCGGGATAATATATCAACCTAGAATAGTAAACTCTGAATCGATAGGTTCACACTAAGAAAGAGATAGACTATATTTCATGCCATGCAAAACACAACTATGAAAACCTTGGTGGCGGTACATTATGCCTCGGAGAATTTGGTGCCTACGGGATGCTAAATCAGAACGTACGGTTTCGGGGGAAAGGACCCTTGCGCGAGTAGGAATGATTATGTGATTTGATAATGGTTACGCTATGCAATTTACTTCATACATATATAACTGTTCATACATTCGCATGGTCAAGGACGACTTGTGCACAAGGTGAGCTTTCCTCGAGACGGTACCCGGGGCCCTGGGACCGAATCGGCCTAGGAGAAAATTATGAAAATCGTGCTTCGGCGCGAGGCATTGCGAGACCTCCAGTTAGGCTCGCTACCTGGACTGGAGGGCGCGTCGCAAGGCTACGTAATCGTCCTTCTTGGTGTCGATATCACCAATGACCGCATATAGGATAGATTGCATGCTCACCTATTGTCTTGTGCAGGTGATAAGTATCATGTATATTTTGTGCAGGAAAGGAGCACGGCCGTGGTAAGAATGCCTTTAAATGGGTTATGTTGTTATCGTTTAAAATGTGCCTTCAATATGAACTGCAACTCATATAGTTCTAAATAGAAAGATCACTTCGTATGCCTGAATCCTTAATAAGCAGTGTCGGTTTAGACGAGTGGGTTCGTCCCATCCACTAGCAAGTGTGCTAACCCCCAACTCCCCAGGTAACGAGCGTGCTGCGGGAGCTCGAGACTAAGCTGGAGCTGAAGAACGGGAGGCGGCACGAAGCTCTCCTATTTTGAAGTATTTTGATGCCCAATTCAGACCGAAGGCTTTTGTTCAAATGTATAAAGGGGCATGAATGTATGGAACGCCGAAGATTATTTCAAGGCGTAGCTGTCGATAGCTTTCTTTTGTATTTCAAAGATGTAGCCGCAACGGCATATGTAATGTAAATATGACCTTGCACATATTTTGCAAGTTTATGAATGAAAAGCTAAGTTTCTTCCTATGCTATGTTTTCAACTCTCTGCACTGTTTAATTTCAACGCGTCGAGCCTAAAAGAAATTTCCAAGCGCACATCCTTGCCTTGTGCAAGTCTATCAAAGACTTGTACGGCATCACGTCCCGACCCGTGGGGATCGATTTATATCGAGTCAAGGCGATGGCAACCGGTTCGGCGAGTCGGGGCGTGACAGTCGTGCCGTAATGTTTCACCGTATTCGTCCACGCCAAGACAAAATTTTCTTTATGTGGATCAAGCCATGTGTATTTGATATAAGATATACATGCCGGGTTGCTCTTTTCCCAATGCTCTTTGAAGATGTACCATGCTGCGTCGAAAGTTTCCTTATGTCACGACCCGCACCCACTGTAAGGGCACGAGTACGTAACAGCGCCCAGCCTCCGCCGCAGTGTCGGCGGTAGAACGATGTTCTAGGTCATGAACATAACTAACACAATATGAAATACTCTCCAACTGGAGGCCAAGTCACAGAAGGTACAACTCAATCACAATCTAGAGGTAGAATATAGCACGATGGAATAGATAAAAAAATTCTCAAAACTGAGGTACAAACAGAAGTGAAATAGATCAAAGTTAACAAACACAAATCTCAATATCTCCATAATAATACAACTCTGAAATCAAAGACAACAACTAACATGAAAAGAAAGAACAGTCTAAACTATCTACACTATGCATGGGTATCATCCTCAGCAGCTGCCTGAACCTCCCAAGGGTCCAGGTCGCGAGTGTCATCTAGGCAAGCTCCATAGAAAGGGGTACAGGGTTCCTCATCATCCTCTGTAAAATTTTCAACAGGTCCAGTCAGGACGGGAGCGAGCACAATACATCTCACGCAGATCATAACAGGTTAGAAAATATAAACATACAAGAGAGTACGATACATAAAAATTGAAAGAATGTACATGATGTAAAAGAGAGAACTGTAATGGAAATATCTACTATAAGTAGAGAACTATCAGTGACTAGTGATGTAGAGTACAAAGTCGACATGTGAACGGCTGGATTTGCACATGAATATACTAAAGAGGCGCACATGGTTATACTACTTTGGAATTATTCACATGACTATTTATACTCCCCCATATCCCAATCAATACACAAGGATCCAGACAAGTTATGTTACATACATGATTTTCACATAAAAGTCCATAGATGGGTGTACATGAAGTATACATGAGGGCTCAGAACTAGGGGTGAGCATTATTCGGTTTTGAACCGAAAATCGAACCGAACCGAATAAGAGATTCGGTTCGGTTTTAAAAAAAATCGGTTAGGTTTCGGTTTTGAAAATACTAAATTTTCTTATTCGGTTTCGGTTTTGGGTTTCGGTTTCGGTCCAAAACCGAAAACCGAATAAGAAAATTTAGTTTATATATATATATATATATATATATATATATATATATATGTATTAATTGTAGGTATATACTAAATATATATAGGTATATACTATAGGTATATAATAAATATATCTAGGTATATTTAGTTATTATATATATTAACAAAAAAAACACAAATAAACCCAAAAACCGAATAAACCGAAAATCGAACCGATTTAATTCGGTTCGGTTCGGTTATTGACCAATTCGGTTCGGTTTCGGTTTTGCTTATTCGGTTTCGGTCCAATTCGGTTCGGTTTCGGTTTTGCTTATTCGGTTTCGGTCCAATTCGGTTTTCGGTTATTCGGTTCGGTTGGAACCGAATAAACCGAATACTCACCCCTACTCAGAACTGAGTGCACATGAATTTCACATGAAGGCCCATGAAGGGGTACACATGAAGTATAGGTTATACATGAGAAACATGACCGAACATGAGAGCACATGAGAGTACACGAGCGTGCATGAACGAACATGAAACACATGAGAAACATGAATAACATGAGAGCGAGGAATACATGATGTACATGAAACACATGACATGAAGTATCCAATGCTCCCGAGGGGGATAACATCTCATGTAGGGATCCATATAGTACTAATCCGTGATAATATCGTGACAGCATCAAATAAGGTAAACTAGAGCAGGAATATAATTCTAAGCAAGTTATGAAATGATCAGAGAATGTACTTGCCTGGTATCTGAATATCTGTGAGAATATACTGCCCGAGATGAGGTATCTGACTCCTATTTAGAGCAACACAAGTCAAGACATATACAGGGGATGATAGATGAAATGTACAATGCATCTGCATGCTGTCTAGGTCAAACTAGGCTAAAGTCAACACTTGGTCAACTCTAGTCAACCACACTAGTCAAACTAGGTCAAGTCCTAGCCCAAACAAATCTAACAAGTCTCACTAGGCCTAACCAAGCCTATACTATGCAATTAAGGCTAGACACAAGCAAGGCAAGCAATGTGAACCACACCAAGGCATATATATACATACTATATTGTATTGCCTACATTCATGCATCCATACTATACATCTATACATTCATTCATATATGCCTACATTGCCTATATACCAATACATTAGATCATGACTATGCATACATAGGCAAGGGTTAGTGTCAATATCAAGTGTAAAGGGTGTGTGTCTCTGTGATATGTGTATGGGTGTAACAAGGCCATGGGGTTAGTCTACATCATGACATTGCATTCATTTAGTCGTGACATGGCATACAACTTAACATTACATTGTATTTATATATATACATATTCACATAGAGAAGGGAAAGGGGGTGACATGTAGGTCAATTTAAGTGGTTTGCCCACATTGCATATAATACATTCATTCTAATTATATGGACAATATGCATATCTATATTACATTTTATATATCACACTAGGTTATATATTATATATATATATTTATACGCATACATATATAGAAGATAGGGTGTCATGTTATATGTGTGTGTATCCAGTTTTCAGTGGATAGAAGGTTCAGAATTGTGTGTGTGTGTGTAAACATTGTTCTCAGGTTAGGCAATCAGTTGAATGAGTGGCAATGTGTATACATGACAGGGTATTAAATCTCAGTAAAGTACAGTGAACACACAGTGTATAATACATAGAAATTAATGTAAAATTTCTCAGGAAACAGGGTGTATGCCTAAAACAGTGTATGCATACAGTTTCCAATTAAAATTCGAAACCCCATTAACAATACAACCCATAAACCCTATTGCAACTTAAAATCAGATGAATTTAGGGAGTCAATCATTGAAATTGAACTAACTAAATTCAGGAAGGCAGTTGGGAATTCTCAGGTAAGAACAGTGTACATATTAACATTGTATCAGTTAACAATTCAAATGCCCAAATGAAAATCAAAAACTGAATTCCCATGCTAATATAAACCCCTAATATGTTGGTTAATTCTCAGATATGCATAGTGTGAACAACATCACAATTCAAATCAATCAAAACAGTTTAACACATTCGAATTCTCAGAATTCAACACACTGTACATTGTATCAGAAATCAGTGGGGATTTTACAAATTCGAATTAAAAACAACTTAATAATTGAATTGAAAGGTTGGTAATTGAAGTACTACATGTGTTTGTGTCGTGGGGGTGTCCCAGTGTCCAAAAATTGGACACAAATGTGTCCAAATCATTTCCACACACGAGCACTGGAACTATGCACTGGCAGCGTCGTGCACGCGTGTCGAGGGTTCGTGCACACGACACGAGTCGATTCATGACACGTGCTCGTGTCCCCATGTTCGCCCAACATAGGGCAACATGTTCGTGTCCCTGACACGTCACCACGACGTGTCCACGAGGGACACGAAGCCCGTGTCAGTGAGGGTCTGTACGATAGTGCGCGTGTGTGTAAAATTAGTGCGGGTGAGATTTCTCCCAATCTACCCGATAATATACCCTGAAATTTTGTCAGTGTGGTGTCAGACACGTGGCCTAGGTGTCCACAAAATTTCGTGTCAAGATGTGCTGTGTCATGTCCGCTACAGTGCCCGAGCAGCAGGGCACTGTGCGCAGCCTGCTGCGTGCGTGTTCGTGTCCTCGTGCTGACACGACACGACACTAAAACCAACTCAGTGCAACACGAAATCAAACACGACACATAGCACTACAAATTCAATCAATTACATTTCAAAAATAGTGAAATAATCATGAGTGTGGCATTTCATCAAACACTTACACCTACACATTGACAAGTGTCCGATACGGACACCAAACGAACACGATTTTTAACCAAACTTTAGGGACAGCTAAGGGACACCTAGATCTAGGCTAGGATGCAAAGAAATCAGAATATTAGCACAATTTGTGGAGTTTTACCTATAGGTGCCAATAGCAAGAAAAGTTCCAAATTAGAGTGTTCCTCCTTGCTAGCTCGGATCCCCAAATGGCTCAAAATCTGGGATTACTCCCCATAAACAGAAAATATGAGAGTATTAGGCTCTAATGCAAGAAACTAGAGTTAAAAAGAAATTAAAATGGGAAATCTATGGATTGGGAAAGATTAGCCATACCTTTCTTTTTCCTATGTGTTCATTCAATACAAAAGAGGCAAGAACTAAATGAGGAGAATATTTATAGGGAGGGGAGCCCTAGTGGCTGGTCATAATGAATGAAATTAGGGTTAGGGTTTCAAGTCATGGGCTATGGGCCAAGTTTCATAAGTCATGGAATTAAATCATAATTCATAAGTCATGAGCCTATTCATTATTCCTCATATTTCAAACTAGATTCTAAATGACTAAACTAGGGTTGACTTAAGTTAGACTAGGGTCACACCATGCTAATCAAGTCACAATAACCAGGGTCAACATCTAGGTTAGTCTCTTAAGTCACAACTAGTAAAAGTCAAAATTAACAATCATCAATCAAATAAATAAATCAATAATTCTAGTAAGTCAAAATGACCAAATTATCCCTAGGCTAAAAATGATAAATAGATATCACAATCACATGGTTAGGCTCTAGGTCAGGCAGTCTCTAGGGTTTCACTAGCTGCACATCAAAATCACAAGTCATGATTTTTAAATAGTTTTAAAATGATTAAAAATCACCAAAAATTATATCACGATTTAAATATCATAATTAAATAATTAAAATCACAAAATTTCAAAATTACCGTCATTTAGAAAACTGGGTGTTACACCTTAGTACTTGCTCGCCATACTAGGGTCCAATCTCTGTAGAATTCTTCGAAGCGTTCCATGTCGACTTTGCCATCTACTTTCTCGAACTTTATCTTGCATTGTGCTTGAATATTTCGATTTACATGCCAAGTGCATAATAATCTACGAGCATGAGGAAATACGATATCAATAGCATTCATCAATGCATATTCCCGGTCGGTGACAAAAACAGACGGCTCTCTCTGTCCAGTGTAAAGTGACTTCAACTTTTCCAAAGCCCATGTATAGTCCTCTACTGTTTCGTTCTTCATGAAACAAAAGGCAACTTAAAATGTTTTACCGGTAGAAGTGAACCCGACAATGTGAAAAAGAGGCATCTTGAATTTATTAGTCTTGTACGTGCAATCAACAACCAAGACATCAGCGAAGGACCATGCCAATTGTGTGCAATCCGGATGGGACCAAAACATAGAAATGACTTCATTGCTCTGCGGAAGTCTTCTACGGTATTCCACGTAATGATTTTCGGCAAGTACCTTCAACACTTGCAGCATCGTCATTCTTCCTTTTAGAGTATTTGTTCTCGACCTAGCTAGTGCATTGTATATTGTCCTCAAACTGGACTTGTTCTTATCATTCTTCTCACGCATCACGGAATAAATTTCTTTAGGACCAACTCCGGAAGTTGACAATTCTTTAACTAACTTTTTCTCATCGTCGTTCAATCTTCCAGCGTAGGGATGACCAACAAGCGTGTCCGACACAGGATGATTGTGCATCACATTCCTCACCACAACTGTCCACTTCTCGTCTTTTTTGCACCCCGACACTAACTTGAATGGACAACCACATTTCCTTGTCCTTGCCGCTTTCTTCTGAGATTTTATTAGGAGAAGTTCATCTTTTTTACGATGATCCCTATACTGCCCACCTCTTTCATAACCAAGATTTACAGTTTTTCGATTCGGCCGGTGCCGTAACGACCTTGAAATGACAAGGATTGTGTTCGATCGCCTTCCAACTTCTCTGCACCATTCTAATGCTTCGTCGTAAGATTCAAAAACCATATCCGTCTAGAATATATTCCTCAAATCAAGGCACATAGGAGATGGGGTGCCCTACAATAAATTTTCGAATTTTTTTATAACTAAATCAACGACAACTGCAAAGACAATATCCAATTCATGACTCACATTGCAGTTAAACTAGACTTCCACAAATTCTGACAGTCCTAAGTGGTTGATGGACTGCCAGAAAGTGTGGCAGTCAAGTTGTTCATACGCTATTCAACTGGACTGTCACACTTTCTGGCAGTCCATAGTACTTTATGGACTGCCAGTAAGTGTGGCAGTCCAGTTGTTCATACGCTATTCAACTGGACTGCCACACTTTCTGGCAGTCCATAGTACTTTATGGACTGCCAGGAAGTGTGGCAGTCCAGTGGAGCAGAAGATTAACTTCTGGACTGCCGCACTCTCTGGAAGTCCACCAAGTACATGGGACTGCCTGAATGTGTGGCAGTCCAAATGTCGACTACGAATTGTTGTATGTAGGTAGGTCGGGGACCTACCGAGAGTTCTTCGGAGAGAATGTTGTGTTCTTCGGAAGCACCAGACTGATCGATTGCTACATTTGACGTTCCTATTTCTTCCATATTTTCTACATTATGATAAAACCTTCAATAATTAGGAATGAACAAATTTTTAAACAAATAGTGCCATCTAGTAGTCGAAAACATACCGAGTACTAGGAATATTCGTTGATAATTATTCTACGTTTCAAGACAAGAATATTGAGTGGGAGACAAGAAGAATATTCTAGGGTTCTTGGAAAAGTGGAAATGGAACTTTGGAGAAGAAGAAGCCAAAAGGGGAAATTTTTCTTTTTCACTTTTATACTAGAAAGTGGGATAGCCATGATCACTTTTCTTCAATGGCAAACTTGTAGATAAACCAAACTTCAAAATGGACTAGCCATGATAAGGTTTGGATGTGCCCATATAATTAGCCTAAAAAAGTGGACATAAATCACAATTTACAACATCCCAGGATTAAAAAATGAAAGAAAAATTATCGACACAAATGGGATGAGATGAGTGATACCTAACTGCCATTTTCTATAGTTTGATGATCTAAAGTCTCTGTTTGTTTGCAACAAGTGAGATTTACTAAAGTCTGTGTTTGTTTTTGTGTAGTTCATGCTGTTCTGACGTCAAATTTGAGCATCTCCAGGTCAACAATCACAAGGTATGAAACTATGCATTGGTCACAGATCGAAACATTTGTTACTCCAATTATTGTTAAACTGCACATATTTACAAGAACTCCATATAAAATTCTTGAATTTGGTTCAATTTACATAATGGATGGATTGTTCCGGACATGTAAAACGTGTAATATTTCAGTACCAACTATTTCTCAACTCGTTCTTCATTAGAAATAACACAGCTTCTGTGAAGCCAGCAGCAGTAGTTGGTCTTATTGAAAGTCCCGAAAGAATCGGCAACAGTCCTGATCCAGGAAAACCATCTTTTATTATTGCGCCTTTTGTGTCTTCCACTTCTCCTTTCTAGTTGATCTCTTAAGCATAAATGAATTGAAGTTTCTGATACCTACGGCCACTCTTGACCACCCTGTATTCGTCTCCGTGCAAAAATCCCGTGTTCACTTACGCTGCCTCCCGACAACCCTCTAACCCATTGCCAGAAATGCTGTCTACTGCCTGTCCGCAGAGGCCCAGAGCTCGAATACCTTCGAAAAGAACCAGAATCATCCCTCGTAAACCCTGCTGAAATGCTGTACATATCAGATGTAGAAGCCACCGTCTCTTCGTCCAAATCCAACCTTCTACTACAGGTCCTTATTTCTGAGTCTTGAAGACACAACTCCTCTTGACTGCAGCAAACCAAACTGTGATGCTCGCTGCACACTAGTTTCAAGGCCTGGACTACTTCGCCCATAAATGGCCGTTGCGAGACTTCTGGCTGAATACACATCGAAGCGATGGCTGCTACCTTTGCCAAATTGTCAAATGGGAAGTTTGTACCGAGTGATGGATCTACCATGACCTCTAAGCCTTCCTTGCTCGTGAGCAGTGGACGAGCCCATGTAACTAGATTTTCTTGGCCTACAGGTCTCAGCATATCCACAGGCTTTCTTCCAGTTAGCAGCTCAAGAAGGACAACACCGTAGCTATAAACATCACTTTTCACTAGGAGATGCCCCGTCATGGCATATTCAGGTGCCACATAACTAATATGAGAAAAGAAGGGCACACACTACATATTATTTGAAGAAATAATAGTGAACTGTTGTTACCAAATGAAGTGAGAGAGAGAGAGAGAGCTTCATACCCGAAAGTTCCCATAACACGGGTCGAGATATGCTCATTCTCCTCTCCTAAAGCTGTTCTTGCCAGGCCAAAATCACATAGTTTGGGTGTAAAATCGTGTTCTAACAAGATGTTACTGGATTTGAAATCCCGATGTATGACACGAGGGTTTGAATCTTCATGCAGATAGGCTAGACAGCGAGCTGCACCAAGAGCAATCTTCATTCGAGAATCCCAATCAAGTGGTGCCATCCCCTTGTCTGTTCCTAAGCAGGGAAATAAGGATCAAAACTTTTTTTGCTAAAAAGAGGTAAGTGAAGATAGTAAGAGCAAATTAGGTATTATTCCTAACTGAAAGTTGAAGCCTGTAACTCAAGCAATGTACTGTTGGACTTACTTTGCAAATGAGATTCTACGCTACCATTTGGAACAAGTTCATAGATTAGGCAGCGAATACACTCTTCTGTGCATACACCGATAAGCTTGACCAAGTTCCTGTGATGCAAGCGGCTAAGCATCTCAACCTCTGCCAAGAATTCCCTCACTCCCTGCTGGTCATCTCTTTTCAGAACCTTCACAGCCACACGGGCCCCATCTTCGAGAGTACCTTCATAGACGAGCCCAAAGCCACCTTCTCCAATTATTCTTGCATCATCAAAGTTGTTTGTAGCTCTTACTAGCTCGGATAAAGTGAATGTTTTCATCGATCCTATAAATGTCGCAATGCTAGAGCTCAATGAATCTGATCCTGAACTCAACTTACTTCCGAATCTAGAGAATCCAGTCCCTGCAAAATGAAGATACATTATAGAAGCCAAATTGATCCTAGTTACCAATAGAATTGTAAGAAAAACAAGCATTTTGAAATCCAGATGTCCCGACTTCTTTTGCAGTCAAGCAGCACATGACAGTTCAAGTTATTTTTCACTAACATAGCAATAATATAGATAGTGTAAGCATCCATATACCATCATTCAAATATATAGAGAAGTTCAGTAACAGGGTGTCTATATGGAAATTCCAAAGTGACAATTGGCAGGCATGATTAGAAAGGATCACAGATAGAGAGTTGGAGACTTGGATGAGATAAAACTCAAAGAATTTTACTAAACGCCCATAAATGAAGATCACAAGTCACAACGCCCACAGTCCACAACATAGTTACATAAACACAAGAAAACCAAAAAACTTTCATTCATATTGTACAAATTTAAAAGAAACCCCGAAACTTTTTGAAAAACCATAGAAAAGATCTAAATATATAATATAAAAGTAAAAATAACCATCCATCAGTCCTCAAGATCTGAGACACTAATCTTAACCATCTAATATTAATTGGAAATCAAGCCACATAGAGAGGCTGATATACCCAAAGATGCACCAAAGACCACATTACTAAGAATTGTGCTCGCCAAATTCGATTGATGAAGGGGGGAGTCTTGGTCAGGGCCGGCCCTGAGTTAATGGGGGCCCTAGGCAAAATTTTAAAATGGGGCCCATATATAATATAAAAAAATTGAACTAAAAAATGATACAGCCAAGGCTAGAACCTAGGACCTCTTGTGTACAAGTATAACAATCTACCACTACACTACAAATGTTTTATGATAAAAGAGGATCATATTATATATTAGTTCTATTTTCAATATAAGATTACTAATATATATATACATTTAAATTAATTTTTTTGGGCCCCCAAATTTTATGGGGCCCTGGGCGGTCGCCCTGGCCGCCCTGGGCCAGGGCCGGCCCTGGTCTTGGTCCAATTACTAATCAGAAACCAACCAAATTCTACCACAAAAAGCTTTTCAATCAAACGGATTGTTTTGTTTTTTTAAATGGTTTCCTTCAGATTGACCAAATCTTCAGTCCCATGTCATCAACTAAAAACTCAATCTTCCAAAACTACACAGAGAGAGTCGAATCCAATACATTCAAGGCACAGGAATAGTCAACATGTTACAACTGCCAAACATTTAGGCCATGTTTGGTTCACGGAATCATGGCATTAGGAAAGTAATTCCTTTCCTATGTTTGGATACCAAAGAAAATGTTTGGGAAAGGAAACTGATTCCCAAGGGAAACGAAAATTTGGGGGGGAGTGGTTCCCCCCACCCACCTAGGGATTCACTTTCCCTCCCAATTTCCTTGGCCTTTCCAAAGACCGAAAAGTAAAATGGATGGGAATTACAATTTCCCAAAGGAAAGGAAATGAACAAGGAATTGATTTCCTTTCCTTTCCGCGAACCAAACGAGGCCTGAAGGAAGTCTCCTCTGTTTACCCGGACTTCTGTAGACAAATTATTAATGAATCACATATTTAATAACCATGATCAATCCAATCAGGCAGTATCCCTAACTCATTGGAGTATGCAACTATGCATATGCTCGACAATCTATTGGATTCATTTGTTCTACAATCTAATGGTGTTATAGATATTAGTTGTACATAGAATATACATACAAGTGTATGAAAATGTCTTGTTTAAAAGAAGGGTTATTTAGTAAAAGGGTCTCATATAATATGTAATATTAGGGTTTGGGTCTCCAAATTGTCCGGCATTAGAGTTTGGGTCATTTTTCCTATTCACGTTACCAATTTTGAGTCATGTGGAGACTGACAATTTGGAGACCCAAATCCTAATATCACATATTATATGAGACCCCATTACTAAATAACCTTTAAAAGAAAACATATCTTCATAGTTACCAGCTTTTGTCGGAATGCCAAGAGTTCAATTACACAATAAACACAACCGACCATCGTATAGTTAAGCTCAGATTTTAGTTTTGTTCCTCATGCTTCAAATACGGATAATGGATATTAATTAACGGCTAACAAATTCTATAGATTATCCTTACCTGAAATCTTTGTGAAAGGAAGTAGTGGGATCTGAGAAGGCAGTGCAGCCAGGCGAGTTTGATCTCTATGTTTGAACATGAAAATCAATGCAGCACCAATACATAAAAGTAGAGCAACCACAGAAGCAACAACGGATACAGCTATTGTGGTGCCACTGTGTTTTGCTTTTGGCTGTTTCACGTCAGCTGCAAGAGGATGTATTATCATGGAGTCATTTCCGTAACCAAATGTCATTGCAGGTGCTGTAGGTGGAGATGCAGGAAGGCCTGCAAAGTACAAGAAAAAAAATATTAGCAAGCGAAAAGATCCAGTTGCCCCACAGTATTAAACTTTTTTTTTCCCATTTGTTTTATAAAATAAAAAAAGATCCTCGTTTTTTACTATGAGGGGATGTTTGGTTGCCTGGAAGTGGAAATACATGCAACATTTGTTGTAGCATTTACAACATATCAAGTTCTTGGTTTGCTGTAAATTAGTGCAGCAAATGTTGCAACAACTCTCTTTCGTTGCAGCCAAAATGGTTGCAACACTAGTTATGGCAACATTTTTACACCATTTCCTCATTCTCTCTTCAATGTCAGAAATTCATAACCAAACAATTAACTTTATATTCGCAACAATCAAGCATCCTAATTGCATCGTTGCCAACAAAGATTTGGTAAAACATTCGACATCATTTTGATGCAAGCAAGAAAACAAACCAAACAGCCCCTAAATTCGTGGTGCAGTGCACAGTGCGTGTCTGCTTTCACGAGAAGGGTTTCGTTCACTAGAAAAGCATAGACATTCCAACATTTCCACTTATTTTGTGAAGTTTCAGATAACTAACGAAATGATTGGAGGTTTCAAATTTCGATTTTGTTCAAGTCTCACAACTTAATGTCTTAGTGGGTAATTTCAATCTCCTACTTCCATGCAATATTTTTGGACTCGTTACATCTTGTTCAGATATATGCCCAGTCGTATGCCAATTCAGTAGTAGATGGTTTGGTATATCCATTAGAAAAGTAAACAGCAGTCTAGCTTACATTCTCAAAGATGCTTCACAGTAAAGAACAAGGGAAGGCAAAAAAGAAATGTTACTAACCTGGGTAGGTAACATATAATACACCACAGTCCCCAAAGAGCGATGTTTTTATGGGAACCTTCTTGTTCCACAACTTCTCATATGTTAAATATGCTGTGTTGTTGTCAAATTTTTCTCCACGTGGCACCAGATTGATAAGAACAATCGTTTTCTCTGGCTCCCCACTCGCAGCATTTGCTCCCACAACGCGGACCTGACTTTGTTCCATTAGAACCCCAGATGCAATTTCTCCAGCAAACTCAGAGACCAACGGGAAGAATGTGTATAGTGCAACGCTCACTCGAAGACCCACTTTCATTGGAAGCACGCAGGCACATGGAGACCCTGGTGGGGTATTTGTTAAAGGCTCCACACAAGTGAATAGGCTGCAATCTGCGTGAACCAAAATTTAACTGTTATCTTTTCATGTTGATGTAGACCACTAGAATGGTCTATAAATGAAAATTCAAATCATTTGGAGGCCTCTTGGTTATTCATCAAAAAGCCCCAAAATGAACAGTTATACGGTTTACAGTATTCCAAATTTACTAAGTTTTGTGTGATTATTGTATTCAAGGTCTAGATCACGATCCATGGTCCTGACTATCAAAGTTTCTTTCAAATTGCAGATCTATTCAACTCTATTTTGAACCTTTCATTCTAGAGTTACCTGATCAGTAAGCAAGCAACATCCAAACGATTTGAATATTTTCTTAAAGATTCGACTATTCAAGTGATTAAGATAAACACTAGTGGACTTTATTATTATTTTGGAACATGTAAATTGGGTACATCTTGTCCGGCGTATGCACGGGACTTTATTAAAACTCACACGCTCCATGCAGCTGTGCTCGGCATCCCGCACTCAGCACCCATCTCAATATCCTCCGCATCATCCAACTCGACGCATCCCGATTCCCGCCCATCCTCCGCTCCCTGCTCGGTCTGATCACCACCTCCAGGTCATGCAGGATCACTGCAACCTTGGTTGCGGTCTAGCAAATTTACAAGCCTGGCGACCTACGGCCTGCTACTCTCCACATGAATCCATACTGGTCTGTCTTGAAAACGCTTCGCAAATTATGCTTCCCCCTTTGATCGAACCCGTCCAGCTTGGGATCTTATGTCTCCACCTCCTTGCCACTTTAGCTAGGAGGCTTTGAATATATATATATATATATATATATATATATATATATATATATATATAGCAAATGACCTCTAGCCTAGTGGTTAAGAGAGATGCATGCGGCCCAAGTGGTCGGAGTTCGAGCCTCAGTGGAGGCGAATTCGCCACAATTACCCATTGCTTCAATATATATATATATATATATATATATATATATATATATATATATATATATTTTTTTTTTGGAAAAAGGGTAAATTTTATTCCATCATCTCAATAAGGTTACAACATAAAGATACAATCCCAACTCAGGGGGACATTACTAGTACATCCGACTCAATGTTATGGAGTATGCCCACCACTGGGGTGGATAATCCCTCATAAATGCGCCGGTTCCTCTCCCGCCAGACATGCCAAACTGACGCAGCAAGTCTCAATCTAGCACGCCTAGCCCAGCTCTGCTCCATGCCCCTGCAATCACCAATCCACTTAAGGATTCCTCTGAAATCCCGCTCCCTGCCAACCCCTCCTAAGTGTCTCCGGCACTGCTCTGCCCATATGTTCCACGCCATATGGCACTGGAAGAACAGGTGCCCAATAGACTCAGGCTCTGTCTCACACAAAACACACTTAGGGTCAGGGACAGAAACCCCGAACCGAAGCAATCTGTCCCGAGTGAGCAACCGGCCCAACACCAGTTTGTATGCAGACAGTTGCATCTTCCTGGCGAGCCCCTTCCCCCAGACAAAGTCATACTCCTCAATATCATCGAAGTGGGGGCGGACAAGGTCGTAGCAGCTGCTAAATCGGAACTCCCCAGCACCCTCCGAGCGGCCGGGAGGGGCCCACATCCATACATCAGACAGTGCCGTAGGAGTGATCTGCACCTGTCTGATCTCCTCAACTACCGTAGCAGTGAACCGGTACTCCTCAGGCCTCCATACCCCTCCACGGATGATGTGCCGACACGTCAGTCCTCTGTATGCCACGCCGTCCCTCTGGGGGCCCAGAATCTCCAGGAGAGACTGACCTGAGATCCACGGATCAAGCCAAAGATCCGTCTCCCTTCCCTCCCTCATCCTCCTCCGCAAAGCCGTCCGAAGTACAGGACGGGTCCTCAGGATATGCTTGAAAGACACAGAGAAGTTGTTGTCAATTTCACATACCCAAAAGTTTCTGCCCCGAAGATACCGACTAGTCATCCAGGCCGACCATAGAGAATCACCCTGAAGGAATCTCCATGCCAGCTTGATCCCCGCCGCCTCCCTGACAGAAACAAGAGAACGCAGACCCACACCTCCCTCTTTCCTAGGCCGACAGAGCTGCTCCCAGGAGATGGCATGTATCCCCCCATGCCAAATGAACTTGGCACAGATGCCCTCAATCTTTCTGATAGTGGCCAGCGGAACCATAATCGATTGGAGCCAGAACAGAGCAATAGCAGAAATGACTGAGCGGACCAGCTCAATACGCCCTCCAAACGATAGGCCAGCCGCCTGCCAGCCCTCAACCCTCCTCTGTGCAAAATCCACCAGGCTCTGACAGTCACGATCCTTCGCGTAGTTGACGGAAAGGGGCACCCCCAGATATTTCACCGGAAGGTCCCCCTTTTCCACCCCAAGCTCCATAGCCCGCTCCTCCTTCAAAGTGCAAGAGTTGCTGAAGTAGACTTTACTCTTGTCCCTATTCAGCCGGAGGCCCGAAAGCTGTCCGAACTCCTCCATCACTGCCGCAAGCTCCCTCATCCCTCGCATGGAAGGTCTCAACAGGACCAAAAGGTCATCTGCATAAATGAGATGAGAGACCACCGGAGAGACCCTGCTGTATATCGGTACAATCCTCTCCCGATGTACCGCGATGTCCATCAGACAGGTGAAATACTCCATCACAAGAGTGAATAAGTAGGGGGAAAGAGGGTCCCCCTGCCGAAGCCCCCTGCTGCTGCCGAAGAACCCGTAAGGGATACCCTGGATGAGGACCGAGAAGGTAGGAGAGGTGATGCACTCTCTGACTCTATCCACCCAAGTCTCGGAGAAGCCCATCGCACCCATCAAATGACAGAGGAAGTCCCTGTTGACGGTGTCGTAGGCTTTCCTCAGGTCGAGCTTCACACACGCCTTCATCCCTCCTGGCTTGTGGAACTCCCGAATCAGCTCATGAGCCAGCAGGCTATGCTCCGCAATAGACCGCCCCTTAATGAAGGCCGCCTGGTTCCGAGACACCAGACCCTGCATAACATCCTCCATCCTCCTGCACATAAGATGAGTAATTATTTTATACAAATAATTACAGCAAGCAATCGGTCGAAAGTCAGCAAGAGATGTCGTCCCCTCTTTCTTGGGCACTAGCGTCAGGAAGGTGTGGTTCAGCTCCTTCAGGAGCTTGCCCGTATCAAAGAACTCCTGAACAGCCGCAAGGACCGGGGCCTTAAGGGAATTCCAATGGCGTTTGTAGAAACCACTGGAGAACCCATCCGGCCCAGGCGCCTTGGAAGCATCAGCCTGCATCACAATCGTCTCCACCTCCTCCATCCGTATAGGGGCCATAAGAAGACTGTTGCCGTACTCCGTAATCAACGTCTTCGTAATCAACTGCGGGAAAACCGATGGATAATCCGTCTGATGATAGAGCTCAGAGTAGAACTGGACAGCCTCCTCCTGAATAGCAACCTGGTCAGTCACGAGGCGCCCGTCTCTGCCAATCAGTCTCTGGATACGGTTCCGGTGCTGTCGCGCCCGGATGACATCGTAGAAGAATTTGGTGCAACGGTCCCCATCCTTGAGCCAGGAGCATTTGGCCCGTTGGGCCGCACTAATCTCCTGCTGAAGCCTCAAGGTGTTGACCTCTGCAGCCAGACTCTTCTCTCTAGCTGCCAGCTCCCCACTCAACATGTCGCCCTGAAGCTCTGCCTGCAGGTCTCTCAGCTCCGCCTCCTTCTCCTGCAGGGAGGTCCGGGGGAGTGCCCTCACCCAGTCCCGGATGGCGCGTTTAGCGCACTTCAGCCTGTGAACCATGCTAAACTGGGCAGTGCCGTCCACCTCCTGGCCAAGTCCTCCCGCCACAGTCTCCTCATAGCCATCAGATAGGAACCAACTGTTGTCATATCGGAATGGGCGGGCTCTCCATCTGGGACTCTCCACGAAGCGCACCAGAATCGGCGAGTGGTCACTGGTCCCCGCAGGGAGCCCCTCAGCCACAGAAGAATGGAATAGGCGGAACCAGTCACTGTTCCCCAGGGCCCGATCCAGCTGGCATGCCACCCTGCTCACCTCTGCCTTGTTGTGCCAGGTCCATATGTGTCCGATCCTCTCCAGGTCCCTGAGCCCGGACTGGAGGAGACAAGACTGAAAATCAGAAAGTATCTGGTCCGGCACCGGCCTCCCCCCCAGCTTCTCTCCCCGGTATAGCGTAGCATTGAAGTCTCCCATAATAAGAAGGGGAAGATGCCGATGCCTCGCTAGTGAGCTCAGCCTGATGATGTCCTGCCACAAGGTCTCCCGACGCCTCCTGTCATTGTGCCCGTAGACGGCACCCAGTAAGAAGTGGAACCCCCCCTTGTTGGTGAAGGAGATAGCCACCAGCTGGTCAGACATGAAAACCTCCTCACCCTCCCAACTAGCTCCATTCCATCTAACCCAGATCCTCGCCATATCACAGAGACCAAGGTTGTGAAGCTGGACCCAATCCGTAGGGGTTCTACGGGTCAGAGTTTTCGCCCCCCTGATCTTAGTCTCAAGTAATATCGAGATTTCACACTGTTCCTTCCTCAGTACCTCACTAATCTCCCTCCATCTCCCCAGAGAACACCCCCCCCGTACATTCCAGGCAAGGGCCGACATCTAAATCACGGGTGGGGTCCCCTGAACATCCTCTGAAGGGGCACCCGGGGAGAGTGCAACCTCCATATTTCTGGTATCCTCATCTCTATCCCCCTGTAGAAGGAGGGGGGCCGTGGCCCCGTGTGGGTCCCCCTGCGGGGGAGGCTGTGCTAGTACTGCCACCCATTTCGGGTTGACCTGCCACACTCTCTCTGTCCCACCCTGTCCGCTGTCCTCACCATGTGCCTCCGTAGCCTGGCGCTTCCGACTGTACACCTGAATAGCAAGCGCTTCTTTGTCTCCCTGTCGCCTGTCCTCCTGTCCCATACTCCTGGTGGTCATGGTCCTCGTCCCCACATACTCAACCAACGCTCCAGCAAGATCCTCCGTCGGGAGCCCCTCACCCTCCCCCGAGATGGGGGGAGAGTCTGCCTCCATATCATCCTCCATCACGCCCACCTGGTCCACAACGGGGGAGTCATCTGCACCACCTGCCACCCGCACAGCCTCCTCCGGCACCACCTCAGAAGCTCCCCCACGTCTACACGCGCTCGGGAGATGCCCGAAGCAGGCACATGCCGGACATCTGGGGGGTACCCACTCATACTCCACCTTCTGCCAAGCGAACTGGCCAGAAGGTGCCCTGTACTTCAGCTGCTCAGGCAGGTCCGATCTGGCGTCAATCTCCACAAAGACCCGAGCATACAGCAGTCTAGACCTGAAGGTGGTGGCCTCATCCGCCTTAATCGGCTTGCCAATGAGGCTGGCAAGTCTCATAAGCAGTGGAACACTCCAGAATCGAACCGGGAACTCAGGGAAACGAACCCACACTGGCACAGCATTGAGCACCTCCTTCTCACACCTCAAGTCGGGAGTCCATTGCTTCAGAATGATGAGGCGGCCGTCAAATGTCCATGGCCCTCCCTGGAGTATCCGAGTCACATCTTCCGCCAACCCAAATTTGACGAAGTAGAAGCCGTTCTCCTTGGAGAAGAACTCCATGCTCCCCTTCGGCCGCCAGACTCTGTCCGCATATCCTCGGATCTGCCCGTAGAAGGGCTTGCTCCCCAACACGTATAGCACTAACGTGTTCTCCCAGAATGCCGTCACCTTCGCCACTTCATCGGCCGGAAAGTCGGCGCAGAGCTCACCCCCAATCTCCATAGGTGCAACGTACTCCATCGATGCCGGCGTCTTGGAGACCCCCACCTTGCAAGCATCCGCCCAGGAAACAGGCCGCGGACCCGAACTCCGAGGTGGGGACGTCGGGGGTGGCCTGGCACTCGTGCTCGCAGCAGTAACTCTCCCTCCGATAACTGGGACAGCCTTCCCAGTCGCCCCTTTCGCACGAGGCCGCCATGCAATCCTGGCTTGTCCCTCCCGATCCCCCGAGTGTGCCTGTCCCCCCGATGGCCCCGCTCTCCTGGCTATCCCCGCCCTCCTGTCTGATCCCTGCGTATAGGTTGTGCCCCTCCTAGCCTCAGGGATCTGAGGTCTTTGCCCTCCTCCGCGCCGGACCCTCCGATTCTGGACCGTAGTCCAAGCCCCCTCCTCTACCTCCAATCCCGACGATGTTCGTTGGGCGGCGAACACCATCGGGGACCCCCCGGATGTCCCCGTCGTCGAAGACCCAACGAAAGCCTTGCCCGAGAGGGGATTTCCCGCCCGCAGCCCGCCCCGTCCACCCCCCCCCCCCCGCCTGGGGGGGTCGCCGGCAGCCGCCCGCCCCCCGGGGGGAGTCGCCGGACCTCCCCGGGCCGTTTGCAGCCCGCCCGCGCACCCGCGGTTGAGTGCAGCGCTGGCCGCGCCGTTCGCCGGCGGCCCGCCGCCGCCGACCGCCCCTGGCCGGTCGCCACCGGCCGCCCCCGCCACCCCCTTCCCTTTCCCGGGGTCCGGGGGGCGGTTAGCCGCCTCCAGGCCGTGGAAACTGGATGCCCTAGCAGAGCTAGGGTTTCCTACTGTAGCCGCCGGCTTCATGTTTTCCATATTATATATATATATATATATATATATATATATATATATATATATATATATATTTTAAATATTGTCGTCATATATACATATGGTGGTTACAATTTTTTTCCTTCTCTCGCCAATATGGTATCAAATCAAATAAATAGATATCAAGGGAGGAAGGAAGGGGAGGGGGGGTTGAATGTAATAGGTGCAGATGAGGCTACAAGCCTACACCATAAGATGCATAGATAACAGGAATGTACATTGTACATATGTATATGTGCATAAATAACAAGAATATGCATTTGCCCTAGATTAATAGGTCCAAATGTACACATAATATAGTTAAGCCAGAACAAAATATCAATTACTGACTACAGCGCTTAGAAAGACTCTTTTTTTTTTTTTTAGAATGCTTAGAATAAAATATTATATCGCAAAAGAATTACTAGACATGCACGCAGTATGTGTACCCAAATTAGGAGGTGGAGGTGGTAATGCCTTAACAGGTTGCGGCCATGGTGCCCTTGGCCTCCTTGAAAAAGACCCAGAAGGAGAATGGACGGGGGGGTGGATGGGCCCTGTAGGCATGACAATAAGCATACAGAAAACTCATATCAGACATAAACGCAGAGCATTGCCAATTAAAAGAAATGACACAAGTGTAAAGATGGTCAGAATATTTACTTTGTATAGGTGAAATTGTCGATGCTGAAGGTGTGGGAGCCTCTTTTCTATCATTTGTAGGGAATGGAGCAGGGACAGGTGAAAGAAAAGGACCTGAAAGAAACATTCTCAAAAGATATAGAAACACTAGTTTTTGTTTCCTTCTATAAGTTTCTGATTAATTTCTACCTTCAGTATAGGGTGCAGGGGAACGATGCCTTTGTCTACTATTTTGTGATTCTGCTGGAGGACTTGAAGGAGATGGAGAGATCACAGGGCCTTCAGTTCAAATTAAAGGGGTAAGAGGCAAGTAGATTCAGAGGAGGAATTCAACGAACTATAATTACAAATTTACTGGTTTTAGTGTTATATAACCTGGATGGTATGAAGGATGAGGAAACAAAGATGGAGCTGGCGAAGGGCTGGAAATCATCAATCCTTCTGAAGGTTGAATATGTGAATTGAAAGGAGCATGTGAATTATATGAGTGCTTCCTAGATTTGTGTCGTCCGTGACTCGCCGTCGGAAAAGGACCTGTAGCCAAAATCAGCTGTGGTTGAATAATGTAACAATTATACATGAGATTTAGCATATTTCAGTAAGGAGAAAATACCTTGTCCATGTGAATGATGCTTAGGAATTATATGGTTGTATACTCCCCCTGGAGGTGCTGCAACTGGTATACCATAGCCCTTATGGTGAACAGCAGAAACAACCGATGTCGAAGAGACAGCAACACCTATAAATATACAAAAAGAAACCTTTGCTTTACCTAAGTGCTTTGAGCAAGAGATCCCCAAACATGGGAAGACGTGCTCAACATATTATTTGTGTACATGCAGCACGAGAATATTCCATGACAATAATGGACCTGATACAGCACAACTTGGTAGCTTGGCAATTCTAGCAAAGTTCTCTTGCTGAGCGACAGAAGAGAGAATTCTCCAGGAGAAATGAGACAGATGTGGTAACACATAATAAGCAATCTACTTCATCATCCATGTACTACACATTTCCATTCATGCTACCTTTTCACTCAGCCTGACGATCATGGTTGTGGTTATAAATCAATCACTTTGTTAATCAGCCAGGCATGCATAGCTTTTGGTAATGTTACTTGAGAATTATGAAGTATAGAACAAATCTCCCTACTAATCATTGGATCCATCAGTGTCCAACTCAATGCATGTGTCCATCTGTATCCAACACTTCTTTAAACACATACAGAATGTTCATTTTATGCATAGCCTTCTAGGTTTTAGGGCATTGCTCTCTCATCATTATAGCTACTTGGCTATAAATTCAGAATCGACACAATGGGTTCACATAGGTTGACAACCAGACATCAAAATTTGCAAATTCTTTTATGGAGCTTTCTCATGCCCCATACTCAACCCAATTCTAATGGGAGAAGACATGGATGATGATGATGATGATGATAAAACATTCACAAGATGAAGGGTACTATTCCCCAATTTAGGAAATATTTTAATACTACAATAAATTTGCTGATTGTTAACTTATTAGGGTACAAAGATACACATATACTTGTCCCTTGGTCTATATTTTAATGATTTGACATGTCAACACCATTTCTCCTTTTATTAGTGGACACCCGTGTTTGTGTCCACTAATTATAGCTTCAGAACCAATGCTGCATCTCACCATGAATCACCTATGGTAATGGTAGGATCATAAACAAAGCTTTAATTTGGGGGGTTAGGTACATGAATATTTATCTTCCATTCAGCCCTATTAAGGATTATCTCACACTCATTCGCCAAACTAGTGTCCGTATTCAACACCTCAATCCAAGTTTTCTTTGGTCTATCCCTGGAGCCAGCAGCTCCATTAACGAGTAGACAATGACTCCTAACAGTTGCATCTATTGGTCTGGCACATGCCCAAACCATCTCAAACGTTTTTCTTTCTATCTTATCTTTTCAATATATGTCACCTCTAACTTCCACATATGCAATTATTTCTTATTCTATTGGAATTGTTCCATATTCGTTTTATAAAATAAAAATATTAAAACTTAGTTTTAAACCTTTGGTTGATTCGTAATTTTTGTGGAATAGATCATAAGATAATTCACGTTTCTAGGGAAGGTTCATTTTAGAATATTCCCTAGATACCTACATCGTGGTATTCCACCCGTCCATCTGAAAATTTCTCATTTTAGTTGTAGTCATCTTTTAGAGGTGTTTATTAGCTGAACCATGAATGAGTGAATCCATGGAAAGTTAAGATATGTATTGCCGCTCATCCATCTCAACATTCGGACCATAAAGCATGGCTGGTGTTGTTTTCATCTTATAGGACTTCCGATTTCAAGGGTATACAATGATCACAAAGGACTCCAGAATGCTCCTCCACTTGAACCATGTCCATGTTATTCTATGAAGATCTACCTTCTCAATCTTTGCATCATGATGAATGATCATCCTAGATGGCAAAAGTCACTCCTATGGTAATACTGTAACAAGAAAGGGAGATGGATCTCCTCCAATTGTTTTTACAACAATTGCAATTCGATCATACAAATCCTTAATACCCTCAATGTAACTACTGGAAACTTGTTTCTGAGCAAAGACCCACGACATAATATCTAGAAGACCCCATGATAAGGCTTTTTCATAAACCTATTTCGGGCAGATGATGCATTATTTCTGATTGGGTTATGTTAATAGGATGTCATTGTTTTTCGCATCTGGCCTTTGCTGTATGGAACTGGATGTTTACATTGTTTAGTTTCTTTGATGTATTATGGCATCTCCATTGTAACTCTTAAGGATTTTTATTTCAATAGGTTATCGATAGAGCTAGATGATTTGGCCAAATTTGATGTTCAAATCTAAAAGATCGACATATGCATAATATATGCTGATTATGCTGATTTTAAAAACAAATCACGTTTTCAAATTTATGTGTTACAAACACATAATTTTTATAGTTGGAGTATCTTATCAATCTTAATCTTGAATAATAAAAAACAACAACAACTTTTGACCCCTTTGGTCAGCGAATCCATCCGAGTTTGGACAGCTTGGAGCTGAACCTTAACATGTGACTTTTGCTGATCAATTGCCAAGTTGTTCATATCATGGAGGACATAAATGAATGTACATCATTTATAGTTTGACTATCATGTTTTCAACTTTATGTGTAACAGACCTATAATCTTTTATAGTTCGAGTATCTTATCAATCGTAATCTTGAATAAATTTTTTTTTCTTTTGACCCCTTCAGTCAGCAAAATCATCCGAGTTTGGAAAGCTTGGAGCTGAACTTTAATATGTGAGTTTGCTGATCAATTGCCAAGTTGTTCATATCATGGAGGACAAATGAATGTAAATCATTTCATACAAGAAGCTAAGAACTATAAGGATAATTACTTTGATTCAGTTATAAATCATCACAAACAAGAATGTCAAAACATTAATGAAAATATTAGAGAAAACTTGTATGCTTAAACATGGTGATCCTGGCGAAGTAGCTACTGTTTTCTAAAAAGAAAAAAAGAAAGGGAAAACTGACACCATTAATCATTATACCTAAAAGTCAGCTTTAAATTTTAGAGATGATGTGATTAACATTATACTATAAGACTGCTATATAGGTTATAAGACTAAAAATTTTCCATTTCAAGTTCAGTGAGAAGTTATAAAATTAAGGACCTTGAAGATGGAAGAGCTAGGTCTTGTTGGAAATCTTGATGCAAATTACACAGCCAATGATCAAAAGAGCAATCTGACAACAGATTAATCTACCAAAAAAACCTCTATCACGGTTCGCCAACGAATTGGCTGGGTTTATTTTTGGCAGGTTCAATTAGGGTTTATGTACTAGGCCTTTGTGAGGGAAACTCACTGTCTTACAGGGATGTTGCGGCTATCAATAGAGAGAGAGAGAGGTTCTCAGGTTCTTCTTGGGTCTTTTTGGGTGTATTATCTACGCCTTTCTTGAATTCTCTTTTGCATGAGAGTCGGGGAAGGTTGAGTGAATCTTGTAATGCCTCGAACCTCGTTATTAGTAAATCTTGCTATACTTGTGTTCTTTTTCCTTTTTTTCCAAATTGGAATTTCTACATGAAGTACTTGTATTTCTTGGTTCTTGGTGTGGCTTATGGTCTCTTCCTTGCATACCAAGGCAGTGTTTTGCTTGTGTGTCGCTCTCTGGTCTCAGCTTTGGGGGATAGTTCTCTCTATTATCTCATCAACACTTCTACATCAACATAATCAGTACAACATGAGTAAGACCGGATGTGCAGGAAACTGATACGATACATTTATGACATGTTTGGTTGCTACTTGCTTGCACCGGCGCTTTCACTTGGTATGATGCACTACGGTTGCAGCAGCAGCCGTGGCTGCAATTCTCTCGTTTGGGTGCTTGCAGCTCCATTCCAAGTTGCAATCCGCACAATGTGGGTCCAGACGAGCCCAGTCAAGCAAACTCACAACCCCAATCTCACACTTGCAGCACCGCTCGACCGGGCCAAAGCACTCTTGCCACCGCAAATGTGCCCTACGGGGAAGTTGTGCTTGCAACATCGGCATCCATAGGCAATCAATCAAACACAACCCCCTTCAAGAAGCCTCCACCACACTGGAATTTCACAACCCTAACCCTAGAGAACTAGGTTCCAGATTCGCCGACCATGTCCAGCCAGCCCTAACATATAATGCAATAAACTAAACCTAATTTAGAAAACACCAACTCCAGTTTTCTGCTTTCAGCTTCTAATCGAGTGCAGAAATCCCATGAATAAGCAACATTGTCAAAGAAAATGAACACTGAGATTTGAAAAGAAAAAAAAACATTACCAGTGGATCCATGGATGGCCAAGAGAGCAAGCGCGACGCAGAAGGCCCACGTCCTCCTCTGCAACCCCATTCTTCTGCTTCTTCGACAAGAACTCACAGATTCGAGAAGAAGAATAGCACATCTCAGGCTAAGAAATGGCAAGCCATGGCAGGAGACAGAAGCCAACCCATGTCTGCCATTGATGCCAGAGAGAAAGAGGAAGAATTGCTCAAATTACATAATAATAATAATAAAAGTGTTGAGATGGGAAGTAAGGAAGAGATTATTGTTGATGTTGTTGTTGTTGTTGTTGTTGCTGTGTTACATTGACGAGTGAGCTGATAAAACACATGTGAGAGGGAGGGAGAGAGAGGGAGGGAGGGACTCACCAAATGGTTTACAAGATACTTTGGACAGCCTAAATGTCATTGGACCATAAGTGAGAGAGATTGTTAAGCACCATTACTTCCCAAGGAATATATATATATATATATATATATATATATGTATATATATATGGGTCTGAATTCGGAGTCCTGTCCGCAGAGCCCCACGGGAGCCCCGTCGATCTCAACCGTTGGATCAAGCGGACGTGCGCCTCCTATCCTATGGTGCAATATATATATATATATATATATATATATATATATATATATATATATATATATATATATATATATATATGGGTCTGGATTCGGAGTCTCGTCCACAGAGCCCTGCGGGAGCCCCGTCGATCTCAATCGTTGGACCAAGCGGACGTGCGCGCGGGCCCCACGTGCGCCTCCTATCCGATGGTGCAAGGGGGGCGGGACTTTGGCAGGGTTCCACGAGCGGAACTTTTGATCCGCGCCATATATATATATGTGTGTGTGTGATGGAGAGTAACTACGGTGAGTAATGACGGCACTGGTGATGGAGTCCTTGCTCTTGTGCAGTAAGTAACTCGGTCACTTGAAGATGATCAAGCGGAGGAATCTAACTAAACTAGGATCTCCCATCGGCAGCACAAGCTTAAATACATCCAAGTTGGAAGGACGGGGGTGCAAGTGTCCTTAAGCCTGATATGGACCTTGTTCCTCAAGGTGCTCCATGGATGTACGACGACAGATTTGTCGTCGTCAAACGATGGAATCCATCAATATCCATGGAACACGATCTGTTGGTTGCAATTCATATTTGGGTTCAGTTCCCAAAGCTCCCCATGCAACTTTGGAATGAACCGTCTCTCAAAAGTAGAAATCGCAATATGAATTTGGATTGATGCGACTATAGTGCACCACGAGTGTTTAGAATTCGCTAGGGTTCTGGTGGAGATCACGGCCAGCCGCAACCTGCATGCTGTAGTCCCGGTGAGACTTCCTGACGGTCGTCGCCTGAATCAGCATGTTACCTATGAATGGATTCCACCAATATGTGTTGCTTGTCGATGAATCAGTCACTTAGAGGTTTATTGTCCAAATCCGTCTTGGGAGGTCCTCGTGGTAGAAGTGATTGGAGGTGTCGAGAAAAAGTTCAAAGACTCGTCTTCTAGTACCATATTGGGCCACATTTGGTTCATGGAATCATGAGATTGGGAAGGAAAGTTTTTGTGCCAAAGGAATTGAGGAGGAAAGGAAAGTGATTCTCAATAGAAAGAAAATTATGAGGGAATGGTTCCATCCATCAAAGCAATAATTTACTTTTTCACCTTTAAGTATTCACTTTCTCTTTCAGTTTTCTTGGCATTTTCAAACACCGTGAAGGACAATCGATGAGAATTGTAATTTCCCAAATGAAAAGAAATACCGAGGAATTAATTTACTTTCCTTTCCTTTTCACGAACCAACGAGGTTATTCATCCGAATCACTTGTCAAATACACGTTGGGTATTCATCTGAATCACTTGTCAAATGAATCGAATTTCCTACTGTTCACTCTGGCCAGTTTATCTGGCAGAACATATAGTCCTTTTGTAAAATATTTTATTTTATTTATTTTTGTTGGCCATTTTTATTTGATTTTTTTAGTCAACAACTTTAAAACGGTCATAAAGTACGAAAACTAATACTTATAAGAAAATAGAAAACCAATTTAGATACATACAACTATGAAACTTGGTTTCTAAAGAAATGGGTTTAATTGCATTAATTATTCATATGTTTTAACACTTATTATACGAACTATCGTAGCTTTGAAACTAATTATACAGACCCTCGTATAGTTTTTATTTTCTATATAAACTAATAACACAGACCAGCCATGTGGTTAATAAAATTTATAAAGAAAATGGATGATCAGTGTAATTATTTTCAGAATAGGAATAGTCCATGCAATACTTATGATACGTACCCCCAATCATATGGTGTTAGCTAGGGTTATCTTGCATTTCTTAGCGGATTTGGACTGGCATAAGGATCCTAAACAAGTTAAAATTGACCAGAAATTGATCCAACCCAAATGTGACTGGTGGCCGACCCAAGCTAGCTTTGATGGAGCCACTCGAATTGGAAGTGGACTCACAACCCATATTGACCATCCAGATGTCCCTAATCATAGTGCTAAGCTACATTCCCATGAAATAATTGTTGATGACAAATATGTGAAACTTCAAAGGAACCTTGGCCCGTGCAGTTGGCGTCGCTGCCCAGTCATAGCTTGGCCCGTGCAGTTGGTGTCGCTACCCAGTCATATATAGCAATGGCACAAGAAGCCAATTTCTTGTATAAAATGCATTTATCATGATAAGATTTAATTATGCAGACGTGAGAAACCTTGACTTTCTGCTGAAAGATCATATCTTGGTATGTGACATACGAAATTAGCAAATAAGGTAATTATGGCGAACGCTCTTATCGGAAATCGATCTCATTGCCACTCGGGTCGCATAATTCTCCCTTAACCATTAATCTAGAGGTCATTTGCTATATATATATATATATATATATATATATATATATATATATATATATATAAAATGGTCGACTGACGGGTGGGCGACCATCCTGTCTATATGTTGTATGAGTATTGACTGATTTTGGAATAAAATTTATCATTTATATATATATATATATATATATATATATATATATATATATATATATATATATGCAAATGACCTTTAGTCTAGTGGTTAAGAGAGATGCATGTGGTCTGAGTGGTCAGGAGATCGATTTCCGGTGGGAGGGTTCGTCTTTTATAGAGAGAGGAGGATTTTTGCTTTATAGAGAGAGGAGGATTTCTGCTATCAAACATCTTTGAATGTTTTCGAAATAGAAGTTATTGAATCTGTTTTTTTTTAGCGTACATATTAGTTCAAATTTTGCAAAAAATGAGAAGGGATCCGTATTCCAGCCCCTAAACAATTTTGTATGTTTTTCGATACAACAGTGATTGAATTGTCTTTCTTTAACCGTTCAAATTAAATCAAAATATTGTAATAAATTGAATAGTTTAAAAATCTAATCTTAACGGTCAACAAATAATTAACAATCTACCAGTTGTTATTTCGAAAACTATACGAAGATATTTAAGAATGAAGATATGAATCTCTCTCTCTGTGTGTGTATATATAGTTATAAGTTAGAACCTTTATTTATTAATTATATATATATAGAGAGAGAGAGAGAAGCATACGTGTTTTGTCTATAGCCAGCCATAGATCGATCATATATCCCTATTAAAATGCTAAACACGTTTAGGAATCCATGGTAGTGCTTATTATCTCCTTCTCCATGTGGCACATTGCTTGTTTGGCAAAGATGAAAAGGAGAGAGTACCATTCTGTGGATGTGTTTTCTTCGCCTACCACTCCATCACCTGCCTTGCAAGAAACACATTTACTGACACACTAACAGTAACAGTCCTTAGCTTCCCATTATCATTGTTCTGGTGATGGCAGAAGAATTGCGTGTACTTCAACAACATTGACGATCGCTTGTCCGTTGCTGTTCAGTCGTCGCCGATCCACTGTTGTTCTGTCGACTTCGCCGACATTCTAACGACGAAATTTTTGTGGACTGTTGAATATGTGTATATATAATCATGAAAAGAGTGTAAGATCTGCAGACGATGAAATCATGTTACTATCGTCCTTTTCCGATCCCTGTGGTCACCGAATTGACGTTCCGCGCATTCTTGACTAATGAGCTCAGGGTGTACATCGGTCCGGTCTGGCCCGGCTCAATTTTGACCAAATTTTACCGGGTCGGATGTGGCCGGGCTAAGTAAACAAAAATTCAAATTTGGCCCGGCCCATAACTAGAATATTTGCGGGTCTCTCTCTCTCTCTCTATATATATATATATATATATATATATATATATATATATATATATATATAGAACATGACCATGTTGTCGACACGGCTGGGTCGACTTGGTTTAGAAGCAGGATCGATTTGGACCAGATTTTGGATCGGACCGGTTCGGACCAAACCTTTGGGCCTGCGCACTGAACCCAACCTGGACCCGGAATTCTAGTGGGCCAGACGGGGTCAATCTGTTGATCGGGCTCAGGCTGACCCAGCTCGTATTTGACTGTGCCGAGCTCGGGCGAAGTTCCGGGCCACCGGACTTGATAAACAAGTTATGTGTTAGTTGATTTTCTTGTACTCATCTTAGACCATCTCCAATCCAACTCCTCAAACCTGGAATTGAGGAATTTTCCTCAAATTTCTTCTCCAACCAAACCTCAAATTGAGAGGATTTCTTTAAATTTTTTAAGGAAGGAGGATGGATCCTCAAATTTTAGGAAAGAAAGAAAAAATCTTCAAACTTGAGGATCCACTATTCATGACCACTAAAATTAATAAACTTATCATTTTTTTAATTTATAATTATAAGTAATATAATAATTATACTATTGAAATATTCTTGTTGAGATCTTCAAATATAATCTAATATTGAATATATCTGTTATTAGTATTTTTTTTATTAGATTCTTTTTATTAATAAAATAATATTTAATAAGTTGGCAAACAATAATAGAATAACAACAAACTTTCAAAAATTAAAATACAAACATAAACAAGTACATTTAAGATAACGCAACCAACAATATGATATTAAATAATATAAAATAAAATAATATTATCTATAAATATTATAAAATAATATTAATGTATATGATTATATTAAATAGTTATCTAAATATAAATAATATAATATAATATTACTAAATAATATTAAAATAATGAAAATAATATAAATAATATAATATTTTTTCAGTAAATAATATTAATAATATAACATTAACGTGTATGATTATCCCATTAAAATTTGTGAATAAATAAATTTATGTAGAAATAAATAATGGTTGTTTATTATTTGAGGATTGGTGGATTGGAGATGTAGAATTTTGATGATAGCATAATATAAGAATATTCCTTTTTGAGTTCTCAATTTGTGGGGAATTTTTATGATTGTTTGGAGATGGCCTTAAGGATATAATGGGAGAAAGAAAACGAAAATTGAAAATTTTGTATCTAAACTTTTTCAATTGGACATGTCATGACTTAAATTATAAGGTGGTATAAAATCCATGGTTTAGAGGTTACTCCATTTTTTTCGTGGACATTGTTCAAAAGAATAATAATAAAAATGGCTATTTATGTTTAGATTTTGAATTTACATCACTTTAAAGTTTAAGTCCTAACAAGTTTAATTGAAAAAGTTCCAATCATAAATTTGTATATTTTGTTTTCTTTTTTTATTTTCACTATGTGTTAGTTGTTGTGTTTGTATTCATGCTTGGGATATAATGAAAAAAATAAAAATATATATGTGTTTAAACTTTCTAATTTAACACGTAAGGAATTAAAGTCTAAGTTGATCTAAACACTAATTAGCCCAAACAAAAAAATTTCTACCAACAATTAAATCATAATATATATGTAATCAATCAACAATAAATTGGATGGAACCTAACATGGGAATATTTTTATTTTTAGTTAATTGTCCAAATGGTCATCATAAATGTCGTGTTCGTCATTTTTGATGATCGTATTTTTTTTTTTTTACTTTCGTAAATAAGTTTTGCATTTTTGTTTTTGTTTAAAAGAGTGGATGAATCAGATTTCATTGGTATTTTTGATAAAAATTATTAAAATAGACATGTGGTGTCACATGCCTTATTTTTAGGATAATTTTGTTATAACAAGCCGATACATTCGCTATAATTGATTTTAGAGCCATAATTTTGTACTTGACAAAAACTATTTGTTTAAACATCAATATTCTTAGTCGAAAAACAAAAATAAGAGACGCGACCATCACATGTCTATTTTATTTTTATTTTATTTTCCAAAAATACCAATAAATGTAGTCCATATATTCCTTAAACAAATATACAAAATTAGATACCATATTAACAAAAAAAATCAATTACCAAAATAACAATCAATATCAATACTATTATATAATCTAAATACCAGGGGTATTTTGATTATATATATTCTTAGCTTAAAAAATATGTATGTATGGCTAATAAAGTCATTTACTCTCCATCAATATAAAATTTAAAATTGTTGGTAATCACTTCTCACGTAGGAAGTAGTTACTTCTCTTTCTCTGATCTTATCTCCTTCACGTTCATAGTTTTCTCTTCTACACAAAAATAAATAAAGAGCATAAAATATCATGCATATTTCAACTTGGTTCCTCTTTCCTACTACTTTTATTTTATATTTTTATATAGAACATTAAAGTAATTAACATAAATTTGTTCTTCTACTTTTTGTTCATTCTCATGGAGGAAATAAAAATAATAATAAAAGAAGAGAAAATAAAGTTTTTAAAACTTCAGGTTGGTACATCTCTCTTATTTTAACTTTATCTTAGGGTCCGACTATTGACACCCCACCCATTTCTAAGTACACCCAAAAAAACAAAAAAAAAAAACGTAAAAGTCCTATTCTACCCCCCATTACTGAGTACACCCCACTCTCCTCCCTCCCCCCTCCTCCTCCCCGCCGCCTCTCCTCCTCCTCCGACCAGTTCCCTCCGACGACGACGACGACCCTCCCCAGTCCCCCTCCTCCTCCCCGCCGCCTCTCCTCCCCCTCCGCCGCATCTCCTCCGACCCCCTCCTCATCCCGACCCGCCGCCTCCTCCTCCTCCAAATTTTTTTTATTTTTTTATTTTTTGGGTCGCGGTCGTCGGGGATCGGAGAGGGGGAAGAGGAGGAGGAGGCGGGTCGGGATGAGGGGGGGTCGGAGGAGGAGGAGGTGGGTCCCGGGGGGGGGGGGAGGGTCGGAGGAGGAGGCGGCGGGTCGGGATGAGGGGGGGGGGTCGGAGGAGATGCGGCGGAGGGGGAGGAGAGGCGGCGGGGAGGAGGAGGGGGACTGGGGAGGGTCGTCGTCGTCGTCGGAGGGAACTGGTCGGAGGAGGAGGAGAGGCGGCGGGGAGGAGGAGGAGGAGGAGGGGGGAGGGAGGAGAGTGGGGTGTACTCAGCAATGGGGGGTAGAATAGGACTTTTACGTTTTTTTTTTGTTTTTTTTTTTTTTTTTTTTTTGGTGTACTTAAAAATGGGTGGGGTGCCAATAGTCGGACCCTTATCTTATGCTTTGTGTTCATTCTTAGAGAGGAAATAAAAATAATAATGAAATAAGTGGAAAGAAAGTTTTACAAACTTCTTATGCCGACTTCTGGTTTGTGCATCTAATCTTATTAATTTTTTTACTGATTTTTAAGAGCAAAGAAAGAGTAGAAGAATGCAACATGGATAGCAAGTGAACATTGAAATACGATTTCCATCCTTTTACCTTTTTCTAATTTTAGTTTGAACTTTTCCCACATTTTTATTTAGAGTTTGATATGCCCACCACTTGCATGGTGAAGATCCTAAGGGGGCGTTTGGTACACGGTATTTTTTTTATTTACGGAAAAATTTAAGATGAGAATCTATTACCACGTTTGTTTGGCTTATATAGTTTACCCACAAAACATGAAAATTCTATCCCTTGAGAACAGGTGGGTATTTTTTTATTTTTTTTTTTGCCCAGGCAAAAAAAAAAATTGTCTAATTTTTTTTTCTTTTTTTTATCAATTTTGATTAGCCTTGAACATTTTTTTTTTGTCGTTTTATCCATTTTTTTGTCATTTTTTGTCGTTTTTACCAATTTTTTGCCGTTTAAGCGATTTTTTTTTTCGTTTTTATCCATTTTTTTCTTTTTTGTCACTTTTTTATTATTTTTTTCGTTTTTATCATTTTTTGTCGTTTTTACCCAACTTTTTTCCTTTTTTTGTCAATTTTTGTCGTTTTAAGCGATTTTTCGTCGTTTTTGTAGCTTTTTTGTTGTTTTTACCGATTTTTAGTCATTTCTGTCGATTTTTGGTCATTTTACTGATTTTATGGCGTTTCTTGTCATTTTTGTCGCTTTTACCGATTTTTTGTCATTTTTGTCGTTTTTATCGATTATTTTTCGTTTTTTCCTTTTTTTATCGTTTTAGTCGATTTTTTGTTGTTTTTAATCGTTTTTAACCGATTTTTTTGTCTTTTTGTCGTTTTAACCGATTTTTTTTATTGTTTTAACCTTTTTTTGTCTTTTTTAACCGATTTTTTTGTCATTTTTTGTCGTTTTAACCGATCCTTTTTTTTCGTTTTTATTGATTATTTTTCGTTTTTGTCGTTTTTTGGTTATTTTTTTCGTTTGAACCGATTTTTTTTTGTTTTTAACTGATTTTTTTTTGTCGTTTTTAACTGATTTTTTTTCATTTTTTTGTCGTTTTAACCGTTTTTTTATTTTTTGTCGTTTTTTGCCGCATTTTGGTTTTTCTGTCGTTTTTACTGATCTTATGTCGCTTTTTGGTTATTTTTTTTTTTTTTACCCTTTTTTTGTTATTTTTTTGTCTTTCATACATTTTTTGTCATTTTTTTCGTTTTAATCGATTTTTTGTCGTTTTCATCGTTTTTTGTCTTTTTTTAAATTTGCGTTTTTACCATTTTTTCGTTTTTACCGATTTTTTTTTTCGTTTTACGGGTTTTTTTTTTTATATTTGTTCATTTTTTTCCCGGGAATATTTATATTGTCACCAAACATGGTAATATAATTTTTCAGGAAATTTAATTCCTTGGAATTTGATTCCCGGGAATATAGAATTCCCGGCTATATAGTATTCCGCATACCAAACACCCCCTAAGGGTCTGCCTGGCAATTATAGGGGTAGCGGTTAAGAGGTGTTTTTAAAGTACCGGTTATGAGCGGTTATGAAGGGTCCGATTTTGGATGGTTTTTAAGTAACTGCTTTTAAACCAGTCCAATACATGCTTGGTAATTCACTAACGAGTGGTTTTGAATTTTTTTTACACGAATAAATTAAATAGGGAAGGGTATCGATATTTATAATTATATATATTTTGTGAGGATATAAATGGAATTAAAAAATAGAGCCGTTAAAAAACCGTCGATTTGGGGTGTTTTCAAAGCCACCCAAAAATACATTGCACCGGTTTTGGGAGGATTTTGAGCCGACGAAAACCAGTACCTCAAAAAAATTAACAAACAGGTGTTTCATAAACGGTCGGTTCAAAAACACCTAAAAACCGGTGGAAACACCATTACCAAGCAGACCCTAAAGGAAAACTTTATTTTAAAGAAATTGGCTTACTTATTTTGAACTTGAACTTTAGCAACGGTGCAGTATGTAACGACACATAAAGGTAAAAAAATAAAAAAGTAAAATCAGATTTTCTTGTTTTTCATAACTGTACGTCGTGTGTAATTAGAAGAGCAATAGCTTCTAGAATAAATTAACTCCCTTATTTAGATTCTAATTTTTCTAAACATTATATTAAATTTTAATTAAATTAGATCAAATTAACTTTTAATTGGATTAAAATTTTATTAGATTAACTTAATTTTTTAAATCAGGTTAATTTTTAATTTTGATTAAGATATATAGGCTACATAAAGTTTTATCAAACTTGCATTGGATATAACTTATATTATTTTAGTAAAAAAAATTCTTAAAGTTGCATTCAGATTTTAAATATTTTCGTTAACAAAAGATTAAATATAATTACATTAGCAACTTTTAAATGGGATTAAATTTGCATTAGATTAGATTAACATATACATAGAATTATATTTATGTTGAGTAAGTTTGTTTTAATATTTTCTTTGTTAAATAAGATGGTATCAACATTTCTAAAAAAATATAGCATATCAAAAATTTTAAATTATTTTAATTTTATGTTAACTTTGCTACATAAAATGATACAAATATTTATAAAATATATTGTACATACATCGCGTGTGTCATGACACTAGTTAGTACATTCTTCATATACCATTTGACTAATCAAATATTTTTTCCTATTGGGAAAAAATGTTGGGTAGCCCACTAACAAATTTTTTTTTTTCCAAAGAGAGGCCCACTAATCAAAGTTGATTTCAGAGTTTACGTCCTAAGTTTCTCGAAACCCAGTTTTTTTTCCTTCTTCTTCCCTCTCCCCATTCCAAAATCCCCAAATTTTCTCCCGCCTCTTCCAATGTCAACGTCTCCACCGCGAATCCTCCTCTGCGGCGACCCTCTCGGCCGCCTGCACCAACTCTTCAAGCGAGTCCAATCAGTACCAAACCCTAACCCTAATTTTCTCTCTCTCCAATTTCTAGGACCTCCATAAACCCTAAGCCTATTCTTTCTATTCTAGGTGAACAAATCGACCGGTCCATTCGACGCCCTCCTCTGCGTCGGACAGTTCTTCCCCGACCCGTCCGAAGGTCGCGCCGACGAGCTCTCCGACTACGTCGAGGGACGCCTCCCGGTCCCCATCCCACCTACTTCACCGGCGACTACGGTGTCGGCGCGGCCAAAGTCCTCTCCGCCGCCGCCAGGAACGCGTCGAACCGGGGGTTCAAGACCGACGGGATCGAGGTATGCACCAATCTCTACTGGCTGAAGGGAAGCGGGAAGTTCTCGTTGCATGGTACGCTGTTGTCGCCTGTTAATGTTGCAAAATTCGAGTAAACGAGTGATTTTGTGAATGGTTAAACAGTATTTTAGGTCTATTTGCATAAAAGAATCTCCTTTATTCATATAAACCCCCATACATTATTTGGTGTGCTTATACTAAAGGTTATGAAGCACATAATGCAGTCAATGCCGTGTCGGACACTTATAGGCATGACACATATACTTCAAAATACGCTAGGATAGGCCAAAGTTGGTGCCATTGTCTGAATTGTGTTATTATTGTATTGTCTCTATCAGCCTAGGTTAAGTGAATTAGAGCTGCAAGTTGCTAATACGAAATACTCAAACATATCTTCGTAAGAAAAAAAATTTAAATACTGGAATGTAATCTTTGTTACCCATCATGAGCAATCAATCTCTGACACCATATAAGCAAATCCAGCACTTAATATCCCAAGAACATGTAAACTATAGGATCAAACCCTAGGGAGCACGGACGCCCCAAGATTAGCTGCATAGGATTGCAAGAAAAAGAGCAAAAAAGGGAAGATAAGGAAAAGTGTTTACAAGAGATGAAGACTGGAGACAATTTCACTGCCGGGGAGCTGCAGGTGGACAAATTTGGTTTGAAATTGGAAATGCTAAGATGGTCGGTATATACTTTTATGTGAATTCACAATATTCTGTCCCTCCCACCCAACTCTTTTCTTGAGTTAATATAGTTTTGGGAAGCATTAGACTTTTTTCAGAAGAGATTTGGCAGAATCTGTCCTAAACATAGATTCTTAGCCATTTCCCTTGATGTAGGTGAAATAAGGTGTACTTTTGATTTTATACTGCTAGCTAGAATAGTTATGATCTATCTTAAGTTTTATCATTAAAATTTGGAGGTGATTTGTGATTAGCGATAGAGGTCAGCCATGGTGTTACTCATGAACAAAAGTAATGTACGGTGTTATATGCATTCAGTTTGTTTAGATATTTCTCCATTTTCATTTCCTTTTTCAATATTTACAGTTCTTTTTGTGCTTGCAGGTCTGTCAGTAGTTTATTTATCTGGCAGAAGATCTCCGGATGCTGAAGGGAATGGTGCATATATTGATGATGACATAGATGCATTGCGTGCTCTGGCAGAAGAGCCGGGAATAATTGATCTGTTTTTAACATATCCTTACTTCAACCTTCCCCAATTTTCCAATATTTCCGATTCTTTATTCTTTCCTGGAATACTGGTTCGCAAGTTTTCAAAGTCCTTGTGTCCTTGACCATCTATCACTAATGAATGGCCGAGTGGGGTCTCAAATGGAGCTGATACATCTCACATTTCTCTGGGAATCTCAGACCATTCAGGCAGTGACGCTGTTGTTTCAGAGTTGGCTGCAGAAATCAAGCCTAGGTGAGTGTTTCTTGCTTTTCATTCCAAATGTCAGAAGTCAGAACCATTAGAGGAGAAGGATATTTTTATCTCCAAGGTCATTTTGAAGCACATAATTTATGGATGATGCATGTCTTAGTATAGTTGCTAGTTTATTTAAGTACTGCTATGTTATGTAAATGATCACAAATTATATGCAAGACAAATCTTTGCAAATCCACCAGAGACATAGCATGATACTTGGTACAATCCTATTTAGTAGGATATTGATGGTTAAACAGTTACAAGGTGGTTCATGTGCAACACCTCCCCCCCCCCCCCCCCCCCCCCCCCCACCCCCTCCTTCCTCCTCCTCTTCCCCTCTCTCTCGTCTCACTCTGGCAATAACTACAAGGAGGCAGCAACCATAAAGCCGGAGGCCAAGGCGAGGGCTGCGTGGCCTTCACGTGAGGGAGCGAGGGGAGGAGGTTTCTGATGATGTCCATGGGTGGAGGGATGGAGGAGAAGGAAGCTAGGGTGACATTGTTATGCTATGGAAAGGAGGATGTGAATTTTTGATCATTTCACAATCTCTCAAAAGTGATATTTTCTATTGGATCTAGTTATTTCTAATTTTCTATGGAGTTTTACGAGATGGGTTTTACTTCTTCATGAGATGGATATGGTTCAAAGAGGATCTTTTGAGGAAATTTTGTATAGCTATATAAGGTTTTCTAAAAATTGCTATGGCAATATGTGGAATTGACCTATAATGAGTAAAGAGAGAAAATAGTACAGATGTAGTGCTTACAGAAAATAAGTAACAGATAATTAATATACATAACTCATTGACCATGTTCTAACCAATCATGCCCAGAGTAATACTCATGCTATACAAGTAACACTTTATGAAAATATACACATAAGATGAATAACACCTGTGCTATAAAAGTAAGTACTCCATAAGACAAGTGACACTCAGTCTACATAAGTAACACGTCACAAACATATGGAATTAAGACTACCACATACGATCAGTAAAAGTCATGCTATAGAAACGACCCATTCTATTTCACTAAATATGATGAGTAAGCTTTACTTTAGGTAGGGTTGTCTTCAATCATTTAACGTGTTATAGCTTTTGTCATGTGTCACAAGTATCCATACATTTGTATATTAATAGTATTTATTCACAATGTAGTACATATATTTGTAACTTTTTATATGTATTCAGATTATATTAAACTAAATATGTTAAATAAAATCTTTATTTGTAGTATTGCACTTTTAAGGGATTTATATTCTCAATCTGTTGGTGGCTCCGGTACAAAAGAATGTCACGTTTCCCAGTAAAATCCAACACTGCGTGCATTGCATCCATCCCTATTTGATATGGACAAGTGGTTGTACTTTGGAGCTGTCAGTGGAGCTTAAAAATTCCATTGATGGTGTATGAAATAATGATGTTTCCTTTAAGCATGAGAAGATTTAGTAAATGATATAATTTCCAATATGTAGAAGTATGAAAATGTCTCTTATGGAAAACAAGTTGGAAGTTATTTATGTTATTTACTTTATTTTTATTCAACTAACAAAACTAACGATGTTTTGTAGAAACATAACGAAATAACAAAACCATCCACCACTCTCCTCCTCCCTCTCCTTCGTGTCACCTAAACTCATCCAAACCCAAGAAAATCCTCATCACACTTTCTTCTTCCTACTTCGCCAAAACATATCCATCCTCAACCAAATCAAACGCCTCCCTTCAATTGTAATCCACCCCGTTGAAGGTAGCTTAGGCCAACCACCTTACCGTTGGAAAGAGATGGTTGTGTTCGTATATGAGCCCACTAGGTAGTTGTTGTCGAGGGAAGGGAGGTTGTGTTCGTATTCGGACACTGGGGCCGTAGTTACAGTTTTGTGGAGGGAAAGAGGGAGAACCTTTACAATAAGCATTATTAATAGAGGGCATAACACGCATATGAAAAAGAGGAATTCATTGCCAATGAAAGCAAGCATTAAAGGGAGGGACATAATGGTCTATTGGTAAATTGCTGACTACTGCACTTGCAGTTGTATATGAGATTATCTACAGGATAAGTACACAGATCCCTTGAGAGTTGAATAGTCAACAGGGATTTCTATCAATTTACCAAAAGTTGGAGGGATTGGAACAAATTTTGCGCTTTAATTATTATTCCATATATGACTGAATCTCTACAACAACAAGAAGAAAGCCTTTATTCCAAATTTTTGCAGTCGGCTTGACTCAATCTCTATGAGAAGTTAAAAAATATATCTCCATTAATAAATATTCTACACTCAAATCTCTTCTATAAATTCCAAGTTTGCAGGATTATTGAGTTATCATACTTGTAAAATCATATAATTTTGCTACTCTTCCAACTCCAAGCAATGACCAACGTGCATATATAATATTAACAAAATCAAAATTATATTTTTCTTTATGCGCTTACAACAACCAAATCCATATGTGACTCAAGAGTCCTACAACAATAATATTTCATTTCCTATTCCAAGTATTATTTCTTATTTACTTGTTGTGTTTCATCCAATGGGGGTATTCTGGTACTCTAAAGACAATATTTGAAATCCTATTGACAATTATACCAATAAAAGTTATCCATATTAACCTTTAAGATGGGATCTAACAGTTAAAATTCCTAATCATCTAGTAAATTAGTTACACCACTACAAGCCTTTTTGGACTCTTAATTATCCAAATCGATAACAAAGTAATAACAAATTGATACTAAAATTAATTAATGTTTACCGGAATTCACATTCGAGTCGGGTTGAATTGTAATATATTGAAGGATATGATAAAAAATGAGTGTATCCGTGGAAAGTTAGACGAGGCTCCAATTGAGGACAATATGAGAGGAAATTATCTTTATGTGGGTTGGACATGTGCAATGAATAGATGATCCTGAAAGGTGGAGCAATAATGTAATAGTTAATGGAACTACTATAACTAGAGGTAGGCCTAGACGAACATGGTTTGAAATTTTAAAGAAGGATATAGTTTTTGTTAGTATTACAAACACTGCCGAATGGAAGAAAAGGATTCAAACAACTTATCTCAAGAATTTGAGCTAAAGGCCTTGTTGTTGTTGTACATTCGAGCCAGGTTAATCAGCCGAGTAATCCTCTTAATCGCTAACTAGTCACAGACCGAGCACATAAAGCAAACCACTTAATTTAACGTTGTGAAAATCGATTTCTTTTATATTGATCTTTACCGTATCAATTACCGATAAATTAAGTATCAAATTATTTGAAGATTGTTGCTTATTCATCAAGTAACCCAAGTATGAAGGGTCTCAAAGTTTCACACACAACTGTTGATTTGGAATGTTTTACACCATACTCTATTTAACTCGCTATTTTAGGCAATGTTGAGGTCACTTAATGAAAAGGCAGGGCACCCCCAAACAATTTTAGTTTGGATTTAAGTAAAACTCAAATTGTGTAGGTCAATAGAAATGTAGTGGATTTCAATATGAATACCTTTTACTTGATTTTGTATGCTTAGGATCGGGACTCTAACATGTTCAAAGGATCAAAGATTCAAAGTCTAACTCTCCGTCTATGTGTGTGTAAAGAATAACTGGTTATTTCCAATTGATAGAGCTGATAATGAAGAATACTTTGATGTGTTGGAAGGTGTATATTTAATTTGTATTGAATGAAATAAAGGGCACAAGGCTTGATTTTTTTGCAAAATCGAATGCATCAGCTTAAGTTCCTGTGAGTTTGTTCCTTCACTTTTCCATTCTCTTCTCCCTGCATCCTCTGTTCCAGTGAGTTTGTTCCTTCAATTTTCCATTCTCTTTCTTCCTGCATCCTCTTGCATCCCATCATTATTATGTACTTTTGTGTGATTTTGGAAATAGATATTTTAATTAACTAGCCAACTGGATATGGACATCTTGTCTATTTAATGATTTGATTTGATATTGCAGTGCATTTATCCAGTTTTACCATTGCAGGCAATTTTCATTGGTTTGAATCTTGGATTTTACATATTCTGATTTATATTATATTATCAAGATTTCATCAAAAAGTATTGTATTTTGCTAGACCTGGCATAATTTGGTTTGTCATGGAATTGATAAATATGCAACTTTAAGATTGCATTGGACGTGCTGCATTGCTATATATTGATAGATAGGGAAGAACTTTCATCAGAGTGGTCTGTCTATTTGTACGAGTGACATTGCTGTATCTTTCGTATAGGTATCACATTGCAGGAACCAAAGGAATTTTTTACGCACGTGAACCTTACTCTAACTCTGAGGCTGTACATGTGACTCGTTTTCTTGGACTGGCTGCTGTTGGGAACAGAGACAAACAGGTGATTTGATCTATCACCCTAATTAACAAGTATTCATGCTTTTTATTTCTTTGAAGGTCGCTGTCGGCTGTACTGCTATCTTTTACGGAATCATAAAACAATATTATAGAAGCTCCTTCTGTTCATCTTATCACTACCGCTATTTTTTCCTACACTTGTATCTTTTTTCGCTGATGAATCAGGAAGATCTTCACCCTATCTTATGCAAGTATAGCCTTTTCTAACTGTTCTCTGTCTAACCAAGAAAATTGCTCTTAGTAGTGCTGGTGGAAATGGATCATTGTGCACTACAAGAATGAATGTTTTCACCTTTTCATGTTAAAGTCACTAATCATATTAACTTTATGAGGGTGTCTTGGAGGTTCACAAAACTGTCGTTTCTCCAAAGCAACGTCTATGTGCTTTCACAATATTGAACATAAGTTGCCTATTATTTTCTGAAATAGTTTTGTAAAATTGTAATATTTCATAAGAAAAGTGGGTATGTGTTATGTTTTTCAGTAGTGGTTAATAAATTTTTATACGAAGGTGAGAACACTGTGGTACCAGGAAATGTAACAAGGGACAAAACTTACTAGCACAATGTGACTTGTGAGATAGCAAAATAATAAAAATACTGTCAGTGAATGCTATGCAGTGGTCTGTTGGATTTGTGGCATAGCAATGTTATGTTTTTGACATGACCTATTGGGTCAATAATCTAAAATGCTTGTTGGTTCTGATCTTTATGCAGTCATAGAACTTGACTTGCTCAAGGTTCTTCTGTTCAAATGTTATCTTCTAGCTTAGTTGTCATTTCCTTGGCGGGACATTTGTGTGACATTTGTAACTTACCCATTTTAAGTTGCCTCTTCCTGTTCATTACACATATTTGATAGGTTCGTTGACTTAAGTCTGTCCTCTCACATCTGCGAAATGACATTCTATGACTATTTGTGTTGGTTCCTGTAATTGAGACATCTGTTATCTTTTGTCCATATTAGTTATGGGTTATACTGAAACTAGCATACATATGAGTTTCTTCAGTCTTCCGTCCAGTAATTTTAAGCATGTTCACAAGATTCTTGTTATGTTTAATTGTTCTGTCTTATTGACCTATTTGAGGTTTTAAAGAAGACATCTCTGGAGAAGACATCCACATGTCTACAAAGCTATCAAAAAGTAGAATTATATATTTCATATTTGAAGAACTGTACAGCTTAACATGTGTCCCGGTGTTAGGAAAAAACTTGGGTAGAGTGGTTGGAAGAAATGAGGGTAAGAGGAACTTTCAGATGCTGGGTTTGAAATCCTGGTCACCTTTGCCCTTATTCTTGACATAGTTGTGAAAAGCTTGCCCGAGGCACACTTCGGGCGTCAGGCTCACCCCCACAAGCGTGAAGCTCACGAGGCTCATCCGTTAACACCTCAATGTAGATGGAGAGGCTCCCTTCATGATGCACACAAGTTGCACATGCCTCTAATGCCTCTCAGTGAGGTTCAATCACATGACATATTTTATTATGTGTGTTGGTGTTAATTTTTACTTGTATATACTTACATTTGGATTGGTTTTCTGTGTGTACAAATCACTATTCGCTGTCTTTTAGTATTCCTTTTGTAAGAAAAGGATGAGAACAAATAAAAAGATTGCAAACTTAGATGAAATGAAATAAGAAAAAGTCCTAAGTCCTTCCATCTTCCTTCTCTCTGTCACGTCTCTCACCTTCTCTGTTGGTTATGAAGAAACTCGATCAAATGTATGTTTTTGCCTTTTCCCTTCTCTTCTATACGTTTTCTTCGATTCTCACTATTCTCCTATGTCAATTTTGGTTTGTGAAAAAGGATTTTTCCTTGAAAGCTAAGTACTTTAATCCCATTTTTCTTTTAATTTGGTTTTTTGGTACTACAAGTAGAGTATTATTATGCTATTGGATATAATTCATGTGAAGAAGACATTAAAAAAATGAATCAATCGAACTATTGTGTAAAAAATAAAAGATAAATAATAAATGATTAAGTTTTCATGGCTTTACAAATAATATTATTACACATGACCTATAATTTCTTTTACATAATTTGAATAAAGTTGTGCCTCGCCTTCATGAGGCTCACGCTGTTTCCTCGCACCTCGCACCTCAGTCAGAACACCATTTTGCTACGATGTGTCTTTAATAACTATGATTCGATTAGAATAAATTCTTTATAGTGTTCACAGTTTTCTGACATTCAACAGCTTTTCATTTTACTGCAATTTTTGTTGTTGTTGCTAGTATCCACATTATCCACATGAATCAAATAAGATCTATCTTTTACATTTAGATGTCTGGCAGATCAATGATATTTATAGAGCTTTTAGGCATTATATGACTTTGATATGCTATAAATGTTTCCAGAAATTTATTCATGCGATTTCTCCTACTCCAGCATCCACCATGTCAGCGTTGGAGGTTCAGATGAGACCACCAAACACAACCTTATCACCCTACATAGTTCCTGAGAGCACAAGCCATGGAGGAGACACAAACAAGCGACCTGCCAATAATGATGCTGACACACAATATTGGCGATATGATGTTTCACAAAAGCGACAAAGGCCAGGAGGGCCACAAAGATTGTGCTTCAAGTTTACTTCAACTGAATCTTGTTCTCAAGGGGAAAAGTGCAACTATCGACATGATACGGAAGCTAGAGAGCAGTATATGAGAAATGTTTGCTTCGATTTCCTGAACAAAGGACAATGTGAACGAGGTCCTGATTGCAGATTTAATCACAGCTTCATTGAGAAAGGAGATAACTTCTCACAGGGGAAACATGGGTCTCAGAAGACAAAATCACATGGGTCAGTATTATGTCACATGATTCTGTTACATGCTTCTCTCTTGATGCGAAAAAAGGTTTCTGTTTGTCACCTATGATGCAAAATATCTCTGGTTATTGTGCTTGGCACTTTTGTATCTGATGTGGATTGTGGACTCTGGTTCATATGATGACATGAATGTGGGTGACTTACATGCCTTAAATCCATGCATGCACATGTATTACCTTATACTACCTATATAGTGTATACATGAAAATGCATGTTTAATTTTTCTTCTATAAAATTGATAAGGTCTTTGCTGAGAAATTGTTAATTAATACTGATAAATTAGAGAGGAAAGAAAATAATTCAAAATGTAATTAGAATTGGTTTCTCGATAAGTTCATAAATGCATGAACTGGTTTTATATATAAGCTTGCTGGATTATCCTGGATTATCGGGTTAAAACCTGTTTGATTACTACTATCCAACTCTACTGTACATGCAGTGACAGGAAGGGTTAGATTCATTATGATTCTCCTCTACTAAATTATTATTGTACATAGTATTAGAGCTAGGGTTTCCACAGCCCTGGACCTTTTTTTCCCTTCATCCTGTCCCTCAACTTGAACTTTATACTGCTCTTCCTCTTGACTATCTTCCACTTTTCTATCCCTGCGACGGATTTGTCTGATGTGTCATTGTTGGCTGGATCAGCATATCCATTTGATCTGTTATTTCAACCTTATTGTCCTACCTCAACCTTTATGTAATGTCCTATAGGGATCTTGTCATACTCTAAAAATCGTTCATGTAGTGACTCCAGCTTACGAACAGGCCAATAGGGAACTCAGCTCTCTTAGGCCGTGGATGACAAAGCTAAGTTGAGGTATTTACCTCGGGGCAATCCATTTAGATCCCTTTGGTGCTCAAGATGTCATCGTCCAGTGGCTCATCCTAGTCGTTTCTTACTCTCCTTTTCTTTTCTTTGATCTCTGCTAAATGCTGAATATTGTATACTCAATATTGATTTATTTTTTTGCTTCTTTTTATAAAATATTGAGTGCTGGATCCCTGTATATGCTCGGTCCACTTGGTTTTTATTTACATATTTCTCTTTTGCTTTCTCACATGTTGTTCCTCTGTTTGTCTTGAGCTGATATTCACTACCGGTGCTCCTCTCTTTATCTTCATTTGATTGTTATTGTTCTTTCTCCTCTTTGTCTTGATCTGATCGTCTATTATTGCTGTCCTTTTTGGTAATGTGTCAATCTTTATCTATGTGCTTCTTCGTGATGGCATCTTCAAAGATAAACTTCCATTGATGCCATCTGATTTTCTATTGCTGCTACTATAATATTGAATGCAAAATTGCATTTTATGGGCACAAGCATTTTAATTTTTGTTGGTTCTCGAAGAAAAATGTCTTATCCTATTAAATCTTGGGTTGATGCTACTCATCTATAAAAGTTTGGATTTTAACAAGTCTGACAAATTAGGCAAGGTTGTAAAAGTTGCTAGGCGCTCGGCCGAGCGCCTACCCCGTCTAGTTCCAGCCAGTTAAAAAAAATCATGTTGAAAATTGTGGTAATTGTCCATAAAACCCAAAACATGCATATTCGGGCGTTTGTTGCACTAGGAAAGTGCTGTCTAGGCGGGTCATCTAGGCCGATTTTTATAACACTGTAATTAGGCGACTTGCCAGAAGTGTCTTCTCATGCCGGTAATATTTCTAACAGATTTTTTGCTTTGTGACAGTCATAATACGTACGTGTTTGAGATATATGCTCGAGCTTGAGGGGAATTTTCATATACATCAATGTATTAGCTTATTGGATTATCGAGTCAAAACCCATTCATGTACTCTCCAAAAGTATATTTACATAGAGGAGTCATATTTGTTATGATTTTTTGTTGTCCTAAGTTATTCTTCGTATTAAGAAGAATAATTTAGGAGAGAAAAGAATCATAATAAATGTGAGTTCTCTCTCTTTAAATAGACTTGGATAGCTATGTTACCTCAGGTACATGTGTCGGGTACTGGTTAATATCCAAGAGTGGCTCTTCAAACTCATAATTGGAGGACACATGGACTGGGCTAAAAAGATCTAAATTTTGGATATGATTACGTGGATATGACTGAGGTTTCATAAAAAGACAACATGTAATTATAAACTACTAGTAAACTTTACTGGACTAGTTGAATAAGTCCCTAAGGGACTGTCCCTTCAGCTCTCCTACTACTTTACTACAAGTCTACCATATTAAAATAAACTATCTACTTCACTGCCACATTCAAATAAACTATTTACTTCACTACCAGTTTCTCGATTTTTACCATGAAGGATCTGATTGTCATCATGGAGAATCGGATACGTATTTCATACCCATACCCATGTCCTATCGGGTCGAGACATGGGTACTTCTCCTTAAAGTGGAGAGTCCGGGTAATACATAACACACAACACACACACACACACATATAGTTGTTCGTTTGCAGACTGGTTCACACTTTAAGAAATGTGGGCCGTGCCTTCCATCCTATGGTTTTTTTTGTTTCCAAATTGATCCATATAGTTCATCGTGATATTCGTGTTCTAAAGTATGCAGGGATTAAATTTCATACAATTTGAAAATATTTAATCCATCGATCAAGTGAGAACCACTTTAATGTGTTTTTGAACAAGAGATCATTGGGATGTAAAATTTTAACTTGCATGGAACTTAATCAATACATGCTTTAGAACATTGATGTCACCATTGACGATGTTGATTTTCATTTTGGACACAAATCATAGGATGGAAGGCACACCCTGCATCTTCTTAAAGAGCAAACCTGTCCGCAATATATGTAATGATTTATTTACATGACCAAACACTAGCCTTCTGCGAGAAGTAGTGGTTTTTTTACTACTACATTTTGATAAGTAGCGTTTTGATCTCTCCTTGGCGACATGTTTCTGATTTCTCATTTCGTGTATGCTTGGATGGTATCTCGCTTCCCAACATGGAGAGGTGTAGGAATTGACTGCATAAAAATCCATTTCTTTCAAAGCACAAATTTGATGTCTTTATGAACCTCACACGTGATGTGTGGCTTGCATTCCCCTTCTGCTCTTATTCTTCTCGTGCTTACTGATCCCTCATTAATGGTTTTAAGATCTTAAGATGTGTAGTGTTCAATTGACAGGAAAAATTGTTGGTTCTGCTTGTCAAGCCCAGATGTAGAGTCACATCTTATAATAACGGTAGGAGAGAGTTACTACTGTGCACTTGCTAAAGGCCCACTGGTCCAGGACCACGCATTGCTGATACCAATTGAGCACCATCCTAATACTCTCATTATGGCTTCAGAAGCGGAGGTGGAACTTGGGAAATTTAAAAATGCTTTGAATCTGTATTTCAAGAAGCAAGGAAAGGTAGTCGTCTTCTTTGAAAGGATTTTTCAACACAGCCTGCATGCAAACCTTCAGGTGATGACTTTAGCTCTCATTACACTTTACTGTTGATATATGATCTGTCAAGATTTATGCATGCCTAGAAGCTCACTACTGCCATCATTGTTAGATTTGTGATGTGGTGGATATAATACTTTGGCATGAGGAAGCCAATCTACATCCTTCGAACAAGGAATGTGGAGGGTGAATCCTGTGATGCACTAATAAGGCAATAGGGTGGCTGCTGCAACCGTTACGATACAAATTTGAGATAGATATGCCTCTGATACTGTCAGATTTATATTAGAACAGCCATATCACTTGTATCATGTGGGCGCGACACCTGTGTAGTGTAAAGGGAAAACTGTTACTCTTGATGAATTCGTCGTTGTCTTCGTCGATGGAGCCGATAAGGTCACTAATGGTGGAACCGACATTGTTGCTGCCTAAGTGTCACTGCCTATTATGTTGGGGGAGAGTCCAGTAGAGAAGAGAATAGGCTGCCATTGGTGGAAAAGGATTATCCTAACAAATGTTATAATGAAGTGGTTCCATTATGTGGATGCTCAATAGCTGTTTATCAATTAATCAAATTACTCGGTATATATCGAGAGTCGAGATTATGCGTCAACTTGTACATATTCTTTGTTGGACACCCAATATATTGGATTTACCATTCGGCTTGTCGCTAATTAATCTGATTTTAGAACACTGGGTATCCTATGTAACTTGAAAGGATGGTTCAGGTTGATTGACTTATTAATTAGCAACCTGGTTTGTAGGCTTACAATTAGGGGGAGAGAGAGAGAGAGACCACCTAAGGTGAGGCACCCTATAGAAACATCCCAAAGGGGAGAAGGAAACACCCCACAGAGATGAAGAGAACTCCTTGAAAGGGAGAAGGGAACATCCCATGCTTGGTGATCTTATTATTAATCCTCTTGCTTCATGTGTGGATCACAATCACATTGAGCCTTCACAAGTTGCACACTGCATCTATGCATGCAGATATAATCTTTGTTTTTTTTGTAGTGAGCATGTAGCTAATGCACCCCACATCGTTTGGTTGAAAATCTCCTATTGTGCATCTTTGGGAAATTTGAACCCGATAGTGATCCAATGCTAGTCTTGTGTCTCCATGCATCCCTCTTGATCCATGCTTCTTAACATGCTTTAGTTTTTTTAAGTTTGATCTCTCAATTGTTTGTTAATTTAAGATCCTTTTACATAATAGTTGTAAATTTGTAATGCCTCTTTGATGCCAACAATTTTGATTCCAACTAATACTCTTATCTATTCCTTCAGGCGGTTCCCATTCCAGTGTCTAAAGCATCGTCGGCACGGCGAATATTTTCTTTAGCTGCCAAAAAGTTGGGATTTGAGTTTGTTGTGGTGTCAACTAGTGAGTTTTGCAACTAATACTCTTTTACTATGTTGCACGAGTAGGATATGGATATGGATAAGGACATGATCCTGGTATGGGATATAGGCATTTTCAAATATGTACAGTTTAATCACCTATGTTGCACGAATACGACGATACGGATACGGACACCATTCTCCTGTGTCCGTGCAACATGGCTATTTTATAAGAAAAAATGTATTATGTTGATGTAAAGCTAAGCTAATGTTTATGATAAAACTAAAAGTGATGCGTAGGTATCTGATTCAATTAACCTTTGAGGCCGTCTTTTCATGTAGCGTACATGGTGAACTTTTACTTTCATCTGCTGTGGTGCCCTTGATTCCACAGTATGAAAAAGGTCATTCATTTTGCGCTTTTTCTCTTTCATTGTCTTTTAAAATGAACTTTTTAATTATTTGATTACTTGTTTATACTTATAATATTGTACTAGTATTTGTGTTTCTTTGAGGTCTTTGTTGTGGTTATGGGTTATGTGAACTTGATAAATAGGAAGGTTCAGCACCTGAGTAAACTAATGGACTAAATTATATGTATTTTTTTCTCTGCACTTATTTTATTGAATTGTGGTGATACTAGATAGACCACAATAATATCTATACTTGTAAAACCCGAGTTGAATGGCTAAAATTTTCTCACTAGCTGTAGTCAAATTATATTTCAACAGTCCCATCAAATTGAATCATAGTTTTAGTTCTTGTTATTTCATTAACTTTCAAGTGAGGATAATTGTAAAAGCTGTAAGTTTGGCCCTTTAAATGTGAACTGATTTCTCCCTATCTTCTTCAGGCAGTGATAGTAGTGAAGGAAGGAACCTATTAAGGTCTCAGTTCGATGGAAAATCAAATTTGTTTTATGCCGAACTCCCAGATGGCACCTTATTGTCTTACACTGTTGATGACAAAGAGAAGTTTCCAGTCCAGTTTGGGCGTGAGGTAGTTTTTATTTTGGATAAATTCTTGCTATTGTTTCAACCAATTATTTGCACTCAACTCAAAACTTAATCCAATCGATTCAAATCATAACTTAATACACATTCAACATTGATTTCTCAGCCAAGCCATCTATTTCATAAATTAGAATTCTTATCAATACTCTCTTAATCTGCCAAAAATATGACGATCATCCGAACCAATTCAACAAGGTACATTCGAAGTTCTATCTAACCTGGCATAACTCTAAACTGAGATCTCCCACTACCCCATCTTGCTAATAGACTCATCGATATCATTGACACAAATCAAGCATACACCACTATGGACACGGCCAATACACAGAGAACTAACAAATAGCACACAAACATTCCTTTCTCCATACTCTCGAGTCAACATTCTTTCTGTATAATCCTTACAGTGGTGGCTCCAACGACCACAAATATAACATCCACTTTCATGCCACTTGGTAATCACTTGAAATCAAATTGTAACTATTCCACTTGAAAAATGGAATGTAACTCTCATCTTTCTTCAGAAAAAGCGAAGGAAAGAAACAGAAAGAAAAAAAAAACTGAGTCCTTGTAGTAATATTGTCACATGAAATTATGTTAGATTTGTGCCTGTTATGATCATTGAGCACCTTTGTTCTGATTTTGATTTCCTGATGTGATTTTTCACGAAATCCAATCTTCCTCATTTATTCATTCCTAGTTTCCAAGTTTACTTTTCATTTCTGGTGCTTGTACATTAAGTCGAGAAAATGGTAATGATTTCAGTCCTTGTTTTCATATCCACCAGTTATCGTCCATCCTTTCTTAGTAGTAGTAAATTTTTACTCTGCTTATGTTAAAAAGGTCAACATTTTGCAGGTGCTAGCAGGCCTTTTAAATGTGGCAGAAAAAGATGATTGGAGGAATTCCAAGCTTAGCAAGGAAGATGAAGTGCTGATGGTCGAAAGCTTCAAGAAAGGTTTTGAAGAGTTCGATCCATACAGATGATATTAGCTTTTGTAGCCACGATCCGAGTTGTGCATGTGAAGAAGAAACTTGTTTGATGCTCATAACTACTCAGATTGCTTCTCCTTTAGAAGAGTAACATCAATTTGCAAGAGTCTGTGTCGAGGCTTGTTCATATCATGCCCTATCTGATATCAACAAAACCAATCTACCTGTAAGGCAACATATGGTAGATTTTTGGAGTCTTCTATCGAGCTTCGTGGAGATTTAGTATTCAGTACTGTGAGATTATCGCTGCGGTTATTATAACAGGTAATCAACATGAAAACTAGTGTTATTGCAGTCCAAGCCAGTAATGCTTAGGTATGTTGGTTCGAGAATTGGATTTTATGCATCCAAATTATGGGTTGGTTGGTCGGGATATCAATTTTAGTACAGGTGGTATGTGCCCAAGTTATAATTTAGTATACCTCCTTATTACATTATTGTCTTTTTAACTCCTCAAAACTTATTGCGAAATGAACATATATGATCCTGTGGATTGTTCGCGGATGATGCATATATGATCCTGTGGGATCTGTCCACCCTTTGTTTCCCAACCATTTTTTTTTTACTAACCACATTTCTTTCCTTTCGTATATACATGTCAATTGATGTGTTTAATACTTTGTGCTGCAAATGAACATTGCACCTCGCAAGCTCGGCTTCTTCCCACTGTCCTTAAACCTAGGGATGGCAATGGGGCGGGTCGGGGTCGGGGATCATACCCCCCATCCCCGTCCCCGAGTAGTGTTCGAATCTCCGTCCCCATTCCCGGTCGGATTTAAATTTTTATCCCCATCTCCGTCTCCGTTTAACAATGTACTCCCCGTCCCATTAACACTTTTGGGAACAGATTTTTTCGTCCCCGTCTGCCGTCCCATTAATAATTTTTTCTGTATAGTATAAACTATTTCATTCCAAAAAAAATACAAGACATGTTGATTTAATAAAAATTATATCTAGTATTAGATAGATCATGAGCTCATAGAAATGTGTTGCGCCTATAAGTATAAGTAATCGGGGTCGGGGATTTACCGGGGCGGGGAGTACAATACCCATACCCGGCCCCGAATACGATCGGAGATTTTGTTTAATTCCCATTTCCGTTCCCATCCTCGTTTCTATATTCCCAAACTCGTCCCCGTCAGGGAAAAAAGTCGGGTCTCCGTCGGGTTCGGGGGAAGTTGCCATCCCTACTTAAACCAGCTGAGCATGAATATAAAATGAGCTCGAGTATCATTGAACGTATGAAGTTTTGACTATGAGCTCGTGAACGAGTACAATGCTCGGCTTCTCTTTTCAACCGACATTTGTAGCCATATACAACTTTCGTACATTTTGAATGTGTAATTGTCAACAAAATCGTGACAGAGTTAGTTTACATGGTTCGACAATTTATTATAGTTGACATTATATTATAAATTTAGTTCACGTGTCTGATTAAATAATTTTTTTCGTATGTAATGTAATGGGTCTAATGTCCATTATAAGCTTGATTATATTACATTTTTTTTAAAATCAATTATATCATAAAATTTCTGTAGTTGCAATTATACTACAACTTAAAACTTACAAACTATTACCTTTAAATTTTTTTATGTTTGTTTTCTAGTTATTTTTTACTAATTTAATTTTAATATATTTTTATTTTGAAAATAAATTGTTTTTCTCTTATTTACTTTTTTTTAAATGTTTATTTTCTTCATTTTTCATCTATTTTCTTTTTTTTTTCTTAATAATTTTAATTTTTTAAAATTTATTTTTAACATATTTAATTTATTTTTAGTTTTTTTAATATTGTTATGCTTTTTTTTAGAATTTTTATATTTTTATTTATTTTTAAAATTTTATTACGTTAGGAATTTTATTACATTACACGGTAAAGTAAAATTTGAATATAATTAATATTATATTATATGATTTGATTACATGTTTCAACTAGACATGATAATATAATTATAATTCTATTACATTACAAACTAAATTTTATTACAATAAAACAAACCCAAACGTTAGTTGGAAAGTATAATCTAAATAAGAATAATGGAAACATCAGTATAAGAGCATCTTCAACCCTATTGTCTTGTTAAGTGTTGTGAGTCTTAGGTGGCTCCTATGTGGCATGAGCCACAAGACAATGTCTTGTTTATGTGGCTTTTTTTTTCCTAATATTTTTTATTCATAATTGATGACATGGAAGAGAAGACATTGTCAAGTGCATTGTCTAGAACAAGACAATCAACTTCACAATGTCTTCTTTAATTTTTGTCACATAAGTTTCACAATTGAGTTGACAATTGCATTGGAGAAGAACTTTTGAATAAAATTTTGTCATTCCTATGTGGCATTAACTTTTTTCCAAAGTCACAATAGGGTTGGAGATGCTCTCCTATTGTGAGTTTGAAAAAAATGGTTGCTACATAGGAATGACAACCATTTTTTTCAAAAGTACTTCTCCAATCCAAATGTGAAATAAAGTGTGAAGTTGACATGGCAATGATATGGCAAAGACAATGTGAAGTTGGTTGTCTAGATCTAGACAATGCACTTCACAATGTCTTTATGTCCACATCATCATTTGTGAATAAAAATATTTATAAAAAGAAGTAGAAGAGTGAAAGTTGTCTTGGAAGTTGTAAAAAATTATTTTGTATTGTCTTCTCAATACTTTTGCATTGGAGATGACTTTTTAAAGTCATTGTCATTTGTGAATATAATCTTGTCACCTATACAAGACATTGTCTTGTGTCTCATGTCACCTAAGATTCACAACACAAAATAAGAAAATAGGGTTGGAGATGCTCTAAGTAAAGATGTAAAGATGCGTTATGAAGCTGAAGGCTTCAACTCGAGCAACTTATGAGCTCGCCGTGAAATATAGGAGCTTGAGTTTGAACATCAGAAGTCCGAGCTCGACTCGATAAGGACCAACCTTGAACTTAGTTTGGATATGCAAAGTTCGACTCAATTGCTTCCTTAATAATGTTCGTTCACCTTGTAATCACGACTTTAGCTTCTATTTCATGAACGTACGGAACTCAACATACTATCTATGGCGAGTCCACTACCGACTTTTTTTTTAGAGATAATTTTACATTTTTTTTTTATTTCCTAACGTCATGTGCCTAAATAGGATAATTTTCTATGAGATGGCTAAGGAATGGTATTTATTTTATTTAGTTTAAACGGAACTGAAACTGAAATCCAAAAAAAAATATAAATGGAACCTAATCAAAATGAGCCATAACCAATCAAACCAATCTAATATAATTGTTTTGTTTGTTTGTTTTGACTATTTTTACCGTTTAACATGTCGAACAAAAAGTTGAACTTGTGATAAAAATATATAAAAATAATATAAAATTGATAAATAATGCAAAGTAGGACTTGTAGAGTATGAATGTTTAAAAATAGAATAATCGTTTGGATTTCTCATCTATAGACAACAGACAAGAGAGATGATAAGAAGAAAATTAAAAACAAGATTAGGATTACTTTATTAAATTGAATATGTACAAGGGATATATGTGGGGTTATTTAGATATTTAATAATTTTAAGTAGATTTTTTTTATTTTGGATCAAAGTAGAAATCCAAAATTGAAGTCAAAACCAAGAACTAAATTGGGATAATTTTAGAAACGAACCAAAATTGAACAATTTTACAAACCTTCCGGAATACTCTATTCGGTTCATTATCTTGATCTAAACCGAATAATGTTGAGCCCTAAGATATTTTTAGCTAGAAATTTTTTTTTCCCAAAAGTTTAGCATATTTACTTATAACCTTTTTCTCGGGATAAAGACGTTTATTTACTTGCAACAAAAATGGTTTACGACTGACAGTAAATGAAAAATGTAACATGTCAGTTCAAGGTATTTATGTTAAACACTACTAGTCAAGTTGACCTGCGTTGCACGAACCAAAATAATATAATATACAATATCATTAAAAAATAGATAAAAATTTAAATTATATTAAATATAATTTGAATATATTTTAGATTAATATTTATTAAGAATTTTTTAAAAAATTTTATATGTGTTTAATTAGATAATATCATGTATTTATTTAAAATATAATTTGAATATTAAATATATTTTATGATATGTTACATGTTTCAAAAAAATTTATTTTTAACTACGTAAAAAAATTACGTCTGTAGTTAGATTTTTTTTTTTTTTTTTGAATTTTTTATTAATTAATAGATGGTATACATAGGCTTAGGACAAGCTGTTTTCAAGTAGAGAGAGATGTGCTAGAAATATATTATAATTATCAATATAATTATATACACGGGGAACCCGGGAACTTTTCTGTTCCATTCAAAATAGTCATTCAAAATACTATTATGTACATCACTTTGTTCCTAAACTACAATTATGCCAGTAACAGAATGTGGGCTTCTATCTATAAATTCGTTGCCAGTTCATATAGTTCATTATTTTGTATTTCTTCTTGAGCAGAGCAGAGCGCGGGAAAAAAGAGAGAAGGAGAGGAAGAGCGTCGTTAGAAGAAGAAGAAGAGATGGAGAAGAGGTGGAAGTGGTTGCAGTGGGCGCAGGGCTCGGAGAGCCGGTCGCTGAGCGAGAATCGTGACGAAGAGTGGAGGCCTAAGGTCCCCATTCTCTACGACTGGTTCGCCAACCACAAGCTCCGCCGCCCTTCGCTCTCCTGCAGGTACACCCACACCCTAACCCTAACCCTAGATTTCTAGGGTTTTGCGTTTCATGGGGCGTTTGGTTGGCCCTCCTTTGTTTCGGTCTGGTTCCTGAGGGACGCTCGATCGATCGGAGCGGTGGGTTTCGGGAACCCCCTTTTTTTGGTAGCTAGGTTTTTGGGAACCCCTTATGTAGTAGTCTTTGTTACTCTGGTGAGGTTCTTGAAAGTTTTTTCTGAAACTCTCTTGTGAGATCAAGAAACCGGGATTTTTGACGCCTCTTTCTCCACAAGATTTATGTCAATTCTTGTATTGAATATTGTGTTCGTCGCTTGGGAGTGGTTCTTGAAACCCCGGTGTCTTGTTTTCGGAAATCCCCATTAGTCAGGGAAAAAGGTTTCGGAAGTACGGCTCCAATCAAGAACTAGTGAAGGAAGGAAGTCCATTGTCGAGATTCTTCCCTGTGAAGAGTGGTTCTTGAAACCCCGGTGTCGTTTTTTCGGAAATCCCCATTAGTCAGGGAAAAGGTTTCTGAAGTACGGCTCCAATCAAGGACTAGTGAAGGAAGGAAGTCCATTTTCGAGATTCTTCCCTGTGAAGAGTGGTTCTTGAAACTCGCCATGGCCATATTCATTGTTTTGGAAAACCCATTCTCTCTCTCTCTCTCTCTCGGGTGGAGTGATTTTGGGGGACTTTTGAAACTTGATTCTGATAGTTTCTCTTCTTCTTTTTTTCTTTTCCGGAAACAAGATGGGGCTCACTGGTGGAGCAAACATCCTTCAGGAGTCAGCATTGTCTTTACTTCGCCGAGCAGGCAGGTGTCCTTAATCTTAGCGAGGAGCAATTGTCATTATTAATACGTAGTGTTGCATGAACTTCTTGTTGGCGATAATTCACTCTGATCAGACCGATGGCTGCATGCCGGATACACTTGTCATAGCAAATGTTGACGTTGCTAAACCCAGGATCGCAACTGCGGAGCAGATATCCAAGGTTAGGTCCTATGCCGAATTTTTTTTTTTTTTGTATTTTGTATTTTGTTTAATTTGGACTAGTTATTTAAATCCTATTTGACTATGTAATTCACTAGGTTTATGCTTTCTAGTGTAAGTAATAATATTATTTTAGTTCCATTGGATAGCAGATCAATTCATTGTTACTGATCAATTCATTCTTATAGTAAGATATCTACAATTTTTTGCAGTTCGCTGAAGATGCATCTCGTTTCATGAGAAAGTACAAAACTATTATACATCCCGGGAAGGTATGGCTATTATTTTTGAATATGGTGATGCCTAATTCAGTCTACAGTTTTAGTATAGCTGATGGTTCGTATCAACATATGTATACTTCATCTCATGTCGGGTTTGAGCATGACTGATCTGAAATCATATTGGATTCTGTGGTTCAATGAAATCTTTGCCTGAGAAACAATTGTAAACCTATAATATGTTAATCATGTCCATAGATACTAAATGACAAACGAAATACGCAATCATCATGTCAAAATGTTGTTTATTTTCTCTTCACAAAACAAATCAGGAAGTAATATTATTATCTTATTATGTTAGCAACCATTAGTTTACCAAAACTAACATCAAAATACCTGAAAAATGCACGCAAGCAAGCTTGAAGCTTTTAATGGAGCATATTTAATATTTCTTTTATAAAAAAAATTCAACACCTTTTTTTTTGAGCGAACTGGTGGGAGACGCTCTGCTCATGTTTCATTAAAGAGTCGTTTTACGAAACTAAAGACAATTATAAACAATTAAATACAAATTTCAACCTCTTTTTTAGAGTGCCAAAACCTACAAAATGTGATAGTCCAGTGGGGCCGACTTGAAACAGAGATTTTTGTAATGTAATTACTCATTTTACGTGACTAATCTCGACATTTCTCATTAAAAGGTTGAGTTTCTTCTCACCTTGTATCTCCAATATCCCATTTTAATGACTAATTTAATCTATTGAAGCTCTTGCGAAGGTATGACTGGCAGACTATAAAAATCCAAGCCCGATTCTGATAGGAGATGACTTGGATAAGGACGATGATAGGGATTAGAAATCCCGATCCTCTCCTTGCTGCTTCAAAAATAAAGGTCTTGAAGAGCGCCTCCATTTGGTAGATTTAGATATCATTTATATAATCCGTCTTTGCTTGGGAACTCCATATTATTTTGCAAAATGCTTTTCCTACTAACCTACTCTTTTATTTTTGTATGCAAGGTTTATGAATATGTTGAAATTTTATGCAGTATTGGAATATGCTATTATGCAGGTTAACAGAATCAGGGAGCTCCCACAAAACAGCAATATAGTAGCAACACTTACCAACAGTCCTTACGTATGTTAGCATATTCCTTTGACTAGTGCCCTCCGTTACGTGCCATCTTCTTCTTTATAATAAATAATAAATTAGCAGATGAAATTTAGGTCTTTTGCCACATATGCAGGTTCTCATTTGGAATGTTGATGCTCAGCCCAACCGTGAAGCTAATGATGGTGCTTCTAATTCCCGTCCGGATTTGGTCTGTTTACCTGTTCTTGAATCTACGATGTTATTTTTGAATAAGTCCTATTTTGAAGTATATACATGAATATTACCTAGGTATGTCTCAGTAGCTATCTTATTTTGAACTTACAGATATTGACGGGGCTTCAAGAAAATGCAAAATTTGCACTTGCCATGTGCCATCAAGAGCCCCTTGTACTGTCTGGAGGTTGGAATGCTTCCTTTCTACATTTATGAAGTTCTTTCCTTTAGTTTCCAATTGGTCCTTATTGTTAGAGACAGATGTACTATACTCCCACATTGGCTAGGCTGTCTGCCTACTGCCAACTGTCGGGTATAAATACCTCATAGTGGCACACATCTCAATATAGATTTCACATTACAGTCTCTAAACTTTGACACTTGTACGGTCCTTAAGGATTTTTCCATTTTGAGCTTTTCTGTATAAATTGTTATGTTGTAGAAATCTAGTACATAAAATTAGTGTTTCTCATTAGAAATAGATTGCTAAGGTGCTAACTAATTTGTGGACCTGTTTATCAAGTAAGAATATGCCTCTAATTTTAGTTTTAGCAAGTTTGTCAACAACTAAGTTCTTACCTTTCATATTTAATTGGTGTCTACCTTGCAGAATATCTCTAAATTGTGCTCCCGAATGAATAAGGGAATCATCCAATTGGCTGTCAAACTGACGTCAATTCTGTAGTTGGAGCAAAACATCTACCTAGGATGGGCAAAGAGATGGGTTTGCCACAACATCTGAAATGCCATTTCACAGGCTATTTATGTCTCTTGATGGGAGGGGAGGGGGGTGACAAGATTTGCAAGGAAAGGACCTTCATCTTTGCTAAAAGGCTAAGCAATCAAATCTATGTGAAATGGCATTCTAGTTTTTTTTAATAATATTTATAGTTACTTTTGATTTCCAAAATGAAGAACTCTGAAACGACGACCCAAAAGCTTCGAAATTGCCGAAACCTTCGATACCAAAGGGTTATAAGAGGAGGTGGAGGCAAAAAAATTTGGTGAAGGCAGAGGTTGAGGGTTCAACCTGACCAGAATCCGACCCGCTTGTTATTCAATCTGTTTCTAGAATCTGAAAATTATAAAATCTGACCGAGACCGAGGCTTGAACTTGGTTCAATGTCCTTGAGACAATGCTCCGCACAGGTGCTTACGGTTGAATGACGATTTAGTCTTCCATTATATAACGGAACTCCTCCTCCAGTGGGAACACTTCAAACCGCATGAACTAGACAAAGCAATGAAGGTAGTCTCTCTCGAACTAAGTACTTGAATGTGTGAATGAGTGATTCAAACATTGACAGGACTGTGCTTTTATAAATGATGAAGAGACACAAAAGGTTAAAAAGACACTGTTTGAAAGTTACACACCGTTTGGAAGGGACACACCCTTTCAAACTGACACAACCTTTGGGAATTATTCATTCATTTAGAATATTTCCAACACTGCTTACATCCCTAGATCGGAATTCTGGACTGGATCTCATTATCACTTTCCAACATAATATGGCTAGACTTGAATTGCATTGTTTCCTTGTCTCTGCTTGCACATCATTGTAACAAAGATTGTCTAATGTAGGGAAGGACAAGTCCGTGCTCTTGTGGAGCATAGAAGACCATATATCCTCTCTGGCAGAGTCTTCTTCAGCTAAGTCTCCTGGGTCAACAATCTCAAGTTGCAATCAACCTGCTGAAGATGGCAATGCGAAGAACCCTGATAGTCTTAAAATTGGACCACGAGGTGTGTTCCAGGGGCACCAAGAACCTGTTGAAGATGTGCAGTTCTGCCCTTCCAGGTATCATAGTGCTTGGAAAAGCCAACTGTTAGGCCAATATTCAGTTCTCCAACTTTTTTGTCCTATATATTATGTAATTTGAATTTCACTGATGAACTAACTATATATCAGAGAATGAAAACCTCATTCTCTGATTCCTTGAGTTAAATAATTCTTGGTTTTGTATTTAGTGCTAATGTACTCTGAATCTGACAATCTGCAGGAAGCAATCCTATGATTCCTAGTAGATCTATAATCTTCTCTGATATGTTTACAAATTCTTCAATGATCTGATCAAATAATAATATTAGTATGGTTCGAGAGGAAGTAACAAGATCCTGTTTTTCTATTGGCATTTTTCTGTGTTGAAGTGCACAGGAGTTTTGCAGCGTAGGTGATGATTCTTGTGTAATTTTCTGGGATGCTCGTGATGGTACTAGTCCAGCTATGAAGGTTAGTAGCTTGTTTCCTATTACTTCTGAGAATATGCACGTTTGCAAGTAAGATTACTCCTCTATTAGAAGCTCTAATTGACCATAGCAGAGATCTCATAAATGATGAGTTAATGCTAATTTATCTCTGGGAGAGTAACTTTTGAGAGAACTCTGGAAATAATTCATTTCTCTTCCTTGAGATATCAAAAGCTTGGTAACCCACTCATGGTTAAGGACTACCTCTCTCGTGTGCTTAAGCAGATATGCATGTGCAGATACACATATCACATACTTACATCCATACATGTATACATACAACATGAATATGTAAGTATGTGTGAGTATGGGTTCTGTATGATGCAAAAATTACATACTTTAACAAATGGCTAATAAAAGAAAATTTTCAAGATCAATGCTGCTATTTTCAATACAATCTGATTTTATACCATATTAGCATTGATGGTCTCATCGTGACAACATGGTGCTCTACTGTATTCTTTATGGGGATTACGAACTATGTTTATTACACTGCTATGATTTCTGATGACTTGAGTTGCATAATCAGTCATGATTCTGTTATATACATCCTAATGACATTCCTTTAATCCTTTAGTTATTGGTATTACTGATATAAATAATCCTCATCTCGAATGGCAGGTTAAATGGTCTCCTTATACTTGTATTCACTGTGTAGATTGGAACCGTCATAATGAAAATTATATTCTAACAGGGTATGGATTAGTACAGACATACCCCTGCTATTCAAAGTTCATTTTCTATGTATCAAGTATATGATGTCATTTCTTATGTCACACCCACAGATCTGCGGATTGTTCTGTCCGTATGTTTGACCGCCGTAAACCCACTTTAAATGGAGTTGGGGCACCCATAGATGAATTTGTTGGTCATAGTAAAACAGTTACCTGTGTGCAGGTAAGAAGGTTCTCCTATACATCAAAATATTTATTTTCGGTCTTTATTGTTGCTTGTTTTATATAAATTCTTTTTTATCTATAAATCAATTGTTCTTCAGTGGTCTCCTGACAAAGCATCAGTTTTTGGAAGTGCTGCAGAGGATAGATTTTTAAATATATGGGATCATGAAAAGGTATAAAGCTTGTCAGTTTATACATCTTAGAAGTGTAATTGAATTGATTAATTGTAGATGAAGTTTGCTCTGTATTTACAAGCTACTGAATTATTTGAGCGTTTTTTGTGGAGGCTAAAGATTTGCTAATTAATTTTCTTTTATGTTGCAAACATTTGCAAATAGGACTGATAACTGATTTGACATGGTTAGATGTTGATGGATGTTGATGTACATATCAGCCAGCCATGGATACTTATAAATATAGTTATTTTTTAAGGTCAGTCATTAAGGATTATCTCTGTACTGAGCTACAAACGCCAGGACCCCCTTCCATTCCCATTTTTTATAAGCCCACTTCTCCCCTCCCTTACCAGTGTTACCATTGGACCACCCCCTTGGTGGTCTTATAAATATAGTTATTGTAAATGCATATTGCTATAGTTGTTTAAATTGTATAAAAGTAGGCTTGTGCCATGATATTTGGAAGATCAGTTTTTGCCACCTAAAATGTTACAATTATAAATATGCATCTGCATACAAAGTTATAACTTTGAAACTTCTGTATGGATATGATCCAGGTATACATGTTTTTTCACATTTGGCCAACTTCGGATATAGATATCTGGGACTACCACTATTAGTCCCCCCCCCCCCCCCCCCCCCCCCCCCCCCCTGCAACTGCAGTTGAAGAAGTGGGATCTTAAACAATCAATTGATATGTATTGGAAATTTGATCCACGATTGATCGCAGCTGATCCATAACTTTTAGTTTCAGGATAATCAATATCAGGCTGAAATATTACGTACCAGGCTTCTTTTTTAAGATTCGGCCTGAAATATACTGAAACACTTGGTGGGGAAAGGTTGGATGATGGTTCTGACCAAGGTTGGAATGGTTAAGATTGATCATAGCCTGAAATAATTGTTCTTTTTTGTTAGTTGTTGCAAGTACTGTTAAGTACACCATGTTTTTATTGCATCTTTGCAAAAGAAAAGAAAGTCCATGCCATTTGTATTGAAGTTCAAGTATCGTAATTTAGTTCTCATTATAAGAAACAATGTTTTTGTCTAGAGGCTGACCCGTGAACATCATCCTTTAGGCCTTAATGCCATCAGAGTGGGAGCATGAGAAATCTCCACACAGAATTGACAGTATCTATGACCAGTTGTCAACCTGAGGTCAACCCTTTGTGATGTGGTAGCAAATCCCCAGCTAAGATAGCTATTTGCAAGAGACAGCCTTGGCGGCATAAAATCTAAAACCATTTTCCTTTGCATACTTTATTTGCTAGAGATAAAGTATTTCATGTGTACTGTTATTTTTCTTTGTCATTGTATTTCATGTCATCTGACCAATGTCTATGTGACTATACAGTATTCAGTTAGTAAGAGGATCAGATATGGTTTGTTGAAAATAACTTATTTGTTCTGGTTTTAGGTTCCATTTAAATGCATTATACTGGCTGTCTAATTGCCCTTCCACATTAGGTTGGAAGGATACTGGAGAGTGGACAAAGGATGATCCCCGCACCCCCTGGTTTATTCTTTCGGCATGTTGGGCCTAGGCGAGTTTTATGCATCCTATATCCACACGTTCATTTACTATTTAGCTGAATTGGATACTTTCGAAGATCAACTATAGTTCAAAATACTACATTCAAACCTTGAGATGCTTCATCAAATATAGGTGCAATATCAAGAATAACACTTGATGTATTTATTGCAGCTTATACCTTTAAATCATTTTTTCAAAGAAAACATTTCTTTTCAATACTGAGGAACAAGGATTTAATGTATACTGGGTTAAGATTTTCTCTTACTTTTGGTTTTCACAATCGAGTTCATCAATAATTGATGGCCCTAAAATAATAGTTACATGTTTATGATGAAGGCTTTCTTCTTGTTGTACTTCATCAATTTGGGATAAAGGCATTGTTGTGGTTGTTATTGTTGTCTTCGTTATATTTCAAAATATTGAGTTCATAAGTGTCTTCATGAGTATATTATTTTTCTATTGTGTGCATGCAGAGGGAGAGTTTATGATTTTCACTGGAACGAAGATGATCCTTGGACGATTGTTAGTGTATCTTTTGACTCTAAGATCATTAATGGTGGTGGGACACTGCAGGTATGTGGTTTAGAATTTTTTTTTTCTTTTCTTTTTTGTAGAAAATAATAGTTGGGATGAATTTTATTGATGGACTACTTCACTACTTATAGGGAGTCTAGCTCCTCTACATACTACAAATTCCGATGTGGGACTAAAAGTCCCTTATTGATTCTCAACACTCCCCCTCAAGATGGGCGATAGATATTAATCATCCCCATCTTGTTACATAGCTTTGACAGACTCAATGAACTAAGACCCTTAGTCAGACAGTCTGCCACTTGTTCTTCTGAGCGAACATAGTCAATCTTCAGTATCCCTTGTTCCAGCTTTTCCTTGATGAAGAATCGATCGATCTCGATGTGCTTCGTTCTGTCGTGCTGAACCGGATTGTTCGCTATACTTATCGCAGCTTGACTATCGCTCCGAAGGTGCAATGGTGTCCCCTTGTCTAGCTTCAACTCTGTCAGCAGCGCCTTTACCCATAGCAATTCTGATACTCCTAGAGCCATTGCTCTGTATTCTGCTTCAGCTGTCGACCGTGCTACCACTGACTGTTTCTTGCTTCTCCATGAAACCAGGTTTCCTCCTACAAAAACACAGTACCCTGTGGTAGACCTTCTGTCGTCTATGCAGCTTGCCCAGTCTGCATCGCAGTATCCCTCAACATCTGTGCATCCATTCTTCTTGAACCACAGTCCTTTTTCCGGCGTCCCTTTCAGATATCTTAGGATCTGAAATACTGCATCCATATGACCCGTTCTTGGATCATGCATATAGCGGCTTACAACACTTACTGCAAATGAGATATCAGGGCGAGTATGCCCTAGATAAATCAGTCTGCCTACTAGCCTTTGATACCTTTCGCGATCAACAGGCTCTCCTGCTTCTGCTCCCATCTTGCACTTCTGGTCAATTGGAGTGACTGCTGCTCGGCATCCCAGCATTCCTGTCTCCTTCAGCAGATCTAGTGCATATTTTCTTTGTGAGAGAACAATTCCTTGTTCACCATTACACACCTCGATACCCAAAAAGTATCTCATCTCTCCCAGGTCCTTCACCTCAAACTCTTTGGCGAGTTTCGTCTTCAGCTTAGTGATCTCATCAGCATCATCACCTGTGATTACTATATCATCCACATATACAGCAAGTATAGTTATGTGGCCTCTTGCATGCTGGAGGAAGACCGTGTGATCTACATTTGTCTGATGGTACCCCATGCCAGTGACAGCCTTTTTGAATCTGTCAAACCAGGCTCGAAGAGATTGCTTCAGTCCGTACAGCGACTTCTTCAGTTTGCACACTTTTCCATGTGACGTTCCTTCACCTGAATCTGACACAGAGTAGCACCCCGGAGGAGTCTCCATGTAAACTTCTTCTTGTAGGTCTCCATGAAGAAATGCGTTCTTTACGTCTAACTGGTGTAGCTTCCATCCATAGTTTGCTGCAATGGAGACCAGTGTTCTTACGGTACTCATCTTCGCTACTGGGGCAAAAGTCTCATCATAATCGATACCATATGTCTGGGTATAGCCTTTTGCAACCAGTCTCGCCTTGTATCGTTCAACTTTTCCTTCTGGTGTCTCCTTTACTGTGTAAACCCATTTGCATCCCACAGCTTTCTTCCCTTCAGGTAATGGCACCAGCTCCCATGTCTTATTTTTCTCTAGTGCCCCAAGTTCTTCCATCATTGCGGCTTTCCATCTTGGGTCCTTCTTTGCTTCCTGCCAATTCTTAGGTAAAGAAGTGGAGTCTAACGAAGTGAGGAATGTTTGATAAGTCGGAGAAATATTAGAATAAGATAGGTAGTTGGCGATATCATGTTCATAATCTTTATAACGAATAGGAGCCTTTCCCGCATTAATGCGAGAAGACCTCCTTAAGGAAACAATGGGTGGTGGAGAAAGCATACCATCCGAATCGGAGAGATCCGCTTCCGAATCCGAGCGATCCGGTACGGGAGTAACATCTTCAGGAGTCGGGGCAGGAGTAGACGAGGGACTTGGCACTATAGGCACAGGGTACGGCACAGTACTGGACCTCTGCTGTCTTCTTCTGTAAACTTGGAGCTCCTTTTCCCTTGTCTGCTTCTCCCCCTGCGTAATGTACGTATTGTCTTCTTCATCCTCCGTATCAGTATCAGTGATGTTGTCTCCCCCTTTCTGCCAGTCTGTCACGACAGGACAAGGTACCGATCCGACAACGACGTTTGGGCGTACTACCTCCCCCTCACGTCTAACACCCGCTGTGTGAGGCGTGTTCCCAAACGCAGAACCTTCGTCCGAACCATAATAAGGTTCCAGCTCTCTGAATGTAACGTCCATGCTTACAAACAGCTTCCGTTCAACCGGGCTCCAGCATACGTAACCCTTCTGTGTCCCGGTGTACCCAACAAAGATACACTTAAGTGCTCGAGGATCCAGCTTACCAACACCAGGCCTGTTATCGTGGACGAAGCATACACAACCAAATACTTTCGGAGGAACGGTGTACGCAGTTGTCCCCGTGAGCATTTCCAAAGGCGTCTTCCAGTCCAGTAATTGAGAGGGCATCTGTTGATGAGATAAGAGGCTGTCAAGACAGCCTGCCCCCACAAAAATTTAGGGACATTCATAGCTAGCATCATTGTCCGAGCCACCTCCAGCAGGTGCCTATTCTTTCGCTCGGCAACACCATTTTGAGCCGGTGTATAAGCACAAGAGGTTTGATGCAGTATACCATGAGAGGATAAATACGCAGCAAACCTCTTATGGGTATATTCCGTCCCATTACCCGACCGAAAACACTTAACACGAGCATTATACTGTGTCCGCACCCGTTGATGGAAGCTTTGAAATGCCTCGAAAACATCACTTTTATTCTTCAGCAGGTAGATCCACGTTACGCGGGTAGAGCAGTCAATAAAAGTAACAAACCATCTATAACCGTTAACACCGTTTGTAGGACAAGGGCCCCACACATCGGAATGAATCATATCAAAAGCAGCAGAACATCGATGCCCAGAATGCACATAGGAGCTTCTGGTATGTTTCCCCAACTCACAAGAATCACAAACTAACAACTCTTTATTTGCTTTTTGATATAATGACGGATACAGTCGACCAATAACGGGAAAAGAAGAATGTCCTACACGCTGATGTTGGAGGAGCAGCTCGGCTTCGACACTTCGACTTCGGACTTCCGGTTGGGCGTCTGCAACCAAAGATGCCAGTGCTCTATCCAGACCGTTCCTGTCCAAGTACCATAGACCCTTATGCCATGTGCCAGTGCCTAGTCGTCTCCTCGTTCCCTTCTCCTGAAAAGTTACCTTAGGAATATCAAAGGAAACAATACAGTTTAGATCAAGGATAATGGCGCTAATGGAAATAAGATTGACAGGAAAGGAAGGAGCATGTAAGACATTAGATAGAGTGATGGAAGGAGTGCAATCAACAGTACCTTTACCCGTAACCGGCCTGTAGGTACCATCAGCAGTCTGAATGCTTTCTGGCGGCGTTAGAGGAGAGTATTCCCGGAACTCTCCTCGGGACCCCGTGACATGGCAAGATGCCCCAGAGTCCATAATCCAAGCTGGCTGAGAGACAGATACAAGAGCACGCGGAGGTATACCGGCACTGGTTTGGAAGAAGTAAGTGCAGTAATCTCCTGTAGCGGACGGCGTCCCAGGAATGACTTGTCTTTCACCAGAACCAAGCTTTGAGCCGCGCATCTTCTCGAGAACTTCCCTCTCAAATGGAGTGATGTCTGCCAGCTGATTGTCCCCACCTTCATCCGCCAGATGCGCCTTATTGCCTCCAGAGTAAGTGCCCCTTCCACCACCGTAGCTGCCTCGACCACCTCGTCGTCCACCGCGACCACGACCCCGACCATTCGAGGGAGTCCGTGTCGGTTTTGGGCAAAAGCGGATGTAATGTCCTGTGTCACCACAGTTGTGGCAAACGCCTCCCGTAGAAGGAGGCTGTGTGAAAGTGGCAAGAGCAGATGTGTCAACTCCGGCCTGCTCCCCCTGGGAGATATCCTTGGTAGGCATCAGCTTCAACCGTGCTTCTTCTTGTGCCATGGCAGCTATGGCGTCCTCTAATGTCGGCAGCGTCGGTTGTGCGAGAAGGACATTCCGCCGTTGCTCAAACGCTGGGTTGAACCCCTTCAAAAACTTCATCATCCGTTGCCGCGAAATATAATCCAGAAATTTCTGGAAATATTTGGCAAAAGTCGGTTCAACCTGAGCATCCTCCATGCCAAGAGGATCATAATGGTCAAGATCAGACCAGTACTTCTTCAACAAGGCAGCGTACTCAGAGATGGTACGATCGTCTTGGATTACCCTATCGAGCTCATCCTGCAGTTGGAAGACTCGCATGGGGTTACCCGAACCGGAGTACATGTCCTTCAACGTTCTCCAGATATCAGCAGCTCCCTCCATTGCTTCAACGTTACCCGACACTTGGTCGGTCAAAGAGGCTGTCAACCAACCAGCCACGACATTGTTGACAATGTCCCATACAGCAAACTCCTTCGAGGAGTGATCGACAGGGGCCGTAGTGTGGCCATCAACATAACCAACCAAGCCACGTCCCTTCAGCGTCCGCATCGCCTGCCGCGACCATTTCAAGTAGTTGGTCGTGCCTTCCAACTTCGTCTCCAGCTTGTCCAACTTCCCCATTTTGTACGGTGACGGATCCACATCAGTATGGGTCACGCGTGGGGTCGCCTCCGGTAATCTCTTGGTCAGGAGATCCTCGACCAGGGCCTTCATTTCTTCTGCTGTCAACTTCTCATAGATGGAATCCATGACTTCTGCAACTGCAATCAGTGAGGTGTTGTTGTTTCCGGAGTCGTCTTCTTTGGAGTCGTCTTCGTCTTAGTCAGCTACCGGGGGGAAACAACAAAACGAGATCCCTCACTGATATGTCGTAGTTTATACGACCAACTAGAACCGCGTCATGATAACGCGTTCGGACGGCTCAAGGATAACCAACGTAGTTGTGCCTCCTTGCATGAGACAAACCAGAGGTATACCAGCCGTGCAGAAACGATTGTAAAGACAATATTTCTGAGATACGAAGATCTAAAGAGATTTCGTATTCGTAGCAGAGCTTCTAAAAAGAAGGTACTAATTCTCGAAGGCAACTACAGAGATCTTCTAAAGAAAAGGAACTCTGATTCTCGAGGCAACTACAGAGATCTTCTAAAGAAATTTTTTTTTTTTTTTTTTTTTTTGGAAACAGCAAAAAGAAAATCCTAAAAAGGGTGCTGTAGCAGCAGTAAAGGGGCGGGGGGGGGGGGGGGCGGCGCTGGAGGGGGGGAAGGGGGCCGGCGGGTCAGCGGGGGGGGGGAGGGGGGGGCGGCGGGTCAGCGGGGGGGGGGGGGGTCAGCGGGTGGGGGGGAAAGGGGGGTTCGGGGGGGGGGGGGAAAGGGGGGCTGCTCAGGGAGGGGGGGGGGGGAAGGGGGGTCGGGGGGGGGGGGGTGCTCCGGGAGGGGGCTAAATTTTTTTTTTTTTTTTTTTTTTTTTTGTGTGGAGAGAGAGAGAGAGAGAGAGTTATGGCTCTGATACCATGTAGAAAATAATAGTTGGAATGAATTTTATTGATGGACTACTTCACTACTTATAGGGAGTCTAGCTCCTCTACATACTACAAATTCCGATGTGGGACTAAAAGTCCCTTATTGATTCTCAACATTTTTTATGTTCAGTATGTAGCCTGTAGCATGATCTCCATTGAGTATACGAGAGCAAACATTGGTATAGCAATGAACATGAGGATGATACTCGAAAATATGGTCCGAGTAATCTCAATAGTAGTTCCATGAACAATCCTTTTCGGGATTGCATTAGTTTGCTTGTAGAAATGCCATAAAGTGCGGACAGGCTTCGGATATTGCTATTAGTTTATTTTCCCCCTCTTTTTTTTTGTATTTTCTCTTCAAAATCATTAATTTGAAAATTTGGATTTTCTCCTACCCAATTCCTAAAAACGTGATACATCATATTAGAGAAAACAAAAGAAGAAAACAAACGTTTGCTTGAAAAGCGGATGAAATTACATTTTTCAAAAACATCACAAGGAATATGGTGGTTTGAGAGACCCTTCAGAGGTATTATAGGAATAGTGAAAAGACAATTCACCTCTCTTTTTTAACCTTTTTTTCGATGGCATTTAACCACTCTGGCATTCCTAGGTATATTCCTTCTTTTCATCGTAAGATGATAAAAGAAAAAAAAATTATTTGTAAAATAAAATAGTATTTAAAATTATTGACATAATTAAGTATAAAAAATGACAAAAAAGAACGATATATTTTGATTTGGGTAATATATGTCTCCACGTGCCCCATGCTACTTGGGTCAGATCGTAAGCTAGTGATGCTTTCGACTACTGGACTCTAGGGTGCGACACTGTTAAAAAACAGGAGGAAGAAAAACACCTTCGAGTTCGTTCACTCAGAAAAAAGTTATGATTGTCAATCTCAAAAATCTGATTTTCAATATCAAAATATACATAATAGTTGTTACCCTGACTTATATCCCTAACTAAAAAAGTGCCATAAGCGATCAAACTCTAAATGTCCCTGGTATCAAAATATCTATAATTCATTTCTCTATTATGGAATGGATGAAACTGTCACAATATACGAAGTTCTGGAGGAGCTGTTAATGAAAATGTTTTGTTTGCAGCTATTTCCCCCCTACTTCTGCACTATTTATTTACCCTCACATTCATATGATGGTTTACACAGATATGGCGGATGAGTGACTTAATCTACGGTACAATAGACGAAGTTCTGGAGGAGCTGGACAAGTTCAAATCTCAGATGCTTGGATGACATCCGCCAAATGGTAGAGCTTAACTAACTATACAGCTCGAGGCCCCACATGGCAGTTTGACATGTTCTTTCTTGAAGAACTTGTAGAGTATGTTGTCAGCTTTTGGCAGATGTAGGGATGACTATTTTGTTCTCTCCCCTGATGTTAATAGCATGGAACTGTTGTGATTTAGAGAGATTCTTTTGGAGATGTTTTTCAGCTTTTGGTGCTGAAACTGCTTTTAGATACTTCTGACTATGGAGTTTTTACAGACTTTTTTGAAACTATATAGAAATTTTCTTTTATTGGCTTTTGATGTGATATCAGACCAGTGATAAGTGTTTTCCATCTGAGAATTCATGGTGATTGTAAATGGCTGCAGAGTTCACAACGATAAGTAGATGGTAAAATCAGTTTCATAATTGTGGCAAATTGATCTTTTGATACTATACACTGGGAATGTACAAGTCTGCAGAATTCAGAAACTTTGAATTCAAAATAAAAGCTCCTGACATGTCTCTTTTATGTGCTGCTAATGTTGCAAAAGTTAATTCACTTGGCATGCATATCTAATTTTGTACATTGAAAGTAGAATTGATTGTTGGATGGATGCAAACGGAACACATGGAACACTGGAATTGCAATTTCACAATCTTATGGGGGGCGAAAAAGAAAGTAGTAACAGAGTAGAGAGACGTGGCCGTATAAAAATAAAATGGGCCCAAAGAAGACCTCACACTCACAGTGACCTCGGCTTACTAGTCAATACTCTATTTTTCGGCCAAATTTCTCCCTCCCCAGTCGAAAAATAATCGTAATTTATTTATTTATTTATTATTTTCCTTTCCAGTTTTGATCGAGCTCTTCTTCTTCTTTCTTCTCTCGAATCGATTGGATTCGATTCATAAAGAGAAGAGAAAGAGCGGAGTTTGGAAAGGGGGCGATCGATGGCTTGGAGGCGACTCCTCACGCAGGTGATAGATTTCTCTATTTATTCCTTTATGAATTTTTTTTTTGGATCCATGCGCTCTTAGGGCTTTACGAGCAGGAAAAAAATTAGCAATTTTATTTTATTTTTAGATTCTTTGATGGGATTGAAAAAAAGAAAGGGTTTTCGAGTCTTTCCCTTTTCCCTCTTAGGGTGCGTTTGATTGCAAGGTGGAAAAGCTATGGAAAAGAAATTAATTCCATGGAATTATTTTCCTAGAAAAAAAATTTCATGGAATTTTAAAAAAATTTCCATGGAAAACTTAATTTGGGTGTTTGATTATCATTATTTTCCACGGTAAATAATTATTTTTCATGGAAAATGATATTTTCCTATGGGTTGGACAAGTTTCATTTTCCACCATTTTAGAAGAAATATGGAAAATTATAGTTTTTTGGAAAATAATTCCATGGAAAATATAAGCTATCAAACACTACAATGGGTGGAAATTTTGTGATGGAAATATTTTCCATGGAAAAAAAAGCCCAATCAAACACAGCCTAAATATGTCACTGAGCTCTACCAAAGATGTAGTTTGATCACAAACTTGCAACGATAGGCGTCGGGTTTGCTTGTTGCGTGAAGTTTAGTTTGTATTCTCTCTTACTGCGGAAGCTAAATACGGAAGTTTTACATTTCATTTGAACAGGTTGCAAAGCAGCAATATCCTGAATTGGGTGGCCGTTCTCATCTTGATTTGCATAAGATTGGGAGTGGTGGAGGAGGTATTTGGATTATTTGTTCCGTCCACGTTTTGATGCATCTTTTATAGCTTCACATTTCCCCTCGAAATGACACCTTTTTTGCGTTAACGTCATTGTACTGTTCAATGCTCATGAAAGGCTTATGATAGTTTCTAGAGAGATTATAGGACGTGGGTGATTCCTAAGCATGCAAAGGATGGACTTCCGGCAACCGTGAGAAGAATTGTCGGAGATGTGTCTCTATTTTCCTACACGTCCTTACCTTACTGCTCTAGTTATGACTGAATTTCGTAGGTACATCCATGATACTTGCTCAGTTATCTTCCTAGAAGACGACGATAAGACCAGTGTGATTGTGCTAACGCAACATAGTAGAGACTAGAGAGGGTGTGGACACTGCCTCTGTTTTTAATGCTGTTTATTTTGATGCTCATCCGGAAGTTTATAAAGATGATCCAGAAAAAGTTTTGAAATCAGAGTACAGTAATTTAATTTGACGAGGTCGGATTCTAAACCCAAACCATAATTATTTAAGTAAACTCCTAACTGGGACTAAAGCACTTAGTGTCTTGGAGTAGTTTGCTACCTTATCTTTTGATTATATGTGCAACTTTTAATTCATAGTTTTTGCTTCCAAGTGAACGGGGGTTGGAGTTGATGTACACAAATAACTTGTGGCATGACAATGCTTTCCCGCTGTCGGAATTCTCACCCTAGCCAACCTTAGGATCCAAGGTGGTGCTCTTGGACTTTCTATCAACTGTCCCCAAAAAGGAGCAAGCGATGATTCACTGTCAAATGGTTCTGATAATACATTCTTACCATAATTATTTCCAATAGCTGGTTAATGCTTTTGCCTTTTGGTGACATCAATGATTAGGGGATATAATGGGAAAAAAAACAAGCTGTTGTTTGGGTACTAACTGAAGAGTAGTACAATTTACCTTTATGATTTTTGTTTGGAAATATAACCAAAGTACACTCCAACCAATGTTGTCAAAATCGGATCGGATTATAAAATCGTAAAGGGGTCCGGATGGCGATTCGAATTGTGAATCGTAAGAGTCTTGATTAAATCTATAGAAAATTTAAATAAATATAAAAATTGTGGATAATACAAATAGAAGAGAGATCATGCATAATAGATAAAGATCCACAAAACAAGTAGGTTTTAACATATATCATACACAAAACAAGTCAACCAATTCAAAAACTATAGTTGGTAGGATCCTGAAATGTTAAAAACCCAAAAGTCACATTATTTACATTATAAATGTTTTTGGTCCTTGTCCACAATCGTGCGATATTATTATGTCACGTCATTTTTCTGTCTTATCTTCCAAAGAGAAAATGAGTAGGAAAGAGTTCAAAAATTAAAAGTCGCCTTAAACGTATTTCCGTAAACCACAATTACTACGTACTTCTATCTTTCCTAAGCCGTAAAAGTCATTCCTAAGTCATAGAAATCCTCAATAACACAAACAACAGGTTAGGACAAACGAGGAGGAAGAATCGAGTTTTTCCCCGAGTTTTTTTTCCCTCAAAACAATAGTTTTGGAAGAAGATAAAAAGCCATTGTTTGCACTATAAGCGATACCGATCCGATACAACCGATACAATTTGACATGTCCCGATCCGATACTTATTGTAGAAAATAATGGTTGGATGATTTTATTGATGGACTACTTCACTACTTATAGGGAGTCTAGCTCCTCTACATATAACATATTCCGATGTGGGACTAAAAGTCCCTTATTGATTCTCAACACTCCCCCTCAAGATGGGCGATAGATATTGATCATCCCCATCTTGTTACATAGCTTTGACAGACTTAATGAGCTAAGACCCTTAGTCAGACAGTCTGCAACTTGTTCTTCTGAGCGGACATGGTCAATCTTCAGTATCCCTTGTTCCAGCTTCTCCTTGATGAAGAATCGATCAATCTCGATGTGCTTCGTTCTGTCGTGCTGAACTGGATTGTTAGCTATACTGATTGCAGCTTGACTATCGCTCAGAAGACGCAATGGTGCTCCCTTATCCAGCTGCAACTCTGTCAGCAATGCTTTCACCCACAGCAACTCGGACACTCCCAGAGCCATTGCTCTGTATTCTGCTTCAGCTGTCGACCGTGCTACCACTGACTGTTTCTTGCTTCTCCATGAGACCAGATTTCCTCCTACAAAAACACAGTATCCCGTGGTAGACCTTCTGTCGTCTATGCAGCTCGCCCAGTCTGCATCACAGTATCCCTCAACTTCTATGCGTCCATTCTTCTTGAACCACAGCCCCTTTCCCGACGTTCCTTTCAGATATCTCAAGATCTGAAATACTGATTCCATATGACCCTTTCTTGGATCATGCATGTAGCGACTCACTACACTCACCGCAAATGAGATATCAGGACGAGTGTGCCCCAGATAAATCAATCTTCCTACAAGTCGTTGATATCTTTCACGATCAACTGGCTCTCCTGCTTCTGCTCCCAACTTGCACTTCTGGTCAATTGGAGTGACTGCTGCTTTGCATCCTAGCATCCATGTCTCCTTCAGCAGATCTAGTGCGTATTTTCTCTGTGAGAGAACAATTCCTTGTTCGCCTTCACACACCTCGATACCTAGAAAGTACCTCATCGCTCCTAAATCCTTCACCTCAAACTCCTTCGCGAGTTTTGACTTCAGCTTAGTGATCTCGACTTCATCATCACCTGTGATCACTATATCATCCACATATACAGCAAGTATAGTGATGTGGCCTCTTGCATGCTGGAGGAAGACCGTATGATCTGCATTTGTTTGACGGTATCCTATGCCTGTAACAGCCTTTCTGAATCTGTCAAACCAGGCTCGAGGAGATTGCTTGAGCCCGTATAGCGACTTCTTCAGCTTACACACCTTTCCTTGTGACGTCCCTCCGTTTGATTCCGTCGCGTAGCATCCTGGCGGGAGCTCCATGTATACTTCTTCTTGCAGGTCCCCATGAAGAAAGGCATTCTTCACATCCAGATGGTACAGCTTCCATCCATAGTTTGCTGCAATGGAGACCAGAGTTCTCACGGTGCTCATTTTTGCTACTGGGGCAAACGTCTCATCATAGTCTATGCCATATGACTGTGTGAATCCTTTTGCAACCAACCTCGCCTTGTATCGCTCGACCTTTCCTTCTGGCGTCTCTTTCACCGTGTACATCCATTTGCATCCCACAGCTTTCTTCCCTTTGGGTAATGGAACCAGCTCCCATGTCTTATTTTTCTCCAGTGCCCCAAGTTCTTCCATCATTGCAGCTTTCCACCTTGGATCTTTCTTTGCTTCCTGCCAACACTTGGGCAACGAAGTAGAGTCTAACGATGCAATGAAGGCTCGATAATTTGAAGAAATGTTAGAATAAGACAAGAAGTTGGCAATGTCATGTTCGTAATCATCAAAACGAGCAGGAGCCTTACCCGCATTGATGCGAGAAGATCTCCTTAAGGGAGCAATAGGTGGTGGAGAGATCATACCATCCGAATCGGAGAGATCCGCATCAGAATCCGAGTGATTCAGTGCGGGGGCAACATCTTCAGGAGTTGGAGCAGGAGTAGACGAGGAACTTGGTACAGTAGGCACAGGGCACGGCATAGGCACAGTATTGGACTTCTGTTGTCTCCTTCTGTAGACTTGGAGCTCCTTTTCCCTTGTCTGTTGCTCCCCCTGCGTAACATATGTATCTTTTTCTTCTTTATCTGTATCTGAGTCACTGTGCTCTCCCCCTTTTGTCCAGTTTTCTACAACCGGACACGGAACCGATCCGACGACCACATTTGGGCTTATTATCTCCCCCTCACATCGAACACCACCTGTGTTAGATGTGTCACCAAATGCTGAACCTTCATCCGAACCATAGTATGGTTCGAGTTCTCTGAATGTAACGTCCATGCTGACAAACATCTTCCGCTCGACTGGACTCCAACAGGCATATCCCTTCTGAGTCGTCGTGTAACCGACAAAGACACATTTAACTGCTCTAGGATCCAGTTTGCCAACGCCAGGCCGATTATCTTGGACAAAGCACACACATCCAAAAACTTTTGGTGGAACAGTGTATGTAGTTGCCCCAGTAAGCATCTCCAATGGTGTCTTCCAGTCCAATACTTGAGACGGCATTCTGTTGATGAGATACGAGGCCGTCAAAATAGCCTGCCCTCATAAGTGCTTCGGGACATTCATAGCCAGCATCATCGTCCGTGCGACTTCCAGCAGGTGTCTGTTCTTTCGTTCAACCACACCATTTTGTGCCGGAGTATAAGCACATGAAGTTTGATGTAGTATTCCATGGGTGGAAAAATACTCAGCAACCTGCTTATTAGTATACTCCGTCCCATTGTCAGACCGGAAACACTTAATTTTAGCGCCATATTGTGTTTCCACCCGGCGATGAAAGTCCCGAAAAGCCGCAAGGACGTCACTTTTATTCTTCAGAAGGTAGACCCACGTCACGCGGGTATAACAGTCAATGAAGGTGACGAACCATCGAAAACCGTTAATTCCGGTTGTAGGACAAGGGCCCCATACGTCCGAATGTATCATGTCAAAAGCAGCTGAACTCCTATTTCCCGAGCTTACATACGAGCTTCTGGTATGTTTTCCCAACTCACAAGCATCACAAAATAACTTCTCTTTATCAGCCCTTTGATATAAGGACGGATACATTCGACTAAGAACTTGAAAAGAGGAATGACCGACACGCTGGTGGTGGAGTAGCAAGTCGGCTTCAACACTGCGACAGGAAGCTTCTGGTGGTGCGGCCGCTACCAAGGATGCCAATGCTTTGTCCAGTCCAGTCCTGTCTAAATACCACAGTCCCTTACGCCATGTGCCAGTCCCAAGGCGTCGTCCTGTCCCCTTCTCCTGAAAAGTCACCTTAGGAATGTCAAAGGAAACAGTACAGTTAAGATCAAGTATAATGGCACTAATGTATAAAAGATTGACAGGAAAAGATGGAGCATGTAAGACATTGGTTAGAGTGATGGAAGGGGTGCATGCGACAGTGCCTGTACCCACTACAGGTCTGGATGTACCATCAGCGGTCTGAATACTCTCCGGCAATGGTAGGTGAGTATATCCCTGAAACGCATCACGGGACCCCGTGACATGGCGAGATGCCCCAGAGTCCATAATCCAGCCTGACTGATGGATAGAGGCAAGAGCACGTGCAGAATCATCGGTGCTGGTTTGGGCAAAGCAAGTGAGGTGATCTCCTGAGGATGAAGACGCCCCAGGACAGTCGACCGAACCCAGCTTTGTGCCTCTCAACTTCTCAAGGAACTCGCTCAAGCGGGGTTATGGCAGCCAGTTGATTCTCTCCCCCTTCCTCCGCCAGATTTGCTTTGTGTCCGCTCCTTCTACCGGCATAGCCTCCTCTACCACCACGCCGGCCTCCACGACCCCGTCCTCGATCAGTAGACTGATTGCGCAAGGATTTTGGATAAAAGCGGATGTAATGTCCGGAGTCACCACAATTGTGACAAACACCACCCATAGATGGAGGTCGATTGAAGGCAGCAAGGACAGACTTTTCAACCGCAGCTGGCTCCCCCTGGGAGGAGCCCTTGTTGGGCATCAACTTCAGTCGAGCTTCTTCCTGTGTCATGACAGCTATAGCTTCTTCCAAGGTCGGGAGCGTGTGGGTTGGGAAAGGAGGATATTCCGTCGCTGCTCAAAGACAGGGTGTAGTCCCTTCAGGAATTTCATCATACGCTGCCGGGAAATATAAGCCAGGAACGTCTGAAAGTACTTTGCGAAGGCTGGTTCGACTTGTGCATCTTCCATCCCAAGAGGATCATAATGATCCAGATCAGACCAATACTTCTTCAACAGGGCCGCGTACTCAGAGATGGTACGGTCGTCTTGGGCCACCCTATCGAGTTCATCTTGCAGTTGAAAGACTCGCATAGGGTTGCCGGAGCCGGAGTACATATCTTTGAGAGTCTGCCATATATCAGCAGCAGCCTCCATAGCCTCGACATTGTCCGACACCTGGTCGGTTAAAGAGGCAGTCAACCACCCAGCCACAACGTTGTTGACAATCTCCCACACAGCAAACTCCTTGGTGGAGTGATCGGCTGGCGCCTTGGCTTGGCCAGTGACATAGCCAACCAAGCCACGTCCCTTCAGTGTCCGCATCGCCTGCCGCGACCACTTCAAGTAGTTGGAAGTTCCTTCCAACTTCGTCTCCAGTTTCTCCAGCTTCCCCATTTTGTAAGGCGACGGATCCACATCAGTATGGATCACACGTGGGGTTACCTCGGTTAATCTCTTGGATAAGATATCATCAACCAAGGCCTTCATCTCATCGGCCGTCAGTTTGCCACTGATCGAATCCATGGCGTCTTCAACTGTGAACTCAATTCGTCGTCTTCTTCGTCGTCGGAGGCTGCAACTGACCCAACGTCTTCGTCGTCTTCGTCGTCTTCGTCGTCGACGTCGTCTTCTTCAACGCCAGGGACTTTACTAATGCGCTACTAACTTGGCCAGCACCGGCGCGCACATGTAAAGCGAACACGTCAGGACACCAGAGAAGACATGATCAGTCTCTGCAAAGATCCCGATGTGAAAAAGGAATAACAAATAAATCATTTGTTAGTTCCAAACGGCGTAAGCACGGAACAGAGTTGGTGCAAATAAAGATTTGACAGCCGTCTCTATTCGAAATACGCCTTTTTTTTGTTTTTTTTTTTGTTTTTTTGTTTTTTATTAAAAGCTAGGGTTAGGGTTTGATGGGTCTGCTAGGTCTAGGGTTAGGGTATCCATGGCAAAAATCTAGGGTTAGGGTTAGGGTTTGATGGGGTCGGGGAGGGTCGGGGGGGGGGGGGGGTCGGGGGGGGGGGTTCTGATCGGGTGGGGGGGGGGGGTCGGGAGGGGGGGGGGGGTCGGCGGGTAGGGGGGGTTCTGGTCGGGTGGGGGGGGGTCGGGAGGGGGGGGGGGGTGCTGCTGTGGTCGAGCGCCGGGAAGGGGGGGGTGGAGGTTCTGGTCGGGTGGGGGGGGGGCGGGTGGGGGGGGGGGGAAAGGGGGGGGTCGGCTAGGGGGGGTCTGCTAGAGAGAATTTTTTTTTTTTTTTTTGTGGAGAGAGAGAGAGAGTTATGGCTCTGATACCATGTAGAAAATAATGGTTGGATGATTTTATTGATGGACTACTTCACTACTTATAGGGAGTCTAGCTCCTCTACATATAACATATTCCGATGTGGGACTAAAAGTCCCTTATTGATTCTCAACACTTATAGATACTGACTGATATCGACATTGATGATCTATTTTTCAGTTAATTCGGCAAAAAATATTGAACGAAAAAGACTAATAAGCAATGATGTAAAAGCATAGTAAGATTGTAAAAGCATGCAAATAAAGAAAACTTATCTATTGTAGGCACCAATCATCAAGGGTGACAATTGTTTCATTCACTTCGAAAACTACTATGAAACACTATAGAAAATACTTAAAATTATGCATAAATGTCTAAAATATTTTGTCTAAATTTATTAATAATTATTTGCTTTCCGATACCAAAAAATCCGATACTCCGATCCGAAACCGTCGATATTGTCTATACCGCCGATATCGATACTCATAGGACGGGTCCGATAGTGATACCGCAAACATTTGAAATGGTACAATAGAGAGATTTGATCTCTAATAAAATATGAAGAGTAGCTTAGAAAATTATATAACTTAAAATTGTAAAAAAAAAAACCTCAATTTCAAAAGAATAATCAAAATATGATCTCAACTACAAATTGGGTCCGCTTGAGTCAGGATCGTCTGAGCTAGGTCAAATACCGATTCTACGATCCGGATCGTACGATCCATGTGATCCTAGTACGGTTCTTGTCCAGCCTGATCCATGTACGCGATCTGGACCGCGAAGAGTCAAAATCAGGTCGGATCATAAGATACACAGTCTCGATTGTAAGATCATGACAACAACTCAACAAGGGATCCATATATGGGATCCGGATCGCGAAGTCAAAATTGGATGGTACGATCCGGATCGTAAGATCCTGACAAGAAGGACTTCAACTATCATAATCCTGTAATAAATAATTTTGTGACAACTAATGAGATTAAGGAGTGGAAGGCAGAGGGGATGCCATCTCTCTCAGGTTCCTTGATAGATCCGCCCTTGGACATGGATGTAACATCACCTATTCTAAACTATCTGCAATTATATTTTGAGCATTGGCCTGTAGACTATTGGATCCAGCCTGAACTGTGATTCAGATTACAAAGTTCATACATATACAAGTTTATATATATTCGAACAAAGCCGGAAATCAACGAAAACGAGAGAGAGAGAGAGAGGAAACAAACACAGCAAACAAAGAGATTTAATGTGGTTCGGTCATGTGACCTACTCCGTAGGCCAAGATCGGAGATGGTTTCTACTAATATCAGAAAAATGAAATTACAAGTGCTCACAACTCTCAAACCACCCCCCACCCCCACCACAAATACACCCAGCTTCTCTTACTCACCATCATCCCAGCTTCTCTCAATCATCATCATAGATCTGAACGGATTTTTGAGCATTGCCCCGTAGACATACACAAAAATACCTTTTGAGCATTGCCCCATAGGCAGTTTGGATCCAGCCTGAAATGTGATTTAAATTACAAAGTTCACGCACGCGCGCGCACACACACACACACATATGGGAAGACGGGATATGAGCCAATTGCTCATATTGTAGAAAAGTAGGAGAAAACTTCCAACATGACAATGACTCATTCTACAATATGAGCCATTGGCTCATATTCCGTTTTCCATATATATATATATATATATATATATATATATATTTTTGGAAAAATGGTAAATTTTATTCCAAAAAGCAACGCAGTAATCTTACAACATACAATCAGAGTGGGACTCCCACTCTTCAGTTCCCCATAGCATTTACATCAAACTCTATGTTATGGAGGATGCTTATCGGAGGGGTGACTAGCCCCTCAAAGATACGACGGTTCCGTTCCCTCTATACATGCCAAACCGCAGCTGCCAGTCGTACTCGGACGGTCCGGAACCAGTCCTGCCCTCTACCTCTGCTATCCCGGATCACAGAGATGATGTCCCCAATCCCCTTTCCGGAGTCACAACCACCCAGCACCCTACTTTGTTCAGCTCAGATCTGCCAAGACAGGTCACACTCAAAGAAAATGTGTCCGATAGATTCATTCTCGGCACTGCAAAGTACACACTTAGGGTCTGGAACCGGCACCCTAAAAGCACTCAGTCGATCCCTCGTCAATAGGCGGCCCAGAAGCAGCTTGTAGACACAAAGTTGCATTTTCCGGGCGAGACCCTTACACCATACAAATTCATAGTCAGTACTCTGAGGATAAGTACGCCGAATGAGGTTGAAGCAGCTCCGAAACTGGAATATTCCAGTCCCCGAAGGATCTTCTGGCGGCTCCCAACTCCACCGATCAGCAGGCAAACCTGGATCAATGGCTACAGAATTGATATTCTCACCCATCTCCGCAGTGTAGCGATATGTCTCAGGTCACCATTCTCCATCATGGATAATGTGCCGACAAGTCAGCCCCCGACTGGCCTCCTGATTCGGCGGAGCTTCCCTGATTTCTAATAAGGATTGTCGATCGATCCAAGGATCCCGCCAAAGGTCCGTGCCAGATCCATCCTTCATAACCCTCCTGATAGCAGATTGGAGAACTCCTCTGTGTCTCAAGTCAATCTTGAAAGGGACTGAATGGTTGTTGTCAGTAGAACAGGTCCAGAAATTGCCCTGTTTCACATATCTGCTATGCATCCAGTCAGCCCAGAGGGACCCCCGATTGATGAATTTCCATGCTAGCTTCAGCGCCGAGGCCTCCCTGATCTCCAACAACGGTCTCAACCCCACTCCTCCCTCCTTCCTGGGTCGACAGAGCTGCCCCCAGGAGATCGCCTGCATACCACCTCTCCAGATGAAGTCTGCACACATCCGCTCTACTTTCTTGATAGTGGCAATGGGAAGAAGAATGGATTGCAGCCATAAATGAGCTACAGCCGATATCACCGATCTAACCAGCTCAATACGACCTCCAAAAGATAAACCAGCGGCTTGCCAGCCTTCAACCCTCTGCTGGACGTACTCCACCAGACTATGACAGTCCTGGTCCCGCACATAGTTGACTGTGAGAGGAATCCCTAAATACTTCACCGGGAGCTCACTCCTCTCAACTCCCAGCGCATCGGCCCGCTCCTCCTTCTGGGGGCAGAGGGAGCTGAAATACACCCTGCTCTTCTCTCTGTTCATCTGAAGGCCTGAGAGGGACTCTAGCTCTCCCATAATCTCGGCCAGCGTGAGCATACCCTCAATGGATGGCTGGATGAAAACCAAGAGGTCATCTGCATAGATAAGATGGATAACTGGGGGGTCCACCCGTCTGAACAATGGAACCAGTCTCTCCCGATGCACCGCTATGTCCATCAAGCAAGTGAAGTATTCCATGACAAGTGTGAATAGGTACGGTGACAGAGGATCACCTTGCCTAAGCCCACGGTTGCTCTGGAAATACCCATATGGGGTGCCCTGGATGAGGACAGAGAAAGTGGGAGACGTGATACACTCCCGGATCCTCGCAACCCAACGGTCCTCGAAACCCATAGCAGTCATCAGATGGCAGAGGAAATCCCTATTGACCATGTCATAGGCCTTCCTCAGATCTAACTTCACACAAGCTTTCTCCCCGCCAGGTTTATTGAATCCCCTTACCATCTCATGCGCCAGAAGACTGTGCTCCGCGATCGACCTCCCCTTGATGAAAGCCGCCTGAATCGGAGAGACTAAGTCCTGCATGATCCCCTCCATCCGCCGGCACATAAGGTGTGTAATTATCTTGTAAAGATAATTGCAGCATGCAATAGACTTGAAATTCGCCAACGATGTCGCTCCCTCCTTTTTAGGGACAAGTGTCAGGAAGGGATGGTTCAGCTCCTTCAGCAGCTTCCCTTTGGAGAAGAACTCCTGTACCACCTCAAGGACCTGATACTTCAGAGTATCCCAGTGGCGTTTGTAGAACCCACTGCTAAATCCATCCGCCCAGGTGCCTTGTTGGGATCCGCCGTCTTGATAATAGATTCCACCTCCTCCAGAGTAACTGGCGCAAGAAGAAGGCTATTCCCATACGGAGTCACCACTCTCTTCGTAACTATATCTGGGAACACAGACAGGTAGTCAGTCTGGGAATATAACTCAGAGTAATACCTGACTGCCTCGGCTTGTATCTTAGCCGGCTCTCCCACCAGATTGCCTTCTACATCAAGAAGCTGGAAAATGTGGTTCCTATGCTGTCTGGTCCGGATGACGTCATAGAAGAACTTGGAACATCGGTTACCATCCTTGAGCCAGGAGCATTTAGCACGCTGCGCCGTGCTAATCTCCTTCTGCAGACGCAAGATGTTGACTTCACCGATCAGCTCCTTCTCCCTCGCCGCCAGGTCTCCGTTCAGCATATCAGATTGCATGTCCAGCTGGATGTTCCGAAGCTCTGTCTCCTTATCTTCTAATGTAGATTTGGGCAGACCCTTCACCCAGCTCCGTAAGGCCCTCTTCGTAGCCTTGAGTCGATGCGCCATGCGATACTGGGCCGTCCCCTCCTGATTGCTAGTAAGCCCCTCCGTAACAGCCTCCAAGTAACCCTCCGAAAGATACCAACTGTTGTTGTACCTGAAGGGGCGAGACTTCACGAGAGGCCGAATAGTGAAGCCGACCCTAACGGGGGAGTGGTCGCTCGTCCCAGCAGCCAGGCCCTCAGCCGATGAATTGGGGAAATGCCTGAACCATTCCCCGTTGCCTAGGGCTCTATCCAGCTGGCAAGCAACCCTGTTACAGATTGCTTTGTTATGCCAAGTTCAGATGAAACCCGTGCGAGACAACCCCTGGAGCCCCGCCTGAAGAAGACATCTCTGAAAGTCATAAAGGATCGGATCAGGAACCGGTCTGCCTCCCATCTTCTCCCCTCTGTGGAGTAGGACATTGAAGTCCCCCATCAACAGAAGCGGCAGGTGCGAGGCGTCCGCAGCAGCAGCTACCCTGGAAATGTCACTCCACAAAGTCTCCCGCCGTCGCCTGTCATTGTGACCATACACCGCTCCAAGTAAGAACCGAAAGCCGTCCTTGTTGGTGAAGGAGACTGCTACCAACTGCTCCGTTATGAGGATCAAGTCTCCATCCCAAGACTTTTCATTCCATCTGACCCAGATCCGAGCCATGCTACAGATGGCCAAGTTGTGGTGTTGGGCCCAATGAGATGGGGTCCGGCGGGTAAGAGTCTTTTTTCCTTTAATCTTAGTCTCCAGCAGGATAGAGATGTCACACCTCTCTCTGTGCAAGACCGCACATATCTCCCGCCATCTCCCTAACGAACAGGCCCCCCTCACATTCCAGGCGATGACCGCCATTAATTATTACTGGAGAGGGTCCCCTGTACATCACCTGGACTGGTACCTGGGGGCAGTACCACATCCGTCGCTGTCATATCCTCCTCCCTCCCTGCAGAGGGGTCAAGCTGGGGGACTGTCTGGGAAAGCACGAGTGCCCATGCCGGATTCTCCACACAGAGCGCCTCACCAGGAGGGCTCTCACGTAGTGGTCCAGCTCGTCTCTTCCTACTATATACCTGCCCCTCAGAAGACCCGCCAACGCCTCTCTCCTCTCTCTCCAAGACCACCATGCCTCTAGTAACCATGCTCCGCTGCGCCGAGAAGGTGATCATAGTCCCACTAGGGGAGGACGGCTGAGGCGTAATAGCGAGACTTAATTCCCCGGCCTCCTCTCCCGGGCGGTCACCCTCCTGCATATAATCCTCCGTGCTGCCTTCCCCCGTAAGAGGTTCCCTCTCTCGAGATGGGCCCGGAACCACAATAGGGGACGTAATCGCCCCGACTGAGCTCCTCTGGATGGGCAAGTGCTGTCAAGATGTCCAAAACAAGCACACTTCGAACACGCAGGGGGAACCCATTCATACTCCACCTTCTGGGTTAGGACCTCTCCAGAAGGCACCTCATACTCCAGTAGACTCGGTAACTCCCCTCCAGCCCGAATCTCAACGAAAATTCGGGCATACATCAACCTCGATCGAAAGGCTGTTGCTTCATCTGCCTTGATCGGGGTGCCGACCAAACTGGCCAGACGCATCAGCAGAGGGGTGCTCCAAAAGCGAACGGGGAACTCCGGGAATCGAATCCAAACGGGAATGGCATTCAGGACTTCTCGTTCACATCTCAGATCTGGAGTCCACTCCTTCAGAATGATCAGCCTACCATCAAACGTCCACGGTCCACCTTGCAGAATCCTGGTGACATCTTCAGCGAGCCCAAATTTCACATAAAAGAATCCATTTTTTCTAGCAAATAACTCCATGCTGCCTTTTGGCTGCCAGACTCGCGCCAAACTACTTTCTCATGCTGGACGATGAATGTTTTCATTGTTGATTTAGCCTTTTTTCCATTAGAAAAATATTCTCACATGACACACCCATGTGCACCTCAACACCACCCATATATATATATATATATATATATATATATATATATATATATATTGGGTGGTTGTGACTCCGGAAAGGGGATTGGGGACATCATCACTGTGCTCTGGGATAGCAGAGGAAGAGGGCAGGACTGGTTCCGGACCGCCCGAGTTCGACTGGCAGCCGATGTTTGGCATGTATGGAGGGAACGGAACCGTCACATCCTTGAGGGGCTAGTCACCCCTCCGATAGGCATCCTCCATAACATAGAGTTTGATGTTAATGCTACGGGGAACTGAAGAGTGGGAGTCCTACTCTGATTGTATGTTGTAAGATTATTGCGTTGCTTTTGGAATAAAATTTACCCTTTTTCCAATATATATATATATATATATATATATATATATATATTATATATATGTGTGAACGAGTGTGTATGTCTGTGTGGCATTGTAGAAACTTTTTGTTAGGACATGACAAACTGCTCTCACTTAGTCTATCATTTTTGCATTAGATGAGAAAGTGAGAGGTATCTCATATGCTCACATGACCCTTTGTGACACATCTTGTGATAGTAGGAAGTTCATCTTATGTCAATAGACTCATTTCATGATTCATATCCTTACATATAAGAAAACAAAGTTTGCTAACATCCTATGACCGGACATGTGTCGCTTTCTCGCTTAGTACAGCGTTGTTGCTTTTTAAGTGAAAACGGGACATGCTTAATATGTGCTCCTGTGTTACTTTTTGTAACTCATGTCATGAGCAGATAGTTCTTGCCATGTCATAGCAGGATTCATATCCTCATGTATATAAGGAAACTGTATTTTCTAATAAAAGCTATTATGTTAATTGGGGTATAGTTTTAAAATATCTAATATTTAACTCGTTATTCTTTCTTATTGCTGTTTGCAGGGAACAAACTTAGAACATTGCAAGAGAGATTTCAATCAAGTTATGCTGGCAGTTTTGCCCGCAGAGTGCTGCAGAATGCAGAAGGCTCAAATGATGTCACACTGCTCAAAGAGCTTTACAGAAGCGATGCAGAGAGAGTTATTCGATTGTTTGAAAGTCAACCTTCGTTGCATTCTAATCCCTCTGCACTTGCTGAGTATGTTAAAGCTTTAGTCAAGGTTGACAGGCTGGATGAAAGCTCATTGCTCAAGACTTTGAAGAGAGGTAATAAATAATGTATAAATGCTGATATGGTTGTATCTATATGGGGCCATTTAGTTCACCAGTTTGAGTGACTAGAATATATTTCAATGGTAAGGATATGTCACCCTTAAGTATAAGTATCACATACAGTTCATGTCTCGATGGTGTTACTAGGCCAAATTGTTTCTTGGGTTCTGGAAGTGTTTCTTTCTATTCTGTAAGATCTTGCATCTTTTTGTGTATGCATCTATAGACCTGCACTTTGATTCATCCATTTACATGCTAACATATTAAAGCTCCATATAGGTATCACTAGTTCGTCCAAGGCTGAAATCTTCGGCAGTGTAGCTGCTTTAAATAATGGTGGCCAAGTGTCCAAGGATGGACTTCTTGGAACTGCTACTGCTCCAATTCACATGGTTACAGCAGAAACGGGTCATTTCAAAGATCAACTGTGGCGTACATTCCGCTCAATTGCACTTACCTTTCTGCTGATATCTGGTGTAGGTGCACTTATTGAGGACAGGGGTATCAGTAAAGGTTCGTTCTACTTTTCATAGTTTGCTGGATTTCAGTTTGTAATGGATTAAACGTTCTTATCTGCTGGCTACTCTATACAGGCCTTGGACTACATGAAGAAGTGCAGCCAACCATCGAATCCAGTACAAAATTTAACGATGTCAAGGGCGTGGATGAGGCTAAAGGTGAACTAGAGGAAATTGTTCATTACCTTCGTGATCCCAAGGTAAAGGAGGTCATATCTATAATTTTCAAGTTTACGGAATATTGACAATTCGGTCCTTGTTACCTATATTATTGACAGAGTTTGCTGGCCATCTCTTTTAACACTAATAATCTGGTTTTCTCATGTTTATCTCGTGTTATAGTAGTATTTATTATTTACTATAATGTGTTGTGCAGTAATTAAGAAGTTCTGACAGCATGGTTCTTACTGTACCTTTAAATGCTAGTAATTTATCAGTGGTGGATATTTTCTTTGTTCGGGATGATTTCTTTTTCCGCAATATAAAGTATCTTACATAGACTTTTTTTTTTCATCTTTAATTGTTAGCACTTTGTAATTTATGTCAAATACTCCACTTCTGGTATAGGCCATTATTTTTGTCTGATAACTCGGCCTAATATTTTGTATGATATGGAGGCTTCAGTGTAAACTAGTTGATGTGGAAGCTTCGTGAAGGCGACCTAATACTTTGCCTATTCGTCAGTTCCTTGCAAGGTTGTAAAAATCGCTAGTCGGCCGTTGATCGGTTCGCGGTGACTAGGAATTAATCGGATTAATCGGGGGACTAGTCAGATTAATCGGTTTGAGTTTATATATATATATATATGTCATCAAAGTATTAACTTAAGTACCCAAAAAAAAATATATACGCAATATATGTCCTTGGTATGCATCTTTTCTGAAACTTCTTCTCTGTCTCTTCTTTCTCCTTCTCCTCCTTGTCTGTCGGTTGCTTTTAGGTTTTTGAAAGAACTGAATTTCGGGTCGGATTTTGATCGTTTTTCTCTCTTTTTAACCGAGGCCTAGTCGGCCGACTAGGTCTGTCTAGCCGCCTATTTGGCTGCCTAGGTCCGATTATTGCTTGAGCCTTTTTTTTTTTGCTGACTAGCCCCCTAGTCGAGTCGGCGAAGACCGACTACCGACTAGTCGGATTTTTACAATAGAGGTTCCTTGTAGTATGCCTAACACATTTCTTAAGGTTTAACATGGAAAGTATGTTCTTGTTTCGATTCACTACAAACTACAAGAAACATAAGCCCAAAGGACCTCGGCACTAAATGCGCTTGTTGCCTTTAATAACTATAAATACAACTACATCTGACTTCTGAGATCCTAAAAAAACAATTCCATGAATTTTGAATCCTTTCATATAGTAGTTACTTTAGTTCACTCAATTATAAATGTATTTTAGAGACCAAGAAAACAATTGGGAGACATTAAATGGCCTTGGTTCTCGTGTGAAAGAGGATAAAATTTTGAGTTGGTTACACATATCAATAATGTATACTAGATTGGTCCCAGCAATAAACAGGGCAACTGGATCAGTGTTCTAAAATATTGGTTGGAATATCCCCAACCAAAGCAGTTTCTCGATGTTGCTTCAAATTGGTAGGCAAGAAGACATGGACACTTCGAAAAGTGTTGTTGTGTTACATCATACCGTACATATATTGGACCAGGTGGACACTACAAAAAATACCAGGACACGTCAAAATAGATGTCATCTCTGTGTAGCCGTGTACATACTGTCTCATGTCCTATTTGTGTCATAAAACGCACTTAGTAGGATTCTCTATCAATTGAGATTATTTTTGTACAGGATATCTACCTTGAAAATCAAGGTATATTCCATGAAAATCATGCTTAACTATAAGGTTTAGATCGGTTTTCTTGGAGAATACATTATTAGGTTCTTTTATGTCTTCAGTTCATTGAAAGTTTAAAATTTGTACTAGGAATTTTTTTTATACCAATATAACTAAAGATCATACATAATATATGCAGTAGCTATAGAAATGTTCCAAAGATTCTAGTGATGTAATTTTGAGTAGATATGATAAACACTTAATCCAACGTTGTCTTATTTTTGCGGGAGATGAGAACTGTGCATCTGACATAATAGAAGAAATTTGTTATACTCTCTCTCTATCTCTAAGACATGTATATGGCTCTGACTTGGCGCCAGAATAAATAATTTGCATTTACTTTAGCATTTGATACTTAATACTGTTAAATGATAGCTAATTAACTAGTACCTTACTGATGCCATGTATTATTTGCTTGTTCTCTCGTGCTGTGAGTTTCTAATTATTCATGTGATTTTTGAGCTACAATCGTATTCAGTAAACTACATTATGTCATGCATGATTCTATTGGATACTGTTATTCGTTGCACTTACAAGAACTGTACAAACCAAACACGTGGCAAGAATCTTCAGGAACCAACTTGGTCACAACGAGGATCCTCTCGAACTTACAGGCATGGATGGCCGTCTGATGCATGAACCCTAAATTCTCTCCTAATAAAATTTGGCAACACTGTTTTAAATTCAACTGGACAAGCAACTGACATCAGTAATAGTATTTGAATAGTTCTTTTCATTTTTGTTTGTAAGTATGTCTTTACCTCTCCTTTTTTCTATCCGTCTTTCTTTCTCTATTAGTGGTGAAGGGCCTTTTTAATTTGAAATCTCCCCTACATTTCTCTGTTATTATGCCATGGTGGCAAGTATTTCTTGGAGTAGCTATACTGCAGTTGCGCTTGTTTTACCATATGGTGTGGTGCATTAAGTATCCAAAATCTTTTGCTTGATTTGTTTCATATCTATGTTTCCAGCGCTTCACTCGTCTTGGTGGCAAGCTTCCCAAGGGTGTATTGCTAGTTGGCCCCCCTGGCACAGGGAAGACTATGTTAGCAAGAGCTATAGCAGGAGAAGCCGGCGTTCCTTTCTTCTCGTGCAGTGGCAGCGAATTTGAGGAAATGTTTGTGGGCGTGGGAGCTAGGAGGGTGAGAGATCTTTTTGCTGCAGCGAAGAAGCGGTCTCCTTGCATTGTTTTTATTGACGAGATTGATGCGATAGGAGGGAGCCGCAATCCAAAGGACCAGCAGTACATGAAGATGACACTAAATCAGCTGCTCGTTGAGCTGGACGGTTTTAAGCAGAATGAAGGGATCATCGTTATTGCAGCAACCAACTTCCCTGAGTCGTTGGACAAAGCACTGGTGAGACCTGGGCGCTTCGACCGTCACATTGTCGTCCCTAATCCTGATGTTGAAGGGCGAAGGCAGATTATGGAATCCTACATGTCAAAGGTAATCCTGTGTTCTAATTGCATCTCCCCTAAGAGTTTGGTTCACTATAATGTAATCGTAATCGCAATGTAATCAAATGGAAAAAAAAAAGAAAAAGAAAGAAATCATTTGATTACATTGCGATTACGATTACATTACAGTATACCAAACGAGTGTTATCAGTAACTCCTGAGGCTGGGCTTGGTTTGGGTTTGGGTTTGTTATAATTGACCCTCTGACAGTGTTACCTGAAAATTTTCTATGGCAAGTTTTGGAGGCCTGTGGCGAGCAGTGTTGTTACTGCCGCTGATACAAACCCCAGATGTATCCGCCGATATGTCTCGGTTCCGATTCTAATATTTTTTTCCGAAGGGTTTTTACATACAAGTCCCTTAACTCTGCTATATTTTTACATAATTCCCCTATATTTTTATCATACCATTTAGTTGGTGTCCATATTAATTGGACAATAAAAAGATGAAAAACAAATAAGAAAGGCGATGATAAATTGACTTCGTTTTACTGAAACAAGTAATAAAGTAGGGCCGGTCCTGGCCCAGGGCGACCGTCCAGGACCCACAGATCATGAAGGCCCAAAAAAATAATTTAGAACAAAAATATGTTAATAATTTTATATCCAAATTAGAACTAGTATGTGCCATGGGCCCTACTTGACACGTTCAAATCTTGATGTTAATTTTTTTAAAAATCTTTTTCTTTTAGTTTTAAATATTTTTTTACATTATGCATTGTGCCCTATTTTAAAAAATTTGACCCGGGCCCCTACGAGCTCGGGGCCGGCCCTGTAATAAAGCCAGTAAGTTGTAGAACATGTTTTTTTCATCATTTTGGAAACTTGCGTCACTGGAAATCCGTGATGCTCGTGTAAGATGAGAACAAACAGAGTTGTGATTCTCCTGCGTCCAAACAAAAAGCATTAGGCAAAACAGTAGAAAAGATGTTTAGAATAGTTACTCATTTGCACATCTGTCATGATACTTTTTTTTTTTGGTAAATTAGTTTGCTGTAGGTTTCAATTTTGATTAGTTTGTGAAAATGGGGTTATACTACTGCAGATCCTGAAGGGAGAAGACGTAGATCTGATGATCATAGCCAGAGGTACTCCTGGCTTCTCAGGTGCAGACCTCGCTAACCTAGTGAACATCGCCGCAGTTAAGGCTGCCATGGATGGGGCAAAAGCCGTCAGCATGACCGATCTGGAATACGCGAAGGACAAGATCATGATGGGCAGCGAGCGTAAGTCAGCCGTGATTTCAGACGAATCGAGGAAGCTGACGGCCTACCACGAAGGTGGACACGCTCTCGTTGCCATCCACACCGATGGTGCTCTGCCCGTGCACAAGGCCACGATCGTTCCCCGTGGGGTGGCTCTCGGTATGGTGTCCCAGTTGCCTGACAAGGACGAGACCAGCATCTCCCGCAAGCAGATGCTCGCGAGGCTGGATATCTGCATGGGAGGCCGTGTTGCCGAGGAGTTGATATTTGGGGAAGGCGAGGTGACTTCTGGTGCCTCCTCTGATCTCAAGCAGGCAACTAGCCTTGCACGGGCCATGGTGACGAAGTACGGAATGGGCAAGGAGGTTGGCCTCGCCACCCACAACTACGACGACAACGGGAGGAGCATGAGCACGGAAACTAGACAGGTCGTCGAGAAGGAAGTGAGGGATTTTCTCGAGAGCGCATATGAGAACGCCAAGACCATACTGGTTACACACAATAAGGAGCTGCATGCCCTTGCAAATGCTCTTTTAGAGCATGAAACTATGACGGGGGCTCAGATCAAGAATCTGCTCTCGCAGGTGACTGGCCAGCAGCAGCAGGTGGTGATTGCCGCAGCTGCGACGGCCGCGGCATCAGCAGCAGCCAAGGCCAAAGGAGTTGCACAGCCTGCTGTGGGATCTTAGCGATAAACTAAGTCCGCTGGTTTTGAGGAGTTGTATAGTAAGTGATTCAGTTTGCTGTTTCTGTATAATTATGTTTCCGGAGCTGTAGATAAACCGAGGGAAGTGGCGAGTAATCCCTCCTCCCAATTGAAATGGGATTTTTGTTGAATTTGTAGTAATTTACGCAAAATGTGTGGAGTTGTGAATGGAAGTGGTGGAAGCTTTTGGGATGGGATGGCGAAAGCAAAGGACTTATTTGGGGTGGTCCACTCCATCCTGGACGTACAGTATAGGTGAAACGCCACTGTGGGTTGAATTTTGATGTCCTTTTTTGTGAGTGATGATGGTTGATTTCTTTGGGAGGTTCTTTTCTGTTCGACAAGGACTTGGCCTTCTTTTCCAATTTGGGCTTTAGTGTCAGCACTTTCAATCTTTGCGACATGTGCTGCCGACGTATCTACTTTTTGGTGATTTGCATGTGAAAGTTAAAACTTGCGCTTCTTGTTTAACTGTGGTGATTACACTGTAGGCATCCTATTTGTTCCACACAAATGTAAGGGTTTCTCGAGAATTGGACTCCATCTGAACTTGGTAGTTGGAGACTTGAGTAATCGTATCCCCACTATTTAACATTTCATCTCATCGGTTCGCTATATATATATATATATTTTTCTAGAATACCAAACATATATGTACACTGCAAATGGAATATGCAAGCCAGACAGGTTACTTGGTTGATAACTTCAGATATTATGGATATCCCGATTGGGAACTCTGATGAGGATGACAGTTGGATATGGGATGGGTCGTCTACTGGTGCCGCTGAGAAGATGATATTGTGCCTTTATAAGGCGGCACGGGGCGGATTCGACCACAAGAGCATGATGCTTATCAACGGACGAGGATGCATATTTGGAAAGAACGTAACAAGCGTGTTTTCGAGGGTTTGTCCACTGTAGTTGTAGGGATACAACACAACGTAAAGGAGGATGGTAGGATTACGTGTCCTACTTAATTGAGTAGGTGTCATGTGAATTTTGTGTTGAGTTGTGACAATATATATCTTTGTTATCTTCAAAATATATATCTTTGTTATCTTCAAAATATATATATATATATATATATATATATATATATAATGACAAAAAAATTAAATTATCGTAAGGGTATTCCAACTATAGCATTATGATGTTTTTAGTACATCAATTTAACTTTTTACTATTAAATTTTGACACCATAATTTTATAAATTGTTCTTTTAATACTTCTTTCGTCAATTTTAAGGACTATTCAAAAAATATCTATCAATACAAATATTTAAATTACAGTTTTATACTACAAAATATATTTTTGAAATGGACTTGATGTCCTTCAAAATTGAAAATTGCTTAAAAAAAAATTGGCTAAATTGTAACTTGATACCCTCAACTATCACATTTTTTCAACTTAATATCCTGAAAAAAATTTGGACCAAATTATCCCTTCTCTTCTCCCCCCCCCCCCCCCCCCCTTTCCCCCCCCCCCCCCCCCTCTCCGTTGCGGGTGGCCGGCGGGAGGCGAGCACGCACGATCGGACGGCGGGAGCAGGGCCGGAGCCGGATAGGGGGTCGTCGGGGCCGGGGGTGGGTAGGGGGTGGTTGGTGCCGAGGGGAGGGGATGGGGGGGATGGCCACCGGGGGGTGGGGGGCAAGTAGCAGCCATGGGGGAGGGGGGGGTGTCAGGGCCGGGTTGAAGAGAGGGAGGGGGATGGTCGCGGCGCCGGGGGGGGGGGGGGGGGTGATGGTGGGGGGGGGGGGGGGGGTGGTGGTGGTTGGTAATGGCCGCCGAGGGTTGGGGGGGGGGGGGGGGGGGGGGGGAGGGGTTGAGGAGTAGCAGGCAAGGGGCAGGGGTGGGAGTATTTTAGGAATAAATTCTTTTTTGGGTATCAACTTAAAAATATTAGTTGAGATAGGGTATTAAATTAGTACCTATCAAAGTTGAGGGTATCAAGTTGAAAATATTGAATAGTTGAGGGTATCAAGTTGTAATTTAGCCAAAAAATTTATAAAAATAAGATGCCAGAATCGTACCTTAAAAAATTAAAGTGTCACCGATATAGTTGAGATTTCTTTAGGCTGTGTTTGGTTGGCTTTTTTTTTCCATGAAAAATATTTTTATCACAAATTTTCCACCAATTGTTGTGTATGATAACATATATTTTCCATGAAATTATTTTCCAAAAAAATACCATTTTTCATATTTTCTTCTAAAATGGTGAAAAATAAAAGTTGCCCAAACCATACAAAAATATCATTTTTATTTTTCGTGAAAAATAATAACAATCAAACATCCAAGTTTTCCATAAAAAATTTTTAAAATTCCATAGAATTTTTTTTTCCTATGGAAAATAATTCCGTAGAATTAATTTTTTTTCCACGTACTTTCCACCTTGCAATCAAACACACCCTTAGAGTAATTTAGCCTAACTTTAAAAAAAAAGGGAAAAAAAAGAAAAAAAAAGAAAGTAACCATAATATTCATAATTTGCACGTGTGAAGTACCTCCTAGTCAATGGCATTTTCGTTAATATCTGCAACCCCGCGGCACCAAGCAGTCATGATCCCAACAACTCAGCTACTACACTACCTACATTACATACCACTCTCTTTGTAATGTATAATGTAATTAACAAAGAAATTGAGAGAAAAAGAAGAAGACGACTTCTTCACTACTTTTTCCTGTACCACCACCTTACAAATATAGCAACAACAAAACAAAAAAACCCATACCAACCCCTTCTTCTTTTTCTCTCTTTTTTTTCTTTTTCCTTTTTCTTCCATTTCTCTACAAAAAGCAAAAACCCTTTATAAACCTAGCTAATTTCCCATAAAAAGAAAAAGAAAAAGAAAAAAAAACTACGGCATCATCATCATCTCTTCCTCTTCATCTACCTCCATCACACGTGCGAACCACCCCTCCTCCTCCTCCTCGACCGGGTCGGATCCGGAGCAGGAGGCAGGATCCGCATCCGGATCCGACGAGGAGCCGCTAGCGGCGGGGAGGGGGAAGAAGTGTCCGGAGAAGTCGAAGGTGGCCATGACGGTGGAGTCGGTGGCGGAGAAGGAGGGCCCGCAGCTCTCGTCGCCGTTCCCGTCGATGGTGACGAAGGGGGAGGAGTAGTAGAAGTACGAGTCCGGATAGCTGATCTCCTGCTCCAGCCACTTCATCACTTCCGTCACCTTCTCCTCGTCGACCACTTCCTCCTCCTCCTCCTCCACTTCCTCCAGCCTCACCATTGCTGATGATGACTCTTCCTCCTCCTCCTTTTGGTATTTTTCCATCAATTCCTTCTCTTTCTCTCTATTTTTTCTTTTTCTTTCTATAGACAGTGAACGAGAGAGAGAGAGAGAGAGGAGGCTTTTATAGGAAGGAGGAGGCGTACGGAGGGTCCACGTCAGTAAACGAGGGGGAGACAGCGACAAAATTTTACATGCACCTGATTTCCCGTGCACCCACTTTATAACCCATCATTCAAATTCTCACTCCTAATTTTGTTTCTAAACTATACTACTTATTACTAAGTATATATACATATGAACTATGTATATTATAGTTAGATTCATGTACATACGTATGTGCTAGTTAAATGTATCTATACGTTGGCTTCTATTAGAACGACTGGGAACTTAGACTAATGCTATTAAAATATTAATACACTTGTAGGTGGCCATTGTACGTACGTTCTTAAGAGTATGTCATAAGTAGTACATGCATAGTCAACCAGCCATGCACAAATACACACGCGTATGTATTCTCAAATCTCGACTTGATTAGTTATATGAATATTAAAAATATTAATTATTTCAAAAAATATATTGATAAACTCATAATTAAAACGTGTCCACTTCCATCTAAAATAGGTCTGGCGAATTAGGTCTGGGTGGCTGGACGTTCACCGAAAATTGGTTCGAATTAATGTTTGTATGAATCTTTTATTTTCTTCCATTCTAGTATTAAACGTCGGATAGAGTCTCTACCGGTCAAAGGTCCTTCCTAAACGACAACAGATGAAGTAGTCAGGAAGTTTCCTTCTACACGACTGTGAAAAATCGTAAACCTGCACCCTCGTCCTGTGGAGTCCTTGGACACTGTACAGGAGTCGTGGGTCCGCTCGCTCCCACTGAGATTTTAACTCTTGACCACTCGAGCCACATACATCTCTTTTAACCACTTAGACTAGAGGTCATTTCCTCTATATATATATATATATATATATAAATGAGTATTTTTGTGGGTGCAAGAGATTAATTGGTCTCTCTTGGTCTTGGGGTCATTAGAAAAAAAAAAAAAAAGGTGGGTGAGCATGAAATGAATAAAATAAAGTGCTGGATGCTGACGTGGCAGGGCAGAAAGGGCGGGAACTTTCCATATATGGTAACCAGGTGGATGGTGCTGTTTGTAGGCCGAGTCCGTTTCTAGCGAAAAAAGATTCAGCAGAGCGTAAGGAAGAAAGGAGCGTTACTATTCCGATAATTACCGCTATGCCCCTACTCCCATATAAAAGAGGAAGAGATGGGGAGGGAGGGGCCCATTTGCCAACCACACGCCATCCTTTTTCTAGTACATTTGTCAGCTCCTTGTCCTCTTTCGTTGACGAAAATGCCCCTGCTCTTAAATTGACACGGACGCTTGCTCCCCTTTCTTCATTTTTGTCCTCTAGTGAGGGCAAATCTGGTAAAGTGGGGGGTGTTTTCTTCGGCTTGAATTTCTAAGGGGGGGTTGGAAATTTGGATTAGGTGGAAAAAAATTAAAGTTTCGCCAACTACTTTCTCCTTTTAAAAAAGAAAGTTTTCATCTTTTTACAGTATTTCCAGTTTTTACTTTAGTTTAATATGTGCGTGATCTTCACTAATAATTATGATGATGCATTCAACATATATTTGAAGACTTGAAGTTCGAATGTATGTTGTTGTTTAATAAGTACGTGTATTAATGTTCTACTTGAAATACTTTGATAAATCTTTTCGTTTGACATGGTGTACTATTTATTACCTTCACTTAGCTTTTAGGTCTCGTCCGGTTAGCAAATTATGGGATTGAGAAAAAAAAATATTTATTTATTATGTTTAGATACCAGAAAGAAATAAAATTGACTTTCAATGGAAAAAAAAATTAGCGAAAAAAAATAGTTGCCTCCACCGACTCAAGAATTTACTTTTCCACCTTAAGTATTCTGTTTTTCTTCTAATTTTATTAACATTTTCAAACACTTTAAATAAAAATCGATAAAAATTACGATTGAAAAAAAACAAAAAGCAATTTCTTTTTATTTTATTTTTTTCGCAAACCAAAACAAGGCATTAAAGTTGAACTCGAAAGACTTGGATCAAGTCTACAAAACACAATCCTTACAAAACATTCCTTCTAAAATTTTGGGTCAATTGATTTAATCTTTTTTTTTACTCCATTCAACTCGTTTTTATCAAAATCTAACTCTCATCAATATGCTACTCGTTTAGTTGGTAGAGGTTTGTAGACGGCTCTCAATGGACATGCATGTTCTAAGAATGAACGTTTGAGCGAGTAGAAAAGAAACAATAAAGCTTAACAACTCAAAGGCTGAACCGAAATTCAAACTTAGTGTCACGTGTCAGATTTTAATTAGACGAAACAAACTCAATGATGTCAGCATCCGCATCCTCCCTGCTAATTAGGCCCAAAAAAATCGGCCACGTGATAGCGCGATTTCAGACGTGGTTTAAACCGCTATATGTGTATCACTGTGATAAAAGAAAAGTTGGTCCATGTGAAACATACGACTTAGTCAAACAGCTATCAATTATGTTTCAGCACAGACGATAGGCCTGTCAATAGTTGACCGAAAATCCGTATCCGATCCGTATTCGAACCGAAAATATCCGAAATTTCGGATACGGATACGGATTCGGATATCTTATCGGATATTTATCGGATATCGGATGCGGATACGGTAAGTGCCATATCCGAACCAATAAAATCCGAACCAATAATATTTAAGTTTTTCAATAAATTTAAAATATATTGGACTTTCAGGAATTCAATGATTCGGCCAGTCCATGAGCACAGCAGTGAGCAGCCCATCCTGGCCCAGAGGAGGAACCCTAAAATCTAAATATTCTGACTTCTGTTGTATTTTGAATCCGAGAATTTACTTGAAGAACTCTGAAATTTGTGTTGTACCTCTCTATAAAGAATACTATATAAGAGTGACATGTAATATTAAAGCCTCTTGTCAATGCTATTTAGATAGCCATATTACTAGTGTCTGCTTCACTTTCTATTATATTTAGCATTGTTTCAAAAAAAACTGAGTCTTTCACCAAAGAACTAATCCCTTTAAATGGCATTCTACTCACTAAAAAAATGCAGAAATTTGCACATGACCTTACAAGTATGATATATTGCAATGCAAGCAGTGAATGTCCTCCAAGGAAACATGTGAAAGGGTTTCTAAAAATTGCAGCTCAGTGAGTTGTTTGCTAGTAAGTAGTTACAGAATGGTATTATCAAATTATGTACACCTGGCCAGAAAATTGGAGGTTATTTTATTAAAAATAAGTGTGGAATAAAACGTGCTAGTTACTAAAACTGATTTTTTATATTTCCTTTTTAATATTTTTTATATTCCCTTTTTAATATTTTTTTAGTAATCTTATTGGTTCGGATATTATCCGATATCCGTTAGCATTATCGGTAACGGATACGGTAGCCAAAACGTCTATCCGATTGGATATCGGATAGTTATCGGATATATCCGATAGTTAATGGTTCGGATATGGTAATGCCAATATCCGACCAATAAGCTACCATTGACAGGCCTAACAGACGAGCTCACACCATGTACTTAAAATTAAGTCTAATTAAAAAAATATAATGATAGTATTTTGTACATGAATCGATGTCACATTTTTTTCTAATAACATGACCTCATATATATTGATCAAATAAATTAGATACATTAATCATAATAGGAGTTCGTAAATCCAAAAACTGATGTGACGGTTCTCTGTTGGACGTACGTAGACGCACAGTTTCCCTCTCTATTCATGAAACTTATCTGTAATCATAATTAAAGATAATTTGGATCCGGAATTAGAATTTTTTTTCTTCTATCCAGTACATTCTTCTAAATGAAATTGACAGCAAAGCCAATACGTCAAGTCAAGAAGACGTATAGCTGAGGACCAACCAACTGTGCAAACGTCCGTCCAATTGTACGGTGCTACGTGACTACAACTTAATTTAATTTTAATTTAATTTTAATTTAATTAAAGTAAATAAATTGATTAGTTTAGGATAAGGGGTAGGTAAGTCAAAAAGGCATTGGGTGGTCACTGTCACGTTCTGGTGGTGAGAGGACGGGTCCAGAAGAGAAGATCCGTCCGCTGACATGTCAGGTATTTCCCTGCCACGTGTATTCGATATTTCAGCTCTTACCTTTACACGTGCCAGGAGAGAGAAACATAGATTTGCCACTTGCCGAGATCGACACAGAGAGAGAGAGAGAGAGAGAGAGAGAGAGAGAGAGGAGGAGGAGCAGGCACTTGTCCAAAGTGCCCGCCATATCGGCATTGGACCGGGTTATAGCTAGGTAGGTAGGAGCATTCTCATACCCAATTTCTAAACAATAACAATGCGCCTACACATATCGATGGAGGACTGTAATTTAAACCGCAATGTAGGGGTGTGCATCGGTCGGTGGTCGACCTATTTGGTTCCAACCGAAGTCGAACCGAAGTTAATCGGTTTGAAAATAAACAAAACCGAACCAAACCAACCAAATGGTCGGTTCGGTTTTGAAATCGACCGACTTGGTTCGGTTTGGATCGGTTCGACTTGGTCGGTTTTGATCACATAAAAAAATGGACTGTATGTTTTTTTTGTGAAACCTCAGTCAACTTGCACTTTACAACAGTAAATATAATTCAGCAGTTTCAATTCAACTTGCGCTTTGCAGGTGGAGAAAAATGTCAAGTATACATAAAACAAAATCATATACATTCAACCAAAATCCCTTTTCATGTGTACAAGAGCAATTAGAAAAGAATATAAGCCGCCAGCACTCCTCTTTGAGACTAGAGAGAGCTCTTTCAACTTCAACTTGATAAATGGTTGTGATGTGAATAAATAAACCAAATCTGTAATATTCCTATTTTTGAAGTACATATTTGACCGCATTATTGTATTTGGAGGATTTTAATTTTTGGGGTATTTTTGAAATTTTTATTATTTTCTTGGAGGTAATTTTATCCTCATTATTATTATTATTAATTTCTTGTTCCTAATCTACCCTCCAAAATATCTACTCCCCCTCTTTCTTGTCATTTCACTCCCTCACATCATCCCTCTCTCCTCCCTCACCTTTCCCACTCTCACCTACCCCTCCCTCACTTTCTCCTTACAGGAGAACACCCCCCACCCCCAATCCCTCTCTCTCTCCCGCTCAATTCTCTCTCTTCACTCTCTCTCTCTCCCGATCCCTCTCTCCCCTCACTGGACCAGCCCCTCTCTCCTCCCTCTCGGCCTCCTCCCCATGGCTGCGGCCGCCACCCACCATTGGAGTCGCCGCCACCACTTCAGCCACCACCGCCATGGCGACCACCCCCATCGTCGTCGTCGCCTCCCTCGCCACCATCGCCTCCATCTCCGGCCGCCTCCGCCGCCCTCACCCACGAGCGCCGCCTCCCTCCGCTGTGGTCGCCCCGCCTCCAGCCGCGACCACCGCCACCAGCATCATCGTCCTCGCCTCCAGCCCCATGGCCTCCGCCCCCTTCTCCTTCCTCCTCTCGCCGTGGCGCGGACCGCCGCCGCGAGCCGCCTCCAGCGTCGCCCCCTTCAGCCACCAGCACCACCACCACTGTCAGGGCCTCCGGCCCCCTGCCGCTGTTCCCGTCTTCTCCAGCCCCCAGCGCCACCATCATCGTCGCCGTCGCCGTCTCACTCTCGGCCGGCCTCCTCCGCCGCCACCTCCGTCGACGCCAGCGCCGCCATCTCCCCCGCCCCTTGGCGCAGCTGCTGCCACCGCCGTCCTTTCTCCACCGTGGGGCCGACTCGACCTGGCCGAGCACCCCCTTGGTGAGCTCCTTCTCCCCTATCCCTCTGTTCCCCCTCCGCCGGTGGTCTGACCCGACCATGGCCGAGCTCCTCCGCACCCTCTCTCCCCCTCCCTTGGGCTGTGAGCTCCTCGGGGAGTGAGCCCCTCGATCGGCGCGCCTCGGGCAGCGTGCTGCCTTGAGCAGTGCGCTGCCTTGTGCAGCGTGTCACCTCGGGCATCGCACCTTGGTTGGTGCGCTTCCTCGTTCCTCGTGTTTTCGGGTCGTGTGCACCTCGGTGTACGTGTCGCCTCGTTTTGCGTGCACCTCGGTCTACGTGCTGCCTAGGGCAGCGGGACGCCTCGAGCCCTGCGCTGCCTCGGGCACCGTGCCATCTCGATTTGTGCACCGTCTCGATTTTTGTGTCTCGGCCTTTGTGCCTACCTCGTGACTCGTACCGCCTCGATTTACGTGCACACACCGATTTGCGTGTCGTATCGATTTACGTGTCACATTATATCTTGTGTTGCCTCGGTTTGCATGTACGTACCGATTTACGTGCCGCCTCGGTTGTGTGCCGCATTGGACTCTGCACCTTTTCGATTTGCGTGCACACATCGATTTGTGTGCCGCATCGATTTACGTGCTCCTTGGACCTTGGGTCGTCTCGATTTACGTGCACGTTCATGTTTCTCGTTCGTCTCGATATTCGTGTTCTCTCGATTCTCGTACACGTCTCGATATACGTGCGCATCTCGGTTTACGTGTCCATATCGATCTGCGTACCTCGGTTTCCGTGCCCGATCCCTGCACTGCTTGCGGGACCCACACGATATAGCCTTCTGCCATCTCTTGTGATTATTCTATTATTTTATTATTTGGTGCTGATGATTGTTTATTGTGTGTTCTGAGGATCTCGATTGGCGTGCTAGCTTGGAGCGCGACTGTCGAAGACTTGCTTACCTAGCCGAGCCCTCTAGGCAAGTATCCCTTGCTCATCGACGGCTCTTGCCCTCTCTCCTGGATTTTATTTCATTTAATTAATTTGTACTTGTAAATCCTATAACCATGATTAGTGTAGCCTAGTAGTAGAACTGTCATGATGATAACTTAGGATAGCTTGGTCCGATACCGGGGTAGACCGTATCGGGCAACTCGGATGGGTCATCCACACCTTCGAGGACACGAGCACGACTCACATGTATGGATTGTCCCTGTATGCCCCGTGTCCGACTCGCGGTCGGGTAACGGCTCTGGCTAACTTTACTTGTGGCGGTGATTGTGCTTGGGTTAGGGATTTATGGACATGTGTTGGGGTGCGCCCTGCGAGGCGGTTATTTTATTATTATGCATGTTGGCTTGGCGCCCAGTACGCATTGTAGTGCTGCTGGAGGCCGAGACATTAGTGGTCTCGGGTTCGATTGATTTTCCAGTACGCCTCGTAGCGCTGCTGGAGGCCGGGGCTTAGTGTTCTCGGCTATCGATTTGTTCCCAGTATGCATTGTAGTGCTGCTGGTAGCTGAGACCTAGTGTTCTCAGTCTGCGATTCTGCGATTCCGCGGCGGGTTGTGCCGAGTGGATTTTAGCCCCAACTCGCTGGGAGCTCCTGTCCAGAATACAGAGGAGACTCTGCCGGATTCTTCCAAAATTCCCGATCGGGAATTTGGTTCGAAGGACTGGGCAGAACCATTCCTTTGGTTTGCTGGACTGGGCTCGTGCCTGTTCACCTTGGTATGGTATACCTGATCCCATTGCTTGCTAGGTAGACTCCAGACTAGATCAGTCGCCTAGCTCCTGATCTGTCTTGTACGTCGGATAGCGTAAGGAGAGCGGTTCCCCTCGGGAGACGGTCTGCAACCCTGGTCCTTGTTTGGTTTAAGGGTTGTGGATTGCTCCAGAGCGGTCCGTGTAATCCTTGCCACTTCCGGCGATATTTATTACCAGACTCTTGTCCCCTGACCCTTCATCCTAGGGGGTGTCCTAGTCTAGTTAGATAGAGCTGGCAGTTGTCCTATGTATTGGGAGTTGTGACTTGTGGATATGACTGAGGATTGAGTATTATGGAGAGTACGATCTCGGGATATTGACTTGGTGGATCTATGTGGATTCTTGGATTTTGGTGATTTCGAATATTTCGTGGAACGAGGAGAATATCGAGGGTATTATTATATGATTTTTACTCGACTTTCCAAACGCCCCAAAACCTGGTACCTTTGTGTATTCCGGTAGTTGTGAAACCTGGTTTGATTGCTGTGTCTTGATAGTTGAGGGGCTTGTTTTCTAGTGGCTTGTGATCATTGACTTGGAGGATTCTTGTAAGTCAGAGGGCCTAGCATGGTTAGGGGAATGAGCTTGGTATTGGTGGTTGTCTTTATTGACGTGATATTCACTCCATCATGGATGGGAGACCCTTGCTAGATTGATCTGGTGGATGGACCGACTTGATGATTTGAGTTGTAGGTTCCCATGTGTACTTGAGAGACTATTATAGTGGAGATTTTGATCTTGTAACCGACTTGATATCCATGTCACGATTTGGACATGTGACTTCTTGTGACTGATAGGTTTGACCTTGTTCCTGGTATTACACGATGACCTGGACTTGTCTTGATTCTTGATTAGTGGCCCGTAGAGGTGCACTCCTGACTAGCATTCTGGACTTGACAGTAAACCTGGCATGTATATTCTTGATTCTTGATAGTGGCCCGTGGTGGCGCACTCCTGACTAGTACTCTAGACATGGCATGTTTACTCTTGTTTGCTGTTGCGACAGCTAGTCCTGACTTGCTCAGCATGACCCCGTCTTGACACCGTGGTTGATTTCTCTTGATTGTGCTTGTATAAGCCACCAGTCCAGTCTTGTCTTGCATCATGTCTAGGACATGGATCCCTGAGTACCACGGTCAGGGATCCATAATGAAACTGACTAGGCTAATAACTAGATTAATCATGTAGTTCATGGGGACTTCCCAGTGACCTGTTGCTTGTCTGACCCCGGTCCTATGTATCTATATATATACTAGGGGTTTGTTGCTATCCGTCGAGATGAGCGTATTCCCAGCCCTCCGTCGAGTGTGGCACTTCTTTAGGGCACATGTATCTTACTGCAGTGTGTCTGCTATATCTATCTTTTTCTTTTGCTGGGGCCATTCGGGTAGTAGCAAGCAGGAGCTGGACTTTGAAGTCTCATTGCATCTTGTTAGTAATTAGGCATGTGATAACCCTAGTTAGCTAATAATAGCAAGCCGTAGGCATTGTGTGGCCGCTTGTCCTTCTGTGTTGTTTGGCTTGTTGCTTGCTAGCCAGCCGATATTGATTTCCAGCTGGCAGTGCAGGTGTTAGTGGATGCTAGGGAGATTGTGATTGTGTTAGCTTCACTATACTTGTAGATTGTTATCGTGCGTTGGTACCGCACGATCCCTTACCTTTATTTACTGTTTTTAGATGTTATCCTTGTCATATTTTATCCTGCTGGTTTTCTTCGCCCGTCCTTGAGCCTTCCTTTCTGGTACTTGCTGCGGTTGGCCTGACCAACCCTGGATTGTTCCCAGATTGTCTGAGACCGACCCGGGGGATCTTCCAGACTTGACTTGGAGGGTGTGCTTCAGTTCCAGACCATGCTAGAAACTGTGGGAAGGTATACTTGTCTACATTATTATCCTGTACTGTAGATTCCAGATTTTCATATGAGTATTTTCTGTTTTTCATATGATTATCTCTCTTGATATTGTCTCATTGTGATTTACCTGTGGATATGAGATCGGATTTAGGCCATAGATTGATTTTATGCTAGGATACCCAACCAGACTGGACAGCCGTCATCACCGTATAGCGTATTCGTACCTTATACGGTGTAGCTGGCCGTGTACGTCCCCGTATTTCGGAACTGGGGCGTGACAAAATCGGTATAATACAACCCAATGAACCCATATCCAACCGGTCAACCCTAATTATTTAACAAGGATTTGGTTCGGTTCGGTTTAGACGGTTTTTGGCATAACCAAACCGTGAACCGAATCGAACCGGTCGGTTTTGAAAAAATTGAAGCCGAACCAAACCAACCGAACCATCGGTTCGATTTGATCGGTTTGACTTAATTGTGCACAGTCCTACCGCAATGTCACGTATCCTTCTCTTATTGATCGAACTTTGAACATCATGTTAATAGTGTAGAACCCTAGAGGGGGGGTGAATAGGGAAATAGTATATAAACTACAACAATTGGTGCAATAAAGACAATTTAAAGAAAAGAGTAGAAAGATCAAACGCAAACGCAAGGATGTATCCTGGTATCCTCTTTTGAGGCAATCCAGTCCCGGAACTCTCTCCGGCTTTAATCCACTATTATCCAAATAGTACACACGAGTTTGGATCCGAAGAACTCGCCAACTTCAACACGAGTTTGGATCCGAAGACTCGCCAACTTCTACACACGAGTTTTCTTACGAAGGCTCGCCAACTTCAAACAAAAGAGAATGAGAACTTGTTGATCTTCTAACACGTGAAGATCGAAATGTACAACTCTTTAATACTCTAGCACTTTGGGAGAGGATGACAATGAAAAGCTTTGAAGAGTATTAATGGTGGAGCTCTTGGTTGTTGGAAAATTTATGGAAGAGTTGGTGAGGAAGCTCAAGAGAGAGAGAGCTTTCTTTTATAAGAAAACTAAGAGTAGGTGGCATTTAATGCTCTGAAATGCAGGCAGACCGGCATGCCGTCAGTATGCCGCGGCATACCGCCGGTATGCCGGCCAAATAGTAACGGTCATAATTATGACCGTTCAAGAGCATTAAATGCGGCCATTAATGTGTGTCAGACCAAATCGAAAACTAAGTATTCGAAATTCGGTATACCGCCGGTATGCCGGAGCATACCGTCGGTATGCCGATAGAATGTCACAGAAAGTTTAGAGCTGCTAGAAACGGCATGCCGCCGGTATGCCGCAGCATACCGTCAGTATGCCGACAGTTGATCACAGCAACTTTTGTGTTGCTAAAAACGGCATACCGCCGGTATGCCGCAGCATGCCGTCGGTATGCCGACATTTCGAGACAGCAACTTTCTAGAGTCCAAAAACGGTATACCGCCGGTATGCCGAAGCATACCGTCGGTATGTCGCTTTTTGTCACAGAACCTTTTCTGGACACGAAAACGGTATACCACCGGTATGCCGAAGCATACCGCCGATATGCCGCTCTGAATGACATGTTTTTCGATTTGTGCTTTTAGTTATCATCCATCCTTTAGTGTTTACAGATATACCTAGACCAGTACAGACACGAAGACTCTAAGCAGGGAACGCCGGTAACTGCTACAGTCTTCAAGGAAGAAGGAGGAAGCTCTTGAAGTGAAGAACTCCATGTAGTACATCTTCTGAGAATATTTGAATCTGAAGAACAGAAGACTAAACTACGAAGATGCTGTTAATTACTCAAAATAAAATGTGCCAACAAACTCCCCCATTTTGATAATTGACAAAATAGAGAGATAGCATCTTCAGGGAGTAGCTCCCCCGTAGGTAGACAGCTCCCCCTCAATACGATTTCTCCCCCTTTGTCACTTAGTCAAAGATGGGGATAATCAATAGAAACATTGCATAAGAGAAAAGACATGAGTATATAAAGAAAAAACATGCATGAATATATTAGAGAGAAAGTGAATACATGCTGGACCCATACATTTCATAGTAAGAAGATAAAAGACTCTCCACAACGAGAGCCAGACACAAAAGACAACCATAGATAATGTCCCCGAAGGACAGCAAAGAACTAAAACAACCATAAACCGGTCCCCGAAGGACCACTAAAGACAACAAACAGAAAACACACATAAAAACTAGAACCACTCAAGAACCGAAACCACCATCAAAAGGAAGACCATCCCTAATCCTCAGCCGGATCATCATCATTATCACCCTGAGCCTGCTGGAAGGCGCCAAAAGGATCAATGCCGTCAGGGTACATAAACCCATAGGCATTGGGGTCAGAGAAGCGCGGGCCCGTGTACATGGGATCCTGAAGATTAAGATCCAGAAAAGCATCACGGTCTTGAAGAGTGCGCTGAATGAAGTACCCCTGATCGTGGAAACGAGTCTGGATCAGGGCGCCAAGTCCACGAGTGTGGGCCCGCATCTGCTCCTCCGCCTGGGCCATCCGCATATCAAAATGCTGCTGAGTGAGCGGCATATAACGGCCCGAAGGAGGAGGGGTAGATGTGGGAGCAGCAGGCGTGGATGCCGGTTGCTCTTGGGAAGATGAGGCACGGGAAGTAGAGGCGCCAGCAAGGGTACGGGAGATAGCAAGATATGAGGGGACGCCATCCGTGGTGCAGAGAGACAGGTCAACCTGCTTGGCCTCCATAAGCAGAGTGATGAAAGAGCCATAGTAGAGATTCTGCTTCCCCGAAGGCATGGTACGCCGAAATTGCAGAAGAAGAGTCTTTGGGAAGGAGAATCGCTTCCGGGCATAGAGATGGTACATGCAGACGAGGGCATCACCAGTGATTGCGTCATAGTTCCCGCCCTTCGGAAAGAGAGTGTGGCACACGATCCGATGGAGCTCGTAATAAAATGGCTCCAGCTGGACAGAGAGGGCCGGGATGGCAGGAAGGTTGGGACCCTTGCAGATGATTCGGCAGAATTCGTCGAAATGGGACGCCGCCGAGGAGTTGAGAGCACCCAAAAGAGGTAACGCATCCCCTTTGTCTGGGATGCCTAAGATGGCCCCCACTTCCCGAGATGTGAGACGGAAGGGCGGTCATTGACCATAGATTGGATGGCGGAAGGGTCGTCGTCATCCCCTCTCATGTTGCAATAGAAAAGGCGGACAGCAGCAGGGTAGACAGGAATTTGGCGCCTTAGAAGAGAGGAGAGACCGGCATCGTCAAACAAAGGGACGTGACCGGGAAAGAGGTTCCAGTTGATCGCCCGTCCTTTGAATACGTTGTGATTGGCGAAGTGCTGGAACCAAAGCTCGGCGGCCAGAGAGTTGGAGAAGACGCGTTGGTCATAGCCGGTAGGTAGTGCCACCGGGACGAAGGGGTTGAACCCGGAGGAATAGGAGGATCGGGGGCGCTTAGGGTTGGCCATGGAGAGGGATTGGTGCTATGGTGTGGAGGAAGAAGGAGTAGAGAGGAGAGGGAGGAAGGAGGGTTTTTAAAGAGAGGAGGAAGATGAAGAGATGATTTTGAAAATAGGTAGGAACGGTTGTAGAGGAAGTTTGAAAGAGAAGGAGTTGAAAAGGTGGAGGGAAGTTATGATGGTGGAGTAAAAAGAGGAGAGAAAAAGGGGGGAAGTGATGGGTAGTTAATGTGAAGAGATAGAGGATAGTAAATGAGAAGGGAGGTGATGGGATGGGAGTTGAAGATTGATGGGATGGATGAGAGAGAATAGAAGAGGGTAAAAAGGAATAAATGAAGGAGTGAAAGAATGTGGGCCCGAATCCAGAAATGAAAGCCTGTCCGCCGCTGCCCGGCATACCGGCGGTATGCCGACGTTGTAGGTCCAAAAAATCAAACCGCGCCTAAGTTAAATTCAACAGATTAATCAGAACGACCCTACAAACAAATGGCGCCTACTTCATCAACAAACACAGAACGCGCCTATTTCTGCATCATAGAGGCGCATTTCACAAACCGCGCTTAGCTGACGTGGAGTCATCATTACCCGACAAACACGAAGATCGAGAAGGCGCTATCATTCCTATGATGGCGCGGCGCTCGAGGAAGATATGACAGCTGTCTAAACAGATTGCGCCTACATCAAAGAACTAGGCGCTATCAACGGACTGCGCCTACTTTTGACTATATCAAGCACACTTCGCAGATTGCGCCTACTTCTATCCAAACTCAGCACACTTTGCAGATTGCGCCTACGAAGAAGACGCAGTTCAAAACAACATCAATTCAGAGCTTACCACGTGTCCCTGAAACAGGCGCACTTTGACTAATTCAACGTCTAATTACCACTCTACATGTCCAACACGTGTCCCACTAACTGTACACGACCAAGCGCATTTCAATCAAATAATGCCACGTGTCTAAAGCAGTTGGTGCACGTTCGTGATAACGGAGTGAAAACAGGCACAGTTTGTCATATGTGCTCAAAACAGGCGCACTTCAACCAGGCGCTCTCCAGAATAACTGTCCAAAACAGTTATTTCAGAACTCTATAAATAGAGTTTCGTTTCCATTCAACACATCACGAAAAAGATCAAGAGAGATCAGAGTTTTTGTCCAAGTGCTGCTGCGTTCTTCAGAGATTCAAGTCTTCAAAGTTCACATCGTCTAAGGGATAAAGCGATCGTCATCCAGATCGGATTCCTATAGTTGTACTTTCCCAGAATTCTTGTAATATTCTTTACAAAGTTTGTGAAATAAATATCATACTTTTGTTTTTACAAACAAAATGGCGACTCTGCTGGGGACGACCTTTTCCTCTGATGAAAAGGTGACAACTCAATGTGACACGGCGTCTATTGGCTCGACGCAGAAGACTTTGGTCGTGAAAGTCGACCAAACGGCCTACGAAGCACTGATTAATGCACAAAGCACTCCTCGCCGCACTACGACTTCCGTCAAGAGTAAGACTCGCTCAGTGTGGGCTCCCAAGAACTCTGCTCCTTCTCTGATGAAGAACGCTGCCACTTCTTCGGCACAACCTGCTGTTTCCAAGACACCAGTGCCTATCTCTAGCAATCAGGCGCAGTCTGTTCCCTCTTTAGGGAAACAGATTGTTCAGGCGCAGTCTGCGGCCAAACATGCCAACCAGGCACAGTCTGTTCTCTCCTTAGGGAAATAGACTAGAGCTGTGAACCAGATGCAGTCTGCTGTCAAACCATCTTCTGGCGCAGTTCATGCCAAAACAGCACAATCTCTGCCTCACAATCAGGCGCAGTCTGTTCTCTCCTTAGGGAAACAGGCGCAGTCTGACACCAAACCTCCTTCTGACACAGTTTGTGCCAAATTAGTACAAGTCAAATCTTCTGTTGCTGCCCAGGCGCAGTCCAATGCATCTGCTGCCCTGACTAAACAGGCGCAGTCTATTCAGGCGCAGTCTGCTCAGGCGCAGTCTGCTCCGGATCATTCCAGAATCCAGAAACCCAAAACTGCACAGGCGCAGTTTGCTGAGGACAGTCCTTTGGTTGCTCCTTCTTCGATTCTATCAAAAGGAAAAGGCCCCTTGGTCTTCTCCCAATCTTCCCAAGCGCAAAACTTGGAAGATAACAGAGGGAAATGCTCTTTAGCTATCCCTTCATCTCAAAACAATGGAAAGGGTTCTCTGGCCTTTTCCAAGTCTTCTTCGATTCTTATCGAGGAGGATCCAACTGATAGTGCCTCTGCACCTATTAGTACGAATATCCTCCTTAACAAGGGTTCTCGTACTAATCAGAGAGGTATTTTACCTACTCCCAAGGCAAATATTCAGGAATTGCCTAATTTGCGGATTTCACGATCCGAACAAGGCAAATTACAAGTTTCACAAACTGAGGTTCCCAGGGGCGGTTTAAATGATTTACGGGCATATCTTAATAGAAAACCCCAATCAAAACCTACCTCTGTGAAACGCAAATATGCTAAGATTAACTTACCTCAATATCAACCTTTTGGGGCAAGGAATCCTGACAATTACGCCAATCAGATGAGTACCTCTCTTTATACTCATGGAATCGAACGTTTACGAAATCGGAATCATGTTCCAAATGTCATCTATGAGTATATCCCTGCTACTTCTTCTCGTCCCATTGTCTCTGATCTTCGGGATCATCTCAGGCAGAAACGGAATATCACCCCCAGTTCTCCCAAACAATCACAAGTTCATCATTGCAATCATCCTCACGAAGTGGTTATCAAATGTTGTTGCCAAACAACCAAACGTTCTGTCTTCGAGCGTCTGACTTTCCCTTCTGTTGATCAAAAGAGTGATGATGAAGAAGAGGTAATGTTTGCCTCCGTCAACATGACTTCCAGAGACTCTGGGGGTAGAAAATGCAAGCACGGAAAGACCCGGAGACCTAGCCAGCACTATCTTGACCGACTTAGAGAATCAGATGATGGTGTTTACCAGCATACTCGATCTCGAAACCGAGAAACAATCGGTCAAAGGAATCTTCCTTACAGTGATCGGTCTACTTCTCATGATGGGGGTAATTCGGACTTTGTTGTCGACAGTGATGGTTCTGAACAAACTGTGTCATCTGTCATGGCACGAGAAGTGACAGCATACGTTACTGAAGAACAAGATGCTTCTGGTTCTAACAATCAGAATCAAAGGATTGTTGCATTAGAAGAACAATTGAAGACTATGGCCGAAATGATGGCTAAAATGCATGATGTTATTATGGCTCAGCACATTCCACCGGTCATAACTCCTGAACCATTGGTTTCTTCCACTCCTCAAAACCCTGGTCTGGGGGTACCACCTCCTCCAGTCACCACAGTACCAGTTCAGGTTACTCTTAGCCAAACTGGTGCTGGGGGTGATGCTTACCATGCGGTTCCTCCTCCGGCCATCACCAATCAATCTAGCAATCCTCAATCTTCAGGGAATGCTAATGATGCTGTTGAACAATTGCGGAATCAATTTGAAGCCTATACACAAAGGGAAGGCTTACAACGGTTGGGCATTAAACAACCCTATCCCGCCGAATGGAAGAAAATGCAGTTTCCGCCAAAATACAAATTCCCCACCATTATGCAGTTCGATGGTACTTCATCTCCCAATCAGTATATTAATCATTTTGAATTGATGACTGATCCTCTTCAGCCTAATGATGCCCTTCTTACTCGGGTATTCGTCAGTTGCTTAACTGGCGCTGCTTATGACTGGTACCGAAGTCTACCAGACGAATGTATCACTTCTTTTGCTGGTTTCAAACAGATGTTCCTTGAACGATTTTATGAAGGCGTCAATGACATGACTATGTCAGCCCTCATTAAAATTAAACAAAGAAATAATGAGCCTGCTGAGCAATTTATCGAGAGGTTCCATCGTGAAGCTCTCAAAATGCCAATGGGAACACCATCTGCTGTTACAATCGATACTTGCAAGAATAATCTCTTGCCAATTATCAGTATGTGGACAGGGGCAACTCAATTCCAGGATTGGCCTTCTTTCATTATTAATGCTAAGGCAGCAGAACTCAGCGCTGAAAAATTCAAGACATTGGGGGTTCACATGAATCCTGACCAAGGCGATCATAGCTCAAACTCTAACAACAATCACCAAAATAACAAGAGGGGTAAAGATACATCTACTCCTAAAGAAGCTTTGGCCATAAATCTAAAGAATAAAGAAGCACTGGTTGTCAATGTTGCTCAATCTGCACATACTCCATCACAACAACCTCAAAGAGCACCACGTCCTAAAGAAGAGTACTCTTTCGATGAAGATGACATCATGGGTATCTTTGAATGTCTTACAAAGAGCAACAAACTGCAATTACCCGACCCTAAAAGGGCGGAAGAGGTTGGTAAGATTGACCATCCAAAATATTGTGTCTATCACAGGTTTGTTGGACATCCTACTCGAGCATGCTACGTGCTCAAAGGCAAGATCCAAGAGCTAGTCAACGCTGGGGTTATCACTCTTCAACAAGACGAAAAGACTGTGACCACAAACATGGTCTCAGTTCAATTTGGAGACTTTCCTCCTCTGATGGTGCAAGACGGCGTCATTCCAATCCCCAAAGCTACTCTTGAGATTGAGAATCTCCCTCTTTCTCAGAATAAAGGCCTTGTTCCATTATCTCTTGATAATGGTGAAATTATGTGGATCCATCCTGATCTCGCTTCAGAGTTTGAAGTCTCATATTCCAAGAAGAAAGATCGTTCTAAAGGCAAGATAAAGATTTGCAACATGGTGTCCTTCGACCCTACAAACGAAGAAGAGATCTTGATCGGCACCAGATCAGGAAAAACATATCAACGGGAAGTCCCAGAAGCTCTAGAGTCTTCTTCGGAGTCTGCTCCAGCACAACCTGCATCTATTGAGGAGAATCCTTCTGCATCTGCACCAGTAGTGGTGTCTATTCCTCCCAAATCTACTGCAGTAGACAAGGGCAAGCAACAAGTCCGCTTCGACAAACCTCTGAAGAAATTATCACTCACAGGATTTGAGAAGCCTTACAATTTCGATATTTTGGTTCAATTAGCTAATATTCCAGCCAGATTGTCAATCTTCGAGCTCTTGCGTCTTTCCAGAGAGACTCGGGAAACTCTAAGTGAAGCCCTGATGCAAGCAGAAACCTGCTTGACTTTCCTCAAGAAGCTGGAAGCAGAACCAGTTTCTTGCCTACACTGCCACAGTGTTCTGGACTTGATGCCGAACATCACTTTTACGCAGGACGATATGCTGCTAGAAGATAATCGACATGACCGTCCTCTATATTTTACGGGCTATATCGATTCCATGAAGGTTGATCGTCTATTGATTGATCCTGGGTCCGCTCTCAGCATTATGACGAAGACTATGCTAGATGCACTGAAAATACCTGTGCATAGTCTTTCTGTTACCATTACCACAATTCTGGGATTCAACCAAGGTAAAAGCGAATCTTTGGGCAAGATTCGCCTAAAACTACAAATAGGCAATCTGCGCACTAAGGTTACCTTTTATATCATCGACAACCATGGCTGCTCATACAATGCTATTCTGGGGAGGCCATTCCTGCATGAACATAACATCGTTCCTTCTACTCTTCATCAATGTTTTAAATACGTTGATGACAATGGAGAAGTCCATAAGGAGGTGGCTGATCTCCATCCCTTCAAAGGAGTTGAGGCATATTGCAATGACTCTCGCATGTATAAAAAGGAATTCATGAAGATTGTTCTGTCTCTTGACACAGAAGAAGATCAGGAAGCAACGTCCAGTGAAACCCTCATCATACCTGTTAAAGGGCGGGTTTCTTATCCTCAGTCCTCTAAACTATTGGCTATTCACTTGCCAATTCAGAAACAACCAATTGATGATGATTAAAGGGAGCTCACCTCCTCTGAGCCTCTTGTTATTGACTTACGTCGTAATAAGATAAAAAAGCGGCTCACTTCCTTTGAGCCACTTGTTATCAAAGACAAGGAAAATAGGGAGCTCACCTCCTCTGAGCCGCTTGTTATTGACCTCCGTCGTAAACAAGTCTAAACTTCCTTCACGTTCTTCCTCTCCCCCTCTTGTAATCAATCTGACCAAGTCTGCTAAGGCTAAAGGTCCTGTTGTAAATACCACTGTGTATATCAATGAAGATGTATCTCCTTTCCAGTATACTGATGTCATCTACTATACTAAGTATTATTTGGAAATGTTAGATAGCTTCCAATCATTCACAATGGGAGTTGTGCAAGCTCTTCAGACGGAAGTCTCAAATGATCGGCCAGAGAAGTCCTGCTTTATTGTTCCTTCTCGAAAGAAAGGCGAGAGTCCAATACTTTTTAGTAAAGGACCAGAACAAAAGTTCAGCTATACGGATGACAGCAAAGTTAACGATACTGGACCTATTCAGCATCATCGTTACAGTCAGCAGTGCAAAGACATCCTCCGAAAGATGGGCTACGACTTCAAAAGTGGCCTCAACTACGGCAAAGGAAGGCGAACTCCTGTTCGTACAGCTGTTCCATATGGAAAGTCTGAAATGTACTACAGCAGGACTAACAGAGGGCTCGAATATGCTTCTCCGCAAGAGTTATCCCCAGCAGAGTCGCCATTTTGTTTTTACAAACAGACGTGTACCGACGGTATGCCGTCGTTCGAAACAGAACCTAATTCTGCCTTGAAAAACGGCATGCCGCCGGTATACCGTCGGTGTGCCGGTCGACTGGGACTAAGGATCAAAAGATAAAATGCCTAGTTCACGGCAAAGGAAAGAGAAGCGATCTTCCGGGAGAGGCTTAGTGAAAATATCGGCTAATTGATAGGTAGTATCAATAAATTCAAGATGGATATCTCCTTTTTGCTGATGGTCACGAAGAAAATGGTGTCTAATTTCAATGTGCTTCGTGCGTGAGTGACAAATCGGGTTTTTCGTGAGATTGATAGAGCTAGTGTTATCACATTTAATAGGGGTGCAAGAATGAGAAATGCCATAATCTAAAAGTGTTTGTGACATCCAAAGAATTTGTGCACAACAACAACCAGCCGCAATATACTCTGCCTCAGTGGTGGAAAGAGCAACAGAGTTTTGCTTCTTACTAAACCACGATACCAAGGACTTCCCGAGGAATTGACATGTGCCACTAGTACTTTTTCGGTCAATCTTGCATCCGGCAAAATCCGCATCCGAAAAGCCGTGAAGCTCAAAGGATGAGGATTTCGGATACCAAAGACCCATGTTAATGGTGCCTTTGAGATAACGAAAAATGCGCTTAACGGCACTCAAATGTGATTCCTTTGGATTGGCTTGATATCGTGCACACAAGCAAACACTAAACATAATATCCGGACGGCTAGCCGTTAAATAAAGTAAGCTACCGATCATACCTCTATACTTACGAATGTCGACCGATGTGCCATCTTCATCATTGTCAAGCTTGGTCGTTGTAGCCATAGGGGTCCTCATTGATTTGGATGAGTCAAGGTCGAAACGCTTGAGGAGGTCCTTTGTATATTTTGCTTGATTGATGAAGGTTCCTTTAGGCCCTTGTTTGATTTGTAACCCCAAGAAGAAAGAGAGTTCACCCATCATACTCATTTCAAACTCTTCCTGCATAACTTTGGCAAATTCTACACAAAGTGTGTTGTTAGTAGAACGAAAAATAATATCATCAACATAAATTTGAACCAATAAGAGAGTCCCATCATGTGATTTAATAAAAAGTGTGGTGTCAACTTTTCCCTTTGAAAAATTGTGAGAGACAAGAAAAGAGCTAAGACGCTCATACCAAGCACGTGGAGCTTGTTTGAGACCATAAAGGGCTTTATGGAGTTTGAAAACATGGTTAGGAAATTGAAAATCTTCAAAACCGGGAGGTTGTTTAACATAAACTTCCTCCTTAATAATACCATTAAGAAAAGCACTCTTAACATCCATTTGAAATAGCTTAAAGTCATTAAAACAAGCAAAGGCACAAAGCATACGAATGGATTCAAGACGTGCAACCGGAGCATAGGTTTCGTTGTAGTCAATGCCTTCCTCTTGGTTATAGCCTTGAGCAACCAATCGGGCTTTGTTACGAGTCACTAACCCATCTTCATTTAGCTTGTTGCGAAACACCCATTTAGTTCCAATAATGGGATGATTGCTAGATTTTGGGACAAGTTCCCAAACCTTGCTTCGCTCAAATTGATTGAGCTCCTCTTGCATAGCTATCATCCAAAATTCATCAAGGAAAGCATCATGAACATTTTTAGGCTCTATTTGAGAGATAAAAGCCACTTTGACACAAAGATCACGAGTGGCGGATCTTGTACTAACACTTGAGGAAGGATCCCCAATGATAAGCTCCTTAGGATGATTGGTGACAAATCTCCATTCTCTTGGGAGATCCTTTGGAGGAGGCTCGAGAGGAGGAGACTCTTTTGATGGGGTCACAACTTCATTGTTAGATGAAGAAGGACGATCCTCAATAGAGGAGTTCTCCAACCCAAATGAGATGTCATCAATATCCTCGGAGGAGGAGAATGTAGAAGAGTTGAGTTCGTTAAAAGAGACATTGATTGACTCTTCGACAACAAGACTTCTTTTATTAAAAACACGAAAACCTTTGCTATGAGTAGAGTATCCAAGGAATATCCCTTCATAGGCTTTTTCTTCAAACTTGCCTAGGTTATCCTTGGTATTCAAAATAAAACAATTGCAACCAAAAACCTTGAAATATTCAATAGAAGGAATTTTGTTAAACCAAAGCTCATAAGGAGTCTTCTTAGTAATAGGTCTAATTAAGACTCTATTAATAACATGACACGCCGTATTAACGGCTTCCGCCCAAAAATATTGGGGGAGCTTATATTGGTTTAACATGACCCGGACCATATCGCCAAGGGTTCTATTCTTTCTCTCCACAACACCATTTTGTTGAGGAGTACGGGGACAAGCAAAATCATGTCCAAAACCATTCTTTTTACAAAATCTTTTGAAATCAACATTATCAAATTCACCTCCATGATCACTCCTAATTTTGTTAATAGAAAAACTTTTCTCATTTTGAACACGTTTACAAAAAGCAACAAATTCACGAAAGGTATCACTTTTGCAAGCAAGAAAAATAACCCAAGTAAATCTCGAAAAATCATCAACTAAAACAAAAGCATAAAGTTTGCCACCAAGGCTAGCTACTCTACTAGGCCCAAAGAGATCCATATGAATAAGTTGGAGGGGTCTAGTGGTACTCACAGAGTTGATGGATTTGAAGGATGACTTGGTCAACTTACTTTTCTCGCATTCTTCACATACCATATCCTTTTTGAAATGGATGCTAGGAAGTCCTCGTACAAGCTTCTTGGAGGCGAGGCGAGAGATGGTATCCATGTTGGCGTGTCCAAGCCTCATGTGCCAAAGCCAACTCTCATCGTTCTTTGCAACTAGGCACCTGTCATTGTTAGTACCTTCAACAAGATAAAGAACATAAATATTGTTTTCTCTAATGCCTTCATACACAATAGTTCCATTGGAGCTATCGGTAATGTGGCATTTGAGTTTAACAAACTTGATATCATAACCATTATCGGTAAGATGGCTAATACTTAAGAGATTATGCTTGAGATTAGTAACAAGACATACATTATTAATACAAGGATAAGGAGGAGAACCGATATTACCATTTCCAATAATATAACCTTTAAGATTGTTACCGAAGGAGACGTGTCCTTCTTTCTTCATCGATAGCGTTGTAAAAAGTGAAGCATCACCGGTCATGTGCCGTGAACAACCGCTATCGAGAATCCATTTGCTTCTAGCATGAGAAGGATTCGTCACCTACAACATAAGTTGAAGATGAACATTTTGGTACCCATGATCTTATGGGTCCATGAGTGTTAGTCTTAGGAACCCACTTAAGAACTCTCATGTCAACTTGTTTTCTTGTATAACAAAAGTTAGAAGTGTGACCCACCAAACCACAATAATTGCACATCAAGGAAGATTTAGAAGAAGAAGTGTGAGTGTTGTGCATGTGTGAGTTTCTAGTGTGAGAAGTTCTACCATGAGTGTTATGATGATAGTAAAAAGCATGATGAGAGGTGTTCTTCTTGACAAAGGGTCCTTTTCTTGTGTTAGAAAAGGAGTTGTGTGTAGTGTTCATGTAATGATTATGCCTAGCATTGTGATGAGTGTGAGGGTGTCTTGGAGCATGCATGTGAGTGGTATTCTTATTACCTAAATTCTTACTTCGTGTAAGAAGATCATTATACTTAATAGAGGTGGAATATTCTCTTCTATTAGCATCTTGACATTTGCGCATGGCAAATTCATAAGAGCTTCTCATGGATTGAATCTCATCATCCTTTTTCTTGATGGTGTCAAGAGATTCTTGAAATTTGAGTCGCAAAGACTCTATTTCATCCGTGTCGGAAATAGGAGATTTTCCCTTCACATCAATGATGATGCTTGAGAGCCTCTCTACTTCAAGTTGAAGGGCCTCAACCTCCTTGAGAGATTTCTTGTATTTATTCCGAACACCTTTGTGTTCTTCATGTAACTCAAGAATGGCTTTCTCCAAATCATCATAGGTAAGAGTGTTTAAAGAAAAATCATCAAGTACCTCATCGGTTGCCATGAGACAGACGTTGGCATTGTGTTTGCACTCCTTGTCGTTGTCGGAGTCGCTCGCGTCGCTTTCACACCAAATGCTAGTGTTGGCGAACTTTCTAGAGGATGAGCTTCCCTTGCTAGGTTTCTCGTACTTGCTTGAGTCTTTTCGTATCATCGGACAATCCCTCTTGATGTGTCCGGGTCTTCTGCATTGATAGCACGCCGGGTCTTCTTCATTGTCCCGTCTAGAGCGGTTAGCCTTGTTGAACTTTAAGAACTTCCGGAAGTGCTTAGCTGTGAGAGCTATTTCTTCATCGTCATCCGACTCATTGTCGTCGGAGCTATCCTTGGAGTAGGACCTTGAAGCTTTGAGAGCGAGAGTCTTCTCTTTTTCTTTGGTCTTCTCCTTCTCCTTCTCTTGAATGGAGGATTCCTCTTGATCCTTCATGTCGAGCTCGTGAGTCATTAGCTTACCCATGAGGGTCTCTAGGTTCATGACGGTTAGATCGTTCCCCTCAATGATTGCGGTAGCTTTAGGACTCCAAGCTTTCGTCAATCCTCTAAGAATTTTCCTTATCTTTTCATGAGCGGGATATTCATTTCCAAGAGAAGAGAGAGGGTTAATAATGTCACCAAAACGAGTAAACATGCTAGCAATAGATTCATCATGCTTCATTTTAAAAGACTCATATTCTTGCGTGAGTCTACTGATCTTGGATTCCTTCACTTGTGAAGTTCCCTCGTGTGTGACTTCAAGTAACTTCCAAATCTCATTGGAAGTCTTGCAAGTAGAGATCCGGTTGAATTCACTACTGTCGAGGGCACAGTAAAGAGCATTCATTGCCTTGGCATCTCGACAAGCAAGCTTCTTAATGTTTTCGGCAAGTGTTTCCCGAAGGGTGTCAGAAGCAATATCCTCAATAGCTCTGGAAGGAGTAGGAAGGCCATTTATCACGCAATCCCATAAATCAAAATCTATGGACTTGAGATAAATGCCCATCCTAATCTTCCAGTAGTTATAGTTGGTACCATCAAATAGGGGAGGCCTATTTGTGGAGTGTCCCTCATTGTGAAACGTGTTGATGCTAGGGTTAGAGGCCATGGATCACTCAAGGGTGTAAATCCAAATCAAGAGAACGAGGCTCTGATACCAATTGTAGAACCCTAGAGGGGGGGTGAATAGGGAAATAATATATAAACTAGGCCTATTATCTCTCTTGATATTGTCTCATTGTGATTTACCTGTGGATATGAGATCGGATTTAGGCCATAGATTGATTTTATGCTAGGATACCCAACCAGACTGGACAGCCGTCATCACCGTATAGCGTATTCGTACCTTATACGGTGTAGCTGGCCGTGTACGTCCCCGTATTTCGGAACTGGGGCGTGACAAAATCGGTATAATACAACCCAATGAACCCATATCCAACCGGTCAACCCTAATTATTTAACAAGGATTTGGTTCGGTTCGGTTTAGACGGTTTTTGGCATAACCAAACCGTGAACCGAATCGAACCGGTCGGTTTTGAAAAAATTGAAGCCGAACCAAACCAACCGAACCATCGGTTCGATTTGGCTTGGTTCGATTTGATCGGTTTGACTTAATTGTGCACAGTCCTACCGCAATGTCACGTATCCTTCTCTCATTGATCGAACTTTGAACATCATGTTAATAGTGTAGAACCCTAGAGGGGGGGTGAATAGGGAAATAGTATATAAACTACAACAATTGGTGCAATAAAGACAATTTAAAGAAAAGAGTAGAAAGATCAAACGCAAACGCAAGGATGTATCCTGGTATCCTCTTTTGAGGCAATCCAGTCCCGGAACTCTCTCCGGCTTTAATCCACTATTATCCAAATAGTACACACGAGTTTGGATCCGAAGAACTCGCCAACTTCAACACGAGTTTGGATCCGAAGACTCGCCAACTTCTACACACGAGTTTTCTTACGAAGGCTCGCCAACTTCAAACAAAAGAGAATGAGAACTTGTTGATCTTCTAACACGTGAAGATCGAAATGTACAACTCTTTAATACTCTAGCACTTTGGGAGAGGATGACAATGAAAAGCTTTGAAGAGTATTAATGGTGGAGCTCTTGGTTGTTGGAAAATTTATGGAAGAGTTGGTGAGGAAGCTCAAGAGAGAGAGAGCTTCCTTTTATAAGAAAACCAAGAGTAGGTGGCATTTAATACTCTGAAATGCAGGCAGACCGGCATGCCGTCGGTATGCCGCGGCATACCGCCGGTATGCCGGCCAAATAGTAACGGTCATAATTATGACCGTTCAAGAGCATTAAATGCGGCCATTAATGCGTGTCAGACCAAATCGAAAACTAAGTATTCGAAATTCGGTATACCGCCGGTATGCCGGAGCATACCGTCGGTATGCCGATAGAATGTCACAGAAAGTTTAGAGCTGCTAGAAACGGCATGCCGCCGGTATGCCGCAGCATACCGTCGGTATGCCGACAGTTGATCACAGCAACTTTTGTGTTGCTAAAAACGGCATGCCGCCGGTATGCCGCAGCATGCCGTCGGTATGCCGACATTTCGAGACAGCAACTTTCTAGAGTCCAAAAACGGTATACCGTCGGTATGCCGAAGCATACCGTCGGTATGCCGCTTTTTATCACAGAACCTTTTCTGGACACGAAAACGGTATACCGCCGGTATGCCGAAGCATACCGCCGGTATGCCGCTCTGAATGACATGTTTTTCGATTTGTGCTTTTAGTTATCATCCATCCTTTAATGTTTACAGATATACCTAGACCAGTACAGACACGAAGACTCTAAGCAGGGAACGCCGGTAACTGCTACAGTCTTTAAGGAAGAAGGAGGAAGCTCTTGAAGTGAAGAACTCCATGTAGTACATCTTCTGAGAATATTTGAATCTGAAGAACAGAAGACTAAACTACGAAGATGCTGTTAATTACTCAAAATAAAATGTGCCAACAAATAGGAGGGCTAGATGTGAGTGGAGGCTGGCTTCCAGCCAATAAGGAGGGACACGTGGCCGCGGTTTAAACCACAGTCCTAATAATACCAAATTTACAACCAAATATGATGTAAACTTTTACAACCGTCACGTGACAGTTATCAATTAATTTTCTTTTCCCATGTAAAGTGTTACAATTATATTTCGTATTCTATATCGAGGTCTCGTTTGGTTTGCCAAAAGGAAAGGAAATATCTTCACTTAATTTTTTTTTCCTTTGGAAAAATTATAAATTTCAAAAAAAAAAAATTCGGTATTTGGAAATGCCAAAAAAATTGAAAAAAAAAAAAAGTGAATCATTAGGATGAAAAGTGGATCCTTGAGATGGATAGGAAAAGAAACATTTCCTCCCTCCCCCTATTTTTCTTTTCTTTGAAAATTTTTTTCCTTTTCTATTCATTTTCTTTGACATCCAGATACCGTAAATAAATGATTTTTCTTTTCCAAGATCATGATTATGGAATAGAGGAATGTAGGAATTCATTTTGTATAATACTGGTTCAATTGGAACTCTATAATGGTTCCCTCGAATCTGAGAATTTCTACATAAGCTTCAATTGGAATCTCATTATGGTCCCAACTCATTTTTAGTGAGAATTTAGAGAGAAAAACAATTTATATGTCCCAAAATTCTTTTTTATTTTGATTTATTCTAAATTTGTGTCACAAGATTTAATTTTCAGTCCTATCAACCAAAATATTAGCGGGTCTCTACCTTTTATTATTTGATGTCTATTACATACATGACATCGAACCCATATTCCACCATATAGTATGATCTATCTAAATTAATATCATCTGTTGTATAATAATCTATTAGTTAACAAAAATTAGTACTTTATAAATTATCTCCTTGAATAAATAATTTCATGTATATTTATTAATGATAATACATACTTCTAGGTAGTCAAAAAATTTCAAATTTAGTCTTATATATTCTTAAATACTATTTAGTACTAAAAACTATTTTATAATTATTTCATTTTTCTAATAATATTTTTTATGTTAGTTTTTGGTACTAACACAAACCTTTTCTTCCGTCTGCACTTCGGACTGCAGTGATAAGTTCTTATTTAAATTAGAATCTGACGAAATTCTGGAATTCATGGAATTGAGAAATCGTGATACTGGAATCCCAGTTTAATGTATCTAATTGACATACTTTCAATTCAATGAACTCAGTTTCATCTCAACTTTGACTGGTTTGGGTTTTGGATGTTGTTTTCCTTCATATTTCATTGTGAGGCCAACTTTTCCCTTCAAACATTAATGAACTTTTGAAGGTAAAGTTGGCATTGATTCCCAGTTCATGGAATTTACTCATTTTCATGATAGAATTCCTTTTCTTTTCCCATGGAATTGCAACACTTCCAAGTCGATACTGACACAAGTATATAAGTTTGCAATGTCACCTATCATTAAATTGGCATGACTAAGAAAATTATTTTTCGAAAACAGAATTTAAACAGGTAGCAAGAACAAGAAACTAACTGGTTCAAGATCAAGATGGCCACTGAGAATAAGCACAGCAATCTGCAAACGCTCCATCAGCTCTTAGCTCTTAGCGCTTCCATTACTGCAGAGAAGTCCTGATCGCTGAGGCCATGAGATTTCGCGACTTTGTACAGCTCGTTGGCTGCTGCTGCGACAGGAACAGGTTGAGAGACCGATTCTGCGAGGCCCAACGCGAGCCTCAAATCCTGCTTCGAAGGGTCCAAGTTCAGTTTGATCTTGCACAACTTGTTCTCAGGAGAAGGTAAGAATCATACCGACCTTTTGCTGGTGCTTCAAAGGAAAAGCGGTCGGGTAACTGGCTTTAACCATTGATGGACCTTTCAGAGAAAACATTGGGGCGCTTATAGCCCCCTGTGAAACTACCTGCACAAATCATATTATCATCTTCAACAATGAAATTAGGTAATGTGGTAAAAGAGAAAAAAAAAAAAATGAAACATAGCCTGTAAGTTCTCAAAGCGAACCGACCTCAACAAGAACATTCGGGTCCAGGCCAACTTTCTCACTTAAAAGAAGCCCTTCAGAAAAAGAGGCCATCATACTGCAAATTCGGCAGAAACCATAAAAGGCTTCAATGACAAGGAGAGTAAAAACATTTCAAGAGTTCTGCGTCAAGTTTTGAACTCATTGCATTACTGACCTTCCCATAATCATGTTAACCACCAGTTTCATGGCTGCACCATTTCCAACCTCCCCAAGATAAAACCTCGACTGCAGGACATGTCGACAATCCAAAAATCTTATGAGTTCGAACGTCCTAGCTAGAAAGCAGGGGCATAACCTAAGGCAGGAGTATGATAAAACCCTGGCATATTCATGATTCAAACTCAGCTTGAAACCAATTTGAGCAAGCCAGAGATTGCTGCAATTATATTTTCAAGTTCAGATACTCAAGCTAATGACCAGAAAAATTTATACTGCATAAAAAAGAAAGCCTCTCAATAGCAGCTCATTTAGGCTATGTTTGGTTGTGAATAATGTGAAGGAAAGAAGACGGAAATGGAATCCTACAGAAATCGCATCATGTTCCTTTCCGTCACTTTCTGCCAAATCAAACACAACCCTGGTAAATAAACCCCTCGAGTATACACCAATTCCTAATGGTTGTGCAGGCAATGCAAAGAAACATATCAACAGTCTGAATTTTAAGTACCGAACAAACAGTGTTCTTTACATCTCATATTTCTTAACTATGTATTCTGCATCATATTTCATTTTCGTGCTAAAAACAGAAAAAAGGCACAAAAACTCAGCTTGTAAATAAAAAAAATCTCATAAAACTTATTGCCCCCAAACCTACGAATTAGAGAGTTGGGAAGGAATCCGGTTGGACAACTGTACCTTCCCCATGATGTCTAAGAGTGGTGCCACTGTTTCATATAAAGTCGCATCACCTGAAAATTATAAATCCAGTAAGATTTAGCCCATGATATGCTGCATCTAGATTTATAAAAGATGCATGAGGATGACTAGAACTACTGATAGTTCAAAGAACAAGTTAACACAAGATAGACCAATATAGATTATCTACTTACAGACTAGCGAGATGTTTAGCAACCAGTGCATAAAGGTACCTGCTGTTAGAAATATCAGCTGCCCATCTTCTGCAGGCTTTTTGGAGCCCGAAACTGGAGCCTATTAAAAAAGGACTACAGATTGCAATCTAATTAAAATCATACTGGTACATTCTCATGTTAGTTATTAACAAGGAAACATGAAAATGAAACCATAGAAATAATTTGCTGTAAGATTTTTATAACAAAAAAAAAGAAAAAAGGATCACCTCCAGAAACGATGCTCCTGTTTTAGTAATTTGTTTGCCAATCAACTTAGAGGTGGCAGCATCAACCGTAGAGACATCCACATACCTGTCATTATTCAACAAACAGAAATGAGCTCATGTAACAACATATATTAAAATGGTGCTTTGTCATAAGACCAGCCGAATATGATAAAAATCACGAAATCATAAAACTATGAGAGCATATACTAAAACATGGTTCCATGTTAATGAAAAAAATAACATATGATCCGCAAAAAATATGACAAACTCACCAATCATAAACCATCATGAAGATTTCTCCTGGGATTATGACTTTGGACTCTTGAAAATGAAGGCAATTCATGGTCCGTGTAAGATAAGCAATATAATGTTCAATTTTGGTGCTAACTAGTTGGAAATTTGTACAATTTTAGAATTCAATATATCGAATGACGAAGACATTTCTGTTCACAAGTTATAACATCTAAAGCTTGATTTATAATAAAGACCAAAGGATCATGTGATTATAGTGGTACATCCTGGTAAAAATTACAAGTAAAAATGGAATATTATTCATGTTTACGAACAATATCTAAGAAACATACTTTAGCAAACGTGAAGATGACAATATCATTTAAGAATACTTCTAATGCCAGAACGCACATCTTCTTCAAGACTCATGGATGCACGAAAAGCTACTACATCCATATGGGATGCATGCCTTGGTGCTAACTAGTAGGGACAGTATTTTAAGTGTGTTCACATTAAAGGCCAGGCCTACCTTAGGGACAAATTTACTCATGAATGGAGTCAGTTAGTTACTTTAGATTGACATGTGGTTGCCCTTAGTTACCACTAATAGTGATGACTGAATTATATTTAAGAAGTACTACCTCGGTAGAAAAACCAGATGAAAATTTATCTTTCAATGCATAAGAAGAAACTAATACCCCTTTCCTGGACCCATTCCTTCAGCTGCACCATTTGTACCACATGCAACAGCAACCTGTGAATGAAAATATTGTTATGTTTTAGACGGTAATAAAAGATTCAAAGCTAATGTATCAGCTTGATATATCAATGTTTGAACCTTACTATCAACCGTGCATGAAAACTGTAGAGAATAATTGTTGTATATTTTATTGATTGGCTACTCCACTACTTATAGGGAGTCTAGCTCCTCTTCATACTACATTTTCCAATGTGGGACTAAGTCCCTTATTAGTTCTCAACACTCCCCCTCAAGATGGGCGATAGATATTAATCATTCTCATCTTGTTACATAACTTCGACAGACTTAATGAACTAAGATCCTTAGTCAGACAGTCTGCCACTTGTTCTTCTGAGCGAACATGATCAATCTTCAGTATCCCTTGTTCCAGCTTCTCTTTAATGAAGAATCGATCGATCTCGATGTGCATCGTTCTGTCGTGCTGAACTGGATTGTTAGCTATACTTATTGCAGCTTGACTATCGCTCAGAAGACGTAATGGTGCTCCCTTGTCCAGCTTCAACTCTGTCAGCAACGTTTTCACCCATAGCAACTCCGACACTCCTAAAGCCATTGCTATGTATTCTGCTTCAGCTGTAGACCGTGCTACCACTGACTGTTTCTTGCTTCTCCATGAGACCAAGTTTTCTCCTACAAAGACACAATATCCCGTGGTAGACCTTCTATCGTCTATGCAGCTCGTCCAGTCTGCATCGCAGTATCCCTCAACTTCTATACATCCATTCTTCTTGAACCATAGCCCTTTTCCCGACGTCCCTTTCAGATATCTCAAGATCTGAAACACTGCATCCATATGACCCGATCTTGGATCATGCATGTAGCGACTTACTACACTCACCGCCAATGAGATATCAGAGCGAGTGTGCCCCAGATAAATCAATCTCCCTACAAGTCGTTGATATCTTTCACGATCAACTAGCTCTCCTGCTTCTGCTCCCAACTTACACTTCTGGTCAATTGGAGTGACTGTTGCTTTGCATCCCAGCATCCATTCTCCTTCAGCAGATCTAGTGCGTATTTTCTCTGTGAGAGAACAATTCCTTGTTCGCTTTCACACACCTCGATACCTAAAAAGTACCTCATCGCTCCTAAATCCTTCACCTCAAACTCCTTCGCGAGTTTTGACTTCAGCTTAGAGATCTCGACTTCATCATTACCTGTGATTACTATATCATCTACGTATACAGCAAGTATAGTGATGTGGCCTCTTGCATGCTGAAGAAAGACCGTATGATCTGCATTTGCTTGATGGTATCCCATGCCTGTAACAGCCTTTCTGAATCTGTCAAACCAGGCTCGAGGAGATTGCTTGAGTCCATATAGCGACGTCTTTAGTTTGCACACTTTTCCATGCGATGTCCCTCCGTCTGATTCTGTAGCGTAGCACCCTGGCGGGAGTTCCATGTACACTTCTTCTTGTAGGTCCCCATGGAGAAAGGCATTCTTCACATCTAACTGGTATAGCTTCCACCCATAGTTTGCTGCAATGGAGACCAGAGTTCTTACGGTGCTCATTTTCGCTACTGGAGCAAATGTCTCATCATAGTCGATACCATATGATTGTGTGTATCTTTTTGCAATCAACCTTGCCTTGTATCGTTCCACTTTTCCTTCTGACGTCTCCTTTATTGTGTACACCCATTTGCATCCCACAGTTTTCTTCCCTTTGGGTAATGGAACCAGCTCCCACGTCTTATTTTTCTCCAGTGCCCCAAGTTCTTCCATCATTACAGCTTTTCACCTTGGATCTTTCTTTGCTTCCTGCCAACACTTGGGCAACGAAGTAGAATCTAATGATGCAATGAAGGCTCGATAATTCGAAGAAATGTTAGAATAAAACAGGTAGTTGGCAATATCATGTTCATAATCATCAAAACGACTAGGAGCCTTACCCGCATTGATGCGAGAAGATCTCCTTAAGGGAACAATAGGTGGTGGAGAGATCATACCATCAGAGTCAGAGAGATCCGCATCAGAATCAGATTGATTCAGTGCGGGGGCAACATCTTCAAGAGTTGGAGCAGGAGTAGACGAGGGACTTGGTACAGTAGGCACAGGGCACGGTACAGGCACAGTACTGGCAGGCACAGTACTGGACTTCTGTTGTCTCCTTCTGTAGACTTGGAGCTCCTTTTCCATTGTCTGCTGCTCCCCATGTTTAACATATGTATCTTCTTCATCTTCTGTATCGGAGTCACTGCTTTCTCCCCCTTTCGTCCAGTTTTCTACGACCGGACATGGGACCGATCCGACCACCACAGATGGACTTATTTTCTTCCCCTCACATCTAACACACTCTGTGTTAGGTGTGTCACCAAACGCTGAACCGTCATCCGAACCATAATATGGTTTCAGTTCTCTGAATGTAACGTTCATGCTTACAAACATCTTCCGCTCAACTGGGCTCCAACATGCGTATCCCTTCTGAGTTGTCGTGTACCCGACAAAGACACATTTAACCGCTCTAGGATCCAGTTTGCCAACTCCTGGCCTATTATCTTGGACAAAACATACACACCCAAATACTTTCGGTGGAACAGTGTACGTGGTTGCACCAGTAAGCATCTCCAATAGTGTCTTCCAGTCCAATACCTGAGATGGCATTCTGTTGATGAGATACGAGGCCGTTAACACCGCCTGCCCCCATAAGTGTTTCGGGACATTCATAGCCAGCATCATCGTCCGTGCGACCTCCAGCAGGTGTCTATTCTTCCGTTCGGCCACACCATTTTGTGCCGGTGTATAGGCACATGAAGTTTGGTGTAGTATTCCATGAGTAGATAAATACTCAACAACCTTCTTATTTGTATACTCCGTCCCATTGTCAGACCGTAAGCACTTAATTTTAGTGCCATATTGTGTTTCTACCCGACGATGAAAGTCTCGAAACGCCTCAAAGACGTCACTTTTATTCTTCATAAGGTAGACCCATGTCACGCGAGTATAACAATCAATAAAAGTGACGAACCATCGAAAACCGTTAATAGCGGTTGTAGGACAAGGGCCCCATACGTCCGAATGTATCATATAAAATGCAGCTTAACTTCTACTTCCTGAACTCACATACGTGCTACTGGTATGTTTACCCAATTCACATGCATTACAAAATAACTTCTCTTTATTAGCCCTTTGGTATAAGGACGGATACATTCGACTAATAATTTTAAAAAAAGAATGACCGACACGCTGGTGGTGGAGTAGCAATTCATCTTCTACACTGCGCCGTGAAACTTCCGGTGGTGTGTCTGCTACCAGAGATGCCAATGCTTTGTCCAGTCCAGTCCTGTCCAAGTACCACAGTCCCTTATGACATGTGTCAGTCCCTAGTCGTTGTCCTGTCCCCTTCTCCTGAAAAGTTACCGTAGAAATATCAAAAGAAACAGTACATTTAAGATCAAGAATAATGACACTAATAGAAAGAAGATTGACAGAAAAAGACGAAGCATGTAAGACATTGGTGAGAGTGAGAGAAGGGGTGCATGCGACAGTGCCTTTACCCATGACAGGACTGGAGTTATCATCAGCAGTCTGAATGCTCTCCGGCGTCGGTAGGTGAGTATAGTCCTGAAACTCACCGCGGGACCCCGTGACATGGCGAGATGCCCCAGAGTCCATAATCCAACCTGGTTGGTGGACAGCTGCAGCAAGAGCACGAGCAGGAATACCTGTGCTGGTTTGGGCAAAGCAAGTGATGTGATCCCCCGAGGTAGATGACGCCCCATGACTGCCGTCCGAACCCAGCTTCGTGCTGCGTAACCTCGCGAGGAACTCCTTTTCAAGAGGGGTTAACTCAGCCAGGTGATTTTCTTCCCCTTCCTCCGCCAGATTACCTTTCTGTCCTCCAGAATAATTTCTCCTTCTACCAGTATAACCGCCTCTACCACCTCGACGTCCTCCGCGGCCCCGTCCACGATCACTCGACTGACTTTGCAGGAATTTTGGACAAAATCTGATGTAATGCCCTGAGTCACCACAGTTGTGGCAAACACCGGTCACAGAAGGAGGCTGATTGAAGGCGACAAGGGCAGACTTGTCAACAGCGGCTTGCTCCTCCTGGAAATACCCCTTGTTGGGCATCAACTTCAATCGAGCCTCTTCTTGTGCCATGGCAGCTATGGCTTCTTCTAAGGTTGAAAGCATGGGCTGTGCTAGGAGTACATTCCTTCTATGCTCAAACACAGGGTTAAGACCCTTCAAGAACTTCATCATCCGTTGTCGTAAAATATAATCCAAGAACTTTTGGAAATGTTTCGCAAATGCTGGTTTGACTTGTGCATCTTCCATCCCAAGATGATCATAGTGATCCAGATCAGACCAGTACTTCTTCAACAGTGCTGCATACTCAGAGATGGTACGGTCGTCCTGGGCCACCCTATCAAGTTCATCCTGCAGTTGGAAAATCCGCATAGGATTGCTTGAGCCTGAGTACATATCCTTTAAAGTTTGCCATATATCAGCAGCAACCTCCATCGCCTCTACATTGCCCGACACCTAGTCGGTCAAGGAGGCTGTCAACCATCCAGCCACAACATTGTTGACAATTTTCCAAATAGCAAACTCCTTGGAGGAGGGATCATCTGGCGCCTTGGTTTGGCCATTGACGTAGCCAACCAAGCCTCGTCCCTTCAGCGTCCGCATTGCCTGTCGTGACCATTTCAAGTAGTTGGACGTTCCTTCCAACTTCGTCTCCAGCTTGTCCAGCTTTCCCATTTTGTGGGGTGACGGATCCACATCAGTATGGATCACACGTGGGGTTGCCTCGGTTAATCTCTTTGATAAAATATCATCAACCAAGGCTTTCATCTCTTCTGTTGTCAGTTTACCACTGATTGAATCCATGGCGTCTTCAACTGTGATTCGTCGTCGACGTCGTCTTCGTCGGCGTCGGCGTCGGCGTCTTCGTCGGCTTCGTCGTCGGCGTCTTTATGTAAAGTCTTCAACAGAGACCTTACGAATGCGCTGTTAACGTGGCCAACACCGGCGCGCGCATATAGATACTAATTTCAGATTGAGAACAGAAAAACAAATAAAGCATTTTATAATTCCGGAGGGCGTAATCTAGGAACAGATGGTGCAAATAAAGCATTTGACGTCCATCCGTCTTCGAATAACCGCCCACATAATCTCTCTCTCAAATTAGGATTTTTTTTTTTTGTTTTGAAAGAAAGGGGGGGTCGGCAGCAGTTGGGGTCGGAAGAGGGGGGGGCGGGGGGGCAGCAGCAAGGGGGGCGTCAGGGGGCGGGGGGGGGGGGGGGGGGGGGCGTTGGGGGCAGCAGGGGGGGTCGGCGGCGGCAGCAGGGGGGGCGTTGGGCGGGCAGGGGGGGTTCGTCGGGTTGGGAAACGGGTGGGGAAAAAAAATTGTGGTTATGGCTCTGATACCATGTAGAGAATAATTGTTGTATATTTTATTGATTGGCTACTCCACTACTTATAGGGAGTCTAGCTCCTCTTCATACTACATTTTTCAATGTGGGACTAAGTCCCTTATTAGTTCTCAACAAAAACATTGTCATCATAAAACAGTAATAAAAGGTTAAAAGCACGTCTCAAACTTAATATACATACTGCACTTTCAGGGTCAGCAAGCATTGCAAATGTAATGTTGCAAGATGATGCAACTTCCGCTGGCGAAGGTTGATATCTGCAGACAAACAACATCAGCTTCTACTATTAGATAAGCACATTAGTTGTTATCATCCGACTATGCAAAGGTACCAAAAAAGTATTTGGGCTTTGCACTATGGAAATTTGAAACATCTACACGACTCTACAGAAAATATGAAGCCCGAAATATTGACCTGTTGGGCATAAGCTAGATGCTTCTATCTACCATAAGCCTACTTTCTGAAAAATATCTTGATAGTCAAACCCACTTTCATAACTCAAAACCATAAAAAGTGTTACTTTATAAAATAAGCAAAAAAGATGTATAGAAGATTGATATGTGCTGGTATGGAATAGTTACAGATGTGATTGATGCAACATACTTTGCACCAAGGTCAATGAGCTGATCACACTTGCTCTTGGTTCTGTTCCAAACTGTAACATCACATCTGCAATATAAAACAAAGTAACACACCATGAGCACACTTGAGCTCGGAATGACAATAGGTAACTTCCAAATCGACTAGTGCACTACTGGTGCTTAGATACAGAAGCTACCAGACTAGTTTAAATGCCTCTCCTGATTGAGTAATAACAAATTAAGTTACTTGTGATAAATGGTGATAGAAATATGCAGCATCTATCTTGCAAATTCAATCTAGTACTTGGACAAAAGCAGCACTAGTCATCCTCGTACAAGATATTTTCAAAATAATCATAAAAATATAAATGATGGAATGAAGGGTCCCGTTTTGAATTAACCAGATGGTCCTTCGCGTTACATGGAAAATCATCTTACAACTCTTTCCTCTCAACTCGGACCCCTCACAACCCCACCCCACCTTCCCTCCCCTCCTGCTCACCTCAAGCCATACACCACAATGATCACACACACACTCCTGACATCCTGCATTGAGAAACCACTGGAAGTCTTTTGATGGAAGTTAAACTATTATCCGGTAGTCTCCTTTACTGATTATGATGACATTTCACCACCATCAAATTATGGGCACCGGTTTTACTATCCAAATTTCACTTGCCCAGCCCATTGTTGAGAGTAATTGGTTCCCTTTTGGTAAGAACAATACTTATTTCCTGAGCCTTACATAAATTTTAAATAGGTATAGTTTCATAACCCCTGAGTCTTGGCTTAAAAGCCGTTCCTTCGGTGAATTATAAATGAAGATTATTCAAGGTCCATGTGGGAAAACGCGTTATAGATAATAACTGAGATGCGGGTACTCCGACTAGGAAGGCATACCCGTACCGGGTTATGTACTCCTTGGGTACTTCTAGGTACTTACTTACCGCGGAAGTACCCAAAAGTTTATTTATTTGTATTTTTAATTTTAGTTTTGGATAGTTCGTGGTTAATTCCTATACAAGTCAATGTATATTTTTTTTAAATATATCTTTGGTTTTTTTTTTTTTTTTTTTTTTGAAATCAAGTTTCTAATTCTTAAAGTACATAGTTTTAGACTAAAATTCACTATGGTGAAGAAATGCAGATTCTTGATTTTAAGTTATAAAAACCACAGTGTGTGTACACACACACACACACACTCTGTGGTTTTTAGAAATTAGGGTATCGACGTTCCGGTATGTACTCGTACTGGTACCTGTGCTTCATAGTTGAGATGTCATGCATCCCGATCATACTTGGTACAGATTCTTGATTTTAAGTTATAAAAACCACAGTATATATATATATATATATATATATATATATATATATATATATTCTTTTTTTTTAGCTGAATCACACTTTCCTGACCCTGGTGCCAAAGAAGGAGGGAGCGACAGCATTGACGGATTTCAGACCTATTGCGTGTTGTAATTATCTTTATAAGATAATTACGCACCTTATGTGCCGACGGATGGAGGGGATCATACAGGACTTGGTATCCCCGAATCAGGCTGCGTTCATCAAGGGGAGGTCGATCGCAGAGTACAGTCTCCTGGCACATGAGATGGTGAGGGAATTTAGCAGACCCGGAGGGGAGAAAGCTTGTGTTAAACTGGACCTGAGGAAGGCGTATGACATGGTCAATCGTGACTTCCTCTGCCATCTGATGTCCGCCATGGGTTTCGTAGAACACTGGTTTGCGTTGATCCGGGAGTGCATCACGTCTCCTACTTTCTCTGTTCTCATCCAGGACGTTCCTTATGGGTACTTCCAGAGCAACCGTGGGCTTCGGCAAGGTGACCCATTGTCCCCTTACCTATTCACGCTTGTTATGGACTATTTCACATGCTTGATGGATCTGGCAGTGCACCGTGGGCGGCTGGTCCCTTTGTTTCGGAGGGTGGATCCCCCAGTTATCCACCTTATTTATGCAGATGATATTCTGGTCTTCATCCAGCCTGGGTTGCAGACGCTTGCGACTATTATGAAAGATTTGAAGTCCTTTTCGGGTCTCCAGATGAACAAGGATAAGAGTAGTGTCTACTTTAGCTCCATGTGTCCTCGGAAGGAGGAGCGGGCCGATGTACTGGGTATCGCGAGGAGTGATCTTCCGGTGCGTTACTTAGAAGTGCCTCTCACAGTCAACTATGCGCGGGATCAGGACTGCCATAGTCTGGTGGAGTATGTCCAGAGGAGAGTAGAAGGTTGACAAACTGCCGGCCTGTCATTTGGCGGACGCATTGAGCTGGTCAGATCGGTGATTTCGGCTGTGGCCCATTTCTGGCTGCAGTCCATCCTCCTTCCTGTGGCCACTATTCGGAAAGTGGAGCGGCTCTGTGCCGATTTCATTTGGAGGGGGGGTATGCATGCGATCTCCTGGGAGCAGCTTTGTCGTCCCAGTAAGGAGGAAGGAGTGGGACTCAGGCCGTTGCTGGAGATTAGGGAGGCTTCCGCGCTTAAGCTGGCCTGAAGATTCATCAGCGGGGGGTCTCTCTGGGCGGACTGGATGTACAGCAGATACGTGAAGCAGGGCAACTTTTGAACGTGTTCTACCGACAACCATTCAGTCACGTTCAAGACTGTCATGAGACACGGGGGTTCTCAAGTCTGCTATCCGGAAGGTCATGAAGGATGGGTCGGGTACGGACCTCTGGCGAGACCCTTGGATAGATCGGCGTTCGCTTTTGGACATCAGGAGTGCCCCGACTCATCAGGAGGACAGGCGTGGTCTGACATGTAGCCGCATCATACGAAATGGGGAGTGGAGGCCGGAATCTTATCGGTTCACTGAGGAGCTGGGTGGAATCATTACTTCTACAGTCATTGATTCGACTTTACCTGCTGATCGGTGGATTTGGGAGCCGACTGGAGCATCTTCGGGAACTGGAGAGTTCCAATTCCGAAGCTGCTACTACCTTATCCGGCGCACTTTTCCTCTGAGTTCGGACTACGAGTTCGTTTTGTGCAAGGGTTTGGCCAGGAAGATGCAGTTGTGTGTTTACAAGCTTCTTCTGGGCCGTCTCTTGACTAGGGATCGCCTGAGTTCGTTTGGAGTGCCGGTTCCGGATCCCAAGTGTGTGCTTTGCTGTTTGGAGCCTGAATCTATAAAGCATATGTTCTTCGAGTGCACTCTGGCATGGCAGATCTGGTCGGAACAGAGTCGAGTATTGGAAGTGTGCGTCTCCGGGAAAGGAATTGGGGACATTATCACGGTGATCCGTGATAGCAGGAGTCGAGGGCAGGACTGGTTCCGGACCGCCAGAGTGCGACTGGCTACTTCAGTTTGGCATGTATGGCGGGAGCGAAACCGTCGGATTTTCGAGGGACTGGTCACCCCTCCGGTAGGCATTCTCCATAACATCGAGTTTGATGTAATTGCTATGGAGAATTGATGAGTGATGAGTGGGAGTCCCACTCTGATTGTATGTTGTAAGATTATGGCTTTTCCTTCGGAATAAATTTACCCTTTTTCCAAAAAAAAAATTCTTTTTTTCTTTTTTTTTCCAGCACGTGCGAGCACAGTATATATATATATATATATATATATATATATATACGGGGGATCCTCACTTGGATTAGGGATCGCCGAGGTATGGAGCTTGGTTGGGCTAGGATGGCCAGAGTTCGACTTGCAGCATCAGTTTGGCACGTCTGGAGTAAGCGGAACAGACGTATATTTGAGGGGCTGATTACCCCTCCCGTTGGAATTCTAAATAATTTAGAATTCGATGTATCTGTAATGGCCCCTTAACCGGGGTGGGAGAGATGTGAGATTGTGTACTGTAATACTTTTACTGAGCTCTGCGTGGAATAAAATTTACCCTTATTCCAATATATATATATATATATATATATATATATATATATATATATATATATATATATATATATATATATATGGGTCCGGATCGGAAGCCCCGTCGCCCTCGACCGTTGGATCGAGCGGGAGTGCGCGGGGGGGCCCACGCTCCCACCCCATCCGATTGTCCCCGGGGGGGGGGGGGGGGGGGGAGGGGGGGTTGCTTTTGATCCGCACCCAATATATATATTGTCACGTCCCACTTCCCAAATGGAATGGTGACGTCATACACATCCCCAGGCTACGCGCCGAAAATCCGCGATTGTCGCCCGTAAACATCAGCAAAAATGGAAAATGCCAGAGATTACATCTTATTATACATACTTCATCAACAATACTTTACAAGCTTATTACAAAAGAAATAACTAGCAAGTTATCAGACGATTATTCCTCGTTGTACTGCGGCGTTACTTCGGCGGAGACGTCCTCTTCTTCACCTAGTGAACAATACTAGGTCATTTTAGAAAACGACAAGCAAGTCCTCGGTCAAGGACGGTAAAGTATACAAAAAGATGCAGTTTTTCTTAAAGGAAAGAAATATGCCAACTAGCACTATTATATGGGTTTACTTCACAAAATCAAGGAAATGTAAATGACATCCTACACCATGGATTGTAAGATTTCCTGAGCTTCCCTTGAGCTCTCAGTAGGATTTTGCTTCCCTTGAGCAACCAAGAAACTACCCACCTTTGATAGGTGGAGTTATTTGCTGGAGTAAGATGAAATTTAGTAGACTAAATGCAATGCAATTTTGAGAACAGTACTCTGAATTAATTCCCTAAATAATTCCCGTGAACAATCCCGTTAACCTGGGATCAGGTTGTAATTTCGGAGCCTCCCTTGGGCTAAAACCAATCTATTCGATGTTACTGTCGGAATAGAAGTAACAGGACAGGAGCCTCTTGGGCTAGTACTTATATAGAAGTACTCATCAGGATATTCAGGAATCGCTGATCAGCTTTTTATGGTTATTATGTTACGGGATATCTAGGGATATTCAGTTGTCCTCCCCACCCAATGATTCTAAAATTTCCGAAAATCAGAAATTTGTCTATCTCCTAAATTTTTCAAAAATTTCGGCAGTCTCCTTTGTATTTAGGAGCTCCGACAATTTACAAAACATGATATAAAAGAAATATATGGACTCGCCGACCCCTTCGGTGGAGCAACTCTCAACACCGGAACCACGCAAATATATATATCGGGTTCGCCGACCCCTTCGGTGGAGCAAACCTCAACACATCCCCAGGCTACGCGCCGAAAATCCGCGATTGTCGCCCGTAAACATCAGCAAAAATGGAAAATGTCAGAGATTACATCTTATTATACATACTTCATCAACAATACTTTACAAGCTTATTACAAAAGAAATAACTAGCAAGTTATCAGACGATTATTCCTCGTTGTACTGCGGCGTTACTTCGGCGGAGACGTCCTCTTCTTCACCTAGTGAACAATACTAGGTCATTTTAGAAAACGACAAGCAAGTCCTCGGTCAAGGACGGTAAAGTATACAAAAGAAAGATGCAGTTTTTCTTAAAGGAAAGAAATATGCCAACTAGCACTATTATATGGGTTTACTTCACAAAATCAAGGAAATGTAAATGACATCCTACTCCATGGATTGTAAGATTTCCTGAGCTTCCCTTGAGCTCTCAGTAGGATTTTGCTTCCCTTGAGCAACCAAGAAACTACCCACCTTTGATAGGTGGAGTTATTTGCTGGAGTAAGATGAAATTTAGTAGACTAAATGCAATGCAATTTTGAGAACAGTACTCTGAATTAATTCCCTAAATAATTTCCGTGAACAATCCCGTTAACCTGGGATCAGGTTGTAATTTCGGAGCCTCCCTTGGGCTAAAACCAATCTATTCGATGTTACTGTCGGAATAGAAGTAACAGGACAGGAGCCTCTTGGGCTAGTACTTATATAGAAGTACTCATCAGGATATTCAGGAATCGCTGATCAGCTTTTTATGGTTATTATGTTACGGGATATCTAGGGATATTCAGTTGTCCTCCCCACCCAATGATTCTAAAATTTTCGAAAATCAGAAATTTGTCTATCTCCTAAATTTTTCAAAAATTTCGGCAGAGTCTCCTTTGTATTTAGGAGCTCCGACAATTTACAAAACATGATATAAAAGAAATATATGGGCTCGCCGACCCCTTCGGTGGAGCAACTCTCAACACCGGAACCACGCAAATATATATATCGGGTTCGCCGACCCCTTCGGTGGAGCAAACCTCAACACCGGAAACCCACGCAAGTATCAAAAATGCTTAATAATATTCTTTCTTACCGTTGCAATCAAGCAAGCAAGTAATCATGCATTTAAATTAGGCAAGTAATTTCCTTGATTTGAGCGGCTTGCCGTTCACTATCCCAAGTATCAAAGAACCTATTAGTAGTGTGTGGACATCAAATTTATGTGTCAATTCTTGAGGAAACCACGTTAGACCCTTGTAATATTACATTGGTGTGCAAGAGAGTTGGAAATTCGTAGAAATAAGTTGCCGTAGTTATGTAGGGGCTTGCAAAAATGATTAATTTAGCTATCCATTGTACCAACATGTGTTATTCGATAGGTTTAAAAATGTGGACAGAATTATACAATCATGTTAATAATAAAGAAAAACTACTCTCGTGTATACGTGTTCAAGTAAGATGACATGGGATCTATGTGTATATATATATGAATCAAAATTACATCTATCAACAGTGTCAAGGTGTGTATAAACATGTCATGTGTCCAAGAGAAAAATTCTTTGGTGTCATGTCCAATACTTAGGAATTTGTATTGCATCCTACACAAGGTGTCTGTTGCGAATATTAATTGTGTCGTGTCCCATACATTCATTCTCAAAGTACTCATTCGTTTTTTTTTTATATATACGTAATTACACCTATGTCTATCAACTTCAATTTCTGATTTCAAAAGAATATCTATATTGGAATTTACCATGACTTACATTAAATTCCAGAATTTAAATACTCATCGATTACTCATGAAAATATGGAAATTATGATCGAACAATATCTAGGAGAGAGAGAGTGAAGGAGGACTTGCCTTTGAGTTAGGGGTGACCTAAATTTCTTCACAAGACCCTAATTACAACCCAATAACAAGGAATTTGTTAGAAGTTTCCTAACCTAGGGTTTTAGAATAAAAAGCACACATATAAATTTGGGGAAAGAGGGAGAAATTGGTATACCTAGGCTTAGTCTTCTCCTTGGATGGAAGATGATGATGATGAAGAGGTTGAAGATGGAGTTGGGGGAAGAGGAAGTGGAAGTGGAGATGAAGTGGAGGAGGAAGTGGAGTTGTGGTGGCCGGAGGGGCTGGCCGGCGGCAGCAGGCGGCGCTGGCGGCGGCGGGCGGCGAACACAGCAGCGGCAGCAGCAAGGCAGGAGCGGCAGCAGCTGGAGTGGGGGTCGGGTGGAGTGGTGTGTGTGGTTTTTTTTTTTTTTTTTTTTGGTTTCATGTGTGTATGTGTGGTGTGTTTTATATAGGATTGGGGTTGTGGTGAGGTGTCCCCCTCCCTCACCCATACTTTGTAGGGGGCACTTGGCACCCCCCCCCCTAGGGCTAGGGTTAGGGTTAGGGTTAAGGCTAGGGCTAGGGTTAGGGTTAGGGTTATGGTTACAAAATGACAAAAATCCTAACCACAAGATAAGTTAACACAAGACAATAATAATAATAATAATAATAATATTTTGAGTGTGACAAGTCTACCCTCCTTAGAAAAATTCCGTCCTCGGAACTTGAAATAATTAGACTAGCAATATGGTTACTGACCTGTCTTAGGGAATAAATACGGGTATTGCTTCCGCATGTCTTCTTCCTTCTTCCAAGTTAAATCTCCAGGAGAATCCCTGCTCCACGCAACTCGTACTAACGGAATGACCCGATTGCGGAGTATCTTATCTCTTCGATCCAAGATCCCAACGGGTCTTTGTTCTATCCGGAGTGTAGGCCCGATGGTGATTTCTGAATGATCGAGTATATGGCTCGTGTCCGGCACATATCTTTGTAGCTGGGAAACATGGAATACATTGTGAACTCCTTCTAGTGCTGGCGGCAAGGCGAGTCGATATGACACATTCCCAACTTTCTCCAGGATGTCGAATGGTCCAATATATCTGGGACTTAGCTTTCCTCTGGTCCCGAATCTGATGGTTCCCTTAGTTGGTGAAATTTTCAGAAATACATGTTCTCCGGGTTGAAACTCCAATATTCTTCGGTGCTTATCCGCCCACATCTTCTGCCTGTCCTGAGCTGCTTGCAGGTGACTTCTTATTGCTTTGACGATATCCACAGTTTGTGTTACTAATTCTGGCCCCAACAATTGTTTTTCTCCTACGTCGGTCCAGCATACCGGCGATCTGCACTTCCTACCATATAGTGCTTCAAAAGGAGCCATTTTGATGCTATCATGATAACTGTTGTTATATGAAAATTCTACCAAATGTAGATGATCATCCCATGCTCCTCCAAAATCTAAAGTACACGCTCTCAGCATGTCTTCTAAGGTCTGAATGGTTCTTTCAGACTGGCCGTCTGTTTGGGGATGATAGGCGGAGCTAAATTTCAATTTAGTGCCAAGACTTTCTTGCAAGCTTTTCCAGAAATGTGAAGTGAATCTGGTATCTCTATCCGATACTATACTCACTGGCACTCCATACTGACTAACAATCTGTTTCATGTACATTTCTGCCAGGACCTCCGTTGACTGTCCAACTCGAAAGGGCAGAAAACGAGCGGACTTGGTAAGTCTGTCTACGATGACCCAAATAGCATTATTACCCCTTTGGGTCCTAGGCAATCCTGTCACGAAATCCATGGTGAGGTGTTCCCATTTCCATTCGGGTATGGGTAGCGGCTGGAGAAGCCCTGCTGTCCTTTGATGCTCCGCTTTTACTTGCTGACAGACAAGACATTTTGATACGAATCCGGCGACTTCTCTCTTCATCCCGTGCCACCAAAATGTTTGTCTCAAATCTTTGTACATTTTAGTGCTGCCCGGATGAATGGAATATTGTGAGTTGTGGGCTTCTGACATAACCTCTGTTCTTAAATCTCCACTGGGCACACATAATCGATCTCCGAATCTTAATGATCCGTCCGGATGCTTCCTTATCCCGGTCTGGAGTCCCTCTTCTGTTTGTTTCCAAATTTTCTGAAGTTTTGAATCATTCTGTTGAGCTTCCTTAATTCTATCTATTAAGGAGGACTGTACTTGCAAATTTTGCCACATTCCTTCGGTTAGCGGGCGTATCACTTCAATTCCCATTTTCCTCAAATCCTCAAGGATTTCTTTGGGTGTATTCATAAAGAAAGCTTCGGGTCTTCTACTTAAGGCATCAGCCACCTTATTAGCTTTGCCCGGATGATAGGTCAACTCCATGTCAAAATCCTTCAGTAACTCCAACCATCTTCTCTGTCTCATATTAATCTCCTTTTGTGTGAAGACATATTTTAAGCTCTTGTGGTCTGTGTATATTTTGATTCTTTCTCCATATAAATAGTGTCTCCACAACTTGAGTGCGAATACTACCGCTGCAAGTTCGAGATCATGAGTTGAATAATTCCTTTCATGTGTCTTTAATTGTCGGGATGCATAGGCTATGACTCTCCCGTGCTGCATCAGTACACATCCTAAACCTTTACCTGATGCATCACTATATATCTCATATCCACCTGAACCAGAGGGTAATGCTAGTATTGGAGCTGTAATTAATCTTTTCTTCAGCTCGTCAAATGCTGCTTGACATTTCTCCGTCCAATTAAATTTCTCTTCCTTCCGGGTAAGACGGGTTAAAGGTTCTGCAATTCTTGAAAAGTTCTCTACAAATCTCCGATAATAGCCAGCCAATCCTAAGAAGCTTCTGATTTCTGCTACTGACTTAGGTGTTGGCCAAGACATAACTGCTTCTACTTTCTTTGGATCTACCGAGATGCCTTCTCCACTGACAATATGCCCTAGAAATGGTATTTGGTCCAACCAAAACTCACATTTACTAAGCTTAGCATACAATTGTTCTTCCCGCAGAGTTTGCAATACTATCCTCAAATGTTTTTCATGCTCCTCTTCACTTTTGGAGTATACAAGGATGTCATCAATAAATACAATCACAAATTTATCCAGATATTGATAAAATATTCGATTCATCAGGTCCATAAATATAGCAGGTGCATTTGTCAACCCGAATGGCATAACTAAGAATTCGTAATGCCCATACCGAGTTCTAAATGCAGTCTTTGGGATGTCTTCCTTTTTCACCTTTACCTGATGATATCCGGATCTCAAATCAATTTTTGAAAATATCCTTGCCTCTCCTAACTGATCAAACAGTTGATCGATCCTAGGTAAGGGATATTTATTCTTGATGGTAACCTCATTCAAAGCCCTATAGTCAATCACCAGGCGTAAGGTACTATCTTTCTTTTTCACAAATAATACTGGTGCACCCCATGGTGAAGCGCTAGGCTGAATAAACCCTTTTGACAATAACTCTTTTATCTGTTTATTTAACTCAACTAGCTCCTCTTTGTTCATTGGGTATATCTTCTTGGCTATGGGTGCAGCTCCCGGTATTAAATCTATAGAAAATTCCACGGCTCTGTCTGGGGGTAGCCCTGGTAATTCTTCTGGGAACACATCCTTGAATTCTTCCACTACCCTTGGAAATGATTGCTCTGCTACTCCTTGCAGTAGTACTGGTAATTCAAATTTCTCTAGCTCCTCTGCATTGAACTCATTTTGGTCTCTTGCAAATTCATAAGACTCGCCGTCAGGGAGTTGGAATGAAATTTTCCCCTGGCCGCAGTCTATATTGGCTAATGTTGCAGTTAGCCAATCCATACCCAATATTACATCATAATTGCTTGTTGGAAAGACAAGCAATCGGGTACGAAAAGCTCCTCCACCCAATTTAATGGGACATCTACGACATACTCGACTGACTTCTACTACTCCATTACCGGTGAGTACTTTCAGTGATTTAGGCAGAGGTTGTGATTCTATTTCACGTTGTGATATAAAAGAAGATGCTATAAATGAATGGGTAGCCCCGGAATCAAATAATACTGAAGCTGGGTATGAAGAAACTAAAATAGTACCTGAAACTACTTCTCCAGGGATATTCGCATCTTCAGTTCCCATTATGAATGCTTGCCCTTGCCTATTCCTTTTCTTGTTACTATTTTGAGCTTGAGCTGCCCGTTGTGCTTGTTGAAACTGATAAGCCTGAGGGGCATAGGGCGGCCTTTGCTGATTTCCATAAGCCATTCCTGCTTGCGCTGTTGGTGCCTGTATCATTGGTCGAGGTTGGTTTCCTTGAACTGGAGGTCGGTATCCCTGAGTGAAGCCTTGTGTCCTTGCTCCATTCGCAGGCGGCTGAGGACATTGACTGATTGGATGATTTGCTCCACATCTCAAACAAAGTCCCAATCTTCTCCTACATACATTCTTTTTATGTCCTGGCTTCTGGCAGAAATCACAGATAAGGAATTTGTCCGAGTTGCCATTCTGAGGACGCTTAGGTGGTCCTTGCCAGTGATTCTTGTTAGAGGATGATCCTTCCTCAAAAGTTCTCTTGGGTTGTGATGACCGGAAAGGTTGCTCCTCTTTCAGGATTCTCTCCTGGTCTCGAGCAGCTTCTGTTACCTCAGAAAAGGTCTGGCATCGGTAGGACGCGACCCTGCTCTTTAATTGTGTCCCGAGCCCTTCCAGGAACCTAGAAATTTTTGTTTCTTCGTCGGCTATCATGTTAGGAGCAAATCGACTGAGTCTGGAAAACTCTACAGCATATTCATCGACGGTGCGTCTTCCTTGTTTAAGATAGTTGAATTGCCGCTCTAACTCTATTCGTGCTGATTTAGGATAGAATCTTTCTTCAAACTTCTTCTTGAATTCTGCCCATGTCATAACTCCATCGGAATCTTCTGGGTACTCAGCACTCCACCAGTATCCAGCGATATCTTCTAGCTGGATGCGGATTGCTGGCACCATATCTTCGGTTTTGAGCTTTGCGGCCTTCATTAAGCCTTCAATGGTTTTCAACCATTGACCCGCTTCTATTGCATTTTCAGTTCCCTTGAACTTAGGTGGCTTAAGATCTCGAAAATCTTTTAGGGTTCCCTCTTATGTTTTATTGGAGTTCTGCATTTGTTCCAATATGGTTGCATTGGCAACATGGGCTGCATTGGCCTGCTGATTATGGGATTCCAGTAATTGCTGGAATAATCGAAACATATCGGCCACAGTTGGTTCTTGAGGGGGCGGAGTACTTGACTGACCGTGGTTGTCCATATCCTGAGAAAACGCAATTCTTAGGGAAGTATTTAACTCGTAATTTTCAACAAGAGTGTATCATAAAACTTCGTATATATATATATTCATTAAAATGAGAGTAATTACAAAATGGTGCTCCTTACTCTCATTTTTCATTTACATACATTCTTGCTACTTAGTTACTCATGTCACCTATCATCCCAAAACGTGACATGGTAAACTATTCTACTTCATACAGGTACATATTTGCAGATGCCAAAATACAAGGAAAAGGACTTCTTCTTCACTATGTACAGGGTTAAGACATCTTATGCTACGGCTTCAATAAGCTCCCTCCCTTCAGCAAGGATTTCTACTTCTGTATATAACCTCTCAAAGTCATCTATGGTGCCTTCGTAGCCGTGCAATCCGACATAGATGCGGTTCGGGTCTCGGACATAAAGACAGTAGGTGGTGTACTCAAAGTACACTTCAGCACCATCCTCAACGTCTCGTACCATAGGACGCCTGACTCCATAGAATATTTGGTAGGCATGAATGTCATACCAGTCGGGTGCGTTCCATAGTATCCTGGCATAGCGTTGGTATAGGTACAAGGTGTACTCGCTTCCATCCCATTCCAAACTGGGTATAAACAGGCCCATACCTACATCCATGATATCCTATGTAAGAATTTCTTATAAGGAACATAAGGAGATTGAAAAAGCATATTTTATTTATTTATAGAACAATATGCCCTTGGCTTACATACATACTTGGTCACATTCTACCTACATACAGATATATCTTACATTTCATCCATCCTAGCTACATACACATACTTATCATCTATAGATACTAGGGATCTAAGTCCATATTTCCCTACTTACTTACATTCTTACTACATGCATCCATATATTACATTCTTACTTCATACATTCCACATACATACATGCTTGAGGATCTAAATCCACATTTTCCTGATGTTGTGCACTATTGCGTCTGGATGAGTTTGCAGCCATTCTTCCAAGGTACCATTGCGATCAGTCTCTGGGCCTTTGGTGGGTTCTGCCTTTATCAGGACATAATAATGTACCGAGTTGTAATACTCCTTCCTTTCATCATCTATGTCTGACACTATTGGATATTTCAATTCGTAGTGTACTCCATAGGCTTCGATCATTCCTTTACGCGCTACGTGCCACATCTTCTTTACAAATGCATAATACTCGTCTAGGCTGTGACTATCATTTCCTAGTCTTGCGAAGGGTGCAAACCGAGGCATGACCTAGATTGAAAAGAAAATAAAAAGTAATTTTTTCCTTAGGTTAGTAACTCCTTAGTAGGATTTAAGATCTAGACAGGAAAGAGGAATTTGTAAGGAAAATGCTACCAACTATTTATCTACCTTACTTAAGGATTTTTAAGATATGGTTGGAAATCAAAGCTTTCTATCTGAGTTTAAAACCTACGTCTAGACCTAAGGTCCATTCTGGATTTTCCATTTTCGCGGACCTGCGTGGGCCACCACTAAAAGACGTGTCACGTCCCACTTCCCAAATGGAATGGTGACGTCATACACATCCCCAGGCTACGCGCCGAAAATCCGCGATTGTCGCCCGTAAACATCAGCAAAAATGGAAAATGCCAGAGATTACATCTTATTATACATACTTCATCAACAATACTTTACAAGCTTATTACAAAAGAAATAACTAGCAAGTTATCAGACGATTATTCCTCGTTGTACTGCGGCGTTACTTCGGCGGAGACGTCCTCTTCTTCACCTAGTGAACAATACTAGGTCATTTTAGAAAACGACAAGCAAGTCCTCGGTCAAGGACGGTAAAGTATACAAAAGAAAGATGCAGTTTTTCTTAAAGGAAAGAAATATGCCAACTAGCACTATTATATAGGTTTACTTCACAAAATCAAGGAAATGTAAATGACATCCTACTCCATGGATTGTAAGATTTCCTGAGCTTCCCTTGAGCTCTCAGTAGGATTTTGCTTCCCTTGAGCAACCAAGAAACTACCCACCTTTGATAGGTGGAGTTATTTGCTGGAGTAAGATGAAATTTAGTAGACTAAATGCAATGCAATTTTGAGAACAGTACTCTGAATTAATTCCCTAAATAATTCCTGTGAACAATCCCGTTAACCTGGGATCAGGTTGTAATTTCGGAGCCTCCCTTGGGCTAAAACCAATCTATTCGATGTTACTGTCGGAATAGAAGTAACAGGACAGGAGCCTCTCTTGGGCTAGTACTTATATAGAAGTACTCATCAGGATATTCAGGAATCGCTGATCAGCTTTTTATGGTTATTATGTTACGGGATATCTAGGGATATTCAGTTGTCCTCCCCCCCCAATGATTCTAAAATTTCCGAAAATCAGAAATTTGTCTATCTCCTAAATTTTTCAAAAATTTCGGCAGAGTCTCCTTTGTATTTAGGAGCTCCGACAATTTACAAAACATGATATAAAAGAAATATATGGGCTCGCCGACCCCTTCGGTGGAGCAACTCTCAACACCGGAACCACGCAAATATATATATCGGGTTCGCCGACCCCTTCGGTGGAGCAAACCTCAACACCGGAAACCCACGCAAGTATCAAAAATGCTTAATAATATTCTTTCTTACCGTTGCAATCAAGCAAGCAAGTAATCATGCATTTAAATTAGGCAAGTAATTTCCTTGATTTGAGCGGCTTGCCGTTCACTATCCCAAGTATCAAAGAACCTATTAGTAGTGTGTGGACATCAAATTTATGTGTCAATTCTTGAGGAAACCACGTTAGACCCTTGTAATATTACATTGGTGTGCAAGAGAGTTGGAAATTCGTAGAAATAAGTTGCCGTAGTTATGTAGGGGCTTGCAAAAATGATTAATTTAGCTATCCATTGTACCAACATGTGTTATTCGATAGGTTTAAAAATGTGGACAGAATTATACAATCATGTTAATAATAAAGAAAAACTACTCTCGTGTATACGTGTTCAAGTAAGATGACATGGGACCTATGTGTATATATATATGAATCAAAATTACATCTATCAACAGTGTCAAGGTGTGTATAAACATGTCATGTGTCCAAGAGAAAAATTCTTTGGTGTCATGTCCAATACTTAGGAATTTGTATTGCATCCTACACAAGGTGTCTGTTGCGAATATTAATTGTGTCGTGTCCCATACATTCATTCTCAAAGTACTCATTCGTTTTTTTTTATATATACGTAATTACACCTATGTCTATCAACTTCAATTTCTGATTTCAAAAGAATATCTATATTGGAATTTACCATGACTTACATTAAATTCCAGAATTTAAATACTCATCGATTACTCATGAAAATATGGAAATTATGATCGAACAATATCTAGGAGAGAGAGAGTGAAGGAGGACTTGCCTTTGAGTTAGGGGTGACCTAAATTTCTTCACAAGACCCTAATTACAACCCAATAACAAGGAATTTGTTAGAAGTTTCCTAACCTAGGGTTTTAGAATAAAAAGCACACATATAAATTTGGGAAAAGAGGGAGAAATTGGTATACCTAGGCTTAGTCTTCTCCTTGGATGGAAGATGATGATGATGAAGAGGTTGAAGATGGAGTTGGGGGAAGAGGAAGTGGAAGTGGAGATGAAGTGGAGGAGGAGGAAGTGGAGTTGTGGTGGCCGGAGGGGCTGGCCGGCGGCAGCAGGCGGCGCTGGCGGCGGCGGGCGGCGAGCACAGCAGCGGCAGCAGCAAGGCAGGAGCGGCAGAAGCTGGAGTGGGGGTCGGGTGGAGTGGTGTGTGTGGTTTTTTTTTTTTTTTTTTTTTGGTTTCATGTGTGTATGTGTGGTGTGTTTTATATAGGATTGTCACACTCAAAATATTATTATTATTATTATTATTATTATTATTGTCTTGTGTTAACTTATCTTGTGGTTAGGATTTTTGTCATTTTGTAACCATAACCCTAGCCCTATACCTTATCCCTAACCCTAACCCTAACCCTAGCCCTAGGGGGGGGGGGGTGCAAGGTGTCCCTACAAGGGATGGGGGGGGACACCTCACCACTCCCCCAATCCTATATAAAACACACCACACATACACACATGAAACAAAAAAAAAAAAAAAAACCACACACACCACTCCACCCGACCCCCACTCCAGCTGCTGCCGCTCCTGTCTTGCTGCTGCCGCTGCTGTGCTCGCCGCCCGCCGCCGCCAGCGCCGCCTGCTGCCGCCGGCCAGCCCCTCCGGCCACCACAACTCCACTTCCTCCTCCTCCACTTCATCTCCACTTCCACTTCCTCTTCCCCCAACTCCATCTTCAACCTCTTCATCATCATCATCTTCCATCCAAGGAGAAGACTAAGCCTAGGTATACCAATTTCTCCCTCTTTCCCCAAATTTATATGTGTGCTTTTTATTCTAAAACCCTAGGTTAGGAAACTTCTAACAAATTCCTTGTTATTGGGTTGTAATTAGGGTCTTGTGAAGAAATTTAGGTCACCCCTAACTCAAAGGCAAGTCCTCCTTCACTCTCTCTCTCCTAGATATTGTTCGATCATAATTTCCATATTTTCATGAGTAATCGATGAGTATTTAAATTCTGGAATTTAATGTAAGTCATGGTAAATTCCAATATAGATATTCTTTTGAAATCAGAAATTGAAGTTGATAGACATAGGTGTAATTACGTATATATAAAAAAACGAATGAGTACTTTGAGAATGAATGTATTGGACATGACACCAAAGAATTTTTCTCTTGGACACATGACATGTTTATACACACTTTGACACTGTTGATAGATGTAATTTTGATTCATATATATATATACACATAGGTCCCATGTCATCTTACTTGAACACGTATACACGAGAGTAGTTTTTCTTTATTATTAACATGATTGTATAATTCTGTCCACATTTTTAAACCTATCGAATAACACATGTTGGTACAATGGATAGCTAAATTAATCATTTTTGCAAGCCCCTACATAACTACGGCAACTTATTTCTACGAATTTCCAACTCTCTTGCACACCAATGTAATATTACAAGGGTCTAACGTGGTTTCCTCAAGAATTGACACATAATTTTGATGTCCACACACTACTAATAGGTTCTTTGATACTTGGGATAGTGAACGGCAAGCCGCTCAAATCAAGGAAATTACTTGCCTAATTTAAATGCATGATTACTTGCTTGCTTGATTGCAACGGTAAGAAAGAATATTATTAAGCATTTTTTTGATACTTGCGTGGGTTTCCGGTGTTGAGGTTTGCTCCACCGAAGGGGTCGGCGAACCCGATATATATATATTTGCGTGGTTCCGGTGTTGAGAGTTGCTCCACCGAAGGGGTCGGCGAGCCCATACATTTCTTTTATATCATGTTTTGTAAATTGTCGGAGCTCCTAAATACAAAGGAGACTCTGCCGAAATTTTTGAAAAATTTAGGAGATAGACAAATTTCTGATTTTCGGAAATTTTAGATTCATTGGGTGGGGAGGACAACTGAATATCCCTAGATATCCCGTAACATAATAACCATAAAAAGCTGATCAGCAATTCCTGAATATCCTGATGAGTACTTCTATATAAGTACTAGCCCAAGAGAGGCTCCTGTCCTGCTACTTCTATTCCGACAGTAACATCGAATAGATTGGTTTTAGCCCAAGGGAGGCTCCGAAATTACAACCTGATCCCAGGTTAACGGGATTGTTCACGGGAATTATTTAGGGAATTAATTCAGAGTACTGTTCTCAAAATTGCATTGCATTTAGTCTACTAAATTTCATCTTACTCCAGCAAATAACTCCACCTATCAAAGGTGGGTAGTTTCTTGGTTGCTCAAGGGAAGCAAAATCCTACTGAGAGCTCAAGGGAAGCTCAGAAAATCTTACAATCCATGGAGTAGGATGTCATTTACATTTCCTTGATTTTGTGAAGTAAACCCATATAATAGTGCTAGTTGGCATATTTCTTTCCTTTAAGAAAAACTGCATCTTTCTTTTGTATACTTTACCGTCCTTGACCAAGGACTTGCTTGTCGTTTTCTAAAATGACCTAGTATTGTTCACTAGGTGAAGAAGAGGACGTCTCCGCCGAAGTAACGCCGCAGTACAACGAGGAATAATCGTCTGATAACTTGCTAGTTATTTCTTTTGTAATAAGCTTGTAAAGTATTGTTGATGAAGTATGTATAATAAGATGTAATCTCTGGCATTTTCCATTTTTGCTGATGTTTACGGGCGACAATCGCGGATTTTCGGCGCGTAGCCTGGGGATGTGTATGACGTCACCATTCCATTTGGGAAGTGGGACGTGACACGTCTTTTAGTGGTGGCCCATGCAGGTCCGCGAAAATGGAAAATCCAGAATGGACCTTAGGTCTAGACGTAGGTTTTAAACTCAGATAGAAAACTTTGATTTCCAACCATATCTTAAAAATCCTTAAGTAAGGTAGATAAATAGTTGGTAGCATTTTCCTTACAAATTCCTCTTTCCTGTCTAGATCTTAAATCCTACTAAGGAGTTACTAACCTAAGGAAAAAATTACTTTTTATTTTCTTTTCAATCTAGGTCATGCCTCGGTTTGCACCCTTCGCAAGACTAGGAAATGATAGTCACAGCCTAGACGAGTATTATGCATTTGTAAAGAAGATGTGGCACGTAGCGCGTAAAGGAATGATCGAAGCCTATGGAGTACACTACGAATTGAAATATCCAATAGTGTCAGACATAGATGATGAAAGGAAGGAGTATTACAACTCGGTACATTATTATGTCCTGATAAAGGCAGAACCCACCAAAGGCCCAGAGACTGATCGCAATGGTACCTTGGAAGAATGGCTGCAAACTCATCCAGACGCAATAGTGCACAACATCAGGAAAATGTGGATTTAGATCCTCAAGCATGTATGTATGTGGAATGTATGAAGTAAGAATGTAATATATGGATGCATGTAGTAAGAATGTAAGTAAGTAGGGAAATATGGACTTAGATCCCTAGTATCTATAGATGATAAGTATGTGTATGTAGCTAGGATGGATGAAATGTAAGATATATGTATGTAGGTAGAATGTGACCAAGTATGTATGTAAGCCAAGGGCATATTGTTCTATAAATAAATAAAATATGCTTTTTCAATCTCCTTATGTTCCTTATAAGAAATTCTTACATAGGATATCATGGATGTAGGTATGGGCCTGTTTATACCCAGTTTGGAATGGGATGGAAGCGAGTACACCTTGTACCTATACCAACGCTATGCCAGGATACTATGGAACGCACCCGACTGGTATGACATTCATGCCTACCAAATATTCTATGGAGTCAGGCGTCCTATGGTACGAGACGTTGAGGATGGTGCTGAAGTGTACTTTGAGTACACCACCTACTGTCTTTATGTCCGAGATCCGAACCGCATCTATGTCGGATTGCACGGCTACGAAGGCACCATAGATGACTTTGAGAGGTTATATACAGAAGTAGAAATCCTTGCTGAAGGGAGGGAGCTTATTGAGGCCGTAGCATAAGATGTCTTAACCCTGTACATAGTGAAGAAGAAGTCCTTTTCCTTGTATTTTGGCATCTGCAAATATGTACCTGTATAAAGTAGAATAGTTTACCATGTCACGTTTTGGGATGATAGGTGACATGAGTAACTAAGTAGCAAGAATGTATGTAAATGAAAAATGAGAGTAAGGAGCACCATTTTGTAATTACTCTCATTTTAATGAATATATATATATACGAAGTTTTATGATACACTCTTGTTGAAAATTACGAGTTAAATACTTCCCTAAGAATTGCGTTTTCTCAGGATATGGACAACCACGGTCAGTCAAGTACTCCGCCCCCTCAAGAACCAACTGTGGCCGATATGTTTCGATTATTCCAGCAATTACTGGAATCCCATAATCAGCAGGCCAATGCAGCCCATGTTGCCAATGCAACCATATTGGAACAAATGCAGAACTCCAATAAAACAGAAGAGGGAACCCTAAAAGATTTTCGAGATCTTAAGCCACCTAAGTTCAAGGGAACTGTAAATGCAATAGAAGCGGGTCAATGGTTGAAAACCATTGAAGGCTTAATGAAGGCCGCAAAGCTCAAAACCGAAGATATAGTGCCAGCAATCCGCATCCAGCTAGAAGATATCGCTGGATACTGGTGGAGTGCTAAGTACCCAGAAGATTCCGATGGAGTTATGACATGGGCAGAATTCAAGAAGAAGTTTGAAGAAAGATTTTATCCTAAATCAGCACGAATAGAGTTAGAGCGGCAATTCAACTATCTTAAACAAGGAAGACGCACCGTCGATGAATATGCTGTAGAGTTTTCCAGACTCAGTCGATTTGCTCCTAACATGATAGCCGACGAAGAAACAAAAATTTCTAGGTTCCTGGAAGGGCTCGGGACACAATTAAAGAGCAGGGTCGCGTCCTACCGATGCCAGACCTTTTCTGAGGTAACAGAAGCTGCTCGAGACCAGGAGAGAATCCTGAAAGAGGAGCAACCTTTCCGGTCATCACAACCCAAGAGAACTTTTGAGGAAGGATCATCCTCTAACAAGAATCACTGGCAAGGACCACCTAAGCGTCCTCAGAATGGCAACTCGGACAAATTCCTTATCTGTGATTTCTGCCAGAAGCCAGGACATAAAAAGAATGTATGTAGGAGAAGATTGGGACTTTGTTTGAGATGTGGAGCAAATCATCCAATCAGTCAATGTCCTCAGCCGCCTGCGAATGGAGCAAGGACACAAGGCTTCACTCAGGGATACCGACCTCCAGTTCAAGGAAACCAACCTCGACCAATGATACAGGCACCAACAGCGCAAGCAGGAATGGCTTATGGAAATCAGCAAAGGCCGCCCTATGCCCCTCAGGCTTATCAGTTTCAACAAGCACAACGGGCAGCTCAAGCTCAAAATAGTAACAAGAAAAGGAATAGGCAAGGGCAAGCATTCATAATGGGAACTGAAGATGCGAATATCCCTGGAGAAGTAGTTTCAGGTACTATTTTAGTTTCTTCATACCCAGCTTCAGTATTATTTGATTCCGGGGCTACCCATTCATTTATAGCATCTTCTTTTATATCACAACGTGAAATAGAATCACAACCTCTGCCTAAATCACTGAAAGTACTCACCGGTAATGGAGTAGTAGAAGTCAGTCGAGTATGTCGTAGATGTCCCATTAAATTGGGTGGAGGAGCTTTTCGTACCCGATTGCTTGTCTTTCCAACAAGCAATTATGATGTAATATTGGGTATGGATTGGCTAACTGCAACATTAGCCAATATAGACTGCGGCCAGGGGAAAATTTCATTCCAACTCCCTGACGGCGAGTCTTATGAATTTGCAAGAGACCAAAATGAGTTCAATGCAGAGGAGCTAGAGAAATTTGAATTACCAGTACTACTGCAAGGAGTAGCAGAGCAATCATTTCCAAGGGTAGTGGAAGAATTCAAGGATGTGTTCCCAGAAGAATTACCAGGGCTACCCCCAGACAGAGCCGTGGAATTTTCTATAGATTTAATACCGGGAGCTGCACCCATAGCCAAGAAGATATACCCAATGAACAAAGAGGAGCTAGTTGAGTTAAATAAACAGATAAAAGAGTTATTGTCAAAAGGGTTTATTCAGCCTAGCGCTTCACCATGGGGTGCACCAGTATTATTTGTGAAAAAGAAAGATAGTACCTTACGCCTGGTGATTGACTATAGGGCTTTGAATGAGGTTACCATCAAGAATAAATATCCCTTACCTAGGATCGATCAACTGTTTGATCAGTTAGGAGAGGCAAGGATATTTTCAAAAATTGATTTGAGATCCGGATATCATCAGGTAAAGGTGAAAAAGGAAGACATCCCAAAGACTGCATTTAGAACTCGGTATGGGCATTACGAATTCTTAGTTATGCCATTCGGGTTGACAAATGCACCTGCTATATTTATGGACCTGATGAATCGAATATTTTATCAATATCTGGATAAATTTGTGATTGTATTTATTGATGACATCCTTGTATACTCCAAAAGTGAAGAGGAGCATGAAAAACATTTGAGGATAGTATTGCAAACTCTGCGGGAAGAACAATTGTATGCTAAGCTTAGTAAATGTGAGTTTTGGTTGGACCAAATACCATTTCTAGGGCATATTGTCAGTGGAGAAGGCATCTCGGTAGATCCAAAGAAAGTAGAAGCAGTTATGTCTTGGCCAACACCTAAGTCAGTAGCAGAAATCAGAAGCTTCTTAGGATTGGCTGGCTATTATCGGAGATTTGTAGAGAACTTTTCAAGAATTGCAGAACCTTTAACCCGTCTTACCCGGAAGGAAGAGAAATTTAATTGGACGGAGAAATGTCAAGCAGCATTTGACGAGCTGAAGAAAAGATTAATTACAGCTCCAATACTAGCATTACCCTCTGGTTCAGGTGGATATGAGATATATAGTGATGCATCAGGTAAAGGTTTAGGATGTGTACTGATGCAGCACGGGAGAGTCATAGCCTATGCATCCCGACAATTAAAGACACATGAAAGGAATTATCCAACTCATGATCTCGAACTTGCAGCGGTAGTATTCGCACTCAAGTTGTGGAGACACTATTTATATGGAGAAAGAATCAAAATATACACAGACCACAAGAGCTTAAAATATGTCTTCACACAAAAGGAGATTAATATGAGACAGAGAAGATGGTTGGAGTTACTGAAGGATTTTGACATGGAGTTGACCTATCATCCGGGCAAAGCTAATAAGGTGGCTGATGCCTTAAGTAGAAGACCCGAAGCTTTCTTTATGAATACACCCAAAGAAATCCTTGAGGATTTGAGGAAAATGGGAATTGAAGTGATACGCCCGCTAACCGAAGGAATGTGGCAAAATTTGCAAGTACAGTCCTCCTTAATAGATAGAATTAAGGAAGCTCAACAGAATGATTCAAAACTTCAGAAAATTTGGAAACAAACAGAAGAGGGACTCCAGACCGGGATAAGGAAGCATCCGGACGGATCATTAAGATTCGGAGATCGATTATGTGTGCCCAGTGGAGATTTAAGAACAGAGGTTATGTCAGAAGCCCACAACTCACAATATTCCATTCATCCGGGCAGCACTAAAATGTACAAAGATTTGAGACAAACATTTTGGTGGCACGGGATGAAGAGAGAAGTCGCCGGATTCGTATCAAAATGTCTTGTCTGTCAGCAAGTAAAAGCGGAGCATCAAAGGACAGCAGGGCTTCTCCAGCCGCTACCCATACCCGAATGGAAATGGGAACACCTCACCATGGATTTCGTGACAGGATTGCCTAGGACCCAAAGGGGTAATAATGCTATTTGGGTCATCGTAGACAGACTTACCAAGTCCGCTCGTTTTCTGCCCTTTCGAGTTGGACAGTCAACGGAGGTCCTGGCAGAAATGTACATGAAACAGATTGTTAGTCAGTATGGAGTGCCAGTGAGTATAGTATCGGATAGAGATACCATATTCACTTCACATTTCTGGAAAAGCTTACAAGAAAGTCTTGGCACTAAATTGAAATTTAGCTCCGCCTACCATCCCCAAACAGACGGCCAGTCTGAAAGAACCATTCAGACCTTAGAAGACATGCTGAGAGCGTGTACTTTAGATTTTGGAGGAGCATGGGATGATCATCTAGATTTGGTAGAATTTTCATATAACAACAGTTATCATGATAGCATCAAAATGGCTCCTTTTGAAGCACTATATGGTAGGAAGTGCAGATCGCCGGTATGCTGGACCGACGTAGGAGAAAAACAATTGTTGGGGCCAGAATTAGTAACACAAACTGTGGATATCGTCAAAGCAATAAGAAGTCACCTGCAAGCAGCTCAGGACAGGCAGAAGATGTGGGCGGATAAGCACCGAAGAATATTGGAGTTTCAACCCGGAGAACATGTATTTCTGAAAATTTCACCAACTAAGGGAACCATCAGATTCGGGACCAGAGGAAAGCTAAGTCCCAGATATATTGGACCATTCGATATCCTGGAGAAAGTTGGGGATGTGTCATATCGACTCGCCTTGCCGCCAGCACTAGAAGGAGTTCACAATGTATTCAATGTTTCCCAGCTACGAAGATATGTGCCCGACACGAGCCATATACTCGATCATTCAGAAATCACCATCGGGCCTACACTCCGGATAGAACAAAGACCCGTTGGGATCTTGGATCGAAGAGATAAGATACTCCGCAATCGGGTCATTCCGTTAGTACGAGTTGCGTGGAGCAGGGATTCTCCTGGAGATTCAACTTGGGAGAAGGAAGAAGACATGCGGAAGCAATACCCGTATTTATTCCCTAAGACAGGTCAGTAACCATATTGCTAGTCTAATTATTTCAAATTCCGAGGACGGAATTTTTCTAAGGAGGGTAGACTTGTCACACTCAAAATATTATTATTATTATTATTATTATTATTATTATTATTATTATTATTATTATTGTCTTGTGTTAACTTATCTTGTGGTTAGGATTTTTGTCATTTTGTAACCATAACCCTAGCCCTATACCTTATCCCTAACCCTAACCCTAACCCTAGCCCTAGGGGGGGGGGTGCAAGGTGTCCCTACAAGGGATGGAGGGGGGGGGACACCTCACCACTCCCCCAATCCTATATAAAACACACCACACATACACACATGAAACAAAAAAAAAAAAAAACACACACATCAGCAAAAATGGAAAATGCCAGAGATTACATCTTATTATACATACTTCATCAACAATACTTTACAAGCTTATTACAAAAGAAATAACTAGCAAGTTATCAGACGATTATTCCTCGTTGTACTGCGGCGTTACTTCGGCGGAGACGTCCTCTTCTTCACCTAGTGAACAATACTAGGTCATTTTAGAAAACGACAAGCAAGTCCTCGGTCAAGGACGGTAAAGTATACAAAAGAAAGATGCAGTTTTTCTTAAAGGAAAGAAATATGCCAACTAGCACTATTATATGGGTTTATTTCACAAAATCAAGGAAATGTAAATGACATCCTACTCCATGGATTGTAAGATTTCCTGAGCTTCCCTTGAGCTCTCAGTAGGATTTTGCTTCCCTTGAGCAACCAAGAAACTACCCACCTTTGATAGGTGGAGTTATTTGCTGGAGTAAGATGAAATTTAGTAGACTAAATGCAATGCAATTTTGAGAACAGTACTCTGAATTAATTCCCTAAATAATTCCCGTGAACAATCCCGTTAACCTGGGATCAGGTTGTAATTTCGGAGCCTCCCTTCGGCTAAAACCAATCTATTCGATGTTACTGTCGGAATAGAAGTAACAGGACAGGAGCCTCTCTTGGGCTAGTACTTATATAGAAGTACTCATCAGGATATTCAGGAATCGCTGATCAGCTTTTTATGGTTATTATGTTACGGGATATCTAGGGATATTCAGTTGTCCTCCCCACCCAATGATTCTAAAATTTCCGAAAATCAGAAATTTGTCTCTCCTAAATTTTTCAAAAATTTCGGCAGAGTCTCCTTTGTATTTAGGAGCTCCGACAATTTACAAAACATGATATAAAAGAAATATATGGGCTCGCCGACCCCTTCGGTGGAGCAACTCTCAACACCGGAACCACGCAAATATATATATCGGGTTCGCCGACCCCTTCGGTGGAGCAAACCTCAACACCGGAAACCCACGCAAGTATCAAAAATGCTTAATAATATTCTTTCTTACCGTTGCAATCAAGCAAGCAAGTAATCATGCATTTAAATTAGGCAAGTAATTTCCTTGATTTGAGCGGCTTGCCGTTCACTATCCCAAGTATCAAAGAACCTATTAGTAGTGTGTGGACATCAAATTTATGTGTCAATTCTTGAGGAAACCACGTTAGACCCTTGTAATATTACATTGGTGTGCAAGAGAGTTGGAAATTCGTAGAAATAAGTTGCCGTAGTTATGTAGGGGCTTGCAAAAATGATTAATTTAGCTATCCATTGTACCAACATGTGTTATTCGATAGGTTTAAAAATGTGGACAGAATTATACAATCATGTTAATAATAAAGAAAAACTACTCTCGTGTATACGTGTTCAAGTAAGATGACATGGGACCTATGTGTATATATATGAATCAAAATTACATCTATCAACAGTGTCAAGGTGTGTATAAACATGTCATGTGTCCAAGAGAAAAATTCTTTGGTGTCATGTCCAATACTTAGGAATTTGTATTGCATCCTACACAAGGTGTGTGTTGCGAATATTAATTGTGTCGTGTCCCATACATTCATTCTCAAAGTACTCATTCGTTTTTTTTTTATATATACGTAATTACACCTATGTCTATCAACTTCAATTTCTGATTTCAAAAGAATATCTATATTGGAATTTACCATGACTTACATTAAATTCCAGAATTTAAATACTCATCGATTACTCATGAAAATATGGAAATTATGATCGAACAATATCTAGGAGAGAGAGAGTGAAGGAGGACTTGCCTTTGAGTTAGGGGTGACCTAAATTTCTTCACAAGACCCTAATTACAACCCAATAACAAGGAATTTGTTAGAAGTTTCCTAACCTAGGGTTTTAGAATAAAAAGCACACATAAATTTGGGGAAAGAGGGAGAAATTGGTATACCTAGGCTTAGTCTTCTCCTTGGATGGAAGATGATGATGATGAAGAGGTTGAAGATGGAGTTGGGGGAAGAGGAAGTGGAAGTGGAGATGAAGTGGAGGAGGAGGAAGTGGAGTTGTGGTGGCCGGAGGGGCTGGCCGGCGGCAGCAGGCGGCGTTGGCGGCGGCGGGCGGCGAGCACAGCAGCGGCAGCAGCAAGGCAGGAGCGGCAGCAGCTGGAGTGGGGGTCGGGTGGAGTGGTGTGTGTGGTTTTTTTTTTTTTTTTTTTGGTTTCATGTGTGTATGTGTGGTGTGTTTTATATAGGATTGGGGTTGTGGTGAGGTGTCCCCCTCCCTCACCCATACTTTGTAGGGGGCACTTGGCACCCCCCCCCCCTAGGGCTAGGGTTAGGGTTAGGGTTAAGGCTAGGGCTAGGGTTAGGGTTAGGGTTATGGTTACAAAATGACAAAAATCCTAACCACAAGATAAGTTAACACAAGACAATAATAATAATAATAATAATAATAATAATAATAATAATAATAATATTTTGAGTGTGACATATATATATATATATATAGAGAGAGAGAGAGAGAGAGAGAGACACTGTGGTTTTTAGAAATTGGGGTATCGACGTTCCGGTATGTACTCGTATTGGTACCTATGCTTCATAGTTGAGATGTCATGCATCCCGATCATGCTGGGTACCATTCTAATGGCTGCATACCACACACTGAACTGCATTAAAAGGGTTGCAATGTAAATATAGACGTTAGTCTATCTAGAAAAATGATGACAAAGGATAACGGCAGATAGAATAAACTAAGAATATGCTTATCATCCAGCAATAACGTGCCATGCCATCATAAAAACCAAAGTGTCTATGTCTACATCTCTCAATTGTCACATTTAGTTGCATCGTTTCAAACTAAGCCCCGTCCATAAGAATTCTGGTCTCGTCTTCAAAGATGACGATGGTAGAAGTTCTTGAAAAAGGACCAATGTACTATGAGGGCTTCTAGTAGATCATGACTTTCTTCATATATGTTTTTAGTAGTTTCCCAACAATGGTTTTTGTAAAAGTATAAAGGGATGTAGAAGTACAAGGTGTAACCGATTTACCTGTTGGCTCCTTATACTTGTACAGTTTCAACATGAAATCAGCACAAAATCATTAATCATGATATAGAGTTCTGCAAGGCGAATAGGAAACAAATTGTAAGTACCCGGCCTTTAAAAGGTTTAGTGCCATCGGAGAACCCATAATTCCAAGACCTAAAAATCCAACACGCGCTGGGAGTCCATCATCCCCTGGCAAAGTTGAAATACACAAGTGTAAGCAAGTAATCAAAATAAATAAGACTTGGATACTTAGTCTGCTTACTTGGCATGCTAAAACGCAATGATTTTTCTCTTTGAGGAAACACCAAGGGCATGAGTTAAGTAAACTACATGCACCATTACCGTATTTATGAGTTACATAACATGCAGCACATGTCTAGCATAATATATTTAGATAGGTAGGCACTGATGAGATTAGCATGCAAGAAACTACCGAGGAAAGCTAGTAATTGGAAAACTACTAAGAAACTACTAAGGATTGGTGGAAAGTGAGGGGAAAGAAATAAAGAAAATTGGAAGTGTTTCATTAACTCTTCTTTCCTTTCCTTTCCTTTCTTAGCAACCAAAACACAGCCCAAGAATCATCTCCTTCAGTTGCATAATCTTAAAACAATTTTCATTAATTATTATCCCCAAATGAAGCAACCTCTTGTTGGGTTTTTAGTCTTTAGTTTTGGTTTTTAGTCCCACATCGGCTAGAAAGGAATGTGTATCTCCATATATATGAGTCTTTGCTCTTTATGGAGATGCACATGTAGTGCACATGGGTGTGTGCCATGTGGGATTAATTATTAATGGTATAAAGGCTTAATCAACAATTAAGAAGCTGTAAGCTTTTTGCTCTTGGAAATTTATTTCCATGGAGCTAAGCTCCGTAGGAGCTTAGCGACTCGGACTCGGACTCGGGCTCGGGCTCGAACTCGGGCTCAAGGGCTCATGAGGCGTAATGTGGCGTTTTGTTGGCACACTTTGCACTTAGCACGTCAGCATCGTCGCTAGGCGCATAGTGCGCTTAAGTTGCGCAGTGTGCGTAGAGTGCGCAGTGTGCGTAGAGTGCGTATGTGCGTATGGCTGGCTGCATATTAGAGCGGGAACAGTTGCAGCAGTTGCTGCACTTTCAGGAGTGGTTCAGCCACTACCCTGAAGTTCAGGCAACTGCTTGGCAACCGCCCCGTGGGCTATATATGCAGGTTCTCTCCTCTCTCTCAGTGTTGGAGAAATCAGAATTCCAGGGAGAAAAACTCTTAAGTGTTTTTTAACACAACAGAGTAGTGAGCGTGTTTTTTAACACAAACACTGGTTTGAGTTCTGTTACTTCAGAAACAGAGAGAGAAGAGTAGAGCCATTGCCAGAGGAGTTCGCCGTCTTCCGAGGAGTCAGAAGAGCGGGAGTGTTCCAAGGTTTTCCGTCAACCTTGCTGGTTCCTGGAAGCTGTTCGCAGAGGGCGAATAAAGCTTTGAGCAACGGTGATAATTCACCCCAGCATTTCCATCTCTCGCCTATCATCTTTCTGTTGCCTTTAACAGTTCTGTCAGTATCTTCTTTTTAGAAGGTACTACTGTCAGTTTGCTACGATCACGAAAATCTCTTTAGATTATTCGTGAATTACGATATCTTTTTAGATCTCGTAATTTGCAGAATCCTTCTGGATCTCTGTTGCAAAACCTTCTTTAAGGAATTGCATTTGAAACGTTGTCTTTACAACTGTTTCAGTTTTTGTATTTTCCATCGAAAAGCGTGCCCCGGCGTTCCCGGCAATAACAATCTCAAAGCTTTATTGCTACGATGGAAAATATTAATTCTTCTCTCCTAAACACTGACTTCTGTAAGTTAGAGAAGTTTGATGGAGAGCATTATCAAGTCTGGAAGAGGAAGGTTTATCTCACTCTTCAACTTAGAGACGTTGATCACGTACTGCTTGAAGAGGAACCTACTGTTCCAGATACTGGGTCTGCTGCCGCAATCTCTGCGGCTACTAAACTTCAGGCCAAGTGGAGAAGGAAGAATAGCATTTGCAGGTTGCTTATCCTGAATGCTATGGAGGATTCCCTAGCAGAATCCTATTCTAAGAAGAATATCGCTAGAGACATAAGGGAGTCTCTAGAAAAACTGTACGAAGAAGACAAGAACAGGAGCAAAATATTTGTGGTTGAAAAATATCACAAATGGCTCTTTGAGGACGAGAAGTCCATGCTGCCGCAGGTCAAAGAATTTCTGAAGCTGCGACAGAAGTTGGAAGACGAGGCTATGCCCCTCCCCGACAAGTTTGTTGTTGGAGGGATTGTCTCAAAGCTCCCCGCTGGGTGGAGTAAGTTCTATGCAAACATGCATAGGAAGAAGCTGGAGATCACCCTTGAAGATCTCCTGCAGGAAATTTATATTGAAGACCAGATGAGGGCTCAACATAAAGTTGACACGCTTTCCAAGCAGATGGCTAACGCAAACTTAGTTTCATCAAAGGAACCAAAGGAAAAGGGAAAGCGTGCAGATTTCCAGAAGAAGAAGAAGAACCCTAACAACTTGAATGTTAAGAGAACTTCTTTCAAGTCAAAGAAATCTAAGGCAAAGATGCCTTGTTTCAAGTGTGGCCAGTTGGGCCATTTCAAAAGTGAATGCACAGCACCGGCCAAGAAATCAGAGCAAGGTGAGCCTAGCAAAGTCTCAATGATTACTGATGTAATTGCTATGATTGGACAGGTTGATGCTGTAGGATCTGATTCAGACTGGTGGGTAGATACTGGAGCCACCTGCCATGTCTGCTCCAGTAAGGAGTGGTTCACCACCTACACACTCACTTCTGAAGCGGTTGTGATGGCGAACCAAGCACAAGCTGAAGTTCTAGGGATCGGGACGGTTATTCTGAAGCTGACTTCTGGCAAGTCTCTGACGCTTCAAGGCGTGAAGCACGTACCTGCTATCGCCAAGAACCTGATCTCGGGAGGCTTACTCTGCAATGCAGGCCTCAGGATGGACATCAATGCTGGCCAGATGGTGATGTCTATCAAGGGAACATATTTCGGAAAAGCTTTTTATACCGAAGGAATGTTCAAGATTCAGCTTGTAAATCAGTCCAATGTAATTAATGTAATTAATGAAATCACTCCTTCTGCTTATACTCTTGAGTTGTGGCATAATAGGCTAGGACATGTTCATTGTAAACGAATAAACAGAATGTCTAGTCTAGGACTTATCTCCAAGTGTGGGGGTAAGGTAGAGAAATGTGAAGTTTGTGCTCAAACGAAGATCACAAGGAAACCCTTTCCTCGGGTTAATCGAAGTACAGATCTTCTGGAGTTGGTACACTCAGATATCTGTGACTTCAAACAGTTCTCTACAAAGGTCGGGATGAAGTATTTCATAACCTTCATCGACGACTTCTCAAAGTATGCGTTCGTCTACTTGCTGAAGGCTAAAGACGAAGCATTCAGAAGTTCAAGGAGTTCAGAGCCGAAGCTGAGCGGCAGACTGGACAACAACTCAAAAGGATAAGAAGTGATCGAGGTGGGGAGTACAGGTCTCATGAATTCGCATCGTTCTGTAAGGAACATGGAATTGTCAATGAGACTACGGCTCCGTACTCTCCTCAATCAAACGGAGTAGCTGAGAGGAAGAACAGGACGTTGACAGAAATGATAAATTCAATGTTGTTGACTGCTGGCCTTCCTAAGTGCTACTGGAGAGAAGCTGCATTGACGGCCACTTATATTCTAAATAGAGTGCCTCATGCAACTTCAGATGTTACTCCTCATGAACTCTGGTTCAAGGTCAGACCTAACTTGAATGTCATTCGAGTGTGGGGGTGTCTGGCGTATGTCAAGCTTCCAGATCTAAAGATTCAGAAACTTGGGACAAGGACTACAAAGACGATCTTCTTGGGGTATGCCGAGAAGAGTGATGCTCGGAGATTTCTTGATATTGAGTCAAATCATATTATTGAATCTCGCGATGCAGAATATTTTGAAGGCAAGTTTGCAAGGTACAAGAATATTGTTCTTCGGGATGTTCCGGAGAATAATGAGGGTGCACAAGAGACTGAAGTCTTCAATGAAGATGTGGTCCAAGAAGATGTTGTTGTTGAAACAACGGTTGAACCAGAACAAGCTGAGCCGTCAGCTAAGCGTGTGAGGAGGCCGAAGGACTTCGGAAGTGACTTTGTCACCTATCATGTGGAAGCAGATCCGCTTACCTATGATGAGGCGATGAAGACCAGAGACACGGTTTTCTGGAAGGAGGCGATTGACAATGAGATTGATTCCATCACCTCAAATAACACTTGGGTGTTGGTTGATCTTCCTGAAGGAGCGAAACCCATCGGATGCAAATGGATCTTCAAGAAGAAGATGAAAGCAGACGGAACTATTGACAAGTTCAAGGCTAGGTTGGTAGCCAAGGGGTTTTCTCAGAAGCAGGGGATTGACTACTTTGAAACATATGCTCCAGTAGCCCGGATGACCACCATCAGAATGTTGATTGCTCTCGCAGCAATAAATAAGATGGTGATACATCAGATGGATGTGAATACGGCTTTCCTAAATGGCGAGCTGACCGAAGAGATTTACATGCAACAGCCAGAGGGATTTGTCATCAGGGGTCTTGAAGACAAAGTCTGCAAGTTGGTGAAATCTTTGTACGGTCTTAAACAGGCTCCCAAGATGTGGCATGAGAAATTTGACAAAGTTATAAAGTCAAATGGCTACATGGTCAGCGATACGGACAAGTGTGTTTACACGAAGTTCGCTGATGGAAGAGGTGTGATCGTTTGTCTGTACGTGGACGACATGCTTATCCTAGGTACGGATATTAGATGTGTCACGGAAACAAAGAAATTTATCTCAAGCAAGTTCAGTATGAAGGACTTGGGGGAAGCTGATGTGATCTTAGGGATCAAGATCATCCGGACAGACACTGGACTAGCGCTGTCACAGTCTCATTATATTGAGAAAATGATCACTCGTTATGGGTATCGGGATCTTCCAGGAATCGATACGCCGTACAGGTGTGATCTGAAGCTGAAGCCTAATTCAGGGGAAAGCGTCAGGCAGCTGGAGTATGCAAGCGTAATCGGGAGTTTGATGTATGCTACTACTGCCACAAGGCCTGACATAGCTTTCGCCGTGGGAATGCTGAGTCGTTTTACGAGCAATCCAGGTGTTGAACACTGGAACGCTGTGGAACGGGTTATGAGATATCTCAAGAAGACTCAGACATATGCACTGTACTACAGCGGAGATCCGTCGGTAGTGGAAGGCTTCAGTGATGCCAGTTGGTGCTCAGAGGTGGAGAGCGAGAGGTCCACAGGTGGATACATTTTCACAATGGATGGAGCTGCTATATCGTGGAAGTCGAAGAAGCAGACTATGCTCTCGCGGTCATCCATGGAATCTGAGTTCTTTGCACTTGATACTGCAGCCGAGGAAGCAGAATGGCTTCGGGAGCTCATGTATGATCTTCCAGTGGTTGGGGCGCAAATACCGGCGATACCGATATACTGCGACAACCAGGCGACTGCGGCGGTGGCATCAAATGACATTTTCAACGGGAAGAAGAGGACTGTGCGGTTGAAGCACAGGGCAGTACACGATCTTATCAAGAGAGGTGTTATTGCAGTAATTGATGTTCGGAGTCAGGAGAACCTGGCGGATCCGTTCACCAAGGGCCTCAAGCGCCAGCTGGTCGATGACACAGCTTGTAAAATGGGCTTGAAGGCATTCTGATATTGTATTATTGTATTCCTACCATAAAGTTTTATGCTAGTAGTTCAAAGATTTATCTACTAGGCATCTAGCTTTTGGTTCAAGGGAGGACCACAAATCGGAAGAATATCAGGAACGGTGGGTACATGTTCTATTGGGCATGGAGAGGTTACGGACCTATAACCACTGTTGTCTACTGTTATTTTCTGCGGAAAACAGGTCCTGTGGGAGGTTGGCTTAAATGCCTTAATGAGTTCTCAGGCATTTGGAATGTCTGGTATGCTTTACAGGAAGCATGATAGCACAGCACTACAAGGAGTGTGACTCCATGCTATGTGTGGCGGTGACTCCACCATGAGGTTCTCGAAGGAGGTAAAGCCTCGGCTATGTTAGCCAAGTCACAGCGGCATAGCACCGCAAATAGGCAGTTGGCCTAATGCTGTATATTGAATTAAAGAGGGATGTAGTCAGCACTACAAAGAGGAGGTGTTCCTCATGTTACGGGTGGCACGACACCACAATGAGGTAAATCCGGCTAGGGATAAAGCCTCGGCCTTGCAAGCCATGTCGTAGCGGCGTAACACCGCACAGAAGCGTAAGGCTTCATGCTGGGTAGTTTGGCACTACAAAGGGGCTAGACCTCATGCTACGGGTAGTATGACACTACGATGAGGTTCCCGATGATTCGGGGTAAGGTCCTCGGCTTAAGGCCATGTCATAGCGGCGTAGCACCGCAAAGGAAGCGTTGGACGCTTCATGCCATGTCTCTTTAATAAAGAACTCACCTATAGTGTATGGACAAAGAGATATCAGGCCGTCTCTTGAGGGTAAACTTGTAGACGCCCAATATTATACACTGAAACCAGGCTGGCACACGGCCTTAAATGTGCAGCCAAAAGCACATGTAACTACATTATGTGAGTGGAAAGAATTTCAGCTATGATGCAGAATTCAAGGCTTAGTTCATTCTTGTATTATAGTTTGATTTTTGACTCACGTGGGAAGATTCAAGTCTTAAGTGGCATCTATCCTAAAAGCATAATGGACAGTTACTGTGGGGAACACTCGTACTCATATATATAGAGATATGTGGGAGATTGTTGGGTTTTTAGCCTTTAGTTTTGGTTTTTAGTCCCACATCGGCTAGAAAGGAATGTGTATCTCCATATATATGAGTCTTTGCTCTTTATGGAGATGCACATGTAGTGCACATGGGTGTGTGCCATGTGGGATTAATTATTAATGGTATAAAGGCTTAATCAACAATTAAGAAGCTGTAAGCTTTTTGCTCTTGGAAATTTATTTCCATGGAGCTAAGCTCCGTAGGAGCTTAGCGACTCGGACTCGGACTCGGACTCGGACTCGGGCTCGGGCTCGGGCTCGGGCTCGGACTCGGGCTCAAGGGCTCATGAGGCGTAATGTGGCATTTTGTTGGCGCACTTTGCACTTAGCACGTCAGCATCGTCGCTAGGCGCATAGTGCGCTTAAGTTGCGCTCGTTGCGCGAGCCACTTGCGCGGCCCGTTACGCGAGCCCAGTTACGCTGGCCCAGTTACGCAGCCCAGTACGCCCAGTACGCGCAGCGTACGCAGCGTGCGTAGAGTGCGCAGTGTGCGCAGCGTACGCAGTGTGCGTAGAGTGCATATGTGCGTATGGCTGGCTGCATATTAGACGGGAACAGTTGCAGCAGTTGCTGCACTTTCAGGAGTGGTTCAGCCACTACCCTGAAGTTCAGGCAACTGCTTGGCAACCGTCCCGTGGGCTATATATGCAGGTTCTCTCCTCTCTCTCAGTGTTGGAGAAATCAGAATTCCAGGGAGAAAAACTCTTAAGTGTTTTTTAACACAACAGAGTAGTGAGCGTGTTTTTTAACACAAACACTAGTACTTTTTAGTACGCGTGAGTTCTGTTACTTCAGAAACAGAGAGAGAAGAGTAGATCCATTGTCAGAGGAGTTCGCCGTCTTCCGAGGAGTCAGAAGAGCGGGAGTGTTCCAAAGTTTTCCGTCAACCTTGCTGGTTCCTGGAAGCTGTTCGCAGAGGGCGAATAAAGCTTTGAGCAACGGTGATAATTCACCCCAGCATTTCCATCTCTCGCCTATCATCTTTCTGTTGCCTTTAGCAGTTCTGTCAGTATCTTCTTTTTAGAAGGCACTACTGTCAGTTTGCTACGATCACGAAAATCTCTTTAGATTATTCGTGAATTACGATATTTTTTTAGATCTCGTAATTTGCAGAATCCTTCTGGATCTCTGTTGCAAAACCTTCTTTAAGGAATTGCATTTGAAACGTTGTCTTTACAACTGTTTCAGTTTTTGTATTTTCCATCGAAAAGCGTGCCCCGGCGTTCCCGGCAATAACACCTCTAACTTATATCTCCACCTGATCTTTTAGTTTGTTCTCCAACTTGTTTTCATTTTGTCTTAGGTGTTGTTTGTTTGCACCTCCAAAATCTGAAAAGGAGAAAGGTCCGGACTTGAGAGCAAGGTTCTAAAAGGCGGTAGGCGGGTGCATGGCGGAGAGAGTACGCCTACCGCCTAGGCGGTTGATAAATTTCGGATATTTTTTACTATTTTACCAACTTTTTTTTTTCTTTCTTTTTTTTTTTTTTTTTTTTGCATAATATGCATATTTTAAGGATGTTTCATGCATATCTAAGTTGTAGAACGAAGATTTATGAAGTTTAGTTTTGTAAAAGTGAACCATAGGCCCATAATGCTTGCAAAATCTTTTGGCCAAAACATCTTGTTTGGTATCCGTATTGCTCCGCCTAGACGCCCGCCTACGCCGCCAATGTTCCGTTAGCCGTCTACTCCACCGCCTACCGCAAAGACGGTGTGGAGAGTGACCGCCTACCGCCTAGGTGGCCGCCTCAACTGCCATTTAGAACACTGCTTCACAGGCCTTACATGTTGTTTGGTTGTCAACAAATTCAAAGGCTACGTCTGCGTTTGCCTCCCCTCTTAATTCTATCAACTGAATCTGAACAAAAATTTCTTCCCGCTTCTGTCCTATTATCTTTATAAATTTTCTTCAATAAGAAATAAGGGTATAACGATCTAAATAATAGTCAATTCAATGTTGCGGTAAATTGTGCAAACGATGTTCATTCTATTCACGCTCATACAGAATCTTACGTGACAAAACAAACAGCACCATAGTCGAACCTTTGTTCTGTTCCCAAACTATGTCTATTCGAGACGCATCGAAAATTTGATTTGGAGCACATTTTACACCAACTACAACAAGCATCATGAATCATTCTATCCTATATATCTACTAATTAATTTATTTATTTATTATTCGTGAAAGACTAAACTCTGATATTGCTGATTTGAACAAATTGATGAAAATTGTACAATAAATATAATATAATATTGATGGGGGGTGGGTACCTTTGGTTGAGGAGGAGGAGTTGGAGGCGGCTTTAGTGGCAAAAGAAGAGGAGCGAGAACTGGTCATAATAGGCTTCGGCCTTGCGAGTGTGGTGAGAGAAGCAGCAGTGGAAACTTTCCATGGGAGGAAGCTGGTGGCCATCGCCATGGCCATGGCTTCTTGTTGGATGACAATTTTGTTGGGCGACAACAAGAGCTGCTTTGCCATCTGGATTGGTTAGTTGGGGATAAGGAGATCCTTTTTAGCTGAGGACACCAACCAATGGTCCGTGTCCTGTCCGTCCTTGCTATCGTGCGTAATCAAATTCAAATTTCAATTTGTAGTACACAATTTGGTAATCAATCTCGCTGTACGGCTAGCTTAGTACTATTTCACTACTAGCAAATGTCGATATGGTAGAGAGAGGTAATCAAAGTTTACAGGTTTAGCTGGTCAACAGCTTTTGAAAAATATTCTTTAAACATTTCTCTTATGTTAATTGGCTCCCAAAATTTTTGGGTAGTGACATCTTCCATTATGTGGCATCTGACATGGAAAGTGACATGGCAGCTAACATGTCATATTTTAACCTAAAAAATTAATTATCCAAAAAAATTATTGTTAATGTTAATGCTAATGCTAATTTAAATTTAATGTTAATGTTAATATTAATGTTAATGTTAATGTTAAAATTAATATTAATGCTAATTAATGTTAATATTAATATTGATATTAATATTAATATTTATGTTAATTTGAAGTTAATACTAATGTTGATGTTAATGCTAATTTTAATTTAATGTTATTATTAATTTTAATGTTAATGTTAATGTTAAAGTTAATATCAATGTTAATTCTAATATTAATTTTAATTTTAATATTAATGTTAATGTTAATGTTAACCATCTAAACTTGTAAACTTGGTTATCTCTTTCCTCCACATCAGCATTTGCTAGTAGTGAGCTAGTACTAAGCTAGCCATAGAGTAATTTCGTTTGGCAATGTCTGTAAACATTTTTTGACTGTTGATGTCGGTAAATATTTCTATACTTTTGAACTGCCAAAATTTTAACGGTCTTCTATCGTTATATATTTAGAACTGCCAAAATTTTAACATCTTTTGAAAGTCGGGATCTTAAAAAAAAAAATATTGGCAAATTTTTTGCTTTACTGATTATGTGTAGGGTTGCAGAAAATGGTGACAACTACTAACATTTTGTGCTGTTCTTTTAACATTTTACTTTTTGTGATATGGTCGCTTGATCCAAACCAGGAATGTCTTGGGCTGGGCTGGGCTGGGCTGGGCTAAGCTAAGCTAATCTACAGATAGGGTTTTGTTTGGGTTGAAGGGCTCCAGCCCAGTCTGTGAGGAAAAAAAAACAAAAAAAGGGAAAAAGTGATTTTTGCGTGCAGGCTTATTTAAAATCCTGCCTAAATAAAGCCAACAAACTTTTTTAGTCATAAAATAGCATCCTAACAAATTAGGATTCACCTACTTGGAAACCATCATAGCTAACAAACTCAATTGCTGACACCCACTCCATACGCACATTACATGAGTCTTTTGACAATTTGGTGCCAAATCTCTCGCTCACCACACGCTTATAATTCTTTTGTTTTTCCCAATAAATGCCATGATGGTATGATGACATTAATTGGTGTCACTCATGGGATTGGTCCACTAATCAATACTTTGACCAGTGTTTTAAAAATATGACCGACCGACCGACCGGTTAAATCAGTCAATCCGTAAACGAGTGTCGATTAGACCACTGGACCGTCTGATCCGGTTGAATTTTAAATCGGTCTGAATCTGATTTTTTCAATTCAATTTTTTTTTTTTATAGCTTTTGACTTTTTGTTTGGACTTTACATGCAATAAAAATTAATATGTATGATTCTTGACTATTTTTAGCATAAGTAGTATATGTGTAGTTGTTTGCTATGCAATATTTCAAATAAATTTATAAGTCTATAAAACTCGTTCAACCCGGATCAAACCATTGGTTGAACCGATTTGACCCAATACAGTCCTCACCGGATCGATCTTCGGTCTGATTTTTAAAACGTTGACTTTGACACTTCCAAATTAAATAAATCACAAAAGATAAACCCTTAAATGTTTATCTAAAATATTATACTTACAGAAAAACAAGATGACATTATACAATTATACAATTATCTTCCCATTCTTTATTTAATCAGTGTTTTAAAAATTCGCTTAAAGATCGATCGGCTCAACCACTGGATTAACCTAAATGGTCCAAGTTCAATTCCTTATTGTCATTGATTTTTACAATATATATATATATATATATATATATATATATATATATATATATATATATATATATATATATATATATATATATATATATATATATATATATATATAACTACAAGTCTCCGGGACCCGACGGTTTCAATGCAACTTTTTTCAAACATCATTGGCTGGCGATCAAATATCAGGTTCTTCGGGCGGTGCAGGAATTTTTCAGGACGGGTCGTCTCCTGAGATAGATGAATCATACATTCCTCTCTCTTATTCCGAAGACAGAGGGTGCTAATGAGCTGAGCGATTTTAGACCAATAGCCTGTTGTAATTTTGTTTATAAAATTATTTCTCATCTTATGTGTTCCAGGATGCAGGCTATTATGCAGGAATTAATTTCGGAAAATCAGTCGGCATTTATCAAAGGGAGACTTATATCGGAGAACTGTTTATTAGCACAGGAGCTGGTAAGGGAGTTTAACAAAGCAGGGGGCAAAAAGAGCTGTATTAAACTGGATATACGGAAGGCTTATGATATGGTAAACATAGATTTTGTATGCCAAATGTTAGTCAGTATGGGCTTCGATCAGTGGTGGGTGGATCGTATCAAAGAGTGTATTTCTTCTCCTACATTCTCGGTGATGATCAGGGGTCAACCATGTGGGTTTTTCGGCAGCAATCGAGGATTACGTCAAGGAGGTCCGCTTTCCCCTTACCTGTTTACCATTATGATGGAATATTTTTCTTGCTTAATGGAGTTAGCAGTGCACAGGAAGACTATCATCCCGATATATCGTCAGGTATCTCCACTTATTACTCACTTGATCTATGCTGACGATCTACTTGTGTTCCTGGAGCCTTCTGAGAGAAGTATGAATGGATTGAACGAAGTTTTGAATACTTTCGCGGACGTATCAGGCTTGCAACTAAACAGGACAAAGAGTCAAATCTTTTTTAGCCGAGATAGCCAGGAGAAGGAGCAACTGGCGGGCCTGCTTCAAATTGAGGTTGGTCAGCTCCCGGTGAAGTATCTTGGCCTCCCGCTATCGATCACTTATGTTCGGGACTCGGATTGTGCTGGACTGATCCAATATGTGCAGAACAGATTGGAAGGATGGCAAGCACAACTTTTGTCTTTTGGGGGTCGAGTGGAGCTCGTTAGAGCGGTCATCTACGCTATTATGAATTATTGGCTTCAAGCATTATTTATTCCTGACAAAACTATTAAAAAAGTTGAGAAGCTGTGCGCCAATTTTGTGTGGCGTGGAGGGGTGCATGCTATCGCCTGGGAGGAATTGTGTCGGGCTAAGGAGGAAGGGGGAATAGGCCTCCGTTCTCTTCGAGAACTGAGGTTGGTCACGCTCACTAAACTAGCTGGTCGACTTCTCGAAGGGGATTCTATGTGGTCTAAGTGGATGGCGAGCAGGTATGGGAGAGGGGGGAGCTTCTGGACTCAACGGTTGGACAATAACTTTTCAGTTACATATAAAAATATCCTTCGTATTCGTCCTTCGCTGAAGCAACTTTTGAGTCGGGAAATTCACGACGGTAAGCTAACTAACGTTTGGTTGGATCCATGGTTGGGTCACCAAAGTATGGTAGATCGTTGGGGTTGGCCAACGTATGAGTTATGCGGGCGGAACGAGACGGTGGATGTGCTGATCCGAGAAGGAAGGTGGGCGCCAGAGCTTCGGCAAGTCGGGCAGTGGCATGCCGCGGAGATAAAGCAGTTGGCCATCCACCCGGAGGGGGGGTCGACCGCTGGACTTGGGACGGGTCGACGGATGGAAGATTCTCAATCAGGAATATTTTCGAGAGGATTCGCAAGCACTACCAGATAGTGACATGGGCAGAAATTGTTTGGGTCAACAATGTGGCAACAAAGATGCAGCTTTGTTTATACAAAGCAGCTCGGGACAGACTTCTTGTCACGTCCCGATTCTGTAGAATCGATAGTCGTCCCCCGGGCATGATGCCGTGCGAACCTAAGTTACGATCGCACAAGGCATAGTCATAAGGTTATCCGAAACACAACATCATGTTAGAGTACGCAGAGAAATTGATTGGCACATTTGAAATAGAAGTAAACTTTTTCATTGATAATAAAACTTCATTTACATTGACTTCATTACATGTATTGTCGCGCGGGCTACAATATGACTCGACTTACAAAATGAACGCCGATGAGATAGTCGTTCCATACATTATATCCCTTTTTACAAGCAAAAACTATTACGCTTTCTACCTGGGATTGAGGAAAGCCGAGCCGCCATCTATTCTTTTGGACTGAGTGCGGGTCTTCTTCAAAAGGAATCCAGAACAAGCCTTTACACGGACGAGGCTTCAAAAGTGTCCACGCCGCCTTGAGATTTTAGGTGGCACGTCCTTCGTGGTTCGGGGTACCTGCGTGGAGAGCGAGGATCAGTACATTACATTTTGTACTAGTGCGTGGCAAGTTAATTTCCAGCTCTCATTTGGTTGAATGAGTTTATATGACTTAGTTCATGAATGTTTCTAACCATCCTAATTAATTTCAAGCAAGCAATGACAAGCATAATGTAATTTACGTCGGAACTTACCCCCGGCGGACCGCGCCACGTCTTTTGAAACTTACTATGTTCTTCCCTGTCAATTGTTATCATTTACATTCCAAGTGCAACATTACGTGTGTTTGGTCACTGACACCACAAGCCATCCTGGACTTATAGCATTGTTAGTCGGGGCCCTTTCAACGCGAGTAGCGAGCCCCGCTGAAAGTCCCCGTCTAACCCGTGCTATCATCCAGCACAGCTATACCGTGTTTCCTCCTAGGCCGAGTCGGTCCCGTGGCCCCGGGTTGTCGCTCGAGAAAACTTTCTCCTTGTCGACAAGTTGTCCAATGACCGAGTTAAGACATTATTCAGTTATTAAGGTGTAGCCTTCGTTCTCTTTGAAACTTAATCATTTTACCGTGCTCGTGCCCTTGCATTCGTTCTTTCTTCCGCAACAACACTATCGATTTACTTAAGAAGGGGTCGAGAAGAGAAGGGTCAGCCATTCACCTTGAGTTCACTTCGGCGAGAGAACTTGTTGGTCGCGCTAGACGTCGCCTACGCGATTACCTGAAATTGCACAAGCAACCGATTAGAACACTGCATTATTCAAGGAGTTCGATAGGAAATGCGAGTTCGAAATGCAAGCCATGAAAACTATCGAAAACATTCACGAAAACGTATTCAGAAAACAAAGCCAAAACCAACGCAAGCGGCGTGAAAAGCAGAGCAACGGGAGGTCTCTCCCGACTCAGCCGCAGAGCCAATCCTCGAGGCGCAACCCGCTGAATATGGGACTTGGTTCCGAAGAAGACATTCCATAACGATGAATGGATCTTAATTCAACCATTCCCGTTCGATCGACTCGGCCGATCCCGACCTATCGGTCCCGACCGAATCGATAGCGACAGTGTTCCTTTCTCGCGCACCCCATGGACAGAGTACGGGGCACGATGTTGGGACGGGGCACTACACCATAACCAACTAAGAAAAAGTTTCGTCCTCGAAACTTAAGAATAGAACCTACCTCTACGAGAACAATGAAAGGAACTTCTCCTTCATTTCTGACTCAAGCTCCCACGTCGACTCCTCGACCGAACGGTTCCTCCAGAGGACGCGGATGAGGGGAATAGCACGGTTGCAGAGAAGTTTATCCTTGCGCTCCAAGATTTGCACCGGCTCTTCGACATATGACAAGTCCGCCTTCAGGTCCAGCTTACCCAAATCTACAACATGGCTCGGATCATGCACTACCAAAATACATGGATTTACCGACGGCCTTATCCGTCGGTAGTCCGTCGCCAAAAATAAATACCGACGGATTACCGACGGATATTTTGGTAAAACAGCCGTCGGGAATAACCTCGTCGCTAAAACATATCCGTCGCTACTCCGTCGCTCAGCGACGACTTAGCGACGGAATACCGTCGACGCATTTAAATATATATAGCGACGGATTACCGACTAGCTTTCGTCAAAACATGTATCAGGATATAGGGTTAGCGACGGAAAACTCCATCGCTAAAGAGTCGGCAAAACCGTATCAGTGATTTTCTGATACGCAATATCCGTCGCTAATCCGTCGTAAATTTGTCGGTAAAAGCGTATCAGAGATTTTCCCATACGGTAGATCGTCGTTATGCTGTCGCTAATCCGCCGAGGTGTACGACGGATTAGCGTCGTATTAGCGACAAATCATCCGTCGCTAACTGCAAAATTTATGGACATCAAACAGAACCAGGTCGACGGACATTCCGTCGCTAAACCGTCGCTCAATGTAAAATTCTCCAGGTAGCGACGGATATTACGTCGCCAATCCGTCGATACATTAAATTCCTACAGTTAGCGACGGATAGTCCGTCGGGACTTTGTCGCCAGTCCGTCGTAAGTTAGTCGCCAATCTGTCGCGAAAGCTAAAATTTATGGACATCAAACAGCACCAGGTCGACGGATCGTCCGTCGCCAATCCGTCGCTTTATTGAAATGCTCCAGGTAGCGACGGATTTTACGTCGCCACTCTGTCGCTAACCTCAGTTTCTCCAGTTAGCGACGGACTATCCGTCGCTGAGTGGTCGCCAGTCCGTCGCTAACTTCTAATTTTTGAAAAAAAAATACTGCAAACAGACTCTTTCATGTTTATACAACACATCCAACACAATATCAAACATGCAAAATATCCATATACAACACCATATATCCATATCCAACACGAATATCCAACGTATCCAATATCCAACACCATATATCCATATGCAAAATATCCATATCCGACACCAATATCCAACGTATCCAATATCCAACAAAATATTACCAACACAATATATCCAATATCCAACATTAAATTATCCAAACATAAAAAAAATATCCGAACATACAATGTATCCAAATGTCTACAAAACCAACAACATAAACAAAATCAAACCCCGTCCGTCGGATCATCTCGTGCTCGTGCCGCCGCATCCGCTTTGCGTATGTACTCCTCCACCGTGTGTGCCGGCACTTGGGACAAGACATGGTCTGGAAGCGCACGTAGCTGCTCTGGCGACAACATGTCAAGGAGCGTCAAGATGGTGTTATCCGATACGATGCGGGCGTCCGCAGAGCGGTTAAACGAAAGCCGTCCGGGGGAAGAAGGACCAAGTCGATCCGAAGCACCAGCAGCAGCAGTAGACGGATCGGGAGCACCACCAGATGAACCGGGAGCACCAGCAGACGGACCGGGAGCAGACGGACCGGGAGCAGACGGATAGCGCCCCAACACTATCGCCCGCAAATCTGACACCGCGGAGGTCAGAGTCGCAAGCTGCGCCCTCACATCGTCAACCGGGGGCGCTGGGGGAGGCGGAGGCGGTGGATATCTCGGGGACGGCTGCAACGAGGGCGCCATGGAACCTAAGCCGTAGACGCGCCCTTTCCTAACGCCGCCGACGGATTCTACGAACACGTCGTCGTAGCGAGCGGCCATAGAAGAGTGCGTCTGGGTGGGCATCGTTTCGCCGACATTCTCGGAAGGGGGCTCGATCTCAAGCCGACTAAGTGCCTCACGATACGCAGCCTATCCAATGAATGTGTTTATACTATAAGTTTTCCTAAGTTATAATCTAAATCCTATGTTTCCCTAAGTTATAGTCTGAATCCTAAGTTTATCTAATTAACTTAACAATAATTATATTTCTAACATAAATCTCATAAACGTAAGTACTTACATCAGTCTCCTCGGCCCTCGCGTCGACGAAGCTCCCGTCCTTCCGCCTCTTGTGCGTATGCACGAATACATCGTGAGCGGTGACCGTCTCCGCCTCTTTCCCCTGCTTCACCGCCCGTTGGGCCAGCATACGTAGAATTTAATTAACTTCGTATATTAACAGTACGAAATTAAATAATAGAATGAATTTGAATTTGCGCTATCTCACCAAATCTGCACGCGTCGATGCGTCGGGCCTTGATCCCCCCGTATGCAGACTCGCGGCCTGTCGATTAGCCTTAGCTTTCTCCGATTTCAGCTTGAACTGTGGAGTATCCATCTTCTCCAACATCTGCTCATAGTACTCCGCCCGGATCCAGTCCTTCCTCGTATGCGTCGTACGAAGGTCGTACACCGCATCCCGTATCTTCTTCCCGGCGGCGGCTTTGTAGGTCCTGCGGATCGCCTCCTCGTGATGGGGGGGCCACCAGAACGTCCTCTGACATACAAATTCAAATATCACGTAATAAAAAATTTATTGATTTAAAGAATAATTAATAATTCACCGACGGATTTATACCCTCATCTCGTCGAGCCAGACGTACTTCATGTCCTGAGGTACCTCAGAAAAATTGAGGTAGGGGCCATGGTAGTTATCCCGGATAATGCGCCCTAGAATCCGGACAGCATTCCACGGGAAAAACCTATAAAGAAGCAACGACTGGATTATTAACTTGAATAAATGAAACAAATTTAATAAATTAACTTAAATTTACTTACGATTCACCAGCGGGCCATAGCTCTCGTCGGAACTCGCCCACCAGCTTCTCTGGTGGCGTCGGAGGATCCGCGGGTCCGCGCACGTACTCCCCGGTAACAGGATGAAACTAAATCCCGGGGTACTCCGAGGCCCACCCTGCAGTAACTGCTGGGCCCCCTGCTGCATCTGCTGCTGCATCTGCTGGTACATCCGGTGGCGGAACGGATCCGCTAGCGGATGGAGTCACAGGCCTCGACGACGATGTCGGTGGCACCGAGGAAGAATGACGGCGGGAAGAGCCTGTGTCCGGGCTCTCCAAGTCGGGATCGGAGGTCACATTCGGGGAATGCGGCTGGCGACCACGACCGCTACCACCACGCCCACGCCCACGCCCACGACCACCACCACCGCCGCCGCCGCCGCCGCCACCGCCACGACCACGGCCAGCACCACCAGTACGGGTGCTCGCAACCATGCCCTGTAAATAGAACACATAAACAAAATACCGACAACATAGATTTATAAATGAATATAAAACTAAACATATCCATACCAGCAGCAGGGCGATGAGTGCCGCCCAGACGAGTAGGCCTAGGAGTGCCATCTGCAAAAAGAAACTCATACAATAATACGCAAATATCCCAAACTGAAATAAATATTACAATCAGAAGTGAAGTACGAATAAAGCTAGATACACAAAATCTGATAAAATCACGCACCAATACAATAAAGTACAATTCTTGTAACTTTTGATGAAAGGGCATCTTGTGTTCCACTAGACTTGTAATTGTAAATCCAAATGTAATAGGATAATTTAGGATTCGAGACTAGATATTGGGTGCTTCAAGATACAACTGAAATATAGCGATATTTAATCATCGTCATCGTCCTCTTCCTCGGCCTCGGCCTCATCATCATCATCATCCTCATCGTCGAATTCATCTGTATCCTCATCCTCATCCTCATAAAGTTCTTCTTCTTCTTCTTCTTCTTCTTCTTCTTCAATCTCAATACTTGGGACAAGACGCCTCTTTCTTCCCTGGTTGACATCTAAGTCTTGTATATCAACCTCTTCCTTCCCTCTATTTTCATCAGCAAGAGGTATATCAACCTCTAATTCAACATCCATGTCACAAGACTGTTGTCCCAAGTATTGGGGCTTTTCGATCTGGTCCTCTTGGTATGCTGGGTCTCCAACGTTGAATGTATTTCTAGATTTAATCTTGCATACTGTCCACCAATCAAAGCGATCTCTACGATGCCTTGGGTAGCTTGTATAGTAGACTTGAACAGCCTGACTTGCTATCGCAAACGTGTCGGACCCTCTATACCTCCTGCGATGATTTATATCGACGAATCCAAATTGTTTATCGATTCTCCAACCGATATTTGGTGTCGTATCGAACCACTCACATTTGAACATAATAATATGCATATCAAATGGGGCACTATATTGTAATTCTACAATATCCCGAAGCACTCCATAATAGTCAAAGTTCGGCTCGTCGTCATAGATTGTGCCTCTTATGCAAACACCAGAATCCTTCGTACTGAAGCCGTCATTGAGAAATTCGGCATTTATAGGATGTTGAGTTGTCTTAAACTTGAAGCCATTAACGACATAGCCGGGCCAAGTCTTTGCATGCTTCTTCGGTCCCAATGACAAATAACGAATGCTCTCATTTGTGAGTATACTTGGTTCAGCTAATAAAACCTGTAAACTTTAAATGTTTTAGTTGCATATATATATTTAAATGGTAGACGCATAACATATTATCTCAGTTACTTACGTAATCTCGAAACCATGACGGAAAGGTAAAATCAACCTCTCTTTGAAGTCCCTCATCGGTAATATCGGGTGTCCTTATTTTGACTTCATCTCTAAATACACTGTTAGAGAGAATAAAAATTAGTGTAGTCACTTACCTCACCAAATTAGAGATTATAACGAGGTGTAGTCACTTACTTCTCCAAATCTCTCACTTCTTGTATGTCACAATTTAACAAGACATATCGGTGAGCGGCATCATACTCATCGTCACTCAACCACCGTTTCTTACTAGCCCCAATAGGCTTGCCCCTTAAATTGAATATACCTCCTTCCTCAACGTCTTCGTCATTCCTTTGAGGTCTATTTCGATTTGTCTCAATATGAGTATCGAAATAAATGGAGCAAAAGTTTGACACCTCCTCGATAAGATATGCTTCGCATATCGAAGCCTCTATATGAGCCTTGTTGCCAACTTTCTTCTTTAGATGATGTAGATACCTAGAGAGACAAATTATCTTGAGAATTAACAATGAATTGTAAAATCCACTTAAATTATATCGATTTTTATTTACCTTTCAAAGGGGTACATCCATCGATAATGAACAGATGCACCGACACGGGCTTCGTATGCTAGATGAATCGGTAGATGCTCCATACTGTCGAAGAAACCCGGTGGAAATATTTTCTCTAACTTGCAAATTGTTAAGACAATCTTCTCCTCAAGTTGTATCATATGTTGCACCGTGAGCTTAGTTGAACAGATATCCCTGAAGAATGTAGACAGCTCGGCCAACGGAACCCATACAGCAGAAGGCAACAACTCTCTCAACGCAATGGGCAGTAATCTTTCCATAAACACGTGGCAGTCGTGACTCTTCATTCCTGTTAGCTTGCGTTCATTGAGATCAACGCATCTAGACAAATTCGACACATAGCCGTCGGGAAATCTTAAAGTAGATATCCACTTGCAGATTATTAATCTATCTTCCTTGCTCAATGCGTATGGCGCTATCGGCTTAGTTACTTGTCCACCAGCTCCCCTTTGTATCAAGTTTAGATTATGACGTTTGCATATCTCGGCCATGTCTTGTCTTGCTTTTGGATTGTCCTTCGTCTTTCCTTTAATATCCATAACGGTATTGAAGACATTATCGAACACATTCTTTTCGATATGCATGACATCAAGATTATGCCTAATAAGATTATCTTTCCAATAAGGCAAGTCCCAGAAGATACTCCGTTTGGTCCAGTTATGGCTTTGTCCGAACCCCTCGACACGATTGTTCGATGGATCTTCCATTGCGGTAGGCAATTCCTTTACATCTTTCCAAATATCGTATCCCGACAATCTGGCAGGAGGTTCAAAAAATTCTTGTTTTCCATATCTGAACGCGTCCTTGTTCTTTCGCCAAGGATGTCTCGTTGGCAGAAATTGACGGTGACAGTCAAAGAAAGAAGTTTTTCCTCCATGTCTAAGGTGGAACGCCTTACTATTTTCCATACATATCGGACAAGACATGTTGCCGTGCGTACTCCATCCCGACAGCATACCGTATGCTGAAAAATCATTGATTGTCCACATGAGTGAAGCTCTCATCTGAAAGTTTTGTTTTCTGGAAATATCATAGGTCGTGACGCCGATCTTCCACAACTGTTTCAGCTCATCCACCAACGGCTGTAAATATATATCGATGTTCTTTGTCAGATTTTTGGGACCGGGTATGATAGCTGTCAAGAACATATAAGGAGTCTTCATACACATCCATGGTGGCAGATTGTAAGGGATAAGAATGACCGGCCAGCATGAGTATTGAGATTCCGACTGTCCGAAAGGGGCGAAGCCATCAGAACATAACGCCAGGCGTACATTTCTAGGCTCTGCAGCAAAATTTGGATGACACAAATCAAAATATTTCCACGCCTCCCCATCCGAAGGATGTGACAATTCTCCTTCGTCCTTTATGCGATCTTCACTGTGCCACGTCATGTGTTCTGCTGTATTCAGAGACATATACATCCTCTGTAAGCGCTTCGTGATCGACAAGTAATGCATATACTTGTAAGGACATCATTTTCTAGTTGACTTTTCTTTTCCCTGTACTGTCTTGTAACGATCCGCATTACAGAACCAACAACTTTCTAATACGCAATTCTCTTTGTAATACAACATGCATCCGTTGCGACAGCAATCTATCTTCTCGTACCCCAGTCCCAGTTGTCGGACCATCATCTTTGACTTGTAGAAGTTTCTTGGGAGCTCTTTTGATTCCTTCGGTAACACCTCATTAGTTAATTGTGTGATCCGATCATAGCAAGCTTGTGGCAAGTTAAAATCAGACTTTATGTTCAACAACCGCATCGTCACTGACAGTGCAGAATAAGTCTCACAACCAGGATATAGAGGAGTATCTGCGTCCTTAAACATATCATAGAACTCCTTTGCCTCGGGATTAGGATCCTCCGGATCAAAATTAGGCCCTGCCGCAGCATACACCATATCTCGTGCAAGGTTCTGCATGTCTCCATAATCCACAGAGCATCCGTCGTCTTCGAGGACATCCGTTGCAGCATTATCATCAAAAGCATAAGTACCAGCTTCTGCAGCCTGTCTTTCTGAATATAATTCACCTTACGATGACCACAGGCCGTAATCACGTACGAAACCCTTACGGGTCAAATGATCTCTCACAGTCATCACTTCTTCGAAACGTCTATTGTGACAATTAACACATGGACACTTGATTTTGTTATCGTCCATGTACTGAGTTTTGCTCATGGCATACTTAAGAAATACTTCCACACCTGCCTGAAAATCGTCACTCACACCAATTCTGCTCTCGTGTTGTCGTTTGTACATCCATGTACGATCAACAAAGTAACGATTTATGCTCGATTTGATGTGAATATCTGTATCGTAAGACAAACTAAACATAAGAATTAATAGCCCGATACCGATACTCATATCGTAAGAAAAACTAAACTTGTGGATAACACGCTAGGCCTACGACGAGGCTACTTAGTATCACAATCTAACATAATTAGTATATAATCATGTAACTGGTGGATCCGCTAGCTAGTAAGCCGGATGTACTTAATATCAGAGAGTATCAGATTAGTATCAGTATATAGGTTAGGTAGACCGTATCAAACGCATATCGGAATAGTAGGCCGAATAGGAGGCCGAGATAGTCGAATGAGAAGAAGGGAAGAAAGGAGGAGCAGATGGGTCCAGAGCCATGGTGGAGGAGGAGAAGTAACATGAGAGCAGTTTCCGCCGTAACATCTCCTGGCTCTGCTGGCAACTGAAGTCCAGATGCTACAAAGGACGATCCTTCGCTGAAATCGACTACAACACCCATCAGTTCAAGTTCATTCCTATATGAGTATATTCCAATGCCATAGAGGAAGGTCAACAAACTGATGGAGCTTCTATGGCATTGGAATCTACTCATATAGGAATGAACTTGAACTGATGGGTGTTGTAGTCGATTTCAGCGAAGGATCGTCCTTTGTAGCATCTGGACTTCAGTTGCTAGCAGAGCCAGGAGATGTTACGGCGGAAACTGCTCTCATGTTACTTCTCCTCCTCCACCATGGCTCTAGACCCATCTGCTCCTCCCTTCTTCCCTTCTTCTCATTCGACTATCTCGGCCTCCTATTCGGCCTACTATTCCGATACCGATACTTTGAACCTTGATCTTAACCCAAACCTATATACTGATCGATACTAATCCGCTACGCCCGATACTAAGTATATACGGTCGATACTGATAGCGATAGTCCGATACCGATAGCGATAGTCCGATACCGATAGTTCGATCGATACCGATAGTTCGATACCGATAGCGATAGTCCGATACCGATAGCGATAGTTCGATACCGATAGCGATAGTCCGATACAGATACACATGGACCTACATATCTATATATCACTAGTAGCCATACTCCTCTACATACTACTCTACACTAGGATCTAGTAACCATATACTACTCTACACACTAGCTACGTAGTCATACTCTAAAATAAGGTAAACTAATTTACCCACACATTAAAACCAACCCAATCAAATCTTAGGCAAACTATTCATATGATATCAATCGAAATACAAATAGGTCAACTAGGCTAGTTCTAGGTCAAATTAGGAGTCCAAGTCAACTCTGTCAAAACTAACCTTAATTAGGCTAAACTTCTACCTTAGCTAATCAAATATATATACTAGACTGCACGACGTGTGTCTGTGTATATATATATTATTAATAAATTACTTAAAATTATGCCTATATATATATATATATATATATATATATATATATATATATATATATATGTATATGTCTGTGTGTGTGTGTATCCGTGTGTCTGTGTCCGTGTGTGTCCGTGTGTGTGTGTGTGTGTGTTTGTGTGTGTGTGTGTGTCTGTGTGTCCGTGTGTCCGTGTGTCCGTGTGTGTGTGTGTCTGTGTGTGTGTGTGTCCGTGTGTGTGTGTGTCCGTGTGTGTGTGTGTGTGTCCGTGTGTGTGTGTGTGTCTGTGGGAGAGGAGGAGGAGGACTCCTGCGCGGGGACTCCAGAGTCCCTCCTACGCCCCCCTGCCCCGACCCCCCCCAACCCCTGCCCGACCCCCCCCCCCCAACCCCTGCCCGACCCCCTCTCCCACCCCCCTGCCCCCCCTGCCCCGACCCCCCCAACCCCTGCCCGACCCTCCCCCAACCCCTGCCCGACCCCCTCTCCCACCCCACTGCCCTGACCACCCCCCCACCCCTACCCGACCCCCTCCCCGACCCCCCCCTGCCCCCTCTCCCACCCCACCCTTGCCCCGACCACCCCACCCCCTACCCGAACCCCCCCTGCCCAGACCACCCCCCACCCCTGCCCGACCCCCTCCCCGACCCCCCCTGCCCCCGACCACCCCACTCCACCCTTGCCCCGACCACCCCACCCCGTACCCGAAACCCCCCTTCCCCACACCCTCTCCGACCACTACGACAGCCCTCCAACCCCCCAAATCGTAAAAGAGAGAGAGAGAGAGGGAGATAGAGAGAGAGAGAGGGGGGGAGAGAGAGCATACCTTAGAGAGAGAGAGGGAGATCGCCGGTCGGAAGAGGGAGATCGTCGGAGAGAGGGAGAGGGAAGAGAGAGAGTGTTTTGGGGGGGAATGAAAATTTCCCCTCCGTCGGTTCAATTTAAGTTAGGGTACAGAAATCTCGTGCCAGAGTAGCGACGGATTATTCCGTCGCTAAGTCGTCAGTAAATCTCGCGCCAATATTTTAGGCTTTTGCCGCCAAAATATGCGACGTTCTAGCGACGGATATAAAACCGTCGCTACTTGGCCGACGACCTATCGACGGCGTAGCGACGGATATGGACATAAAAAAATAAAAAATTGTCCACTGCTTTCCGGCGGTATTCCGTCACAAATCCGTCGGTGATCCGACGGTAATAGCGACGAAAAATTTCCGTCGCTAAAATACTGTAATTTGGTAGTGATGCACGTACTTTCGCAATTGCGATACGTGGAAGACGTCATGTACCTCTAACAACGCAGGCGACAATGCGATTTGGTAAGCTACCGGGGCGACTCGCTTCAATATTTCGAATGGACCAACAAATCTTGGGCTCAATTTCCCCTTCGCACCGAACCTGGAAACTCCACGCATAGGCATCACCTTCAAGAATACATGGTCGCCTTCCGAGAACTCGAGGGGGCGTCGGTGCGTGTCGGCATAGCTTTTCTGCCGGCTTTGTGCTATCTTCAATCTTTCTCGTATTAACTTGACCTTCTGCACAGTCTGCTCCACCAGCTCCGGACCAAGTATCTGCCGTTCCCCGACTTCATCCCAGCAAATGGGCGATCTACACTTCCGGTCGTACAAAGCTTCATACGGTGCCATTTGGATGCTGGACTGATAGCTGTTGTTGTATGCAAACTCGGCCAGCGGTAGATGGACATCCCAACTTGACTTCAAGTCGATCGCACAGAGTCGTAACATGTCTTCGAGAATTTGGTTCACCCGTTCTGTTTGGCCGTCAGTCTGAGGATGATAAGCTGAGTTGAACTTCAACTTGGTCCCAGTGCTGAATGAAGACTACTCCAGAAGCACGCTACGAACCGTCCATCCCGATCCGAGACGATAGATACTGGGACCCCGTGCAGCCGAACTACTTCATCAAGATATATCTGAGCAAGGCGGTCGACGCTCCAAGTAACTTTGATGGCGATAAAGTGCGCTGACTTGGTTAGTCGATCGACGATGACCCAGACGGCGTCGTTTCCCCGCGGCGTCCTCGGCAAGCCAACAACGAAGTCCATAGTGATGTGATCCCACTTCCACTCTGGATTGGCGAGGTTCTGCATCTCTCCGCCCGGTCGATGGTGCTCGGCTTTGACTTGCTGACAGGCCATACATTTTGACACAAAGAGCGCTACGTCCCTCTTCATGCCGTGCCACCAAAAGACAACGCAGAGGTCCTTATACATCTTGGTGCTGCCAGGATGCAAGGAATATTTTGCATAGTGTGCCTCCGTCATTATCTCCTTTCTAAGTTCTACGTCGTCCGGTACGCATAGCCGTCCCTTCATGCGCAACACTCCCGACTCGTCCACTGCAAAGTCAGATGCTTTTCCTGTCGATATCAGCTTCCGCATCTTCTCCAGGTAGGGGTCGTCCTTCTGTGCAGACTTGATCCTCTCCAATAGGCTCGGTTCCACCCGCAGTTGCGCCAGTTTCACGTCTCTGAAATGAACTCGGAGCTCGATGCCCATTCCTTCCAAGTCACGCAGCAGTCGGTCGTTGATACATAATGAAGCCAAGTACTTCCGGCTCAGCGCATCCGCTACCACATTTCCCTTGCCCGGCGTGTAGTCGATTGATAAGTCATAGTCTTTGATTAGTTCGAGCCATCGCCTCTGCCGCAAATTCAGTTCTTTCTGGGTGAAGAGATACTTGAGGCTTTTGTGGTCCGTATAAATCCTGTACGCCACGCCATAGAGATAGTGACCCCACAGCTTCAACGCGAACACAATTGCCGCTAGTTCTAGGTCGTACGTGGGGTAGTTCTTCTCGTGCGACTTCAACTGCCGGGAAGCAAAAGATATCACCTTATCCCGCTGCACGAGCACACACCCCAAGCCCTGGCCAGAAGCATCGCTGAAGATTTGAAATCCTTCCGTCCCTTCAGGAAGAGCAAGTATCGGGGCCGAAACGAGCCGTTGTTTGAGCTCCTGGAAGGAAGCTTCACAGTCGTCTGACCACTTGAATGCGACTCCTTTCTGGGTGAGGCGAGTCAACGGCGATGCGATCTTCGCGAAGTCCTTCACGAAGCGTCGGTAGTATCCCGCCAAGCCTAGGAAGCTTCGAATTTCGCTAACTGATGCGGGCCGTTTCCAATCAGTAACTGCCTCGACTTTCTTCGGATCGACTGCGATGCCCGCGGCGGAGATGATGTGCCCAAGGAATGAGACGCTGTGAAGCCAGAACTCGCACTTGCTCATCTTCGCGTACAACTGATTCTCTCGAAGGGTTTGGAGTACCGTCCGCAGATGCTCTGCATGTTGCGCTCGATCCTTCGAGTAGACGAGGATGTCGTCGATGAAGACTACTACGAACTTGTTAACGAACGGACGGAATACCCGATTCATTAGATCCATGAAGACGGCATGGGCGTTTGTCAGACCGAACGGCATTACCAAGAACTCGTAGTGGCCGTAACGAGTGCAGAAGGCAGACTTCGGCACGTCGTCTGGCTTGACTTTGAGTTGGTGGTAACCCGATCGTAGATCAATCTTCGAAAACACTGTTGTACCTTGGAGCTGGTCGAACAAGTCGTCGATACGGGGCAGGGGGTATTTGTTTTGGACGGTAGTTTTATTCAATTCCCGATAGTCGACGCAGAGTCGCATCGATCCATCCTTCTTTTTCACGAATAGCACGGGCGCACCCCACGGCGAGACACTCGGACGGATAAACCCTCTGTCGAGCAATTCCTGAAGTTGTGCCTTCAATTCTTTCAATTCTGCAGGGGCCATTCTGTACGGAGCCTTCGAGATCGGACGGGTGTCGGGGAATGTGTCGATGGTGAACTCTATTTCTCGATCGGGCGGCATGCCGGGTAGCTCGTCCGGGAACACGTCTGAAAATTCTGCCACAACGTCGGTCTGATCCGCGTTTGCACCATCCTGTCGCATGTCTCGAACGGAAGCTAGATAGCCTTCGCACCCGGAATGCAGCATCCGTCGAGCCGATATTGCGGAGATCACCATGCAAGTCGGCGATGCCTCACCACACGAGTAGCAGAATTCAGGCACTCCAGGTATGTGGAATGTGACCTTCTTTTCAGCGTAGTCTATGGTTGCATTGCACGGCCCGAGCCAATCCATTTCCATAATGATGTCAAAGTCCTTCATGTCTAGAACTATCACATCCAGACCGATCTTTTGACCGCCGATACAGATAATCCTGCCGGCGCAAGCTAAGTTTATGAGAATTGGTGTGCCCGAAGGCGTGCTTACGCTAAGGTCGAGATCTAATGATATTACAGGGAATTTGTGCTCGACGGCAAAGTCCGTCGATATAAAACTATGTGAAGCACCTGAATCAAATAACACACGAGCAGGCACATTATTGAATTTTAGTATACCTGACACTACTGTATCTGATGCCAGCGCTTCGTCTCGAGTCATGGCGTAGATGCGGCCCTGAGTGTTGGGGCGACGGTCTCGGCCATTTTGCAGTACGGGTTGTGTAGGCGGAGGAGGTCGAGGCGCCTGTCCTCGATTCTCTTGACGGTGTTGTTGTGGTGGTGCGTTGTAATTTTGTCTCCGAGCCCAGCAATCCGCCATTTGGTACCCCCTTTTTCCACAAAAGAAACATCCCCCGTCTAAGACAGCACAGTCCCTTTCAGTGTGCCCGTAGCGGTTGCACTTGGCACAAGGAGGAGATGGGTTCTGTCCTTTATAGTCGCCGTTGTTTGGACGCTTTGACGCGTGATTGTTGCCTCCCGTATAGCTAGGACGTTTGTGATTGGAGTGACGCACAACGTCGGCAGCACCGGAAGGATGCAGGCTCTCAAGGCGGAGAGCGTTGTTCAGAGCCTCACCCACGGTCTTGTACTCCGGGACCCCGACATGCGCACCGATAGAGTGTCGCAGACCCACTTCGAACCGTCGTACACGGCACTCTTCAGTAGGCAGAAACTGGCCAGCAAACTTAGACAACTTGTTGAATTCTGCGGCGTACTGTTCCACTGTCCTGCTCCCTTGCTTCAACTGCATGAATTCATTCTCCTTCGCTTGAAGAACGGCTGATGGAAGGTACTGGACTTTGAAAGCTTTACGGAACGTGGCCCAGGAGATCGGCGCGGTGGTGTTGTCCGATCGGATCGCTCGCTTGCGCACGACCCACCAGTCGTGCGCGTTCAACCGTAGTTAAAGTTGTGCGCAGGCGACTTGCTTCGACTCTTCAATGCCGAGAAGCTCGAAGTGATCTTCCAGCTCTTCCAACCAGTCGATCGCTATGGAAGGACCCTCGGTGCCGCTGAAGGAAGTGCGGCACGCCTTCTTGAATTCTGACACTTTAAAGTTGTACTTTTTCAGTGTCGCTGGTTGACGCTCGGGCTCCGTCGTGTCGACTTCAATGGGTTGGATCGTCGGCCCGGTGGTAGCAGGTACGGTGACGGTAGGCGCAGTCGCAGAATTTCCGTTGGTCGCCATTGTCTGGACGATCTGCTACAGGATATCTAACTGCTTTTGTTGAAGTTTGGCATGTGCGTCAAAGCGAGCTTCGAAGCGAGCTTCGAACTGGGCCTGTCGTTCCTCTACATGTTGATGCCGATTCTTGGACTGGTTTTGCTACGCCTCCATCATACGCAACATCCTTTCGATTGTATCGTTAGAAGGTCCGGTCCGCGGACGATGCGAACTACTAGAGCCGCTTGAAGCGCTCTGTTCTTGCTCGGCCGTGGGTTTCGTCATTTCTGCGATACGAAGGCAAACGCATCAGTCATAAATTATTACGGACTCATTGTATGGAGCAACCTATCTCATCGATGCGAGGTCAAAGATTTGGAACTCTAGACGCGATGCCAAAGGATGTAAAGCCTTGCTCTGATACTATTATGTCACGCCCCGATTTCGTAGAATCGATAGTCGTCCCCCGGGCGTGATGCCGTGCGAACCCAAGTTGCGATCGCACAAGGCATAGTCATAAGGTTATCCGAAACACAACATCATGTTAGAGTACGCAAAGAAATTGATTGGCACATTTGAAATAGAAGTAAACTTTTTCATTGATAATAAAACTTCATTTACATTGACTTCATTACATGCATTGCCGTGCGGGCTACAATATAACTCGACTTACAAAATGAACGCCGATGAGATAGTCGTTCCATACATTATATCCCTTTTTACAAGCAAAAACTATTACGCTTTCCACCTGGGATTGAGGAAAGCCGAGCCGCCATCTATTCTTTTGGACTGAGTGCGGGTCTTCTTCAAAAGGAATCCATAACAAGCCTTTACACGGACGAGGCTTCAAAAGTGTCCACGCCGCCTTGAGATTTTAGGTGGCACGCCCTTCGTGGTTCGGGGTACCTGCGTGGAGAGCGATGATCAGTACATTACACTTTGTACTGGTGCGTGGCAAGTTAATTTCCAGCTCTCATTTGGTTGAATGAGTTTATATGACTTAGTTCATGAATGTTTCTAACCATCCTAATGAATTTCAAGCAAGCAATGACAAGCATAATGTAATTTATGTCGGAACTTACCCCCGGCGGACCGCGCCACGTCTTTTGAAACTTACCATGTTCTTCCCTGTCAATTGTTATCATTTACATTCCAAGTGCAACATTATGTGTGTTTGGTCACTGACACCACAAGCCATCCTGGACTTATAGCTTTGTTAGTCGGGGCCCTTTCAACGCGAGTAGCGAGCCCCGCTGAAAGTCCCCGCCTAACCCGTGCTATCATCCAGCACAGCTATACCGTGTTTCCTCCTAGGCCGAATCGGTCCCGTGGCCCCGGGTTGTCGCTCGAGGAAACTTTCTCCTTGTCGACAAGTTGTCCAATGACCGAGTTAAGACATTATTCAGTTATTAAGGTGTAGCCTTCGTTCTCTTTGAAACTTAATCATTTTACCGTGCTCGTGCCCTTGCATTCGTTCTTTCTTCCGCAACAACACTATCGATTTACTTAAGAAGGGGTCGAGAAGAGAAGGGTCAGCCACTCACCTTGAGTTCACTTCGGCGAGAGAACTTGTTGGTCGCGCTAGACGTCGCCTACGCGATTATCTGAAATCGCACAAGCAACCGATTAGAATACTGCATTATTCAAGGAGTTCGATAGGAAATACGAGTTCGAAATGCAAGCCATGAAAACCATCGAAAACATTCACGAAAACGCATTCAGAAAACAAAGCCAAAACCAACGCAAGCGGCGTGAAAAGCAGAGCAACGGGAGGTCTCTCCCGACTCAGCCGCAGAGCCAATCCTCGAGGCACAACCCGCTGAATATGGGACTTGGTTCCGAAGAAGACATTCCATAACGAGAAATGAATCTTAATTCAACCGTTCCCGTTCGATCGACTCGGCCGATCCCGACCTATCGGTCCCGATCGAATCGATAGCGACAGTGTTCCTTTCTCGCGTACCCCGTGGACAGAGTACGGGGCACGATGTAGGGACGGGGCACTACACTTCTTATCCGCCAAAGAATGGTACGATTCGGTATTCAGATTGCATCGTCGAGCTGTGTTCTGTGTGAAGGAGGAGAAGAAACTCGTGATCACTTGTTTTTTCAGTGCCCAGTATCAGCGCTGATATGGGGCCGTTGTAAGAACAGCCTGGGATTGTTGGGATCGGCTAATGAAGGCCTCCAATGTGTGATGGAGGAAATGCTGCAATTAAAAGGCCAGGGCCTTAGTAGTTACAACAAAGCAAGAATCAAACTATTATCGGCTGTCTGGCACATTTGGCGGGAGCGAAATAGGCGTGTGTTTGAGGGCAAGTATATGTCAGTGAATGGAATTATTCACAATACAGAGAGTGACTTCAATATCATGGCTGGTGTTAGATAGATGATGAGTGATGTAGATATGAATTTCATGTATTTCTCTTTATGTCAATAGAAGTACCCGTTCTTCAAATATATATATATATATATATATATATATATATATATATATATATATATATATATATATAACTAGTTTTTGAAATAAATAATAGGTCAACATTGATCTGAAAAGATAAAACTAACCGTTCACGTATCAATCGGTTGAACCGACTGGTATGATCTTGTTTTTAAAACATAGTTCCAAATGATATCATATATCTTTGTAAGCCAATAATAAAATAAATAAATAAATAAGCGGACACTTTAAATTACCCGATTTTTCCATTAAATAAATTAATTAGCGCTCACTATTTCCACAACAAGTATGTTGTAAATTTCTGTATTAGGGTGCAACTCGGACCGGTTAGGTCGAACTTGAGGTCAAACCGAGCTCAATCCGATGAATCATAAGCCTAATCCGAGCGCAAGCTCGACCTGACCATGGGTTTAGCACATGAAACCAAGACCAAGTCCGGAGGATCAGATTTGACTTGTGTTGAACTCATGTTGGGTCGGATCCAGTGGCGGGTCCACTTGGGAGGGACGGGGGGGGGGGGGGGGGGGGGGGGGCGGGGCCCCCAATGATTTTTTTTAATACATTATTACACTAAAAAAAAATTGAAACGTTATCTCCAAACTCCTTTATAATTGTGCCCCCAGTGAATTATTATCGTGGATCCGCTAGTAGTCGGGACCGTCGGGTTATTGGGCTCTAATATAATATTTAAAATAATTTTAAGCAAAAGTAATATTAAACATATAATCAAATAAAAATTAAGTCTTGATCAATACAAAATACAAACTGAAATAAGATTTAAGATAAGAACTTGAAGAACTTGGGTGGAGAAAGGATTTAAAAAATTTATTTTAAAATTATATATATATATAAAGTCGGGTTATTCGAACAACTCAACACATGAGTCCGAGTCCAACCCATTCTTTGATCGTTCAAATTTTTTTAACCCGAATTCGAATATCTTCAACCATAATCCAATTCATTAACGGGTTTATCCGATCGTACTCCGATTTAGTCCGTCAGAGTTGTACCTCTGCTAATGTATCTTTTATAGGTTTCCAAAATTCGACAGACTATGATACTACAAACTTGTTCTGCAAGAAAATCCTAATGTGTTGCAACAATTGTTGACAATGCTTGATTTGGCTTTTTTTTATTATTATTTTATCTTTTTGGGTTCAATTAGCCCTTAATGGAGGGAAAATAACATTTCACGGTATTTGGACTGACACGATCGAGTAGTGTTTCTCGTCCTTAACCCCTCGAACTATTGCTCATAAGATTAAGATGTTTGATTCATATGGCTCATAATTCTAAGATGGCAGTCTAATCGGTCATCTAGTCACAAAGACAATTCTGCGTTCATAGGTGCTACATTTATTTATTGGATTTTTTTTGTTTTTTATAAGGTTAATTGTATTAACTATTCATATGTTTTATATTTATTATACGGACCACTTCTGCTTTGAAAATAATTACACAGACACCCTCTATAGTTTTTATTTTATATAGAAACTAATAACACGGACCAGTGGACCACCCCTATGGTCAATAAAATTTTACAAAGGAGAGAGGTAGTCAGTGTAATTATTTTCGGAATAGAAGTAGTCCATATAATACTCATGAAATATAGGAAAGATCAGTATAATTAATCCTGATTCATCAACTAAGTTAGTCTGAGCGACATGTCGAAGGAAAAAAAAATTGAAAGTAGTCTAGATTTTTGTTGACTTGCTACATAAAGGACCTTAAGTTCAAATTTGAAATCATTGATCCACTTAAAAAAGGAAAGAGGAAAAAAAAAAAAAAAAAAAGCAAAACCCAAAGAAGAGGGAGATCATATTTTATTGGTAGTGTCAAGTTTGTTTCGGCTTCCATTGTCGTTTGCCACACAAGAATACAATTTTCCGTTTGAAAAAAGCAGCAGCAAAGCCCAAAGAAAGAAGTCCAAGAGAAATAGATTTGGACATTTGTCACACAAGAAAACAATTATTCGTTACATAAAATCTTCATTCGATTGGTAGGACTCACATTTTGTTCTTTATATCTTCGCGAAGTCACTGTCTGACGTGGCATGTAAACATAATTACAATTTTAAAATTAGGTTAAAAAAATTTAAAGAAGATAAGAATTCAAATGATGTTTTTTGTGAAAGGACTTCAAATGAACCTAACGGCGAATGGACGCTTAGGTCTCGTTTGGTTCGCGGAATGAAAGAAAAAAAAAATCAATTCTTTGACATTTTTTTTTTTTGAAAAATTATAATTTCTATTAATTTTCTTGTTTAATGTTTAAAAATGTCAAAGAATTTGAAAATAAAAGTGATTATTTCAATGTGGAAAAATAATTCATTGCTTAGATAGATGAAATTGTTTTTCTCTTCTAATTTTTCTTCCATTGAAAATCACTTTTCTTTTTTCCTTAATTTATTTGACACACAAATATAGAAAAATAATCACTTTCTTTTTCCAACTCTATGATTTCGCGAACCAAACGAGACCTTAATAAATAGATTGTTGTAGATTCTCTAAAAAAAATCTCATATAAATGAGTACAAGAAGCTACTAATATGTGAGGAAGACCACAATTTTGAATGCGAGTCGAATTTGCTAAAGAAAAATTGAAAGCTATTAAAATTACTACAATGAGTACAACAAACTACTAATTTGATAAACACAGTAAAAAGTTCCGAACAAAGTATAATAAATCGTTGGAAAAAAGCTAATAGAGTTAATAAACTGACCAGCGGGGGTAACGAACATCATCGCGTTCAAAGAAAAATTCGACCGTCTTCGTCAATCTGCTTTCAAAAACGAATAATTTTGAAAAAAAAAAAAAAAATCTGGTGTTGTTTGTCGCCACTTCAAATTTTGTTGATATTTATTCATTTCCATTCACATTTTGTTGTTACCACAGTTTTGTTGGATTCGTTTCGTCTGGTGTTGAGGAGGCTACATTCTGTTGATGCCACGTCAAATTTTGTCGACGAGTACTAAGTTGCGGTCGAGTTTAGTTCACTCTATTAAGATCTCGTTTGATTCGCGAAATCTTCGGGTTGGAAAAGGAAGGTGATTCCATCCGTCCAAGTAAGAAATTACTTTCCCATATTGAAATAATCACTTTCCTTTCTACATTTTTGGCATTTTCAAACATTGAAAAAAAAAATCAATGTAAAATAAATTTTTCCAAAAAAAAGAAAATAATAAGTAATTAATTTTCTTTTCCTTCCATTATGCCAATCAAACGGGGCCTAAGAGCATCTTCAACCCCTATTGTCTTGTTAAGTGTTGTCAGTCTTAGGTGGCTCATATGTGGCATGAGCCACAAGACAATGTCTTGTTTATATGGCAAAATTATATCTCAAAAGACAATGAGATAGAAAAACTGTCTCTAATGCAAAAGTATTAAGGAGACATTAAAAAGTATTTTTTCCAACTTCCAAGGTAACTCCTCCACTTCTTCAACTTTTTTATAAATATTTATATTCTAATTGATGTAGAGACAAAGTCATTGTGAAGTGCATTATCTAGATCTAGACAACCAACTTCACATTCTTCTTGATATGTCATTACCATATCAACTTTATGTTTTATCCTACATTTACATTGGAGAAGAATTTTTGGAATAAAAATTTGTCATTCCTATGTGGCAACAATTTTTTCTAAACTCACAGTAGAGATGCTATAGTCCAAACTCGACGCACTGGTCGTCTGATGGTCAAACAATTATAATTCCGAACAGGAATTTAATTTTGGTTCAAAAGAGTCGTCAAAATGCTGCATGTGGGCCACCCTTACTGATCCCTAACTCTGTTGTAATTAATTAAAAAAAAGAAAAAATCCAATATGAAAACGCACAGCTTCTTCCAGCCCATTTCCTGGTTTCCATATGTTTTCGAAAAAGTCACCGAAACAGAAACCGGCGGGCCCCACCTCACCAGTAGCTCCTTCGTCTGCTCCTCCTCGACATGTACCACGTGTCCACGTGTCCTTCACATCTCCTTTCTATAAATATCTAACAAATATGCGTTGAGTGTCTCCACTGTCAAAGTCGGTCAACACTGCATCGAAGAGACGGAGAGAGAGGCAGCCATGGACGAAACTGGACCGTCGATTCTCTTCTCCATCAGCGGGTTCTTCACCCCCACCGTCCTTTTCGTCTTCCTCAACCTCGTCATCGCCACCATCGCCCTCACCTCCAGAACCGTCCGCCGCCAGAACAACCAAGAACCGGCGGCCGACGACCAGGCCCTGCGGCCCGGCCCGACCGGCCTCGACCGGGTCCGCTCCATCGGCCTCTTCCGCTTCGGATCCCGCGACCTCCCCCAACAATCCGACCGCGACCACCACACCCAACAAACCCACTATCATCAGGACCCCCCGCCGTCAGTGCTCGAGCGGGTCCGCTCAGGACTCTTCGGGTTCGGATCCCGCGACGCCCCCCAACAACCCGAATCCGATCGCCGCACCCAACAAACCCATTATCACGAGGACACCCCGCCGTCGGTGCTCGAGCGGGTCCGCTCCGGGCTCTTCGGGTTGGGATCCCGTGACATCCCCCAACCCGAACCGGATCAGACGATCCACACCCAAACCCATTATCATCAGCACGCCCCTCAGCAGTCAGCTCTCGAGCGGGTCCGCTCTGGGCTCTTCCGGGTCGGGTCCCGTGACAACACACCCCAACCCGAAACCCATGACATCCAAACCGAAACCGCGGAGCCGGAGCCGGAGCCGGAGCACTACGACATGGAGCACCACTTCCGGCGGATCCAGTCGGAGTCCGCGCTCCCGAAGCCCTTTATGGCCGAGGAGAGGGGGACGCTGAGGAAGCTGGCGAGCGCTCTGTCGTGGAGAGCGCCGGATCCGGACGCCCTTCGCCGGAGGCCGGTGGCGGCGAGGGAGGAAGCGCCGCCTCCATCGGCGGTTGTGGAGGAGGAGGAGGGGGAGGAGGTCGACGCTCGCGCGGACGACTTCATCAACCGGTTCAAGCAGCAGCTGAAGTTGCAGAGATTAGACTCCATCCTGAGGTACAAGGAGATGCTGACACGTGGAAGTGCAAGATAGTGAGCCCTAGATCTTTGCAATATATATATATATATATATATATATATATATATATATATATATATATTAGTCGTGTAATGAATATTAGTTTTTTGAAAAGTAAGTTTGGGGAAGTGGACTTCCCTGAAAAAATTGGCGGCAGATTTGTAGGGTAGAAGGTTGGATTTAAGTTTGGGGTCTTTTGGGTGGCCATTTGGCTAAAGTGGGACCACTTGTATCATGGTCTGGTATGATTATATTGGTCATTATGGATCAAAATAGTAATGTTTGTATTTATTTGGTTTTTTGTTGTTGTTAAATTTGGTGTGATTATATTGGTCATTATGCTTCAATATAGAATGATTGTATTGATTTTGTTTCTTCTTTGATGAAGCGCTGTATTATTGTTTCAAAACCAGTAATTTTTTCTTCTTTTTTAATCTAGTACGTGTCACGTTTCGACCCGGAATCACCCGAATTATCGTTTTCGCATGGGGCGTGATGCCGTACGAGCCTGGAGTTGCGCTCGTGCAAGGCAAGATGACAAGTTCTCAAATGGTTATCTTTTGATTCGATATTAACAACGAAAGGAAAACAGAGTATACGAAACAATTCTCTTTATTGATATCCGAAACTGAGATTACAATGGCTTTCGATAGCCTAACAATATATGCCAGATTGCCTACAACACTCAGGTTCTCTCTTGCCCACAAATGATTTCATCGTTCCATACATCATGTCTTTTATATCTCTGTCACGACCCGCACCCTGTTTAGGGGCACGAGCACGTGGGTACGTCCAGCCTACGCCGCAGTATCGGCGGTAGAACGCTGTAAAGGTCATCTAGAATATATAGAATCTATAACACAATAATATAACCTGTCATCTCCGCACGGAGGAATATATTCACAACTCAATCACATAATTCTAAGGAAGATAAACACAATGATAAAGATAAAGATAAAGATGAGATAAATAGTCTGAAATAGTATCGAACCACAATCACAAGTTCAAAAACCAAGACATAAAATAATATCCCAAAATAAATACTACAAGTCTCAAAGTATCAAACTGGAATGTAATCAAGACAAAATCTAGATGAACTAGGTCACTACTGGCGGTGCGTCCTCTGCGAACACCGGGTCCACAGGCTGGTCCTGGTCGTAGGTTCCATCTATGCCAAATCCGTAGTAGGTCGGACAATCTTCATCTAAATCCTCTGAAAAACAACGGGGGTTATCCTGTCAAGATATGAGCAAGTACAAACGTCAACAGCAGTTCCATGTGAATTGACAAATACTATAAGAGACAATCATAATGAAATACAAGATGGAATATCAAGACTGAAAGTAAAACGGTACAAGAGAACTGGATATCATGTCATGTGTGAGATATAAGATAAAATTGGAATATAAAAAAATGGAAAGTAATCTGCGGTATGATGTAAACATAAAAATAAAGTGCCATGAGATATTAGAGCATTATGTGATCGACTTGGGTCAAGATCAGGCTGTTCCATTTGACCGGCTATGCACAGGTAGTATAATAGTATAGAGATCAGGCCGGCCAAAATGAAAAGCTATGCACAAGTAGTATAAGGTCAGGCTACACCCTGCGTATGGTGAGGGTGGAGCTATGCGCAAGTAATAAACAAGTAAGGGTAATGATCACATAACCTCTAATAACTCCCCCATCCCCGAGTAGTATAATGAATCCAGACATGACAGGTCATGACACGGGATTCGAAGAGAAGGGGGTCAGCCCACTCCCAAATCGGTGTTTATACAAGTACAGGAAACAATATCGAACAATGTACTCATATACCAGGTAAACCAGGAATAACATCTCATGACGAGATTCAATGTATACTAGTCCGTGTATCCTCGTGTCGAGAATCAAGTATAACACTACAACTGAATCGGATATAGTATATATCAAGACAATGAAAACTATCAGAGAATGTACTCGCCTGTCGTCCTGAGCTGAGAAAATCGAAACTACAACCCACTCAATGAGCCACAAACTGTCAACTCGCACAACTGTCTCCTAATGCTGAAACAGACATTACCAACATTATCAGAATGGTCAAATTAGCTAGAAACGCCTACCCATAAGTCCAATTCTGGACACAGGGGCAAAACGGTAATTTCGGGTCAAAATGGTGTCCGCCGTTGGACCCATTTTGCACCGAAAAATGTGCCAGAATCTATGGTCTCTAAAGTCATTAAATTATATGTCTACAGGTTCGGTTTGACGAGACGAACCCAACGGTATGTCCAATTTTGGATTCCGATGGGCTGCGCACAAAATCACCCGTTGAGTGGGATTGTGGGCCCGCCAAAATGGCGTCCCGATCAACGGTCTCAGAATTGGACCAAACTTGGCGTACAGGACCAAAAAAATATTTCGAGTCCAATGGCGCAAGTTTCGTCGCGATTTGTTGAGTGTGCACAAAGTAATTGACAAATATGCAAAAGGCCGATACGGTAAATTTTTGACGGATACGCATCAAATTCGTCGCGCACACGCGACCAATTTGAATTCCGTCAAAGCCCACACGACCACGAAGTCGATACGCACCTTTCGATGCTTTCGGTTCGTGACCACGTCGCCCGGATTGACGGGACGGACGGCGTATCGGGACAATTTTTCTAAAAATCCACTTTTGAAAATCAGTTTTTTCTCCAACTTCACAAATCAATAACTTTCTGTACAGTGCATGAAATTCAGTTCTACAAAAAAGATTTTAAAGCCCTATAGGTTGTCTCCAAGTCTCTTCAGACCGATTTTAAAAAAACACAACATGCTGGTCGCAAATCGACCACAAATTTGGGGTTTCGGGACAGTTTCTAAACCCAGAAAATCGAGTTTTTTCTCGATTTTGGAACTCGTTTTTTGTCGCACATGGTGCGAATCGGCACGAACTATTTGAGGAAAATTAAAGGGATATATTTTGGGATCATACCTGACCAAGTGGTTCGCAAAACGACGGAGCGAGGAAGGAGAAATCTACTTCCGAAGTTGGCCCTTCGCCGACAGTTTCCGCTCGCGGGTGGGATGCTCGTTGCACGTTTTCCGGCGATGGACGGCCACGGACTGGTCGCCGACGACGTCGGGGTGTACGCTGGGTTGGGTTGACGGCTAGGGTTTGAGTTATGTAAAAATAACTCTCTCTCTCTCTCTCTATAAATATATAAAGGGAAAGAGGCTCGGTTTCGATCGGGTTTCCGAACTCAAGGTATTAAGGGTGGGGGCGCTCGGCTTGCTATATTGCTGCTGCTGTTTCCTAACGTGTGCGTGGGTGTGCTTTTGTTTGTTATTGTTTTTTTTTTATTCTTTCTTTCTTTAGTACTTAGACTAATATATATATATATATATATATATATATATATGTATATATATATATATATATATATATATATATTATATATATTTATACACACACCATAAATACATGCATACATGCACACATACATACATACATACATACATACATACATACATACAAATATATATACAAATATATATACATATATACATACATACAAATATATATACAAATATATATACATATATACATATATTATATATACTAGCATATGTGCACGTGCCTTGCACGTATTTTAACATTTTTTATTTAGTTTATGAAGACTATTTAGGAAGACCAAAGGGTAGTCTTCCTAATTACTAAGTTATCCTTATTAAAATTAATGAACTATTTTTAATTAGTATAAGTATGTAAGGGTATTTTCGGAATTCAAAAGTTTCACCATCTAAGTTTTCCTATTATAGAGTAGAATAGATATACACGTATACGTATATATTTATTTATATAAAATAAACCTATAATATTTACCCATATATATATATATATATATATATATATATATATATATATATATATATATATATATATATATATATATATATATTCCAATAAATGAAATATTACCCAAAATATATATATAAATAAAATCAGAATTTATTTATAAACAAAAACTAAATATTTTAGTGTATATATATATATATATATATATATATATATATATATATATATATATATTAAATATATTAAACTTTTATAAGTAATAACACTATCGGTAAAATACCTATTTAAATAATAATATAAAAATACTGAAAATAATATTAAAAATAATGAAATAATGCAAATGACCATATTAGCCCTATTAAGAAAATTGGGGGTGACAAATCTACCCTCCTAAAAAAATTTCGTCCTCGAAATTAGAGCAAACTAGCACAATAACAGTCACAAGAATAAAGAAAAATACCTCAAGGCTCGAAGAGATAAGGGTAACGCTCCCGCATCTCGTCCTCCCTCTCCGAGGTAGACTCTCCTGGAGAGTGATGCCTCCATGCGACACGAACCAAAGGGATAACTTGGTTCCGGAGCACCTTCTTCCGACGATCCAGAATCTCCACAGGCTGCTCTGGATAGCGGAGAGTAGGCCCCACCTCTAACTCGGAGTGATCCAATACGTGACTAGGGTCTGCCACGTACCGCCTCAACTGCGACACATGGAACACGTTATGGACTCCCTCGAGCGTAGGCGGCAAGTCTAGTCGATAGGCCACTACACCGACCCTTCCAAGAATAGTGAAAGGTCCGATGAAGCGTGGACTAAGCTTTCCGCCTCGGCCAAAACGAATCGTGTCCCGTGTCGGAGAAATCCTCAGGAACACCATGTCGCCAACCTAGACACAGGACAAGACTCAATATAAGATCCTAAAGCAAACAATCACCAACAAGCACAAACAGAAAAACTGATACTAACCTCGAACTCTAACGGTCTCCGGTGGCTATCGGCCCAATGCCGCTGTCTATCCTGAGCCACCCGAAGTCTATCCCTGATCAACTTAACCTTCTCTGTTGCATCCACCACCATCTCCAGGCCAAGCAAAACTCTCTCACCGACATCATCCCACGACAAGGGAGTGCGACATCTCCGTCCGTATAGAGCCTCAAATGGCGACATCTCTATACTAACCTGATAGCTGTTGTTGTAAGCAAACTCTACCATGTGAAGATGGTCATCCCAAGATCCTCCAAAATCTAACACACAAGTGCGAAGCATATCCTCGAGTGTCTGGATGGTCCTCTCCGACTGACCGTCTGTCTGGGGGTGATACGCGGTACTGAACTTGAGCTGGGTGTCCAAGCTAGTATGCAAACTCCTCCAGAAGTGGGAAGTGAAACGACTATCCCGATCCGAGATTATGCTCACCGGAATTCTGTGCAATCTGACTATCTGTCGCACATACATCTCTGCCAGCTTCTCCGTGGATAGTCCCACCTTGAAAGGCAAAAAGTGGGCCGATTTGGTCAATCTATCAACGATGACCCAAATCGCATCTTTCCCTCCTGAAGATCGTAGAAATCCAGATACAAAGTCCATAGTGATGTGCTCCTACTTTCACTCTGGAATGGGTAGTGGCTGAAGCAGACCACCTGGCCTCTATCTCTCAGCTTTCACCTGCTGGCACACTAAGCATCGAGATACAAACTGAGCTACATCTCGCTTCATACCATACCACCATACGTGCTCCCTCAGGTCCCTGTACATCTTGTTGGCTCCAGGATGCATAGAGTACTGAGAACGATGCATTTCCTGAATAACCTCCTCCCAAAGCTCCCCACTCAGAACGCACAATCTAGTAGCGTGCCTCAGCGACCCATCTTCGGCTATAGAGAAATCGTCTAGCAATCCTGCTTGCACCTGCTCCTTGATGTTCCTCATGGCCACATCCTCAAACTATGTTGATCTGACTCTGTCCATCAATGCATACTGAATCTGTAAACTCCACATCCAAATCTACATACTCAAAACGATCACCTCGATACCCAACCTTTCCAGATCAGCCAATAGATGATGATATGCTGCCAAATACATAGCGACTGGATACTTACTTAAGGCATCTGCAACTACGTTGGCCTTTCCTGGATGGTACTGCAACTAGATATCGAAGTCCTTCATCAGTTCAAGCCAGCGCCTCTGCCTCATGTTCAATTCCTTCTGGGTGAACACGTACTTCAAGCTCTTGTGATCCGTGAAGATCTTAACTTACTGGCACACTCTATCCAGGATACTATACTACTCTTATGGGATACTACCTTCTATTGTCTTCCTCGAATGAATGCGGGTAAATAAGTAGCATGTGGGGCTCAGTTGAATGTGACACAAGTGTCATATGGGTAGTAGGCTTAATGTGGGTCGTGTCTATATTTTGGGTCAACAAGTTTGGGTCGAATGGTGTCCCCAATTCGAGTCAGAAATAAAAGAGTCAGAAATAAAAGTGACTTCATGAGGTGAATCAAGATTGGGCCTTGTGTCAGGAAAGTCATGTGACAAAATGAAGCACAAGATGGTGTGCCTGAGTGGGACATGAAGGTCATGGGCGTAGGGTGTCTTGTCTAGATCATCAATATGAAGTTGGTTTTGAGAAAACAACTAGTCTTGTGCTCCTAAATTAAAAGTCATGACAATGTGCATATGATAATCATAAATAAAAGTGGGAATGGTCAATGGCCTTAATTGATCTCAAAGTTGTGCGATACAAAGATAGTACAAGAAAACGAGTTTGAGTGGGACGCGATATATCAAAATGAAGATAATCTTGTCTACTACAAATTCGTGAAGGAAGTTTCCAGAGATTGACATCTCTGACGCTCCAGAAATCAAAGTCATGGAAGAACATTCGTCTATCTAGGATACTCTCTCTAGGGTGTCTACCCAGGTCTTGACGCTGTCTACACAAGGCACTAACTCATCTATATGATACTTGGATGATACTTCTATACTAGGTTACTCATGTCCCTCCTCTATCTAGTCACTTAAAATGTTGGTGCCTAAACCTCTGTAACACTTGAAATACCCTGGCTATTGCTACTAGGATACTCCTCCTATTCTGACACCCGGTGCAACTCCTATCTTAACACTCATTAATCACTCTAAGGTTTCTCATCTATATTTAATTATCAACAATCATATATAATACTTTTTAACCATACTCTAAACTATTAACACAATTACTCAAGGACACAGACCAATTGCAAATCACCAAGCCATCACATTACGAAGAACCTATAATGAAATGAGAATCTACAAGGACTTGGACTAAAGAACCGAAAGTATCCTTACTCCTAAGCTAATTGAGGCTGGAACAAAATCTATAATAATAGAGTTGAAATGATAGAGATGACATGTTAGGACCCTTCTCAAGATACAATCTGATAATCATACACGTCTGTCCTAAATCATGATACTCAGAATCCTCGCCACGCCAGTAAGCAAAGCTGCGATAAACGGTAGATTCCATAACAGGGTATGCACCTCTATAATCATATCGTTTGGAATCCTCGCCACGCCGACTAGTATAGCTGCGAGAAATCTCAAATCTCATGACCAAGATATGTACATCCGAAGTCAGGTCTCTACGTTTTTGCCACGCCAGCTAATATAGCTGCGATAAACTCCATGTTCCATAACCAAGTAGACGTTTACCTTCCCTATTATTCCTGTCAATATATGTTATCAGAAAGGTACCATAATTCAGGCCATAAAATTCATCTCGATATGAAAAATCAAAATCAGCAATGATCCAATAAAATCAAATTCAATAGCAAGGAGCATTGATGAAGAAAAACATGAGAAAATGATTTCAAATTAAGGTTTAAAACAAGATTTCCATTGGTCGTCACAGGAATCTCTCAAAAGTCCTAAGCGAAGAGATCAATATGGAACATGATAGGATATCATCAAGGGAGAACAATTTATTTCGAAATGCAAGAAGAGTTTGTCATGGAAATCAAAAGATTGAAATTTTCCTAATATGTGATTGAGTAACTCCTATCATAACCTAGAACCTATATCCTAACAGCAGGCTCGTAATTAGCACTCTAAGTCGAGCACCCATTACGAAATTGCACTAGTTGCGACTCTGACCTGCATGGGCCACCATAAAAATGTGTCACGACCCGCACCCTGTTTAGGGGCACGAGCACGTGGGTACGTCCAGCCTACGCCGCAGTATCGGCGGTAGAACGCTGTAAAGGTCATCTAGAATATATAGAATCTATAACACAATAATATAACCTGTCATCTCCGCACGGAGGAATATATTCACAACTCAATCACATAATTCTAAGGAAGATAAACACAATGATAAAGATAAAGATAAAGATGAGATAAATAGTCTGAAATAGTATCGAACCACAATCACAAGTTCAAAGACCAAGACATAAAATAATATCCCAAAATAAATACTACAAGTCTCAAAGTATCAAACTGGAATGTAATCAAAAATCTAGATGAACTAGATCACTACTGGCGGTGCGTCCTCTACGAACACCGGGTCCACAGGCTGGTCCTGGTCGTAGGCTCCATCTATGCCAAACCCGTAGTAGGTCGGGCAATCTGCATCTAAATCCTCTGAAAAACAATAGGGGTTATCCTGTCAGGATATGAGCAAGTACAAATGCCAACAGCAGTTCCATGTGAATTGACAAATATTATAAGAGACAACCATAATGAAATACAAGATGGAATATCAAGACTGAAAGTAAAACGGTACAAGAGAACTGGATATCATGTCATGTGTGAGATATAAGATAAAACTGGAATATAAAAAAATGGAAAGTAATCTGCGGTATGATGTAAACATAAAAATAAAGTGCCATGAGATATTAGAGCGTTATGTGATCGGCTTGGGTCAAGATCAGGCTGTTCCATTTGACCGACTATGCACAGGTAGTATAATAGTATAGGGATCAGGCCGGCCAAAATGGAAAGCTATGCACAAGTAGTATAAGGTCAGGCTACACCCTGCGTGTGGTAAGGGTGGAGCTATGCGCAAGTAATAAACAAGTAAGGGTAATGATCACATAACTTCTAATAACTCCCCCATCCCCGAGTAGTATAATGAATCCAGACATGACAGGTCATGACACGGGATTCGAAGAGAAGGGAGCCAGCCCACTCCCAAATCGGTGTCTATGCAAGTACAGGAAACAATATCGAACAATGTACTCATATACCAGGTAAACCAGGAATGACATCTCATGACGAGATTCAATGTATACTAGTCCGTGTATCCTCGTGTCGAGAATCAAGTATAAAACTACAACTGAATCGAATATAGTAGATATCAAGACAATGAAAACTATCAGAGAATGTACTCGGCTGTCGTCCTGAGCTGAAAAATCGAAACTACAACCCACTCAATGAGCCATGAACTGTCAACTCGCACAACTGTCTCCTAATGCTGAAACAGACATTACCAATATTCTTAGAATGGTCAAATTAGCTAAAAATGCCTACCCATAAGTCCAATTCTGAACACAGGGGCAAAACGGTAATTTCGGATCAAAATGGTGTCCGCCGTTGGACCCACTTTGTACCGAAAAATGTGCCAGAATCTACGGTCTCTAAAGTCATCAAATTATATGTCTACAGGTCCGGTTTGACGAGACGAACCCAACGGTAAGTCAAATTTTGGATTCCGGTGGACTGCGCACAAAATCACCCGTTGAGTGGGATTGTGGGCCCGCCAAAATGGCATCCCGATCAACGGTCTCAGAATCGGACCAAACTTGGCATACAGGACCAAAAAAATATTTCGAGTCCAATGGCGCAAGTTTCGTCGCGATTTGTTGAGTGTGCACAAAGTAATTGACAAATATGCAAAAGGTCGATACGATGAATTTTTGACGGATACGCATCAAATTCGTCGCGCACACGCGACCAATTTGAATTCCATCAAAGCCCACACGACCACGAAGTCGATACGCACCTTTCGATACTTTCGGTTCGTGACCACGTCGCCCGGATTGACGGGACGGACGGCGTATCGGGACAATTTTTCTAAAAATCCACTTTTGAAAATCAGTTTTTTCTCCAACTTCACAAATCAATAACTTTCTGTACAGTGCATAAAATTCAGTTCTACAAAAAAGATTTTAAATCCCTATAGGTTGTCTTCAAGTCTCTTCAGACCGATTTTAAAAAAACACAACACGCTGGTCGCAAATCGACCACAAAGTTGGGGTTTCGGAACAGTTTCTAAATCCAGAAAATCGAGTTTTTTCTCGATTTTGGAACTCGTTTTTTGTCGCACAAGGTGCGAATCGGCATGAACTATTTGAGAAAAATTAAAGGGGTATATGTTGGGATCATACCTGACCAAGTGGTTCGCAAAACGACGGAGCGAGGAAGGAGAAATCTACTTCCGAAGTTGGCCCTTCGCCGACAGTTTCCGCTCGCGGGTGGGATGCTCGTTGCACGTTTCTCGGCGATGGACGGCCACGGACTGGTCGCCGGCGACGTCGGGGTGTACGCTGGGTTAGGGTGACTGCTAGGGTTTGAGTTATGTAAAAATAACTCTCTCTCTCTCTCTCTCTCTCTCTCTCTCTCTCTCGGAAAGAGGCTCAGTTTCGATCGGGTTTCCGAACTCAAGGTATTAAGGGTGGGGGCGCTCGGCTTGCAATATTGCTGCTGCTGTTTCCTAACGTGTGCGTGGGTGTGCTATTGTTTGTTATTGTTTTTTTTATTCTTTCTTTCTTTAGTACTTAGACTAATATATATATATTATATATATATTTATACACACACCATAAATACATGCATACATGCACACATACATACATACATACATACATACATACATACATACATACATACAAATATATATACAAATATATATACATATATACATACATACAAATATATATACAAATATATATACATATATACATATATTATATATATATACACGTATACGTATATATTTATTTATATAAAATAAACCTATAATATTTACCCATATATATATATATATATATATATATATATATATATATATATATATATATTCCAATAAATAAAATATTACCCAAAATATATATATAAATAAAATCAGAATTTATTTATAAACAAAAACTAAATATTTTAGTATATATATATTAAATATATTAAACTTTTATAAATAATAACACTGTCGGTAAAATACCTATTTAAATAATAATATAAAAACACTGAAAATAATATTTAAATAATATTAAAAATAATGAAATAATGCAAATGACCATATTAACCCTATTAAGATAATTGGGGGTGACAATCCCGGCCGCATCAATCATGTTGCATAGTCCGAGCGTCAATGCGATCGCACGCTTCAATACGCTTCGGCATTCCGAGCCTCAACGCGTTCAAGCAACGCTTCGCCGCGAGCCATCCATTCCCTGCACCCTGCATGAAGCTGGTGGGGGATCAGTACGTTCGTCCTCGCATGTACAGATGCAAAGATCTTCTTTCCAAACCGACATTGTAATATTTATGTTGAATCATGCAACATAGCTTATGATCTTGCTATGTTCTCCTTAGGGTCAATTTCATGGCATATTCGAAAGCGTAAAGCATGTTAGCATGGCAAGCATGTTATTCGAATTGAAATAGGCAAGCAATCAAGCAATCTCGTTTTTATTTCGTGGCGCGACTTCTTACCAAGTCGACTCACTCGCCCTTGCACCGACGCAAGGTGAATGCGCCCCATTCCTTCCCTGTCATGTTATAAGTGCATCTTTAAGTAGGATCTATATGCGGGACGCATACGCGCCTACACTTTCAACCCATCGTTCCTTAGCTATATGAAGGCCGTTGGCGTATCCGCTGTAAAACCCCTAAATTTCTACTATTTTTTTATTTTTTTATTTTATTAAATTTGGTACCGATTTTAAAATTTTGTATTGTACGTCGCGTGGTCGTATTGTAAGTCGCGCACGAAATTTTATTTTTTCGTAATTGCTCGACGAGTGCGAATATGTGTGAGCGTACATATTTTTAGAAAAATATTTTTTTCTTATTTTTATAGTTTCAAAATAATATGTATAATATTTAATTTAGCTATCAAAATTTTCTAAATTTATGATTTTATTTCTGCAGAGCCTTTTATTTAGAATAAATAATATTCTTAGTACATACATATATTTCATAAACATTTTGCTAGTTTATTTTAAATAAAAATATAAATTTTGAGATTTATTAATATTATTATTTTATTATTTAAAAAGATATTTAAAAATATTAATGTAATTTTCAAAATTATTATTATTAGTATTTTTGAAAAATATATTTCAAAATTATTGTGGAGATTTAAATCTTGATTCGAATTTATGGATTTATTTAAATAGCTAAATATTTGAAATTTGATTTATCCCATTGATTTTAAACCAAGAATTTAATTAGATTTAAATTGAATATGTATTTGGATTGGATTTGATTGCTTTTAAATTAAACTACAAATTATCTATTTTGGTTTTAAACAAATCCTAAACTTTATCTTAATGGAAATTCCCACATCCAATAAATAGGCAGGTACTCATCCATGTATTGCTATTCTCCACAATTTCTACCATATACAAACGTGACGTGCATCGTGTCCGTGTTCCCATATCCATAATCTTATTCTATTATTTTACACATACATTATTTCTCTCGTGCCGACAACCCCGGACACAATAAAATTCTCTAATCCTAACCCTACCCTCCTGGCCGTAGCAGCCTCCCCGACGCCGTCACCCCCGCCATCTCCCCGGCTTACCACCACTTCGCCGTGGCCAACTCGACGCACCACCACCATTACAACCACGACCACCGTTACCAAACCCGACCACCTCCATCACCCTGGCCGTACCCGGCTCCATCAGACCCAAACCCGTCGCCATTACCACCCTGGCCATCATCGTTTTCACCGCAACCACCACAACCCACTCCGTCCCAGTCTCGACTTCGGCCAAATCTCACCGACCCCCAACGCCGCTACGGCATAACAGTCACCACCACCAGCAAGAATCAAAATAAGAGAAAACCCTAACCCTAAAACTCACCTCCAACCGATCTCGGCCTCCGGTCGCCGCCCCACGCCGATCGAGCCACCGCCGACCCTCCGCTCGACAGTCACCGTTCCCCATCTCCAGCCGCTCGCCGTGGCCAAGCCACCGACCCCTCGATCTCCTCGTCCTCCGCCCGCACGCAGCTCCGCCACCCGTCGAAACCTGTCCGGCCTCTCAGCCGCTTCTCCACCCTTCCTCTCCTCTCTGCGCCCGACCGCGACCCCTCGCTGCTCCTCCTCCAGCGCGAGGCCGCGCTCCGGCCACCTCGCCGGAGCAGCCGTCTCCCCGACGCGCCGCTCGTCCGCGCCCATCGGCCTCCTCCCTACTTCACCCGAAGCCGCCGCCACCCCCATCTCCGCCGAGCAAACCCTACTTCGTCGCACATGCCCACTCCGAACCCGCTCCCTCTGCCGTGGTCCCGATCGACTCCTCCGCCGCCTGAGCCTTCCTCTTCCCTTTCCCCTCCGTGAACCCTCTCGCGCACCGCCGGCAACTCAAGCTCCTTCGCTCCCTTTTTCCTTTTTCCTTTCCTTCAGTAAAGGATGTGTTCGAATCATCTGTTGTCTCTCTCCCTCGGGAGAGAAGACAAACTGATATACTTTTATTTTTTATTTACTTATTATTTTTTTATTAGTAAACATTTTATTATCAATTTGTATTATTAGTTTTTTTATATATATTGTATGATTACATAATTAGTATTACTAATTGTAGTAATGTATTTCTAAATTTTTGGGAGATTTATAGAGCCCTAATATTAATATATTTATGAAAATATGTTATTTGATTATTTTAGGGTATTTAGATATATATTTTGGCCTAACAAATTATTATTTGGCAAAGTAGCCGGTATCCCTAAAATCACTTGCTAGATTTTAGTTCTTCTTTATATATATATACAATAAGTTTCAAGTCCTTTCAAGTATTTGTTTTGACCGTAGAAATATAGTTTCAAATGATAAATCGGTTTCCTAATAATTTCAAATAATTCTTTTCTAAATTATTTTACTAATAGTTTCTATCTATAAAATTCTTTTGTCTACCTTAAAAGTATTTTAGTCTAAAAACGATTCTCCTTTTTATGCCTATCTAAAATATTTTGCTAATAAAATACAGTGCCACCAGAATTCATATTTTGAGTTTTGTCAAACTTTTTGTTAAGTTAAAGTATTTTTCTTTCTTACTTATTTCTAAGAATATTTTGATTCAAGAAAAACTAGTTTAATTATATATTTAATATCTATATTATTATCAATTTACTTCTACCCGTGACAAGCCCATTTCTTCCTATTCCCTCCCAATTTTATACTACCTTATGTCCACCCTAACTAAATTGACCGTCCTGGACCCGATGTCACTGTCCGTGCCACCATCCGAGGTCACCTTATATAGTTTTTGTACCGAAGTCGCAGTTCGTGCCAGCTTGATCATTACAGCACACCAGGCGTCCTACCAGGCAAGACACCTTTATTTTAGCTCATATTTCATGCATTATTTATTTTTTATGCAAAATAAATTGTGATACATGGCATAACCTGTTAGAACTTACTGTTCATTTATATTTCCTGCTATGTATTATTTTTCTCACATTAAACCTAGATTTAAGGGACCACCTTGTGTGTTGCATTCATTGGCCTTGACACGTTGTAACACGAAGTTGTGTGTCGCATGTAGGACACGAAAGTGCGTGATTGACTGGCCACCAGTACGTACAAGCCGTGCGATAGGAATAACCGCTAATAGAATTGCATGCTAGTTGACTTAGCGGTTATAGAGGTTTTGTGTTGTGGATACAACACAGTAGGCATTGGGCGGGGAGGACAATTCCTTAGCGTATGGGCTTCGATGCACTTCCCTTGTGACCCGGACTCTCCGCTGGAGATACGGGATTGATGACCTATGATTACTGATGGCCACTGACGATTCTGCGGAACATCATGCTCTTACTGATGGGGCCTCTGGTGCCCAAGAGGGGACTATGCCGACCCTATTCAGCCAGGGCCCATGCGTAGGAAGGATTGTTCTTAACTATATTTCACTTAGAACGGTTAGGCACCTTTATCCGTTAGGTATGAGTACTTTTGGTTTGGGTACTTGTATCTGACCGTGGCTTGGAACAATAACTTCTCGCGGATTAGTTCGTCACATCTTGTCCTTGTTTGGTTGTAGGTGTGACTTACTACTTCGATGAGAAGGTATTGAACCTTGTTGGGGTCCGGATACCATATTGGATTTTTAGCATGGAAAGATACGCCACCGTGAATTAGTTTACCATCTCCTGTCCTTGTTTGGTTGGGGGGATGGTACGCTCGTTCAATAGGTACGTATTGGACCATGTTATAATTCAATTGACTTATTTATTTGAGCAATATTTGTCACGCCCCAGAACCAGAATACTGGAGAGCGGGGGCAGACATAGCCAGCTACGTATAACGGAATGGAATCCACACCGCTATACGGTCACGGCTGTCTAGATATGTGAGGGTTTCACTACAATCCATCAGTCTCTTAAGGTCATAAAATAGCCTATTGTCTCAATCTCAACCAACTAATAATAATCACAAGATATCAGATCACCAAATATACAATTGTAAGGCGTCCCAAACATTACATATCCAGATGATCATGAAGCTAGTCGTACAAAATGTAAGGACTAGCAAGAGTTTAAGTCATACATGATCAACCTCGAGTTGCCAATCATGCTTACAGCCCGTAGGCAGACAGTAAATAAAGTTGCAAACGAGCTAACACTTGCTCGGCGGCTAAACGCCTCAAAAGAATAATTTTACAATAGAGTGGGAGAGCAAAAATAAACCCACTCGTTGCCCTGGTTACGCCTGGTGACCACCATCGGGCTGAAAAGTAGGGAGATCCTTTGGTGCTGCTCCGGTATCTGGCCATACAAAACCAGCTGGGTCAGACCCCAGAAAGAGCAAGTGCCACAAAGGAGGCTTCACTTAAGAACTAAAACCAGCAATTAGCACAAGAGTAAAATTACATAATAAAAGGCAGTAGTTTAAGAAAAAGCATGATGGGTAATTATAAAAGACAATCATGTATGAAATCACTAAAAGACAGGACATATGGAAAGAAAGCATGACAGGATGATATACGATGAGATAACCATGGGACTATTCAGATAGCCAGGTTACAACCCGTGAACCAAACAAGGACCGGGGTTGTAACCCTTCGTCTGAACGGAACTTGGTTTCTCTCACCATTTATCGGCAAGATAAATATAAGAGATCAGGTCAAGTAACATTCTGGAGTGACAATCATTATAGTGACAATCTGGAGTGACAATCATTATAGTGACAATCTGGAGTGACAATCATTCTATCATTCTGGTACAATCTTACAATTAATCAATTCTAGACGATACTATACTGGACTAGACTCCATCCAAGCAATCACGGCCAATCATTGCCTACGACTTTCTACATTAACTAACTAGGGTTATCACAATCCTAATTACTAGCAAGATGCAATGAGATGCTCCAAGTAGTCACAGGCCCTGCAGCTATCCAGGTTATCCAGGCAATCATTATAGTGACAATCTAGAGAGTACAAGGCATTAGAGTGACAATAGAGTTCAATCATTAAAGTGACAATCAAGAGTGCCCCACATGACAGTGGGCTGGAAATGTGCCCTACTCGTCGGCAGGCTACAAGTCCAAACATTTGCGGCCGGGATAACGGGATCGCCTGTAACTGGGGAACATCTCTTCATGTCTAGTGAATTATACTAGTCATTAACCTTAGTCCATTTCAGTAGGTACTCCTGACCGTGGTACTCAGGAGTCCCCTCCTAGACATGATGCAAGACAGGACTGAATTATTTGTACAAGCACAATCGCCCACGGTGTCAGGATTAATTATACATGTCATGTCAGGTAGCTGTCGCAACAGCTATTCGAGAAATCATGTCAGGTTATCATGTCAGGTGTACTTTGTCAGGAGTGCGCCACGACGGGCCACTATCAGGTCATGCCAGGTTATCATGTCAGGAGTGCACCACTACGGGTCATTATCACGTCGTGTTCAATTATCAATTCCAAACATATCAAATGAATTCATGATTTTCAAGTTCAGGACAAAAGGCGTAAGGATATAAATGGACGTTAAATATCTAATAAAATATCAATATTCAGGGCTATAGAAGAGCCACGCGGCTAGAGCATATACGGTCCGGGAAGGGTAGGCTCATGCGGCTAGAAGAGAACAGCCCATGCGGCTGAATCAGTGGTTCCATGCGGCCAAGGGTTTGGATTCAACATGGAGCAGGCGCGCGGCTTCATGCGGCTAGAGAAAAGCCCAAGGCGCATGCGGCTCAGGGTTGCTGGAAGTCCATGCGGCCAGGAAGGACTGGGACTCATGCGGCTGGCTAACACTCAGGAATATACGATCGGGCAAGTGGAGTTCCATGCGGCTCGATGTGGTGGGCGCATGTACGACTGCAAGGGCGAGGGGCGCATGCGGCAGAAGGGAAACCGAGCCTATGCGGCCAGGAGCATTGGAGTCTATGCGGCTCAGAAGGGAAGAGTGCTCATGCGGTTGAAGGATCAGGGCCTATGCGGTCCACAAGTGCTAGAGTTCATGCGGCTCAAGGAGATGGGCACATATGCGGCCGATGGGGAATGAGCCCATGCGGCTCAGGAAATTCAGAACTTATGCGGTTGGGAATTAGGGCGAGTCATGCGGCTAAGTGAGTCCGACTCTCATGCGGCTCAAGAACTTCCAGTCATGCGGCTGGATAGAACACTTGCCGCGTGAATATTCATGCGGTCAAGTCAAGCACTGTTCATCTTCTCCAAAATTTCAGAGAAGTAGAACACCATGAGAGCCAAGTCCTCAAGCTCCATAACTCCATCATCCGGAGCCTAAATTCGAACTTCCTTAGGTCAGAATGGGGTAGAACGAGATTCTCTACAACATGGAACCATCAAAACATAGAAATAACAAGATTAAGTAGATCAAAATCCAAGAAATCCGAAAATGAAATAAACTTAGATCTACAAGAATCTAGCCATGGAAATTAAAAATGTCAAGTACTAAAGTGCTTTAGAATGCAGTAAGGAAGAGAATGAAGCAATAAAATTAGAGTTCCTCCATGAAGCAAGTTGCACTTGCCTAGACCTCTCTCTCTCTCCCTCTCACTCACAGGTTGGTGAGAAATTTAATGGTGAAGGAAGATGATGATGAATGAAGAGAGAGAAATGAGAGAGTGCATTAATAAAGGGGTTGGTGGTGGTAGGTAGGAGTGGTTCACATATAAAACCAAACCAAGCCAAGCCAACCGAACCGAACCAAGCCAATGCAATTGCCATAGGGAACCACAAGCCAATTAAATAAATTAAACAATATTAATCAAAATTAACTAATCATGATTAACCAAAAATACGGGTCCAAAACACGTATACGTATACTAAATACGTATCACAGATTTGGGACACTACAATATTTATTCAGTTTATATGGCATGATATTATGTGTCTTGTTACGTCCCTCTGAGGACCTGATTATCTCTCCACGTGTGTGCTATTGTCTTTCGTAGGTTTTCTAGCTCTAGCCGTTATCATCGCTATTTCTTCGAGGATGATTGTATTTGGATCGTCTTCGCTTCGCTTGCCAAAATCTTTCTTTTATTATGTATTTCTTTTCATAGTTGGTAGTGGATTTGTCTCCGCCCAACTACATGTACTAAATGATAATTTTATAGTTGATTATATGAGATCTTCTATTCATTTATTTTCTGTGGATGAGATTAGTTATGGTTCTACTGTATTTTACAGCTTATGTATTCATACAAAGTTTCTATATATTGGAGTATACTTCGTATGAATACATCTGGCATGTCTACGTTCCTAGTCCTACGTATTTTGGGACTGGGGCGTTACATCCGCGCCGGAATGGACTAAAGGAGTTTCTTTTTTTTCTCTCCTTCTTTTCTTAATATTTGTCGGGCTGTCTGGCGTTTAACGGGTTGGATCGCTGTCCCAAACAACCAAAACGTTCCCGCTGTGTACCATTATTTGCGGCTTTTTCCATCAATAGCGAGAGCTACTCGACTTAAATATGTGCGCCTACAAAGATTATTCGAATCCCTCCTAGGCCAAGCGGTTCCGGGGTACATATGGTATTTAACCGTTTGGGGGAAACACTCGTGCACGAGTCATTATCACATTAATCTCAAGTCCATCCCAATCGACCATGTCACGCCCTTATTATTCAAGCAGTCAAATTCACACAACCAAACATAGTCTTGAGTCCGAGACTCAGACTTTATCATCTCATATTTCTTCCGTTAACTTTCTGTGTTCTTACGTTTCATACTTCGTTTCAATGATTCAATGGCATCATGCCTCAACTCAATGCTCGTCAACCGAACGACCCGAGGGTCTCGAACACTTTTCGAGGCATTATGTCATATCCGACAGTTCCGTCACATTCATGCCACAACTGTATTCTCTCGCAACGAAGCCATCTTTTATTATCACGTGCACGTAGGCACGTTTCGACCGTATCCCCATGTTCTATAACTTAGTGTTCAATGTTCGGGGCTTGCGCGCTAGGGCGCTCGCCTATTGTCTTTCAATGTTCTAGCCGTCTAACTCGTGCACGAAGGCACGGTATGGTTCGTGCACTAAGGCACTCGTCGAGTACAGTTATCCCATATTCTTTGCGGCTTGCGTACCGAGGCACTCGCCTTTGCGATATCCAATGTTCCATAGCAACTCGTGCATGTGATGCACGTTTTATTTCAATTGTTCTAACTTAGTTTTCGACTCACACTACGATTTACTTTCCGATCGGACCACGCCTGTGGCGTCGATAGGTTAACTTAGCATACAATGATATATTTGACTTATCGCATGAAGGAGTAAAAAGAAGTCAATCCTCCCACCTTGAGTCGATACGCCTTCGTCGTTTCGCCGAGCCGATGCGGCTCGATTTCATAACTTTGTTGTACGACCACTCTCCTGACTTAGCCATTCGAGCACTTCGTGCTTCGTTGAATTTTACGTCTGATTTGCCTTACCATGCCCAAGTCTCAGTCCGTCGTAAGGCGTCGATTTGATTTTGTGGACCCCTTACTAAATATGGCAAAAGATCGACCTCTAATATTTTTGCGTCAACGTATAACCTGCACACGAAACCAACTAAAATTAATACTTGCATCGATTCGGACTTGCGCCTTAGTCGATTCGATTTCTTAGAATCTTCGAGCCGATTCAACGTACTCATCCTTCGGGGCAACGCGACGCTTCGCATCGATTCACTCGATGCATTCTTTCAGACAAGGTAACTCTTCGTATCGACTTAGTTCGATGCGTTGCTCGGGACAACGTAACTCTCGTATTGATTCGGATCGATACATTTCATTCGATCAACGTGACTCGTTGAGTCAACGCTTCGGCGTAATGTTCCGTGCAAAGCGGGGCATTACAGAATATACCACTCAAAACAAGGTTCGTCTTCGAACCAAAACCAACACTCCGACTAAGTGTTTTATAGATCGTTTCACGATCTCGTTCCACCAACGTTGTTCAGTTTCACACTATCTCGCAAGCTTTTCATTAACATTTCAAAGTCATCCCTGCAGCTTGATTTGAATTTTGTATACAACTCGATTTAGATCCGTACCTATATTCAAGGCGTCCCGAAGATATATGCATTTCGACCAAGTCCAGTCGTAGCAAATTGGAACAAAGCTGACAGGTAATTTCCAATTCTATGCTTGCCATCTCGTACTCTCGATCGGACTTATCCTTAACACAAGTTCTCGCAATTCTATTACATATGCATATTGATACATACACGATCCTCCAATAAAAGTTAAGGCACACGATGCGATTCAAAATCGCATTTCTCATTTTGTATGTTTTATCGGAACTATCAATTTTACGCGTCGCGTCAAGCCGTCGCGCATCCAATCACAACGAGTCTCCGCAACGCCTTCCGTTCGACGTCGCTACCCAACTTATTTCTAAAGTCTGGCTTATGCACTTATCTCGATTATGATTTTCTTTGTTGTCTTGCAAATGCATCAATATTCAGGGCTACGCCCGCTAGGTTACTTACCTAGACACCGTGCTTAACTTCTTCCGACGCAACTTTAAATTGACATTGCACAAAGGCCACAATCTATCCGCCACGAAAGTTTACATCGAGGCAACGGTGCTCAAGGCGACGGTGCTCAAGGCAACGATCGCCTTGACACGAAGGTCTTTACGATACGCCTTATGTTCGATTCCTATCGAGTAGGAAATTCACTAGCCAAATTTCCAACTTATCCGTCTCGCAACATCGAGTATAAGTTTCGATTCACGCAAGCTCAATTGCGAGGTGAACTCGAATCTAATGACATGACTCGTAATCATTCCCTTATCGCTCTCTCTCGTGCATAGCACGATTCTCGCACTCGCCTATCCGAATCACCAAGTTCGTTGGTGAATTTCAAGTTCGATCGTCGACCAACATAACCATTCAAGTATTCATCCGACGAATACTCAAAATCTAACTATATCATTCTCAATCAAAAGTTGTTCCAATAATTCTCGATCGCCTAGATTTATCGTCAACATGCACCGTGTTATATTTGTTATCGGTGCAATCTCGTATGCGATATCGCATGGGTCATCTTACGGTCTGTAATATTCAATTTGATTTGGCAGTCAAGTCTTGTAGGGTCAGCTGCCCCGAAGCTACGCTCGATAATTGTGGAGCATCACCGAAGGACAGTTTTACTATGAACCATGGTATATCTTATTTCGGAGCCAAATCACGTTCCGACGATTCTATGTGACTACCCAATTTTGGACAAAACCATTTCTATCGGCGCAACTGATGCGCAACTATCCTCGGAGTCAAGTCATGCACGGCCGTCGATGATTCCGTAATTTATGAAACATCTACTCGTATCGAGTTCGAGTCTATCTTATTCGCGGGTCGACACAAGATATGCTATACGCATCGAAAAAAACGTCGATGACTTATAGTCTCGTCTTGTGTCACTTCCCGTTCCCAGAATACGTATTCTAATACGTGTACTGCTCGAATGTATTTATTTAATATTTATCATGTATTGTTCTTTATTTAAATTTCTTTAATTTCCCGCTAATTAATTTTCTGTATTTTACTTTCTGCTTTTATTCTCTACTTTAACTTGCTTTAGGTTCGGCCTAGGTTGGTTTATTTTCTGGTTTATGATGGTTCATCATGAACCGAACCCAACACCCCCATTTAAGCCCCATCTCCTTTCTCTCTTTTCATTACTTCTTCTCATTACTCTTCTTCTTCTTCCTCAAAACTCTCTCCACCTACCAAAATCCATAGGCAAGTACATCTTGCTCCACATGAGAACCCATATTTTTATGGTTCATTTATCTTCCTCTCACGATCCTAAGAGAGTTTAGAACTTGGCATTTTTTATTTTGAAGTCTTATTTTTGGTAGATCTAAAAATTACTATTTTTCGGATTTCAGTGGTTTTGATATGTCAAACTTCCTTATTTCCAAGTTTTGTTCATTCCAGATTGTTGAGGTTGTGTTATACGCCATTCTGACCCATGGAAACCCCATTTCTGGCTTGGAACGAAGGTTCCATGGGAATTGGAGTTCATGAGGAACTCTACGCCCACGTTGTTACGTGTTAGCGTAATATTGAGTTTTACGCCCACGTTGTTACGTGTTAGCGAAATATTGAGTTTTACGCCCACGTTGTTACGTGTTAGCATAATATTGAGTTTTACGCCCACGTTATACGTGTCCGCGTAGTGCCGAGCTTTACGCCCACGATCACTCGTGTCAGCGTAAAACTGTTTTATGCAAGTCTACTTGACTTGGCGTATTCTTTTTACGTGCACCGTATTTCAGGCGTAAAACTTGACTCTTTACACGAGCAACTTTTACGCGCACAGTGTTTTCTGCGTAAAACTCTAATCTTTTTACACGTACTCTTTGGCTCGGCGTAAAACGAGTTTTTACGTGCAACTTGTTCCTTTATTTTGAGCGTATTTTATTTACGCGTATTCATCCACGCGTATACTTTGACCTTTTACGCGCGCAAGTTTTACGCGTAACGTTACCTTTTACGCATATAAATTTATGCGTAAACCTGACTTTTACGCACACCCTGTTTTACGCGCGTATTTTGCCTTAGCGTAAAACTTTGGCGTAGACTAATCATGGTATAAACTAGCCTTGGCGTAATCCGACCTTGGTATTCCTATTGCCCTATACTTTATTCACTTTATGTTGGCATGATAATTCTCCTCTTATATCCTTACGCCTTTTGGCATGAACTTGATATAATCATGATATGTTAATATTTTCTTTAATCTAGATTGTTACGTAGAATGTACCATGTGTCGTGAATTGATTTATAGATACCCCGAATGACTGGAATTTAACCCTGAGAGTTGTAGACTCGACCATACTAAATAATGGTTGACTTTCATGCCTTGTTACGAATTGACATTGATTGTTATCTTGACTAATATTTGATCATGCGTTCCTAGTTGGAACTAAGAGACTGGCTAGTCGTCTTATTGAATTGAATGAACGAGACACGTTCATATTAACTATGAATTATTGTAATCGACTAGCTGATCCCGAACATTGGCATACAGGCATGTGCAGACTTCAATTTATTTTCCTACAAAAGCAGCATGTGTACTTTATGGTCAACGCATGATTATCCCGTGGATAGTTTTGATTGTTGCATTATGCTATGTAAGACCTACAACCTAACCGTACGGGTATCGTTGTGGAGTTGTGCATGTCGTGCTTGTACGAAAGTACTCATTTTGAATGACCATGATCCACGGCATAGGATTTTACTTAACATAGAGACTATTAAGTTAAATAAAATAATGATTGCATAGAGATAATGGATTCCCGAGTTCTTGCATGACAGCCCTCTTTGGGACTATTAAGTGTCCAACAGGCCGGCTGGTTCCCACAGATACTGCAAATCTGCCACACGGACAGGGAGCGGTATCTGCTTATATTATTTATTGTATATTGTATATTGATGACGGACGTCCCATTGGGACTCGTCTAATTCATGATTGGCGCAATTGATTGACTGGATAGACTAGCCTTGTTTGCACATAGTAAGAACTGAGGAATCCTTATTGCATAATTCCAAGGTAACTTGGAAGCACAATATCAAGCCGTAGTAGTTGCATGGCCGTTTAAATTGATTTGTTTGTGTACTGTACCTACTCTATTTACTAACTGAGATGATCAGAATGTCAGGGCACGACGGGTCAACTTCTGTCCTTGTTTGGTTGGGAAGTTGGTTTGAAGTGTCGTGATGTTGTGTGAATTCCAGTAGCAAGCAGAGACCTATGTATTATATCCTTAACTTTTATCACTGGTTTTAATTCTCATGTCGTGCTTCCTTGTGGTACTTGCTATTAGAGGTCTAACCTCTCTGGTTTTGCATGGCCAGATTTAGAGCCGGTCTCCGAGGATTCAGCTTACTTCCACCTCCAAGATGGTCAATACTAGAGGAATGATCGCAGGAGGACTCGAGTGGGTTCCTTACTTCCTCGCTCGTTTTGTTACTTATTTTATACTTTGCCGTTTGGCACCGACATGTTAGTCGGTGTGAAACCCATTTCTTGTGAATTAAATTATTATTAGTATTCAATTATTATTATTATAATTATTATGATTTTAGAGTGATAAAATTATTTCAAAATTAATTAACTTGGATTTTTGGATTCAAACCCAGACCCGAGTCCGAACCCAGACCTAATTCTTTTTCAAAATTCTGATTTGGACTTTGGTTTATTAAAAATATATATATATATATATATAAAAAATAAAAAATAAAAAAAATATATATATATATATATATATATATATATATATATATATATATATATATATATATATTGTGGAGCTGGTCCACGAAGGACCAGCACTCCTCACAACTTCCCTACATCTCTTCCTCTCATACACGTTCACCTCATCTCCTTAACTCTCTCCCTCTACTTCCTCACACCCACACAATCACCTCCTCACTCCTCTACTTAAAAATCCATTCTTACTTATCCCCTTCCTCAAACTCTCTCAGAGGAACACCAAACCTCTCTCCCTCACAATTCCCTCAACTTTCCCTACTCTTTTACTCTCCCATTCACACTCCCTCTTCCAGAACACCCACCCCTTCGGCCAACTCCGGCGCGCCCCGACTCTCCAGCGGGCCGATCCAGTCGCCGGTGCCCTAGCCGACCTCTGGCCGGCCTCCTCCAGACCCGACCCCCGCTTCCCGACGTCGAGCCCCTTCAGCGCGCCCCACCGCATTGAGCCCGGAGCCCCTCCGGCCAACCCGTCGGCGCTCCCTCTCCGCGGATTCCCTGGCCCCGCGCCCTTCGCCGGCCCCTCCCCGCGCGGCCAGCTCCGGCCCGCCTCCAGCAGCGGCCGCCCCAGCGCGTCCCCGACTCTCCAGCGCGCCTTTTCCCCGGCGCGCGACCCTTCCGCACCCCTTCGTCGGTGTTTTTTGTCGGCGCAGCCTCTGAGCACCATTCCCAGCGCTGTTCTAGCGCCCCGTCGCGCCTCGGACCCCGATCCAGCGTTTTCTCCGCTGTTGCCGAGCCCGGACAGCATTCCAGCGCTGTTCCGAGTTGTCGACGCTGTTCGGAGCTCTTATTTATTTCTCTATTTATCATCTGAGAGCTCTAGCCGAGCAACCCGAGGTATAACCCCTGTCCCGTCCTTTTTCTATACAGTCTGTGTTGAGAAATGGTCCCCGATTCCCCTTGGGAATTCGGTTTTAGCGACGTCGTATTTTTCCGGAACCTTCGGAAAGGTTCTGTTGATTATTTTAGATTTCCGAAACTTTTTGGGAATTGGTTTTTGGTATATTTTGAGCTTTCCGGATTTTTTCGGTAGCGTTCTGTGACATTTTTGGGTTGGAATCGGACTTCCGAAATTATTTCGGGTCGTTCCGAATTTATCTGTGGATTGGTTGTAGATTATTATATTTATACATATTTGGGATTCCCTGGTTTGGGATTTGTAGGAAAGATTATCGGCGCAATTCCCAGTTTTTGGGTTGACCAAAAACAGAGGAGATGCTGCCGGATTTTTCCGTAAATTCTAGAATATTTTAAAAATGAATTTAAAATGGATTTCGAGATTTTGTTTAATATTTAGATTTTGGGCGACGACCGTATCGGTCAATGGGCCCCGGCTAAGTGAAAACGAAACCGGCTTCGTCCGGACGTTGAGGCATTAACCAAGTTGAAGATTGGACCATATCTGAGACTCGATAAATAATTATTTTATCTTTATTTTTATCATTTAATTTTATTCATATTTAATTTATTTAAAGTTTAGGACTAACGGCAGTTTCTGTCTTATTTTAATTTATGTAAATAAATTGTAATGGGCATAAGCCCAGCTGGTTGTTGGCCTGTAACTGTATTTGGTAGTATAGGTTTTGGTTGTTGCTGATTTTGCGAGTTTTTGTATTAAACGAGTAAATTTAATAAAAGTATTTTCGTACAAAATTAATAAAGATTTTCTCGCCTAAAATCTATCAGTTTTAATATTAGTTAAAGATCATGTATTTCTCACTAAATAAAGAAATTAGTTTTATATTTATAAATTATAAAAATACAAAGTTTTAATCAATTAATCTGGTATCGACGTGTTTTTCCAAATACAAAGTATAAAACGATCTTTTCCCTCGAATTAAATCAACGCACAAATAATCGTGTTTTCGTGTTTTGTTTAATAAAGAATTAATATTGGATTAGGACACAAATAGAGATTTCAACTAGCATAGCTAGATTGGTAAACCTGGAATCTGAGTCAATTTCTCGAATGTAGGAATTCGAGGACGATTCTGAATTCCTGTCTCGAAGTCTTCAACCTCTCCAGTCAAGTTCATTTTTGAGGCAAGTATAGTTTGTGTTAGTTTTACAGTTATTTTAATAATCGCTTTACTGCAAGTTTAAACCATGATGCAAACACGAATCTCTCTCGGAGAGTACTGACTGCAACTACTGTAACTGATTGGGGACTGGAGGAATAGAGTAATGTTTATGACCACATCCAACTGTAACTTAGGCCAGTTTAGCTTATCCCTCATACACACGGGGATAAGCCGAATCGTATCAATAGGATACAACTGTACATCCCAAGCCGGTCATATTCATTGCCTATTCAAATCACACTGTTTTACTGCTAGAAAACTGTTCATTTCTAAACTGTTTAAAATTGCATGATTCTATTATTTATTTTAACTGTTTAAATTAGCATGAATTGTACTTTGCTCCCTCCTGACTGGAGATAACATTTTTAGGGAACATTGAGGATGCTGAGCTGTTATACTATACAACAGCTAATTTGACCCGGTTCTGTACCCCGTTGGAGGACGCAGGACTTGAGGCCGGCGAGCCGAACACTTAGCTAGATTTTCTGTTTCTAGATTTGTTGTTTAGAATTTTGTAATTTGACTTCAGCTTTTAATTCAGTTCTTTCATATTCCAGTTGTACTTATTTCAAAGTTTAATAAAATTTTATTTTCCGAATTTTGAGTTGTGACAAATTTAGATGTTGTTGTGGATTACCTGCTAATGGAACAGCTTACTGCCGCCGTCTCAACAACGGTACAGGCTGGGCATGATCCGGTTCGACCCAATTATTTGGGATCGGGTCGTAACATGTTTTTAGTGGTGGCCCATGCAGGTCAAAAAACAACAACTTAGGAAAAACATACCTAGAAACAATTAGAATACTAGAACATTGATTTGTCACAACATAGGTCCGAATTATATATAAATAAATATTTTTGTTTGATTATAGACTGGTAGGATACCTTGCTTATATTTGCACCCTAAACCTTCCAGAGAATGGCCATTGACAAGACAAATCCTGCCGACGATGAGGTGTCATCTCCGGATCATATCCCACCTCCTCAACCAAGTCCAGGGTTTATTCCCTCGCAGCTGAATGACCGTCCCCATAATGCATCCAGTAAAGTTTTTACTACACCGGCGGATCCTACCTCTTCTCAAACTAAGCTGCATTTCCTTGAGGAAGTACCCATTCCTGATGCTCCACCAGTGCCAGCGAACACCTCCCAAATGGTTGCCCTACTTCAAGAAATCCTGGAGTCCCAGAAGGCTCAAGCTGAAGTCCAGCAGGAACAGATGGATATCACGAGAGAAGTCATGAAGAACGTCAATGATGTAGCCTTAGCTGTCTCCAACCAAGTTAGAGCGGAACCTCAACCTAGGAGGTATACCCCTGAATCTAGAAGATATTTGGGTCCCATCAAGTACTCTACTTTCCGGCAGTCTTGTCGTAAGAGGCTATTGGCTTGTGAATACTGCAAGAGGCCTGGTCATCAGACCGTTAGTTGTCGCAAGAGATTGGGACAATGTTTGGCATATGGATCCGCTGAACATCGGGTAAAGAACTGCCTCTTATCTCCCCACTATACCAGAGCACCTATCCCAGCAACACCTACCACGACGCAACCTAGGGACTCTCTTTCTATCGAGCAGACCTTGCCTCCTACACCTATTGCAGAAGGGCATGATGCAGACTCGAGGATCATAGAAGAAGATGAAGCAGTTGGAGACTGCTCGTACAAGAGCCAGAGCCATGAAGATTAGTACCTAGGACTGCTGAATAGCATTTTCTATTGTTATAAGAAGTTGTAACAGGATGTCCTTAGAATAATCATGAGAGTCTTGCTGTAATTCTCTTTCATGAATAAAATTCTTAGTTACACCTTTATGGTAGATGTTTTCCCTGATAGTTTTCCCGGATTACCCCAAACCTAGACATAGAGTTCACTATTGACCTAGTTCCCGGCTCTCCCCTATTTTTAAGGGATGCTACAGAGTCAACCTGAAGGAGGCCAAGGAGATGAAGGACCGGATCAATGAAGTTCTAGGATTTACCCAAGATGGAACTTCATCCTAGGGAGCGTCAGTCTTGTTAGTGCACAAGAAGGACAGAACAATACAGATGTGCATCTACTACCGGGCGCTGAACAATCAAGAACAAGTACCCTTTGCCCCGGATCGATGACCTGTTTGATCAACTGAGTGGAGCCAAGGTATTTTCGAAGATAGATCTCAGATCAGGCTACCATCAAATCAAGGTCAGGAAGGAAGATATTCCCAAGACGACATTCAACACCAAGTATGGGCAGTTTGGATTCTTGGACATACCGTTTGGACTGACGAATGCTCCTGCGGTGTTCATGAACCTTATGAACAAGGTTTTCCATGAATATCTAGATCAAATTGTCGTTGTCTTCTTCAATGACATTCTAATCTATTCAAAGACGGAAGAGGAGCACGAAGAGCACCTCAAGAAAGTTCTGGAAAGTTTGAGGAAGGAGAAGCTGTTTAGTAAGCCTTCCAAGTGTGAATTCTTTCTAGACAAGATGGATTTTTTTTGGCCATGTTGTCACAGGAGAAGGAATTTCGGTGGATCCGAAGAAGATATCCGCTGTTGAGAAGTGGTCCCAAGCTCAGTTGCCGAAATCAGGAGTTTTTGGGCTTGGCTGGCTACTACCGGAAGTTCGTGAAGGGTTTTTTGCCAGAATTGCTGAGCCGAGGACAGAAGATCACTCGGAAGAATGAAGAGTTCATCTGGACGGAAGATTGCCAGGCATCATTCGAGGAGCTGACTTACCACTGCACCAATCCTTGCGCTACCCGCAGGAACTGGTGGTTTCTCAATCTACAGTGACGCCCCAGGTAAAGGACTGGGTTGCGTTCTTCAACAACATAGAAAAGTGATTGCATATGCATCTAGGCAATTACGGACTCATGAGAAGAACTATCCCACACATGATCTGGAGCTTGCGGCAGTCATCTCTGCTTTGAAGCTATGGAAGCATTATCTATATGGAGAGAGAGTGGAAATATATACAGACCACAAAAGTCTGAAGTATGTTTTCACTCCGAAGGAGCTGAACATGAGGCAAAGAAGATGGCGGGAGCTGATGAAGGATTTTGATATCGATCTACAGTACCACCCAGGTAAGGCTAATGTGGTCGCAGATTTGATTTTAGACTTGTGGGGTGTTTTAATTTATAGGATGTCTCAATCACTCATGTTCCCCCTTGATCTCATGATTCGTTGTTCTCAACCCTAGCTTGACATTCTAGTATCTTTTGACTTCATTGATCTTTCCTGTTCGATCGTTTGATTGTTCTCTTGTCCCTTTTCTTAGGGGAACCTTTGTCACAACCCGCACCCATCGAGAGGGTACGAGTACGTAACAGCGCCCAGCCTACGTCGCAGTGTCGGCAGTAGAACGCTGTTCTAGGTCATGAACTATGACTAACTAACATGAATATACTCTCCAAAAAGGAGGCCAACATAGAGGTACAACTCAATCACAATCTGAGATAGAATGTAGCACGATGGAAATAGATAAGAAATCCTCAACTGAGGTACAACAGAAAGAAATAACAAAGTCTCAACATCTCTAAAATATACAACTCTGAAAATAAAGACAACAGCTAAACATGAAAAGAAAGAACAGTCTAAGCTATCTATCTACACTATGCAAGGTATCGTCCTCAGCAGCTGCCTGAACCTCCCCAGGGGTCCAGGTCGCGAGTATCATCTAGGCAAGCTCCAAAGTAAGGGGTGCAGGGTTCCTCATCATTCTCTGTAAAATTTTCAACATGTCCAGTCAGGACGGGAGCGAGCACAGCACATCTCAACAGTTCATAGCAGGTTAGAAAATATAATCATGCAGTAAAGTAAGATATCGATACTGAAGGAAATGTAATATGTAAACAGAGAGAGAACTGTAATAGAAATATCTACTATAAGTAGAGAGCTACCAGTGACTAGTGATTTAGAGTACAAAGTCGACATGTGAATGGCTTGATTTGCACATGGCTATACTAAAGAGGCGTACATGGCTATTCTACTTTGAATTGTTCACATGGCTATTTATACTCCCCCGTACCCCCAATCAGTACACAAGGATCCAACCAGATTATGTTATGATTCTATGTAACGGTCCCCGAAGGGTGGTACATAGTAGTCCCATAAATGGGGATTCTGGAAAACCCAATAAACGGGATAAGGATTCAAAGAAGACTCTGTGATCATATGAGTACATGTCACAAGTGATCAAAGAACCAAAGAAGCATAGTGATACGCCATGTATGTGAAACGCACAGAACATGTAGTACCCGATGCTCTCTGAAGGGATAACATATCAAGAAGGGATCCATATAGTACTAATCCGTGTGACCAACGTGACAATATCAAGTAAAGTAATTTAATGCAGGAAATAATTCTAAGCAGGATATGAAATGATCAGAGAATGTACTCGCCTCGTATCTGAATGTCTGAAGTAAATGTACTGTCCGAGATGAGATACCTGACTCCTAGTTAGAGCAACACAAGTCAAGATGTATACAGGGGATGATAATAGTAATCTACAATGCATCTGCATGCTGTCTAGGTCAAACTAGACTAAAGTCAACACTTGGTCAACTCTAGTCAACCACACTAGTCAAACTAGGTCAACCTAACCCAGACAAGTCTTACTAAGCCTAACCAAGGCTATCCTAGCAAGCACACATCAAATCTAGGCTATACAAACCAACCACACACATTCATTGGTGTACACATGCCATACACATAGGCTTTAAGCCATAAATGTAGCCTATAGGCCATATGGCTATATCACATATCTCACACATATTGTATATTATACTAAGTTAATATAGCTATCATTCACACACATATATATATAGGCTACACTATTATATCAAGCATTTAGATAATATATATATATATATATATATATATATATATATATATATATATATATATATATATATATATATAAAAATATATATATATATATATATATATATATATATATATATATATATATACATATACATATAGTGAGATAGAAAATGGGAAATGTGTATAGTGTCATGGCAAGGTTTAAATGTGTGTGTGTGTAGAGTGTGAGGAAGTAACATAGGCTAGTAGGTAATTATGTGAGTGTGTGGCAGTTTTCAGATTGTGTGTGTGTGAATAAGTGAGCTAATGTGTGTGTAGGTGTGTGTTTCATATGAGGGTGTGAGATACAAGAGTGTGTGTGATGAGTGTCATAAGAGACACTGAAAACAGTGAGTGAGAGAGTGAAACAGTGTGCACATTGATATCAATGAGTGTGTGACATGTGAAGGCAAAATGGTGAAGAAAACAGTGGCAAAGTGAAGGAAAAAATCAGTGAACTACCCACATATGAAATCTGGAATTTGTATACATTTGAAACACAGTAAAGTGAGGGCTAATTCTCAGGCAAAATAGGAATTACATAACTCATGAACAACCTTCATTTCAGTTTCAAAATAGGAAGAAATCAGTGAATATTGCAATGTGAAATCTGGAACCTAAAACAGTGAACAATAATAGGCAATTCAGTGATGTCACAACCCGCACCCTAGAGTAAGGGTACGAGAACGTAACAACGCCCAGCCTACGTCGCAGTGTCGGCGGTAGAACGCTGTCCTAGGTCTCATGCATCTAACAGTATAAGGCTAAGCAGTTTATACTCCCCGAATGGGGGTGACATAGCAGAATGTAAACTCAATCACATCTAATGGTAGAGCATAATGGAAGATAGATAAAACATGAAATCCAAAAGAGATACAGCAGATAGAAGTCTAAGTGTCTAAGATACACAAATCCAGAAATATATCTCAAAGCTCAAATACAGAAATCCATAAATACAACTCAAGACAACTGAAAATAAACTGAGCAAAATCCTAGCTACCAATACAACCTCTACTGTGTCTCCTCTAGGCTAGCAGACAACCTCCAAGCTATCTGTAAAATTTATCAACAGGTCCAGTCAGGACAGGAGCGAGCACATTACATCTCAACAGTTCATAGCAGGTTAGAAAATATAATCATGCAGTAAAGTAAGATACAGGTACTGAAAGAAATGCTGTATGTAAACAGAGAGAGATCTGTAATAGAAATATCTACTATAAATAGAGACTAACAGTGGCTAGTGAGTCAGAGTACAATATAGACATGTAAATGGCATAGGAGATTCTGATAAGACACTATGGAAGAGATTCTGATAAGATACTACTTGGGTATTATTCACATGTCTACTTCTACTCCCCCGTACCCCCAATCAATACACAAGGATCCAACCAGGTTATGTTATGATTCCATGCAAAGTCTCCCGAAGGGTGATACATAGATGTCCCATAAATGGGGATTCTAGGATACCCAGTAAATGGGATAAGAGATTCTAGGAGACTCTGTGATCATAAGAATATATGTCACAAGTGATCAAAGAACCAGTGAAGCATAGTGATACGCCATGTAAGTGAAACGCACAGAACATGTAGTACCCGATGCTCCCTAAGGATAACATCTCAAGAAGGAATCCATATAGAACCAATCCGTGTGACCAACGTGACAGTACAAGAAAAGTAATTTAATGCAGAAAATAATTTTAAGCAGGATATGAAATGATCAGAGAATGTACTCGCCTGATAACCTGAACAGCTGATAATTATAGGGGGTCCAACTGAAGCCACAGAGTCCTATTTAAAGCAATACAAGTAACAAGGAGTTCAAGTTGTAATAAATGAATCTCTACAAGCAATCTATATTATCCTAGGTTCTTCTAAGTCAAAACAACTCTAGGTCGACTCCGGCCAATAATCTAGTCAAACTAGGTCAAGTGTTGACTTACAGTTGACTTTGGGTCAACTGGTCAATTCTGGTCAAACAGGGTCAATTCTAGTCTAATTATTAAAGATATACAGTGCACTTCGTTATTGGTACATCGAAACTTACGACACGTAAATCGCGACGAGATGATCAATGGTAAAGTTGATAATCTTATTATAGTGATCCACGTGTCCATCTTGTCAATTTCAGAGATGTGAGATCACTGGAATTGACTGAGTTCAGTTTCGTTGTACTAATCCCGAAATACGAACATTATAAGAATTAATTAATAATAAATTATAAAAAGGTTAAACTCAGAGAAATTATCAATAAACATTGTCGGACGATGAAATAAACATCGTCAATGTGTCCAGAATGGTCAAATTAGCTAGGTTAGCCTACCCAACGGTCCAATTTGGATACAAGGGCAAAAAGGTAATTTTGGGTCAAAACGGTGTCCGTGTCGGAGCCGTTTTGCATCGAAAAATGTGCAAGAAAATAAGTCTATAAAATATAACAAATTATATGTCCACGAAACCAGAATGACGATACGAACCCAACGGTATCTCCAGAATTGGATTCCGTTGACCCGATCTCAATTTGGTCCGTTGACCAGAACTTGAAATTCCGGTTTGCACGAAAATACGTGTCGGAGTCAATGTTCTCAAAACTCAGCAAACTACATGTCAACGAGTCCAGAATGATGATACGAACTCAACGGTATATCCGGAATTGGATTCCGATGAGCCGATCTCAAAATGACCCGTTGACCCGGATATTGATATCCGACTTGCACCGAAATGCGTGTCGGATCCAATGTCCACCAAAACCTAGCAAATTATATGTCAACAAGTCCAGAATGACGATACGAACTCAACGGTATCTCCAGAATTAGATTCCGATGAGCCGGCGTTAAAAAGTTTCGTTGACCCGGACTGCGGGACCCACTTTGCACCGAAAAATGTGCCCGGGCCCACGTCCTCCAAATCTAACAAATTTTATATGAAAATATGCCATAACGACGCCACGAGTCTAATGGTGGTGTCAGAAATGAAATCTGGAGTCCCGTGTTCAAAAATAGAATTTTACAAGTTGGAAATTATAAATTCGGACGGCCAACTTTGGCGTAGAATTCAACCAATCAAACAAGCTCACAATGAAACGAAACTGGAGGGATAGCAAGAGGGTTATACCAGCTTCGCACAGGAACTGGTAGCACGCCAAACGGAGCTGCGGTGGAGGAGGTATAAGCTGACGAAGTTGATCCCGCGAAACTGTCCAAAATTAATACAATTTAAACGGTCAACTTGGTGGCCGGTTTTGAGGCATCAAACGATAAAATCAACGGATAAAAATTGACAGGAGTGAAGGTGGATATACCGAAATTGCGACAGAGCAAAGAAATTGCCGATCCAACAGTCGCATTCCAGGGAAAACGCGTGCGAAGTCGCTGCGACGGAGCGCCAAAATGGACTTGATTTCGCGCGCGTCACGACGGAACTTCGTGCGAAACGCACGAATCGTCTATACATCGCGCCGGGGAGGAGAGTGGTGACCACGGGGCCTGCCTGAGGGTGCGCTCGGCCATATGGGAGGTTGGCCTCGCCGGCCACGGCACCGGCGGCGGCGCCTGCACGCCGGCCAAGGGCCGCGGCTGCTGTTGCAACGCTGTTGCGGTGCGACACTGCTGCTACTGGCCGCGCAGGGGCGTGGCGGCGGCGAGCGGCGAGCGACGCGACCAGGGAGTGGTGGCGGCGGTGGAAATGGTGATGATGGTGGTGGTGTTTGCTTGGTGGAGTTGGATTATTGATGGTGGTGGTGGTGGTGTTAATTCATGGGAGGAGGAAGGAAGGAAGGAAGGAGGAGAGGCTGGTCGGGGCTGAGCTCGCCGGGGTGATAGTTGGCGGCGCTCGGCCGGGGAGGAGGTCGGGTGATTGTGTTGGTGTTGTGCAATGGTGGTGGTGGTGCTTTGTTGTAGGTTGCTGTAGGTGTTGGTGTTGGAATAAATTTGGAAGAGAGAGAGAGAGAGAGAAAGAGAGTAGTAAATAATTAATGAGAGAGAAGGAGTGAGAAAATAGCCTACCCTCAAATTTAGGGCCGGCCAGTGAGTGAAAGGGTGGGGGGAAAAAGTTGCATGAAGGAAATGAATGAATGGGATTTGTTTAGAGAATCCAAAGGCTAAAATTAATTAGAGGGAAGTGGCCATTCCTCTGGGGATTTAAATAAATAGAAATTCCAATAAATAGTGAAATAGGTAAACATGGTATTTAATATTATTTTGGCCACGAAAAAATGAGGGTGTCACGATGGAGGGTAGCACGAAGCTGGACTGGACTTGGTGGAGCCGGATTGGATCAAAATCAGACATTATGCAATAATCGAATTAGAATTAGGTGTTGATGATCATGGGTAAATAAGTAGCACATGGAGATTCCAATAAATGGGACACAAGTGTCGGACGGGTAGTAGGCTCAATGTGGGCCATGTCCATAATTGGGACTGACAGATTTTGGTCGACAGGGTACCCACAAATCAAGTTGGAAAATGAATGTGACGCCGTGGGGTGAAATAAAATCGGGTCACGTGTCAGGAAAGTTGTGTGAAGCAAATGGAGCACAAAATGGCGTGTCTGAGTGGGACACGAAGGTCATGGGTGACGAGCGTCTCGAGTAGATCATCAATGAGAAGTTGGTTTCAAGAAAATAACTGGTCTTGTGCTCCCAAATGAAAAGTCACGGTAACGTGCTAAAAATGATCAAGAAAAAGAGTGGGAAAATTAATTAATAATCAAAGGGTCTAAATCGACCCGAAGTTCTGCGAAGCAAAAAGAGCACAAGGGAACAAGTCTGAGTGGGACACTATATACTATCATGAAGGTAATCCTGTCCACTCCAAAACTCGTGAAGAAGATTTCCAGAGTTGAACATCCCTGACACTCCAAATATCAAAGGCACGGAAAAGCACACTTACGAAAAAATAACAGAATATATTATTTATCGAAACCAATCAATCAGAAAAAAAAAAAATCAACCCGAAATTCAGGGTGCTCACATCCTACCCACCTTATAAAAATTTCGTCCTCGAAATTAAAATTGTTCATACTCCTTCTAGGTCAAACCCCCACAATCAAATCCCCGAACTTAAATAAAATATACCATCAAAAAGGACGGCATACATGGTCATGGCATACGGTGGTAGTGAAGTCTCATCTAGGTATACTAGTCATACTAACCAAAATGGTCATCGGGTATCAAAACACACAAGCAGTCTAGGGTGCCAAACTAGAAAAGTTACAGAAATAACAAATCATCCAAACTATAAGGCAGTCTACCACCCTATGTAAAAACTGGTACTCACCAAAAAATAAAATAAAGATAACTACCAATTATCTATAAAGGGTTCAGAAAAATCAAAATCAAAAGTTAAGGAATGAAAGTCAATTGCATGGAAATCCATTCACAATATATATTAAGAATATTTAGTCTCGATACGACCTAAGTTGATCAAATTGGGGAAATCAAGATTTGGGCAATATGGAGGACATGTTCAACAAAGTCTGAGAACGAGCATACAAAGATGGAGATTCAGGTCACAATCAAATTTTATTCAATTGAGTACAACCCAAGATATAAATATGATAAGAAAAGATAATCGAAGTCGATTTGGTCGTGATTAAGGAAACTAGGATTCAATGATATTGAAAAACCCTTTTTAGAGAAAACAGGAAAAGATTTCATACGAAGTCAGCAAATCATCCCTCTCTAATACTATCAGTTTATCATTTGCCAAACCATATTTTTTTCTCACAAGTCCCAATATGAAAATCAACCTTCATATGACTATCATCAAAATTTTATAACCTTCAGTCATCTAAACCTTTACCGTGATCACCATAGACAAAATTTCTAACTTTTATAACATTTTCCACGAAACATACCCCTCTTATTTAGGAGTCAACACTTACTCGTTTAATCAAATTTCCAAATTCCTTCACCTCATTTAATTTAGATCCGAACCCTCTAAATCCAGTTTATGAAATCCTTGAACTTGTTTAAATCGAGTCTCGTGTTTACTAAACTCCAATACCACTATGTCACACAAAATTTATTCTTATTTATAAATCAACCTTCATATTTTCTTCAACGTTCACCTTCAAATATTATCCTTTTGAATTCTACAATTTTCTCCCAATCATCTAAAATAATTTCTATAACGTAAAATTCTTGTGTTCTCTATGTCTCTAGTCACCCTCTTACAATATCTAGTTCCATTTCGCATAATCAATGAATACAATAAAATTCTCTCCTTTTTTTCTAAATTTCTACATAGCCTCAGAGTAAAAGTTTTCCAGAATCAATAACCAAGATTTTCTAAGTTCTCAAAACTAGGTTGACCTTGAACATCCTCATTAGTTTTGAAATACATCCATGAATTATTCATAACCAACTTTCTGTGATTGTTTCTAAATTGATAACATTTATCCCTCGATTTCATTTCAAACCTTTACCACATCTCCATTTCAAAATTTTCACATTTGACATCCAACATTTTGATTCCTACAAAATCATCATATGATAACCAATTACATCATTTTTGACCTAGATGATTCACGTCACTTCCTCAACATTTCTCAGATAAAAATGATATAAAGATTCAGGGGTTCAAGTACAGCTGACAGAATGTGATACGAGACGGAATTGATATAATCAGGACAGGTATATAAGACAAGGAATGATGGTAATAAAAATATTGGCAGAAAAAGAATGATAATAGAATCTGTTTTGCTTATTTGTTTAAAAGAGGAACCCATTTTTTTGAAACCAGAATTATGATACCAAATCCAAAATAAGGCCTAGCAAAATCATTGATTTATTGTATTAAGAAGAAATAAATTTTGTAAGAAGTTACACAAGGTTTATAAAACAGCTAAAGCTACTCCTAAGTTAAATAACGAGAAGCAAAACAAAGCAAACAAATAATAATAATAATAATAAGAATTTTTTTTTGAAGGACTGGAACAAAAGTAGAGAAAACATGTTCAAAAATATTTAAGGTACAATCTGATAATCATATGCGTCTATCCAAAATCATGGTACTCTAAATTCTCGCCATACTAGTAAGCAAGGCTACGATAATCACAGAGTCCTCGGCTTAGGTACATACCTCTAGAATCATGGTATTTAACATTTTCGCGATGCCGCTAGCTTGGCTGCGAAAATCTTAAATTCCCACATCCGAGAAATATATCCAAGATCAGACTATATGTCCTCACCATGCTGGCTAATGTGACTATAGAAGACTAGATTCCAAACTTAGATGACCTAGCCCATATAATTTCATCTTGTCAAAAATTAAATTAAATCAACAATGAATACCCAAAAATCAAATTTATCAACGAACATCAAGATTCAAAAATGAGCAAAAATCCTTCAAATCATATAAATACAAACTCGGATGCTACAACTAACATCAAGATTCAAAATTCAACAATCTTCCATCAAAATCAATAAATACAAACTCCAATTCAACAATAATCCATCAAAATCAAATTCAACAACAAAAAATAAAGATAATCAAATCAAGGAAAAGAGAGTTTCCAAATCGAAGTTAAATAAGATTCTCAAGGGTCGTCCCAGGAATCTCTCAAAGGATCATAACTGTGATTGAGTATCTTCAAAATATATTCTAATCCTGCTGCAGGCTGTAGTGGTACTCTAGTTCGAATACCACTACACAAACTCGACCTGCATGGGCCACCACTAAAAATATGTCACGACCCGCACCCTAGAGTAAGGGCACGAGAACGTAACAACGCCCAGCCTACGTCGCAGTGTCGGCGGTAGAACGCTGTCCTAGGTCTCATGCATCTAACAGTATAAGACTAAGCAGTTTATACTCCCCGAATGGGGGTGACATAGCAGAATGTAAACTCAATCACATCTAATGGTAGAGCATAATGGAAGATAGATAAAACATGAAATCCAAAAGAGATACAGCAGATAGAAGTCTAAGTGTCTAAGATACACAAACCCAAAAATATATCTCAAAGCTCAAATACAGAAATCCATAAATACAACTCAAGACAACTGAAAATAAACTGAGCAAAATCCTAGCCACCTATACAACCTCTACTGTGTCTCCTCTAGGCTAGCAGACAACCTCCAAGCTATCTGTAAAATTTATCAACAGGTCCAGTCAGGACAGGAGCGAGCACATTACATCTCAACAGTTCATAGCAGGTTAGAAAATATAATCATGCAGTAAAGTAAGATACAGGTACTGAAAGAAATGCTGTATGTAAATAGAGAGAGCTGTAATAGAAATATCTACTATAAATAGAGACTAACAGTGGCTAGTGAGTCAGTGTACAATATAGACATGTAAATGGCATAGGAGATTCTGATAAGACACTATGGAAGAGATTCTGATAAGATACTACTTGGGTGTTATTCACATGTCTACTTCTACTCCCCCGTACCTCCAATCAATACACAAGGATCCAACCAGGTTATGTTATGATTCCATACAAAGGCCTCCGAAGGGTGATACATGAATGTCCCATAAATGGGGATTCTAGAAGATTCTAGGATACCCAGTAAATGGGATAAGAGATTCTAGGAGACTCTGTGATCATAAGAGTATATGTCACAAGTGATCAAAGAACCAGTGAAGCATAGTGATACGCCATATAAGTGAAATGCACATAACATGTAGTATCCGATGCTCCCTAAGGATAACATCTCAAGAAGGGATCCATATAGTACCAATCCGTGTGACCAATGTGACAGTACAAGTAAAGTAATTTAATGCAGGAAATAATTCTAAGCAGGATATAAAATGATCAGAGAATATACTCGCCTGATAACCTGAACAGCTGATAAGTATAGGAGGTCCAACTGAAGCCACAGAGTCCTATTTAAAGCAACACAGGTTACAAGGTGTTCAAGTTGTAATAAATGAATCTCTACAAGCAATCTATATTATCCTAGGTTCTTCTAAGTCAAAACAACTCTAGGTCGACTCCGGCCAATAATCTAGTCAAACTAGGTCAAGTGTTGACTTACAGTTGACTTTGGGTTAACTGGTCAATTCTGGTCAAACAGGGTCAATTCTAGTCGAATTATTAAAGATATAAAGTGCATTTCGTTATTGGTACATCGAAACTTACGACACGTAAATCGAGACGAGATGATCAACGATAAAGTTGATAATCTTATTATAGTGATCCACGTGTCCATTTTGTCAATTTCAGCGATGTGAGATCACTGGAATTGACTGAGCTCAATTTCGTTGTACTAATCCCGAAATACGAACATTATAAGAATTAATTATTAATAAATTATAAAAAGGTTAAACTCAGAGAAATTATCAACAAACATTGTCGGACGATGAAATAAACATTGCCAACGTGTCCAGAATGGTCAAATTAGCTAGGATAGCCTACCCAACGGTCCAATTTGGACACAAGGAAAAAAGGTAATTTCGGGTCAAAACGGTGTCCGTGTCGGAGCCGTTTTGTACCGAAAAACGTGCAAGAAAACAAGTCTATAAAATATAACAAATTATATGTCCACGAAACCAGAATGACGATACGAACCCAGCGGTATCTCCAGAATTGGATTCTGTTGACCCGATCTCAATTTGGTCCGTTGACTAGAACTTGGAATTCCGGTTTGCACGGAAATATGTGCCGGAGTCAATGTTCTCAAAACTCAGCAAACTATATGTCAACGAGTCCAGAATGATGATACGAACTCAACAGTATATCCGAAATTGGATTCCGATAAGCCGATCTCAAAATGATCCGTTGACCCGGATATTGGTATCCGACTTGCACCGAAATACATGCCGGATCCAATGTCCACCAAAACCTAGCAAATTATATATCAACGAGTCCAGAATGACGATTCGAACTCAACGATATCTCCAGAATTGGATTCCGATGAGCCGGCGTAAAAAAGTCCCGTTGACCCGGACTGCGAGACCCACTTTGCACCGAAAAACGTACCAGGGCCCACGTCCTCCAAATCTAACAAATTTTATATAAAAATATGCCAGAACGACGCCACGAGTCTAATGGTGTGTCAGAAATAAAATCTGGAGTCCCGTGTTCAAAAATGGAATTTTACAAGTTAAAAATTACAAATTCGGACGGCCAACTTTGGCGTCGAATTCAACCAATCAAACAAGCTCACAATGAAAAGAAACTGGAGGGGTAGCAAGAGGGTTATACCAGCTTTGCACAGGAACTGGTAGCACGCCAAACGGAGCTGCGGTGGAGGTGGTACAAGCTGACGAAGTTGACCCCGCGAAACTGTCCAAAATTAATATAATTTAAACGGTCAACTTGGTGGCCGGTTTTGAGGCATCAAACGATAAAATCAACGGATGAAAATTGACAGAAGTGAAGGTGGATATACCGAGATAGCGACGGAGCGAAAAAATCGCCGATCCAACGGTCGGATTCCCGGGAAAACGTGCGCGAAGTCGCTGCGAGGGAGCGTCAAAATGGACTTGATTTCGCGCGCGTCACGACGGAACTTCGTGTGAAATGCACGAATCGTCTATACATCGCACCGGGGAGGAGAGTGGCGACCACGGGGCCTGCCTGAGGGTGCGCCCGGCCATGGAAGAGGTCGGCCTCGCCGGCCACGGCGGCCACAGCGCCGGCGGCGGCGGCGGCGCCTGTACGCCGGCCAAGGGCCGCGGCTGCTGCTGCAGCGCTGTTACGGCGCGGTGCTGCTGCTGCTGGCCGTGCGGGGGCGTGGCGGCGGCGAACGGCTAGCGACGTGGCCACGGAGTGGTGGCGATGGCAGAAATGGTGATGATGGTGGTGGTGTTTGCTTGGTGGAGTTGGATTATTGATGGTGGTGGTGGTGGTGTTAATTCATGGGAGGAGGAAGGAAGGAAGGAGGAGAGGCTGGTCGGGGCTGAGCTCGCCGGGGTGATAGTTGGCGGCGCTCGGCCGGGAAGGAGGTCGGGTGATTGTGTTGGTGCTGTGCAATGGTGGTGGTGGTGCTTTGTTGTAGGTTGCTGTAGGTGTTGGTGTTGGAATAAATTTGGAAGAGAGAGAGAGAGAAAGAGAGTAGTAAATAATTAATGAGAGCGAGGGAGTGAGAAAATAACCTACCCTCAAATTTAGGGCCGGCCAGTGAGTGAAAGGGTGGGGGGAAAAAGTTGCATGAAGGAAATGAATGAATGGGATTTGTTTGGAGAATCCAAAGGCTAAAATTAATTAGAGGGAAATGGCCATTCCTATGGGGATTTAAATAAATAGAAATTCCAATAAATAGTGAAATAGGTAAACAGGGTATTTAATATTATTTTGGACACAGAAAAATGTGGGTGTCACGATGGAGGGTAGCACGAAGCTGGGCTGGACTTGGTGGAGCCGGATTGGATCAAAATCAGACATTATGCAATAATCGAATTAAAATTAGGTGTTGATGATCATGGGTAAATAAGTAGCACATGGGGATTCCAATAAATGGGGCACAAGTGTCGGACGGGTAGTAGGCTCAATGTGGGCCATGTCCATAATTGGGACTGACAGGTTTTGGTCGACAGGGTACCCACAAATCAAGTTGGAAAATGAATGTGACGCCGTGAGGTAAAATAAAATCGGGTCACGTGTCAGGAAAGTTGTGCGAAGCAAATGAAGCACAAAATGGCGTGTCTGAGTGGGACACGAAGGTCATAGGTGACGAGTGTCTCGAGTAGATCATCAATGAGAAGTTGGTTTCAAGAAAATAACTGGTCTTGTGCTCCCAAATGAAAAGTCACGGTAACGTTCTAAAAATGATCAAGAAAAAGAGTGGGAAAATTAATTAATAATCAAAGGGTCTAAATCGACCCAAAGTTCTGCGAAGCAAAAAGAGCACAAGGGAACAAGTCTGAGTGGGATACAATATACCATCATGAAGGTAATCCTGTCCACTCCAAAACTCGTGAAGAAGATTTCCAGAGTTGAACATCCCTGACACTCCAAATATCAAAGGCACGGAAAAGCACACTTAAGGAAAAATAACAGAATATATTATTATCGAAACCAATGAATCAGAAAAAAAAAAAACAACCCGAAATTCAGGGTGCTCACAAGTGAGCTATATACATTATGAAATTTGGAATTATATACAACATTCATTTCAGTTTAATATAGGAAGAAACCAAATCAAAACAACCACAGTTCAGTCCATACTCAGATTTCCAGTCCAAAATAATACCCAGGTTTATACATTGAAGAACCCTTTATCTCAGTTCATTAAGACACCCAAAAATTAGTTCACAAGCTCAGTTTTCCGTTTAAAGGAAGGAAAGGGAAACAAATTCTCAGGTTTTAGACTAATACGATGTGTGTGAGTGTATTTGTGTACATGAGTGTCAAGAGTGTGTTAATGTAGATTAGGAAAACAGTGTAGTGTAGGTGACACATGAGAGTGTATAAATGAGAGGCCTGTGTGTGGGTATTAGCTCTCAGGTTTGACAAGAACAATAAGATGGTGTTTCAGTTTTGTAGAGGGTGTCAGTTGTGCATGTGTGTGTGGATAACATTTAGGCCTCAGGTTTGAGAAAAAACAGTGTACAGGCTGTTGGGAAATCTCAGGTTAATGTGAACTGGTTCAATCAACAATGAAATGGATTTTCAGTTTTTATGTGTTCCCCAAATCTCAGGTTAACGAAACAGGAAAAAGGGAAAGGAAAACAGTGCACAAAACAATGTATTACTTTCCAAGTTTAAAATATGAAATCGAATTTTGTTTTACAGTTCTCAACATATCCAAAACCTGTGAAGCTTATAAAAAAACATCAAGATGCATTTGACAACCCAAATCAAACCCACATATGTAACCTAGAATCTAACATGTTAATCTAATCATTAAAAACTTAGTTTAAACACAATTAATATCAGAAATCAGTTTACGATTGAAACAACTCATTTCTCAGTTAACATTAACCCCTAAGAAATCTCAGGAAATATATGATGGGATATCACAGTTTATTCATTGAGTTCTCAGGTTTGGGAGCACTCAGTTTAACATTAGCATTTGATGAATTAAACCCAAATATTCATGACTGAAATCTCAGTTAATTCTCAAATCAGAAATTTCAAATCTCAGTTATTCATTCAACAATTTAACTCCTATAAACCTTCAACTGAGATTTGAATCTCAGGTTAACTAGTCCTGTGCAACTCAGAATCAGTGAGAACTTCACAGTTTAAAACATGCATCAATTTAACATTCAAAAAGTCAATTTCGAAAACCAAGGCCTAACACCAACATAAACCATCATTGTAGTGATCCATTACACATATATAGGATTCAAACATGAAATTTTTAACAGGGAAAAATCAGTTTACACATGGATTTTAATTCAGAAATTACAACTGGAATTTATGTATCAGTCTAACACTTCAAAACCAAATTCGAAACTAAAAACCTAAGACCAGTCATTAATCATCATTACAATAGTTTAATACACATGTATAGGTGAATTTGACATGAAAATTAAACAGGAAAATTAGTTTAAACAGAGAATTAAACTCAGGTTTTCTAAACTGTTATCGCGTGTCAGTGAACAATAGAAAAAAATAGAATTTCGAAAGCCAAAACATGTTATTACTCTAAAGTAATGGTTGGTAAACAATAGTGTAGGTGTGGACATACATTTCAGTGTGTGTCGTGTCCCCAAAGTGGGACACGACGTGTCCAATCAATATAAACACACAAAAATGCACAGATACGGTGACTGCATCGTGCAGGCAGAACATGAGCTCGTGGACACGACACGGTGCGCCATTGGCCACGTGCTTGTGTCCACGTGTTCGCCAGGGATAGGTCTAGGTGTCTAGGACCCTGATTCGTGTCAAAGCCGTGTCGTGTCGCGTGTGTGAGTGCGTGTCAGTGGGACGAATTTTCGTACGTGCACACAGCGAGGAATCGGTGCGGGCCAAATATCTCTCAAACCATTCAACGAGGTCCTACGAAACTTTGTAGGCCTTGTGTAAGTCATGTAGGGAGTTCCCATGTCAAATTTTGTGTCATGAAGTGGCGTGTCCAAGGAAAACCAGGACACGGACAGCAGGGCACTGCCCTTGAGTGCTGCGAGCGTGTTCCTGTCCTATTTGGACACGAACACGGCTCGAAAACCAACTCAGTCCAGTTGCAAATCAATATATACATTTAAATCAACAAATTTGTTCAAACACTTTTCAAAAATAACAAATAAAAATCCTTTGTGGCATTTAATCAAACACCTATACACATATCATAACACGTGTCCGATACGGACACCAAACGGACACAAAATGACACAAATCCAATACCTACTGCTAGGGGACACCTAGGGCTTCCTATCCATACAAAGAAAACTAAATTTGGTGGAAGGAATAGAGATTTACCTATATGTTGAAATTTTAATGAAAAGCTTCAAAAAGGGGATTTCTCCTTGTTAGCCAAACTCTCCAAATTGCCCCAAGGCTGGGATTATCCTCCATGAACAACAAGAGGGAGACAATTAGAATCTAATGCAAGTGGTTTGAGCCAAAAATGAGTTAAAATGGAAAAGTTATGGATTGGGGAAGATGGCTATACCTCTTTCTTCAAAGCTTGAGAGAAAAATAATAAAAGAGGCAAGAACAAATGGAAGAGGCATTAAATAGGGTGTGAAACCCTAGGTTGGCTGCCATGGGTGGGCTTATTGGGGTTTGGGCTTAAGTCATGGGCCTATGGTTCAATTCACAAGTCATTAAATCACAAGTCATTGCATTAAACCATAAGTCATGACTTAATTTCACTAAACCAAATCCCCTCATTCTAAAACCAATCTCTAATGACTAAAATAGGTTAACTCTAGTTAGGCTAGGGTTACCATAGCTAGGGTTACGTTCTAGGCTAGTCTACAAGTCTTAAACTAGTCAAGAGTAACATAACACATAGCAATATTTAATTAATATTAAAATTCACAGAATTTCCCATAAATCATAATAAATTCAAATAAATCCTAAAATGACCAAAATACTCTCTAGGCTAAAATGTACTAATTAAACATCCTAATCACATGGCTAGGCTCTAGGGTAGACAGTCTCTACGGTTTCACTAGCTGCACACCAAAATCATAAGTCATGATTTAAATAGTTTTAAAATGATTAAAAATCACTAAAAATTATATAAAATTTTAAATACCATAACTAAATAAATTAAAATATAAAATTTTAAAATTATCCTCATTTTAGAAACTGGGTGTTACAACCTTGTCTGCATCCGTCAGAGCTGGACAGCAACAACAAGGGCAGCATGGACAACATGACCAGGTTGGTCAGTAACAAGGGCTAGTACTACCTCAAGAGACTATCCAAGAAGAAGTGATAGTGGAACCAGCAGCTGGACCGCAGTATCCGGAGGTTCCAACACCGCCAATAGTTCTACCTACCCCTGTGGAAGTGGACACACCAGCCCTTCTGGAGATCATGAGAGGGATGATGGCTACTCAGCAACACCAGATGTTAGCCCAGCACCGCATGCACGCTCATTTGTAAGAGCAGAACGTATTACTCAACCAAGGATTACAGACGACTTTGGAACGAGGGGCGAGGACAGATTCAGGAGCATCAACCAGGTTTTACAAGTACAACTCTCACCGTTTTGAGGGCACGGAAGATGCCATCTCTGTAGATGCATGGCTTAAGGACATTGAGGCTATTTTGACAGCAGCTAAGGTGCCGGTGGAAGAACGTATGGATCAAGTAAAGTTGTTACTTCAGGATCTCGTACGTGATTGGTGGGAATCAGAGGAAGTAGGCATCAGACGTCATGTTGCTTGGGACGATTTTACCGTAAGATTCAAGATGAAGTACTATAGAGTTGTGGCACAGTTTGAGCTACAACAGAAGTTTATCAACCTCAAACAGGTCGACAAGACGGTAGATGCTTATGCAGTGGAGTTCTGCAGATTGAGCAGGTTCGCCCCAGAGATGGTAGCAACGGAGAGCCAGAGGGCTGTGAGTTTCCAGTAAGGATTTCATCTAGAACTCTTGCAATTGATAGAGGGGCATAACTATCAGACTTTCGATGAGGTATTGACGGTAACCCGAAGGCATGAGATCACCATTCAGAAGCTTGCTGCAAGGACTGGAGGTCAGAAGAGATCTCACAGTCAGATTGAAGGAGGAGGGGGAGTAGCGCTCCGAACAACAGCACCGTCCCTTAGCGTTCATATTCACGATGTACAATGCGAGGGCCAGCACCGAAGCAGCAGCAACAGCAACAGAGGAAGAACCAGCAACCCCCAGCGGACTGCACTTATTGTGGAAAGGTAGGGCACACTAGAGATGTGTGTCGGACATTGAACGGACTGTATTTGATATGTGGAAGCCCAGATCATCGGGTTACCACCTGTCCCATGAATTCGATGTCAGGAGGACCAGTGCAACAATTTTCTGCTCTGTCAGCACTAGGGGCAGGACAGTATCGAGGACCCGCGGTAGCAGTAAGACCGTTGGCACAGCGCCCATTCATGTCACATGCTCAAATGTTTCGGCAGCAGGGACCGCCGATGCAGCAACTCCAGTACAACATCACCAAGGCAGGGGCCAGCAGCAGCACCAGGCTAGGCCGCAGTATGGGAACCAACTAGGAGGTCGAAGGCAGGCAGTCACTCTATCCATGGAAGAGGCATTGGCATCAGGAGATGTTGTGGCAGATAACATTCTCGTTGCCTCATATCCCGCAGTAGCATTGTTTGATTCGGGAGCATCACACTCATTTATATCTGCACAATTTACGACACGGCTAGGAATGGAGTTCGAGGCGTTGCCAGGGAGGTTGAATATACTTACTAGTAATAGGCTCGTAGGAGTTAGTAGAGTTATTCTAGCGTGTAGCGTTATAGTTTACGGGCATTCCTTACCCGCCAGGTTGATAGAGTTTTCTGTTAGAAATTTCGACGTTATCTTAGGCATGGACTGGCTGAAAGACAGTCATGCGACAATAGATTATCGTAGAGGGAGTGTATCTTTTGACATTCCAGGCATGAAGAGGTTCACCTTAGTCAGATCAGAGACAACTCAACAAGAGCAGGGAGTAGTAACGGCAATGGAAGAAGTCCAGGTTCCTAAGGTAGTTGAAGAATTTATAGACGTATTTCTTGAAGAACTTCCGGGTCTACCACCGGTTGGAGATATTGAGTTCAGTATAGAATTGGTACCTGGAACTAAACCAATATCAGATCGAGTTTACAGAATGGTAGATTCGGAGCAGGCCAAGGTATATCAGCACCTAGAGGAACTAAAGGAGAAGAAGTTCATCCAAGCTAGCATATCACCATGGACAGCACCAGTGGTACTTGTAGGGAAGAAGGATGGGTCATCCAGATTGTGTATTGACTACAGGAAGCTCAACGCGACGACAGTAAAGAACAAGTACCCATTACCCAGGATCGACGACTTGTTTGACCAATTGAGCAGAGCTAGAGTTTTCTCCAAGATAGATCTTCGTTTAGTGTATCATCAAGTGAGGGTTCGGAAGGAGGATATTCCCAAGACAACATTCAGGTCGAAGTATAGGAATTATGAGTTCTTGGTAACGTCGTTTGGTTTGACCAATGCTCCAGCAATATTTATGGATTTGATGAACCGCATCTTTATGTCGTACTTAGATCAGTTTGTCGTTGTGTTTCTCGACGACATTCTCGTATACTCTGCTAGTGAAGAAGAGCATGAAGATCACCTCAGAAAAGTGTTACAGGTTCTGAGAGAGAACCAGTTGTATGCCAAGCTCAGTAAGTGTGAGTTCTGGACGGATCACATTTTATTTCTGGGTCACATCATATCAGGAGCTGGAGTAGCAGTGGATCCCAAGAAGGTAGAAGCAGTAGAGAGTTGGCCAGTACCCAAGACCGTAGCAGATGTACGAAGTTTCTTGGGATTGGCAGGATATTACAGAAGGTGTCACGACCCGCTCCCGGATATACGGGTACGAATACGTGGGCCATGCCCAGCCTACGCCGCGGTATCGGCGGTAGAATGCTGTCAAGTATACTATACTAACTACAACATCTAAAGATCTATAACTAGAAATGTACTCATGTCACATCACGAAAACTAAGGAAGATAAGACAAGAAATAATAACAATATCACTAGAACAACTAGAATCTACAATGATCATAAGACATGAAAGATAAAGAAGGAACAATAAGACTAACTAAGAATAACTACCAGGCAACTCACATAGAAGAATAGTGAGATCCACCTCAGCTAGCAACATCATGAAGTCCAATAATGAGGGCACAACTACTCCTAAAATTTTCATAACGTATCCAGTCAGGAGCGGAACGAGTACATATATCTCATAACAGATCTCAAGATAGAATAAAAGCTATAAGACTGTAAATAGAGCATATACAATAAAATCATGGAGTGTACATGTATGTATCATGGCATGGTAAGCTGTAAAGCTAGAGCTAGAACAAGAAAATAGAACGGGATCATGGCATGTACACGAATCAAGATAAGCTATATATCCAATGTGTGTGAGTAGCAGTTTCAACTTGTGATCGGCTTGGGAAACTGTCAAGAATCGGCCTGGCAAGTCATAAGTGCGGTATATGACTCACACTGTTCAAGATAGCAAGGGGATATGATCACAGGCATACGCTACTACTTCCCCTACCCCAACTGGTAGAATGGATCCAAACAGGACACGTCACTGCACGGGATTCTAATGAGAAGGTCGCGAACCTGCTCTAGAATCAGTGACCATATATCGAGCAAGAGCTACAAGGGTGCTTGCACAATACATCCCAACCTAAGAAGGAGAGACACTCTCGTCGGGATCCAAGAATACCTATCCGTGAGAACCATGTGTCGGGAATAAGCATATCAACACTAAGTACATGAATCATAACAGTTATCATAAATTGTGAATAAGTTATCAGAGAATGTACTCGCCTGGGATCCTGCTGTCAATATGAATCAGGGTTCAGAGTAAAGCCACAGACCTAAAGATGAAATAATACAAGAGCTGATCAGGGTCAAAAGATATACTAACAGAAGGTTCGTATCAGACTTTGCAAGACTTTCAGCACCTATGACCCGCTTGACACGAAAGGATGTACCATTCGTCTGGTCGGCAGAATGCCAGGCATCATTTGAGAATTTGAAGCAGAAGCTGATATCGGTACCTATTCTTACATTGCCAGTTGGACTCGAAGATCTTACAGTATATTGTGATGCGTCAGGTAAAGGACTTGGGTGCGTCCTCATGCAGCATAGAAAGGTGATAGCGTATGCATCTAGGCAGCTTCGGGACCACGAGAAGAATTATCCAACTCACGACTTGGAGTTGGCGGCAGTAGTATTCGCTTTGAAGCTATGGAGACATTACTTATATGGTGATCAAGTGGACATGTACACGGACCACAAAAGTCTGAAGTACATCTTTACTCAGAAGGAACTGAACATGAGGCAGAGAAGATGGGTGGAGTTGATCAAGGATTACGACGTGGAGCTTCAGTATCATCCAGGCAAGGCTAATATGGTAGCAGATGCTCTTATCAGGAGAGGCGACGCATTTATGTTGACAACACAGAAGCATATCTTAAAAGACCTTCAGGAGATGGGCATCGAGATTATACTTCCCAGTGATGTAGGAATTCTGGCAAGTCTACAAGTTTAATCTGACTTAGTAGATAGGATCAAGGCAGCTCAGGCATAGGACCCAAGGATTCAGAAGCTTTGGACAGAATGAGAGTCAGGACTCAGAAAGGAGATACAAATCCATGAAGATGGTACACTTAGGTTTGGATCACGTCTATGTGTGCCTAGTGGATATATCAGACAGGAGGTTATGACGGAAGGTCACAGTTCTCAGTATTCTATACATCCTGGAGGGACCAAGATGTATCAAGATATCAAGCAGCACTTCTGGTAGAGCGGAATGAAGAGGAAGATAGCTAGATTCGTTTCTCGTTGCTTGATATGTCAGCAAGTGAAGGCAGAACAGCAAAGGCCAGCTGGATTATTGCAACCGCTTCCTATCCCGGAATGGAAGTGGGAGCATATTACCATGGACTTTGTGACCGATTTACCGAGATCACCAAGTGGTAAAGATGCTATTTGGGTGATAGTAGATCAGCTTACGAAGGTGGTGCATTTTCTTCCTTTCAGAGTAGGGCAATCTACAGAAAAGTTGGCAGAGTTGTATATGTAGCAGATAATCAGGCAGCATGGAGTCCCTGTCAGTATTGTGTCAGACAGAGATACTCGTTTTATATCACATTTTTGGAAGAGTTTACATCATAGTCTGGGTACCAAGTTAAGATTTAGCACGGCTTACCATCCACAGACAGATGGGCAATCAGAAAGGACAATTCAGACTTTAGAAGATATATTGTGGGCTTGCACCCTAGATTTTGGAGGATCTTGGGAGAGCCACCTACACCTAGTCGAGTTCTCGTATAACAACAGTTATCAAGCCAGTATCCAGATGGCGCCATTTGAAGCAATATATGGTAAGAAGTGTAGGTCGCCACTACATGGGATGATATCGGAGAGAAAAAGATGCTAGGCCCAGAAATGATTATCCAGACAGTTGAAGTGATAAAGGGAATTAGGGAGCGACATAGAGTTGTACAAGATCGACATCGTCATTGGGCAGACCAGTATCGTAGGCCGCTAGAATTCTCCGTTGGGGACCACGTGTTCTTGCGGATCTCACCTACCCGTGGGGTCATTAGATTTGGCGCTCGCGGGAAGTTGAGTCCACGATACGTAGGCCCATTTGTTATTCTTGATAGGGTAGGCGATGTTGCTTATCGTTTGTCCCTTCCACCTTCATTACGAGAGGTGCATGATGTATTTTATGTATCTCAGTTACGTAGGTATGTATCGGAGCCAAGCCATATCCTCGATCATTCTGAGCTGGTTGTTGGTACCAACCTGTCTTATGAGGAGCAACCGGTGTCCATCTTGGACCGAAGGGAGAATATACTCAAGAATCGAACAATTAGCCTTGTCCGGGTTGCTTGGGGTCATCATTCCTTAGGAGAGTTAACGTGAGAACGTGAGGATGATATCCGATCACGGTATCCGTACCTGTTTGACTCGCAAGGTATATCTTTTTCTGTATACCTTGATTGTCTTAACTCCGCATGCTTGTCGCCTTATGAGTAGAAATTACTTGATATCGTAGATTGTTAAATATAGATATGTTACTTGCTATGGACATTATAAAATGATTGCTTGCTTAAATTGCTTGTACTTAGATTAGTTTAGCTTTGATGTTCCTATCTTGCTTGGATTTGAAATTCCGAGGACGGAATTTTCTAAGGAGGGTAGAGATGTCACTTTCCGTTCCCAGAATACGTATTCTAATACATGTACTGCTCGAATGTCTTTATTTAATATTTATCATGTATTGTTCTTTATTTAAATTTCTTTAATTTTTCGCTAATTAATTTTTTGTATTTTACTTTCTGCTTTGATTCTCTGTTTTAACTTGCTTTAGGTTCGGTCTAGGTTGGTTTATTTTCGGATTTATAATGGTTCATCATGAACCGAACCCAACACTCCCATTTAAGCCCCATCTCCTTTCTCTCTCTTCATTACTTCTTCTCATTACTCTTCTTCTTCTTCCTCATAACTCTCTCCACCTACCAAAACCCATAGGCAAGTACATCTTGCTCCACATGAGAACCCATATTTTTATGGTTCATTTATCTTCCTCTCACGATCCTAAGAGAGTTTAGAACTTAGCATTTTTCCTTTTGAAGTCTTTTTTTAGTAGATCTAAAAATTACTATTTTTCGGATTTCAGTGATTTTGATTTGTCAAACTTCCTTATTTCTAAGTTTTGTTCATTCCAGATTGTTGAGGTTGTGTTATACGCCATTCTGACCCATGGAAACCCCATTTCTGGCTTGGAACGAAGGTTCCATGGGAATTGGAGTTCATGAGGAACTCTACGCCCACGTTGTTACGTGTTAGCGTAATATTGAGTTTTACGCCCACGTTACGTGTTAGCGTAATATTGAGTTTTACGTCCACATTGTTACGTGTTAGCGTAATATTGAGTTTGACGCCCACGTTGTTACGTGTTAGCGTAATATTGAGTTTTACGCCCACGTTATACGTGTCCGCGTAGTGTCGAGCTTTACGCCCACGATCACTCGTGTCAGCGTAAAACTGTTTTATGCAAGTCTACTTGACTTGGCGTATTCTTTTTACGCGCACCGCATTTCAGGCGTAAAACTTGACTCTTTACACGAGCAACTTTTACGTGCACAGTGTTTCCTGCGTAAAACTCTAATCTTTTTACGCGTACTCCTTGGCTCGGCGTAAAACGAGTTTTTACGCGCAACTTGTTCCTTTATTTTGAGCGTATTTTCTTTACGCCTATTCATCCCTGCGTATACTTTGACCATTTACGCGCGCGAGTTTCACGCGTAACGTTACCTTTTACGCATATAAATTCATGCATAAAACTGACTTTTACGCACACCCTATTTTACGCGCGTATTTTGCCTTAGCGTAAAACTTTGGCGTAGACTAATCATGGTATAAACTAGCCTTGGCGTAATCCGACCTTGGTGTTCCTATTGCCCTATACTTTATTCACTTTATGTTGGCATGATAATTCTCCTCTTATATCCTTACGCCTTTTGGCATGAACTTGATATAATCATGATATGTTAATGTTTTCCTTAATCTAGATTGTTACGTGGAATGTACCATGTGTCGTGAATTGATTTATAGATACCCCGAATGACTGAAATTTAACCCTGAGAGTTGTAGACTCGACCATACTAAATAATGGTTGACTTTCATGCCTTGTTACGAATTGACATTGATTGTTATCTTGACTAATAATTGATCATGCGTTCCTAGTTGGAACTAAGAGACTGGCTAGTCGTCTTATTGAATTGAATGAACGAGACACGTTCATATTAACTATAAACTATTGTAATCGACTGGCTGATCCCGAACATTGGCATACATGTACGTGCAGACTTCAATTTATTTTCCTACAAAAGCAGCATGTGTACTTTATGGTCAACGCATGATTATCCCGTAGATAGTTTTGATTGTTGTATTACGCTATGTAAGACCTACAACCTAACCGCACGGGTATCGTTGTGGAGTTGTGCATGTCGTGCTTGTACGAAAGTACTCATTTTGAATGACCATGATCCACGACATGGGATTTCACTTAACATAGAGGCTATTAAGTTAAATAAAATAATAATTGCATTGAGAGAATGAATTTCCGAGTTCTTACATGGCAGCCCTCTTTGGGACTATTAAGTGTCCGACAGGCCGGCTGGTTCCCACAGATACTGCAAATCTGCCACACGGCAGGGAGCGACATCTGCTTATATTATTTATTGTATATTGTATATTGATGACGGGCGTCCCGTTGGGACTCGTCTAATTCATGATTGGCATAATTGATTGACTGGATAGACTAGCCTTGTTTGCACATAGTAAGAACTCAGGAATCCTTATTACATAATTCCAAGGTAAATTGGAACCCACAATAGCAAGCCGTAGTAGTTGCACGGCCGTTTAAATTGATTTGTTTGTGTACTCTACCTACTCTATTTACTAACTGAGATGACCAGAATGTCAGGGCACGACGGGTCAACTTCTGTCCTTGTTTGGTTGGGAAGTTGGTTTGAAGTGTCGTGATATTGTGTGAATTCCAGTAGCAAGCAGAGACCTATGTATTATATCCTTAACTTTTATCACTGGTTTTAATTCTCATGTCGTGCTTCCTTGTGGTACTTGCTATTAGAGGTCTAACCTCTCTGGTTTTGTATGACCAGATTTAGAGCCGGTCCCCGAGGATTCATCTTACTTTCACCTCCAAGATGGTCAATACTAGAGGAATGATCGCAGGAGGACTCGAGTTGGTTTCTTACTTCCTCGCTCGTTTTGTTACTTACTTTATACTTTGTCGTTTGGCACCGACATGTTAGTCGGATTGTCTTGTATTTACTTTTATATAATTGTAACTAAGTCAGGCTGCAGCTGATAAACAATTGTGTATACTTTGCTACATCATTTGGCTATGTTTTGTAAAGCCAGATATCAAAAATATTTTGACTGAGCGTTTGGGACGCCTTACTGCTTTATCTTATATGTTCTCTATTACTGTTTCTTGTTTGAATGATTGAGACAATAGATGTAAAGTGACCATAGTGAGACTTTCATGTAGTATGCACCCCCTCGTCTTTTAGACAGCATTGATCGTATTATAAGGTATTCATCTACCCGTAATACGTAGCTGGCTGAGTCATTCCCCCGCTCTCCAGTATTCTGGTTCTGGGGCGTGACATCTTGATCAATCACGAAGTTCATGATCAACCAGTTCGTTTCTTCTCGTATTGTTACTTACAAAATTTTGATAGCGCAAGGCGCACTCTATTTTGTATTCTCACATCGTGCTTACGTTTCCTTACGTATCGATCTCGATACGTCGTATCAATTTCGATAGCGTAAGGGTCAACTTTGAATCCGTTTCAACGTCGACAACTTGCATTGCATACGTCCAAGTTCATAACGAACTTTTTCATACGCATCAACTTGTTTTTTCGATTCGTCGCATCCCGCTATACTTTGATCGCATAACTGAGTTACCGATTATCCAATATCGAACCCTCAAGTCAGATCTCGCCCTCTTAGTTTCGCGTGTTTTTTAGTCGTACTCAAATGAGTTTCGCCGTAACGTAACCAACTATTTCTTAGGCACGATTACTCACGTCAACCAACTCTTTACCGAAGTCGCACATCGTGTGATTCGATTACAATTCGCATCGCCCAACATTTCTATCGAAATCGCAAGTTGTGCGATTCGATTCGTCTCGCCCAACATTTCTATCGAGATCGCAAGTCGTGCGATTTGATTTGTCTAGCCGAACATTTCTATCGAGATCGCAAGTCGTGCGATTCGATTCGCCTCGTCCAACATTTCTCTTGAGATCGCAAGTCGTGCGACTCATTCGTAAGGTAGAGTTTTCCTTTTCCGTCGGTTCGATTATTACTCCAAGGCATAATCGTTCTGCTAGTCTCGGTCGTCCGACCGACTCATCATTCTCGTCCGACGTATCGTTCATTGATACGAGTCTCGCCTTATCGTCCCAACCAATTTTTGAAGAACACTTGCATCAACATACCGTCATACAAATTTCCAATCGAGTCTCGGTACTCTTCCGTCCGTTGCGGACAAACCTTCCGTAATTCTCACAATGCGTCGATGCAATTCTTCGCACAAGTGGTATACCATATACCACTCAGAATCGAGTCATTCATCGCCTACGTGGTATGGCATATACCACTCGAAACTCAAGTCATTTCCCTCGCACTATACTTATTATAAACCGACAATCTCTTCCGACTCACGAATTCCGCAGTGATCGTGCTTGATCACAACCGTAACTTTGATTCTACCAAATCTGACACAACTCGGTCAATGTTCTCGTTTGCCAACATTAGTTTGGTGTGCAACCGAACGATTCGTTCTATCGATTTACGATTTTAATTCCTTCCGTTGCATCTCGTGCAACAATTTATTTAGATATGTGTTGCACCCCGTGCAACAAATTTTTACTTCCGATACGCGTTGCACATCGTGCTACAATTTATTTCCAACATTTTATTTCACTTTGTGTAACGATTTATTTCCAATCTCCTTTGTACTCCGTGCAACGATTAATTTGATATGCGTTGCACCACGGGCAATAATTTTTGCTTCCAACACGCATTGTACATCGTGCAACGATTTATTTCCGATTTTCCAAGTCAATGCCCAAATCCGTTCAACACATTCGGTATTGGCTTATCACTTCTCACTTTCATTTTAACGCATATTCACAATTAACTCGTTACACATCGTGCATCATTTTATTTCTCATTCAACATGTTACATTGCAACAATATCTTAAATCATATTTCATAATTTGTTGCGCTTGCAGCAACTAACATTTTTACGGCTCGTTGCATTCAATGTAGCATACCCTTCGCGACTTTCTTAGCAAACATCATGAAATTTTCAAAACACATGCGGCAAAATTTTACGATTTGTATTAGAATTATTGTATGGAACATCCAGTGCGGCATCGAGTAGAGTCAAGAGTGATTTCAAGTGGTGGTGGACAACTTTTAGAATTGTAATGAAGCGAGCGTCAAGAGAAAATTGAGCCTAGTGCTCTGATACCAATTTGTCACGCCCCGACCCGGAATCACCCGAATCATCGTCCTCGCAGGGGGCGTGATGCCGCACGAGCCTGGAGTTGCGCTCGTGCAAGGCAAGATGACAAGTTCTCAAATGGTTATCTTTTGATTCGATATTAACAACGAAAGGAAAACAGAGTATACGAAACAATTCTTTTTATTGATATCCGAAACTGAGATTACAATGACTTTCGATAGCCTAATATATTAATATATTTATCACGTTACTGACTTTGTTATCATATTATTTCGGACTCTTCGTGCGGATCTTGTTGGTACTGACTTTGTTACCATCGTCCCACATGCACACCACACGCATCAGCGCGCTCCAAAGTTCTACGTGACGGACATGACGTCTTTCGATGCCCGCAACCCAATGTCTCGTTTCGTCTCCGACGTCTTCACGATGCCTACGACAGTCTCTGTCGTTCAAGCACCCGTTTTATGCGCATGACTCCCTTACGACGTCTTTTCAACGTCCTTACGACGCCGTACGACGAGTCGCATGGTCGGCCGTCATTTATACCCGTGGTATAATGGTACCGGTCCTCGATCACCCATGCACGCAGCGTCCTATCATTTGAGTTTTCATGAACGAGCGTCCCTAGTCCCTACCAGTTGAGTTTTCATGAACAAACGTCCAATTATGGCCCATGCCAGCTCATTATGGCTAGATTTTGAAGGTTGCTATTACACAATATTATTGGAAAACTATAATTATCGAAGAAAATTTCGCTGTCTCACAAGTTTTTAAAATGGATTATCAAAACTATCCTTAGGCCATTTTGGTTCGTGGAATCACGACCTTGAAAAAGGAAGAAAAAGAAAACCATTCATTTTTGTGTTTAGATAACAAATGAAATGAGTAACTAAGAAAATTGAATCCTAAGAGGAAGAAAAATAGATGAAAAATGGATCCTAGATCAACCTAAGGATTTACTCTTCCCCCTCTACGTTTTCGCATTTTCTTCCAATTTATTTGGCATTCCCAAAAAATATATATATATATATATATATATATATATATATATATATATATATATATATGAAATAATAATAATAATAATAATAATAATTAAGGAAACCAACAGTTGCGTGTATAGACGAAAAATATAATTATAATAATTTTTTGGGACAACATATATGTTCTCTCCTATTCTATCGAATTTTTCTACGGAAAATTTCAACAGAAGCATAAAAGTTTATTAAAATTGCGCAAAAGACATTAAGTTTGGAAAATTTGCGATAATAGCATCGTCACGCCCAAAAAAGGGGCGTGAAAATTTTTCACGCCCTAATTTAGGTCGTAAAAAATTAAACTCCGTCATTCCCTGTCATAAGCTGCTCTTAATCCCCGAGGAATTAAAAATAAATTAAAAAAAAAAAGTGCGCCCCATTTAAGGGCGCCGATTTTTAATTAAAAAAAGAAAAGAAAAAGTGCGTCCCATTTAGGGGCGCCGAATTTAAAGCCTGCAGCAAAGTAACAAAAGAAAATAAGAAAGAAACAAAAGAAGGAAAAAGTAAAAAAAAAAAATAATAAATCGGCGCCCCAATTTTGGGCCCGCTTTCTTTTTTTTTTTTTTGGGGCGTGCTTTCATTATCAGGAAACAAAAGAAACAAAATAAGAAAGAAACAAAAGAAACAAAAGCCTGCAGCAAAGTAACGTAAATTTGGCGCCCCAATTGGGCGCGCTTTCTTTTCTTTTTTTTTTTATTTCTGCAGTAACCAGTAAATGCAAATTCGGCGCCCCATTTTTGGGCGCGTTTTTTTTTTTTTTTGGGGCATAAATCATTAAATGCAAATTCGGCGCCCCATTTATGGGCGCCCTTTTTCCCTTTTTCTTTTTTTTTAAAGTAAGAAATGCAAATTTGGCGCCCCATTTTTGGGCGCCCTTTTATTTATTATTATTATTATTTTTTTTTCACAAACTAAGCCGGACATTAGGAAGGGTATTAAGAAAGATAATTTTTCACGTCCAAAAATTGGGCGCGACGGTGCTCATCCTGTATTTTATCGAAACTTCGTGCCTTTTCTACAATTTTAATAAATTTTTATGTTTCTGTTGAAATTTTCCGATTTTTCTATTTTAATGGTTTCCATCACGATTTAAAATTACTCGCAACCCAAATATATTAATATATTTATCACGTTACTGGAGACACGCAACATAATATTATTTCTCTATTATTTATTTAAGAATGGACTCGTAATCTCCCACTCAAATAGATCTCATTTTCCGTCTTTTACCAAAACGCCAACATAAATAAAGAACGGTCTGCTATTCCAAACGGTAACCAGAATAGTCAGTCCTAACTATAATTGAGAAACCGCTGACTGGACTGGACGATAACGCAAAAGCAAAGCAAAACCCGTTGCTTCGCTTTGCTGCCGACATGTCATCGACAACGAGAGTGATGGATGGATGGATAACTACAACAAGGCCCTGGCCCATCACCAGGAAAATATGGTGGGCCCTCCAGTAAAACTGTTGGCAATTGGATCCTAAGCGGGTCCAACCCATCACCGCTATTACGAAATGAATCCCCCTGAAAATTCTCGAAATTAGGGTTAGGTTTTTCTTTCTTTCCAATGGAAGCGGAGGTCGTGAGGACGGAGATGGTGCTGCCGACGTCCCTTCCTTTCAAGCGGATCCAGATGTCCGACAAGTATCCCAAGGGCCAGTCGAGGGCCAGGTACTGGAAGCACCTCAAGCAGCTCCTCCAGGCCGAGAGCTTCTCACCCGACCAACCCAACTGTGAGTATCTATGTCTCGCACCAACTCAGGACACGATACGGACACGGGACGTGTTTCTGGTGTGCACCGGTGTATTGCGGAGCGTTATGGTGGTAGGTTAGGGTTTTGATTTTGGAAAGGGGGTTTTTTTTTTTTAGTACCGGAACCAACTTTCCTCTTTTTTATTTTTATGAATCCTCCTGCAGTGTTTCTTTGGTAAAATTCTGTGGTTTTAAGACCCCCTTGTGCTTATAGTTCGAATGTTGTGCAAGAGGACTTTCTTCTCTAGGAAATTTACGAATGATAGCTAACCTTGCTTGTTACATATTAGCAAGAAATTGATTTTGGGAATGTTACTGCACTGGACTTGATATTATTAGTGGCTATGACCAAATTTTAACTACTTTGACAAAATTTGAAATGTTGGCTGGTTTTGGAGACTAAATAATGGAATATGAATGATGCACACCTATAGCATATGCACTCGGAAAGAATGTCTTTAAACAATGACCGTAACACATGTAAATTAGTCAAGGTTAGGAAGATCCCATGTAGAAATCAACATTCTTATTGAGTAGTTACCTGCATCAGTATCGGGAACCCGCCACTTTTGGGATTGTGATCAGAAAACCGATTCAAGCAGGGTAGTGGGAACTCCTGTAATTATGGCAATAATGTGGTAAGAAATTTTTAAGAGAAGGAGGCAGGATAGACGGTTTCTATGGAGAAAAGTTTTGAGAAAAAGTACTATCCTGAAGGACGTTCCTTTGTCAATCTGGAATTTTGTGTTGTAGAGTAGCAGTCGAAGGCATGTTAACTATGAATTTCTTTACGGATAAGTAAATATACAGTAAAAAGAACAGAATAATACTTCATGGTTTAATAGTACTTCATGGTTTAATCTTAACCAATAAAAGCACCGAATACATTTACATACAACATTGGTTTACTCAGAACAAGAAATATCACATACAATGTTCTCGTTCTTCCTTTAGATTTTTTTTTCCTAGGTGAAATGCAAATATTTACTTGAAAAAGATGAATACAAATTTTGACCTCCGTGCGTGATGCATTATTTGTCATATACTTGTTTCTTTTAGACATTTTATTTGTGTTCCACACTTTTCGTAATTGTTTCTATCATAATATCAATAATGTTCTCGTGACTTCTGAGTTATAGTTTGAACTTTCCTAACATGATATTATTTGTCATATATTTGTTCTCCAAAATTTGACCTCCATGCGTGATGTATTAAAGCTTGCAAACTAAATATGACTGAGCCCAACACCCCTCCCCCCCTTCCAAAAGGGAAAAAGAAGGATGAAGTATTAGTTATATATTTTAAAGGTTGAAGCTCTTTTTCTCTGATTATTGTTGATTGAGAGCAGCAACCAAAGTCTGAAATGATCCTTTTGTAATCCTTTTCATGAAAGCCATGACAACCAACAGGTGCAACCTTATGTTTTCATCTTGGTTGATGTGAATGTTGATAATCTTATGGTGCATTATCCTTAATATCATTTTGGTAGTTCGATTAATATGACTTGCTGTGGTCCCTACATTAAGTTATCATAATTATTATAGGTGCAGGAAACATTTGTTTATTGTAATTGAGATGACCAGAACATCTCAATATTCTGCAGGATGTGCAATTGGAATTGATTGTCATCCATCTTATTTGAAAATGGAAACATTCTTGAATCTTTTGTATTCCTCATTTTTTTTCACATTGTGAAAGGATAATTGCTATGCTTGGTTTAACTCTATTGTATTTCGATATCTTGCTTCTCATATGGAACATTGATAATGTATTTTAAAAGTTCTAGAATTGAGACTGCTACCAGAAATACATTTTTTTATTTTCATTTCTGAATTATAGTTTAAACTTTGCTATCAGATATAAATATTGAGTCACCTCCATCCGTGTATCCATCAAAGAAATTCTGTGACATAACTGGATTTGAGGTACGTAGTTTTTTCAACACTCACAATATTAATTGTTAATCGTATACATTTTTATTGTCTCTTTACTTGTTTAAGTAGATCACGCTTGCTAATGGTTTTGTAAGATTCTCTTTTGAGTTGTCTTATTGGTTCTGTTTATCTTTTGTCCCTTTGACACACACAAGCTGTATCATGGACCATGGCAGTCCACAAGCTCCAAATATCATGCAACTTTATGATTTCCTTGACGAGTTGATTCAGAATTTCCATTTTTGACTTAATTTGTATATTAGTTGAGCAATTTTTATCATCATGGTCGCTTTCAGCATCCACTTCTTTAATAACTATTCAACCTCCATTAAACCCGCCAACCCATTATATAAACTTTTGCGAATATGGTATTATGATTCATCTAGTAAGGCATGTGGAGCGCACATAACGATATTGCAGCAATATATTTGGTTTCTCCTCTCATACAATAGGAACCTTATTCGAATTTGGTTGATTTTACACTTCGGAAATCTCTTGTAGAATGTTCTCAGTATGAACACTACCAAATGAACTTGTCTAGGCAAGGTATCTTTGCGCCTCTATGAGTGTGATGATATTATGCTACAGAACTTCTCCCCCTCTATATCTTTGCAAGATCAAGGATCTCCTCTCATACAATAGGAACTTTATTCAAATGTGGTTGATTTTACACTTCTAAATCTCTTGTAGAATGCTCTCAATTTGAACACTACCAAAGGAACTTGTCTAGGCAAGGTATCTTTGTGCCTCTATAAGTGATGATATTATGCTACAGAACTTCTCTCCCTCTTATATCTTTACAAGATCAAGTATGCTTGTATCTCCCTCTAGCTACTAGGTCAAAGCAGCCAGTTTTTTTATTGAATGTTTCTTATTTATGTTACCTTTTCAAGTCTCGAACATCCAGTTTGATTTGTTCAGTTCCCCGTAACTCCTTTGAGTTCCAGTAACAACTGAAACTACATTATTAAGATTATTTCTAATTGATATACCCCCCCCCCCCCCCCCCCCCCCCCTTTCTTCTTCCTATTTACTGAAATAAGGAGAAAAAAATATATTTGTTTCTTTGGAATTATTCATGTCTTAAACTGAAACGTTATAAGCCACAGTGTCAATTTCGAACGAGTTTTCCAACCATTTGTACATGTCCGGTTTATGTCACCGCCTTGCATGTGATTTCTCAATAATTTTGATACTGGTTCTAATGTCGCATCCCTGTGATGTCCAACTCAGATGAAGTTGCATTTTCAACTGAGTACATAATTTCCGGTTCTAATGTCGCATCCTTGTGATGTCCGACTCATATGAAGTTGCATTTTCAACTGAGTACATATATTTTGATGTCATGAGGCAGTGACTCAACGCGACCAGTTACAGTTTAACTAACTGGGGTGTCAGGCTCAATTTTTTGTGATGCTAATGTACAATGGAACCTGATCTGGGTTGGGCTTTACAAGGGTGTAACACATGAGCTAGATGACTGAGACCACTATTAAGTTAGTCAAGAAACCACACATGAGGTGGTGACATAAGTCGGACAAGGGCACAAGTCTGTCCAGAAACTCATCTAAAATTGATACTATACCTGATCAGTTTTTAACATAGGTATACCAACAGAATGAATGTTTATTTTGCTATTTTTTATTTCAGGAGGAGAATGTGGTTTTATATCAATTAGGGATCACCTTGATATAGTTTCAAATGATATTTGGGGCCAGATTTAGTATATTGAGGAGTATGTGGGAGTAAACAAATCAAATTAGTAACAATCATTTTGCTTGTGTTCACTGTATTTTGGCTTCATTGGCGCTCTATACACGAGTGTTCATTATTTATGATAATCACTAATGACTACCAATAATGTGATTTCATCCTAATATCATACATTTCATGTCACTTTTTTGTGTGAACGTTTCATGCGTTTTGCAAGGACCACGATAGTATTTTATAAAAAAATGGACCACGATAGTACCTATACATTGACATCTATGTTTTTTTGGGGAATAATTTGTTGGATGCAGGCACCATATGTGGACCCTAGGACAAAGCTCCGATATGCAAATCCAGAAGTTTTCAAGCGCATCAGAATGCTGCCTGATGAGTATGTCCAACGATATCTATCTTTGAGAAATGCAGCTGTCGTATTAAGGTAAAATGTAATCCCGTGGACAAAAAGCACCAGTTTTGGGGCACCTCGGAACGCCTTCCATAGGGGTAAAATGCCTAGGCAGTAGAGATCTTTGAGAAACCCAGCTACCATGGACAAAAATTACGGAAGCTCGGATTGTAAATATCTTTCATTATATGGCAGTGGACCTTGTATGCTTGTACGTCTATAGTGATGTTTCTTTTCAGATATTGTGATGAAAATGAGCCTTTTTGAGAGGTTTTGACAGAAAAATTGGTGTTAATTCCTGCACATGTAATGGCGTGCTTTTTATTGGAGGTTTTTTTTTTTTGGGCTATCAAGAGATTATGCTCACAATTTCGTACATGATCAATTGATCAGAAGTTTGTTACCATGACCTTTTCTTTTTGAATATATGTAAATAGAGAGGAGAGATGCACCTTCATGTTATAAATATTAGCTTCAATTTAGTTGCTCTTATAAAGTCCTGTGCAAGAGATCTAGGCTTCCACAAATCCAGGGTTACCCCAAAGTATAAGTTAAAATCAGATGATAAATCAAGTGCAAGGACCTTTGTTCATGGCTTTATGCAAATTGTAGTTTAATTAATTAATTAATTCCATGATTTAATCTGGTATAAACCACAACCCCTACTATATATTGCAACAAATATATCTAGCAAAATAACAATGCTTACCCCGCCAAAAACCACCAATTGTCATCTGATCCATTTGAAGTGAAAAAATCAACTTTGCAACTTGGTAACATTTGTGTGTTGTTGAGTAATTACTGCAATGACAATGTTGTACAATTTTGTCAACTATCACAAATTTTGTTATGGAAAACAATGCCTCTAATATTTGGTTTGTTGCAACAAGGAAGGCAATAAAATGCTATGGCACGATCATTTGCGACATTTATTACAAATTTGTTTTCCCTTCCAATCTAATATATTGTAGAATCAGATACCAGTCACTTGCCTTCACAAAAAAAAACCTCAAATAGACCTTAATCCGGTTCTAAAGAGCGTAGGGGCAGACCTAAATTTTTGGTCCGATGTATTTAACAAAGTGGATCAACACATTTAAATTTATCTTACTTTTATGATATTTTATGGAGTTTGATTGAATAGTGCAAGTAAATTGTGATAGTTTAGTCAAAAAAGTTAACTTAGTTAAGATGGTCTAAATCAATGTTTTAAAAATCGGACCGGTGCTTGACCCGGCCAAGGCACTGGGTCGGGTCAAATTGGTTCAACAGTTGGTTCAACCACTGGGTTAATCTAAGTAGTCCAAATTAATCCTTTATGGATATTAATTTTTTTTACAAAAATATTAATTTTTTAAAAAATACCTGGTCAATACTAAACCGGACCGGAAAACAACCGGTTCACGGGTGAACCGGTTGAACCGGCCGGTCCGGTCCGGTTTTTAAAACATTGGTCTAAATATCCCACTGGCTGGCACAAAACCCAAACCTAATTTGGGCCATAATTTTTGGCCCCAAATCAAATGGACATTGTTAGGGTCTCCAATAAAAAAAAAATGGATTGTATATAAGAATAAAACACACACACACATCTTTGAGTATAAAGAAGAGGAAAGAAAGTTTTTGAATGCAAGAAGGAAAGGAAGCAAAGGAAAAAAAATTCTGTAAAAAAGGATGCCTAATATGTTGACCCTAATAATTTTATGTTTTGTCCTCTAACATAATTTTAACTTAGTTATCTTACCCTCAGACAAGCATCGTCCCAAGATTTCTTTATGAATTGTATTTTCTTTTACGGGTGTTAGGGATACTATAAAAGTTACTAGAGAACATCACATTTTTTGACAGTTCTATTATTATTTTTTATAGTACTTGTTATTTTAGATCAGTTAAAATTTGGTTTTTTCTAAGGACATCACGTTATTTACTTGGGGGCAGTCCAAGCAGGTGAAGATTTTACTGGGGATATGTAATGTCCCAAATTCGTGATACGTGTTTAGTATACGTATACGTGTTTTGGACCCATATTTTATTTATTCCTGGTTAGTTATCTTGGTTTATTTTGTATTGGCATGGTTTTATTGGCATTGATAGTTTAATTGGTTTTAATGGTTCATTGGTTTATTTGGGCTTGGTTTATTCTTGGTTTGGGTTGGCTTGGTTCGGTTTGGGATTGCTCTTGGTTCATCATGAACCAAGGGGTGAACCCCCTACCTACCACCACTACTCATATTTATTAGCCCTCTTCATTCTCTCTCTTCATTATTCATCTTCTTCTTCCATTTACTCCTTTCACCTACCAAAGAGAGAAGAGAGAGGTCTAGGCAAGTGCATCTTGCTTCCACAAGAGAACCTATTTTTATTGTTCCATTAGCTTCTCCTCATGTTTCTAAGACACATTAGAACTTGTCATTTTCTATTTTAAAACTTTAATTTTCGTAGATCTAGAGATTGCTTATTTTCGGATTTTGGTGGTTTTGATCTATCAAACTTCTTTGTTTTCAAGTTTTGAGGGTTCCATGCGGTAGAGAATTTTATTCTACCCAATTTTGAACTTTGAAAAGTTGGATTTGGATTTATTTTGACCAAGTTATGGATTTTTGAAGTTTTAGGTTCAAACCATGGAGTTCTTGCTGTTTTGGAGAAGACAGTGAGCAGTGCTCGAGCTTTTTAGCTTGTGCCACTGAGTTGCGCGCGCTCTTTAGTGCAGCGCAGTCCCCATACGCTGCCTTTCGTGAGCGTATGGCTTGCATACGCTGACTTGTGTGACAAGGAGTCGTATGGACCCCATACGCTGCCTTTCGTGAGCGTATGGCTTGCATACGCTGACTTGTGTGACAAGGAGTCGTATGGACCCCATACGCTGCCTTTTGTGAGCGTATGGCTTGCATACGCTGACTTGTGTGACAAGGAGTCGTATGGATCCCATACGCTGCCTTTTGTGAGCGTATAACCTGAGCGAATGGCCTAAGCGTATGCTGACTGAGCGTATGCTGCCTGAGCGTAGCCTGATTACCCTGGATCTTCTATGGCCCTGTATATTGATATTTTATTAGATATTTAACGTCCATTTTATATCCTTATGCCTTTTGTCCTGAACTTGATAATCATGAATTTACTTAATATGTTTGGAATTGATAATTGAGCATGACATGATAGTGGCCCGCCGTGGCGCACTCCTGACAAAGTACACTTGGCATGATAACCTGACCTGATATATCTTGAATAGCTGTTGCGACGGCTACCTGACATGACATGACCTGTTTAATTAATCCTGGCACCGTGGACGATTGTGCTTGTACAAATAACCCAGTCCTGTCTTGCATCATTTCTAGGAGGGGACTCCTGAGTACCACGGTCAGGAGTATCTACTGAAATGGACTAAGGTTAATGACTAGTATAATTCATTAGACATGAAGAGATGTTCTCCAGTTACAGGCGATCCCGTTATCCCGGCCGCAAATGTTTGGACTTGTAGCCTGCCGACGAGTAGGGCACATTTCCAGCCCACTGTTATGTAGGGCACCTGCCATTGTCACTTAAATGATTGAACTCTATTGTCACTCTAATGCATGGTACTCTCTAAATTGTCACTATAATGATTGCCTGGATAACCTGGATAGCTGCAGGGCATGTGACTACTTGGAGCATCTCATTGCATCTTGCTAGTAACTAGGATTGTGCTAACCCTAGTTAGTTAATGTAGAAAGCCGTAGGCAATGATTGGCCGTGATTGATTGGATGGAGTCTAGTCCAGTATGGTTTTGTCTAGAATTGATTGATTGTAAGATTGTACCAGAATGATTGAATTATTGTCACTCCAGATTGTCACTATAATGATTGTCACTACAGATTGTCACTATAATGATTGTCACTCCAGATTGTTACTTGATCACCTGATTTCTTATATTTATCTTGCCGATAAATGGTGAGAGAAACCAAGTTCCGTTCAGACGAAAGGTTACAACCCCGGTCCTTGTTTGGTTTACGGGTTGTAACCTAGCTATCTGAATAGTCCCATGGTTATCTCATCGTATATCATCCTGACATGCTTTTCCATATGTCCTGTCTTTTAGTGATTCTATGCAAGATTGTCTTTTATAATTACCTATCATGCTTTTCTTAAATTACTGTCTCTTATTATGTAATTATATTATTGTGCAAATTGCTGGCTTTAGTTCTTAAGTGAAGCCTCCTTTGTGGCACTTGCTCTTTCTGGGGTCTGACCCAGCTGGTTTTGTATGGCCAGATACCGGAGCAGCACCAAAGGATCTTCCTGCTTTCCAGCCCGATGGTGGTCACCAGGCGTAACCAGGGCATCTAGTGGGTTTCTTTTGTTCTCCCACTGTAATATTGTAAATTATTCCTTTGAGGCATTTAGCCGACGAGCAAGTGTTAGCTCGATTGTACTTACTTACTGTCTGCCTACGGGCTGTAACATGATTGACAAGCCCCGGGGGTTGATCGTGTATGACTGAACTCTTGCTAGTCCTCACATTTTGTAACGACTAGCTTCATGATCATCTGGATATGTAATGTTTGGGACGCCTTACAATTGTATATTTGGAGATCTAAAATATCTTGTGATTATTATTAGTTGGTTAAGATTGAGACAATAGGCTATTTTATGACCTTAAGAGACTGATGGATTGTAGTGAAACCCTCACATATCTAGACAGCCGTGATCGTATAGCGGTGTGGATTCCATTCCGTTATACGTAGCTGGCTATGTCTGCCCCCGCTCTCCAGTATTCTGGTTCTGGGGCGTGACAGGACACCCACAATTTGTTTGGGGGCAGCCCAAAAATTAGGGCAAAGGGAGGAGGGCGAGCGGACGGCGGAGGCGCCAAGTGTGGCGGGGGAAGGCCTGCTGTGGAGGTGATCTTGATTGGGCACTACACCAAAATGGTTATTTTGGAACACTAGGCATATTTCAATATGGAACGTTTTTTTTTCGTACCTAGGTGCTGCAACGGAATAAGAGCGTTCCAAATAAAAAATGTGTTCCTGGTACATTTTATTTGATTTTTCAAAATTTTATTATTATATAGGTACACTTTAATAGCATTCCAAATATGTTCCAAATTAAGGATGCCCACACATGGACATCTGCTGAATAGGAAAGTGTTCCAAAACCCTCCTCTGCCATCAAATAATTTCCCTCCTCTTTTCCAAAACCCTCCTTATTTTCCTTCAAATAATTTTCCTTTCCTTTTTTTCCAAAACCCTCCTTTATTTCCCTCAAATAATTTCCCTCTGCCCAACGAGTTCGCAGGCCATTCCGACGAGTTCACAAGCCATCCGACGAGAGCACAGTCCATTCCGATGGGATCGTAGGACATCCTGGTGAGTTTGCAAGGCAGGTTGACTCTCTTCCCTGTTTGTTCTTTCTCTTTCCCCTTTTTGGTTCAGTTCGTTCTCCATCCCTATGAGTTTTTGGTTATGATTTAGTTAGGTATTTTGTTATATGAATTTCAAGGGAGATGAGTAGAGTTTGGGTTTTTATTAGGTATTTGGTTGGATCAATTACCAGAGAGATCGATAGAATTAGGACTTTAATTAAGTATTTTGTTAATGCCAATTAGTAGGTCCCAAAAATATATATTGTGTTGTCCAGTATTTGATCCTTCATAGTAACCAACGTTAATTAGTATCTACTTTATGCTAACAATCTCATGAGTCATCTTTGAAGCCTATAAATAATTAGACACTTGTTTAATTTGGGTTATTAACAAAATCAATAAGCTGAGGGAATTTTTTTGTTGACAAGTGCCGGTAAAAGCAATGGCCAAATTAGGTTTACAAATCTATATCATCAAACGCTAAAATTTCCATTCATGCTTTAACGAGGTAACAGATTCATGCTCTAACAGATTCATGCTTTAACATGGTAACAGATCATCAAACACTAAAATAGTATATAGGTCAAGGTAACAGAGTCATGCTTTAACAAATTTCTAGCTAGATCATCAAACACTAAAATTTCCATTCATGTTGCTCTTGTCTTTTCCATCATGGTGCTTTCTTTGCAACTGTTATAACACTTCTTATACTCGGTATCTTTTCCTTCATTCATGTTGCACTTGCCTTTTCCATCTCGGTGCTTGCTTTGCAACTGTTACAGAAATATGGACACTGCCAAGATTAAACATTCTACCGGACTTACCTAGATTAATCAATTACTATCAGTAAGAAAGATTTCATAATATAGATCATCTTTACTGATTAGATGCGTAACAAAATAGAGATGCTACAAAAAGCATTCCAACTGACTACCAGTATTGTTTGAACGACAACCCAAACTTAAGGAATTTGTTGTTGTCGATGTTTGATAAATCATTTTTGTTCTAATGTACTCCATTTTGTATGACCATTACCTGGACAACTTTTTTCATGGGAATTGTTAGAGATAACTTTGTTGTCTTTTTTGAAGCATATCTACAAGACTTAGACCCCCTGATAGTTTTATTTTTTGCATGTATATCTAAATTACTTACATAACTTGGTTGTCTTTTTTTATATGCATACGTAAATTACTTTGATAGTCTGGTTGTTCTATATGCATAATTTAGGATTATCACATTGAATTTTTTATTATTTTAATGCTTGATAGTAGTCATTATACGGAGTTATCCTTGTATGAATAAATAGACTTTCTTTCATTGGAAGATGTCTTTGAGTGTTGTTGTCACATCTAACCAACGGGGAGAAGAACTGATGTCAATGGAAGTCAACCAAAAACCAACATCTAAGAAGAGCATCAAATTTAATCATCTTGGAGAAGAAGTTGGACCCAACACAACTTACTTGAAGAGTCAAGTTGGTAAATACGTGAAGACATATGTGCCTATCAGGTACATAAGCTGGCTAAGTATACCTAAGATCTATAAGGATGTTGTTTGGAATAAGACATTGGTAAGAATAAAATGCATTCGTTTACTTTTCTATCACTTTGTATTCTATCATTAGTTATCTTATTCCTTGTATATGGAGTCCTTTCCGCTGTCATTTCTTGATGGTATATAAATTGCTGACAACAAGCCTCCGAAAAAAGTTAGCACGCAGCTTAAAAAAGAGAAACTAGTACACTGGAGTCAGAATGAACACACGAACCCAAAGAAGATATTTTCATCATGAGCTTGGTTTGAGTTGTTAAATTTGATAATTGCAAGCTGTTATTTTTTCTTTTAAGTGCCTCATGTATATCCATGTAAAATGAAAAGTCAACTTATTGTGCCATCTTGTCTTACATCCTACACAGATTATGAATTCCCTTTAGAGAAGAAAATCCTTCTAGCTTCTTTAGTGAAAGCATGTATTCTAACATCTGAGATTATCAGTTTCTGCAGTTCCAGGTTAAGTATATGTAGTTTTAGGATTCATGTTAAAGCATGTATGTGCCATCTTGCCTTACGTCCTACACAGATTCTGCAGTATTAGTTTCTGCATTTCCATGTCCAGTATATGCATTATCCTGCATTCCCTCTAGAGAGGAAAATCCATGTTCAGTATATACAATATCAGTTTCTGCATTTCCAGGTTCAATATATGTTGTATCGTTCATTTCCTTTAGAGAGGAAAATCCTTCTAGCTCTTACACAGTTTATACATTTCCAATTTTAGTATATGTAGTATCAGTATTCATGTTAAATATATGCATATTTACTAAAGAACAAATATATACCTATGTTCAGTGGTCTTGTGTCAAAATATTAGAAAGAAAGCTTATTAGTTGTGCCCGTGTCAGAGTATGACACCCTTTTCCTTGCCCACTAATAATAGAGTTTATTTTGGTAGAGATAATTGTGTCTTTTACTCTTGCTTTTGTTATAAATTCATTCCTTGAATTTATATGTTCATATAATACCTTTCAGTTTCAAATCCATGATGAAGTTCTTTGCTTTTGTTCATATAATACCTTTATTAAAATATAGTATTTTTACTATAGGTAGAATTTAAACTTCCAAGTTATCTCAGAAAAGATGTTGAAAGAACAATACCAGTTGTATTCAGGAAGCTAAAGCATACCCTAAGAAATTCAATTGGATAAGCAACCAATTTGGAGGAAAAAATGACAATCATGACCATACATACACTGAAACTTCATTCACTACTACAGTTATCCAACCATGAATACTTGAAAATATGATACAATAAAGACACAGTGACAACCCATTCACAAATACCGATACACAATAGTGCAAATAGGCATTGATACATTAGACACTCTGCACATTGGACACTCTGCACATATTGATACTGGTCTTTAGTTTGCTGAATATAAAGAACTGATACTGCCTATACTCTATATCTCTGATACAAATTTTATATTGCACTAACTGCACTCCGTATATACTGATATCATATATGGGTACCAATATTGCACACATAACATAGATTGCAGGTACAACCGCCTGTAGGGTGTTCCATCCTCCAAGTGCGTTTGTATGGACCTTGGCACTTTCCGCAACTTGTTGAACATATTCTGGGGATCATGGAGTAGCCCAAAATGGGCATCTGGGTTTCCTATCTGTGAAAGCTTAATGCTGAAAAACCCAAAGGTCGACAACGACTGGTCAGGTCAGTTACTGTAGAAATGGAAGGTAGAATGAGAGAGGGAAACAGAGGAGGACTTGTTCATGAAATTGGCTAGCAGGACAATATGGGTTTGCGTGTAGTTACTAGCTATGGACTGGAGGACTTGCATGGCTTCTATGTGGTGGAGATAGTAGATTATTCCTTTGAGAACCCAGAAGGTATTCCTTCTAGGAATAAAACCGCATCTCTGGAGTTTCTCGGTCCAATCACATCACGAATGTCGGCATCTACTTTACCAAGAACTTTGTCGTCATTAGTTTCTGTTTGTGCTCAGTCGACCCCATTGCTTCCTCTAGAAGATCAACTTTTACTGCAGAAGTTCAGGGAAGTCCACTTCAAACATACTGCATTCCTTCAAACAAGCAAGGCGATAAGCACTAGCATCTACATCTGTAGTTTAATTGCATTTCTCCAAGTTATTGGAATTTTTTTCTTTATGAAATCGTTAACTATTAAATATTTGCTTAGAGAACAAATCTTATATTCACTAATATTTTACTCCATGTGCAGGAAAAAAAAATTTAAAATTTCTAGTTTGAACTTGGTAGTATTGCTAGCTTTTTGTGATTTCTATTGTCTATATGCTAGAAAATAGGGAGAGGAGATTCTTTTACATGTTTCCATTTTCATATGCAATTTCCTTCCACGAGTGATCATGCAGATTTGCCCAACCCTGTCCCCCCTTGTTTATGGATGTAATAACTACTGCTCCAAAATTTAAATGCTTTCATTTTACAATTAATTTCATGACAGTCTCAAATAACTTATTTTTTGATAGAAGTCTGTAATAACTTTGATTGGTGATTAGGAGTTGCTAATGTCGTGACCTTCATAACTATTATTGTCTAGTTCAATTCATGCAGTTTCTTTTTGTTGAAGTTACTACAGATCACTGACTTGCATCGAGGAGTACCACCTGAGCTCCCCCGTCTATGAGCATGAATGTTTTAAGCAGACACACTCACACAGGTGCACATACACACACAACTTTTTTTTCCATCATCCTATAACATTCATGCTCATTGATATAGCTTCCTTGATGCTCAAATCAATCCTATACATGACCATCTGATACACAATTTTTTTTTCTACAGTTCAAAACTACCAACTATTGTAATAGAATGTTAGATGCAGATACTGAATCAGCGTTGTGCGATCAACTTTGCGATTGGTGTGGTTTTGGTTTCACATTGAAGCGACGTATCATGCATTGTCCAATAAACTTCTGAGGTGACTGAGGGATTATTAAACTATTACATCTTAGGTTTATATTCTTTTTTTCTTGGGATGTGCAACAGCTGTGATTTGAGATTTACTGAAAGATATATGTTCCCAGGCGTTCGACCCAACTGAACATTTCTATTCCCTCCAGGTACTTATTCCACGAAATTCTAAATTTCAACCTAGGGTTTCCTTTTGTTTTCTTCTTCTAAGGTCTCGATTGAGTCCTCCATTATGGTTTATTTATGAAATGGAGGAGCTGACAAAAGCTTGTATTGAGAAAGTAACAAAGCTGGTCCAGAGTATTGCTAATGCTCTCTTCAGCTTGTTGTCCTCCACCGACCAGGATAGTCCCCTCGTCAAATTGCCCCGTTCCACCACTAGGCTTCCCAGGGAGAAGCACATAAGTTGTTTGTGTTATTGTCATTGTGAAGTTTTGTAAAAAAAATGGATAATAGAATGTTTTTTGTCCACTACATGTTTGTGCTTCCTTGTGAAAATTAAGTTTAAAGAAATGGAGATAGTGACATTGCTCACGATCAAACTTAACTTTTTTGCATGGTTTACTTTTTTGCTACTTGGTTAAATGCTCAGTTTTTTCACCTGCTTAGAACATGACACCTATTGAGAGGTCTAGATTAGTTAAATTTTTCGTCACTTGTCTTCAATCGATCGATCGAGGGGTTGTCTGGTTGATTGAAGGGCCTTATTTGAGAAACTTAGGGATAGGAACAAGTGTTGATTAAGATAATAGATTGGTCGTGCATGAGTAGTATAAGTCAGGGAAATTCTTCAATGGCATGACAAGAAAATGTATTCCCTTTAAAGTGAGTGAGGGCTAGAGCCCCAGACGTCCCTGTTTCTCCTTTTTTTCTTTGCAGGATATATTCTTCCCGAGAAGTTGAGTTGAGCTACAGAGGAGAAGTTGAGTCCATTAGGAATGCTCCAACTTTAAGGATTTCATAAACCAAAATTGTGTTGATATGTATTAGTAAGTCTTAGCAGTCATCACTTCTCTCCATACCGGCTAGATCATATCAAGTATATTGGTAGATAGGAGTAGCTGACTTTTTTAAAATTTCAACTCCAAGAGCTTAAATGTACCAGCAAATACTATACTACAGATTTCGTAGGCAAGAGGGACATTTCAATAAGCTAACATAACTCATAACTCAAGATGAAGGGGTACTCATAACTCAATTTCTTAGTGATTTGAGCGACTTCTAAACAAATAAGAATCTTGGTGACTTATTTAAAAATATAGATTTAGGGATTTGTATGCAAAACACACTTTAATATTTGTCATCCTAGGAATTTTTACAGGCTGAATGTTGTATTACCCACTTTTGTTATATTTTAGTCTTGTACCCTTCTCATCACCTTTAGATTTCCATCTGTTTTTTAGTCTTTCTCCTATTGTATCTTTTACTTTCTTGCCCAGTTGATGCCTTAAAAAGATTCTCAATTTTACCAGTTCTTGTTGTTTTGGTGGTCATTTATGTTATATTTGATTTTTTTTTATGTTTCAGTTATTTAATTGTTGTTGGAAATAGTTAAGCCAAGCCTGGAATCATTATATTTCTTGGAAAGTGCTTATTTCATCTGGAAATTAACTAGTTTGTGGAAAATAATTACACATGAGTTATGGAATTGTCTAAAGATTTGGTTTGTTCATTTAAATGGCAGATTTCAAATTAGGGCAAGTGTTACTTCAACTTATGATATTTCTATATTGATTGTATTTTACTGTCTGTAGTTTATTTCATAAAATTTAGATTTATTCAACTACATCCATCACTTTGTAGTCTGAGTTGTACAGGTACAGTGGAATAACCTTTGAGATGCGAAATGATGTAACAACATCACTCAAGGATGTTCAGGTGCATCAATGTCCATAATAATTTTTGGTCCGTTTCTTTTGTAGTGGATTAATTGGTAACTTAGACATTTATTTTCATATCTTCATTTATTACTACAAACCTTATCATGGTTCTTTGTTTTTTTTAATTTCTTTCGAGGAAGAGTTTTTTGAACTTGTCTACAAAGAAACAATTCTTGTTGGGCACTCTCTAGAGAATGACATTTTAGCATTGAAGATATCTCATAGTTTGGTGATCTATACTGTTGTTTTGTACAAGTACCTAGTGGCTGGCAATATAAGATAGCTTTGCTAATTTTAGCATGGAAATCTCTCTCCAGGCAAATTCAAGTGTCAGGAAATGGACATGATTGTACTAAAGATGCAAGAGCTGCTATGGAACTAGCAGTTTTCATTGTCAGACATGGTAAATTGTGGAATCTATTCTAAGTTTTCCTAACAACTGGACTTTTGTTTTAACTGTTGTTAAGACAAAGAAACTTATAGTGAATGTTTTAGTTTTAGCCCTCGTAAAAGTTTTCACATATAATTTCATAAGCTATGTTTTATGAAGAAAACAATAGCCTAATTTTTCATATAAAACTGATAGATCAATTTATGATTCTCTAGTTATCCAAGCTCGCTTTTTTCATACTTTAGTGCATGTTAAAGACAAATACTCAGGTTATGCCAGAATACTAAATAATCAAGTTGGTGTCCATTTTTGTATCTATTTTTTTCCTCTTAAGTACTCACTATCAAATTTAGTACTCAGTCTGCTCAAATATTTTGAATTAAGACTTTATGCCCATTTTTTGGTATAAAAGAGCTGTCGATATATCACAGTGTGAGTTAATCTTGATGTAAGACAATTTGTTATTACTTATTAGTAATATTTGTTAATCTAATATTTCAGTAATTATTACTTATATTTGTTATTTATGTAAGTGCATGTACTAATTAAGTTAATATGGTTATTTGGATTAGTAAGATGGATTTGCATAGTTACTCCTCTTTCCTTTCTAACTTTTTTTTGTTACTAAATATTTTTGTGGCATTTCGGCTTTGCAGACCCTATGGCCATCCCAACAATAAGAGAGGTCACAAAGCTTGAAGCAATACTGACACAACTAAGAGGAAGAGAATAGCTACGAGGAAGCAAGAGAATGAAGAGAAAATTGTTACCCTCCGATAATTTTTAGCATGGTAGTTAATTTAGTAAAGTTGTATTAAACATACAATATTTATATAAGACATTTTGACTTTATTAGTCTATGTACCTAAGCTTTTATCTATTCTACATGTACTTATGTTATGGACGTTTGTTTACTTTCATTTATATTATAAAGAGCTTTACATTTGTAAAATCTTAAGAGGATTACAAAATATTGATCTATATATAATATATTAATTCAACCTACATGAAGGTTTGAAATTTCAAATAATCTAATAATTAAATAAAAGGTACAAGCTATATTAATATTATGCAAATAGGAACACTTTTCTACAGTTCCAATATTGGAATACATTCTAGGCGTTCCAGCAAGTGGCACACAAAAAAAATCTGAAACCCTTTGTTAGGAACGCATTTTTGGTGTTCCAATATTGGAACGCATCTAAACCCTTCCAATAAACATTACTTGGAACGCTTTATTACCGTTCCAAAAAAATTGGCAGCCCAAAAATAGGCACGGAATAGAGGCGTTCCTAAAATATTTTAGAACACATTTTTTCCGTTCCAAAATGGCTTTTTTGGTGTAGTGGGGGGCGGCGGGGGCGATGGAGGGGGTCTCCTGCTGGAGCTTGCAAAGGAGGAGGAGGGCGTCCGAGTTGTCGGGGTCGAAGGAGAGGAGGGAGCGGACGTCCTGGAGGACGAGGTCGGGGTAGTGGAGGGCGTCGAGGGCACGGACGCGGCGGAGGAGGGCGCGGGGGAAGCGGGGTTGGGACTGGAGGGCGAGCGAGCACTCGGCGGCGACGGCCTCGTGGTCGACGGGGAGGAGGGAGAGAAGGCACACCGCGTGGTTGTTATGGAAGAGGGCGCGCTCGCCCTGGCCGCACGGGAGGAGCTTCAAGTCGAGCTCGTACTGACGGGGGGCTCCGCTGGCGAGCGAGGGTGTCTTCGTCGACGCGGACTGCATCTAAGTTGGCAGTCCTCCTTTATGTTAGGACTGCCAACAAGGTAGCAGTCCTATGACTGCCAACTTGTTGGCAGTCCTCCTTTATGTGAGGACTGCGAACTTGCTGGCAGTCCTAGGACTGCCACTAAGTTGGCAGTCCCACTTGCTGGAAAAAATTGGGCTGTCCCCAAGTAAAAAAATGGGTGGCAAACTTGTTGTCACGACCCGATCCCAAAATTGTTGGGTCGAAATCGGATCATGTCCAGCCTGCACCGTTGTGAGACGGCGGCAGTAAGCTGTTTCTATTTGCAGGTACTCTCAACAACAATTATATATTTGTCACGACACTAATTTACGAACTTTTAAAACTTTAATTGTTCGACAAAGAGAAATACATCTGAAAATAAAACACTGAAATGAAAAAGTCTGAAATGAAAAGTCTTCAACTCCAACACAAAGAAACTAGAAATGAAGATAACAACTATCTAAATGGCCGGCTCATCGGCCTCAGGATCTGTGTCCTCCAAGTGGGACTCTGGAAGCACCGCAGGATACAGCACATGATCATAATAGCTATTGAACAATAACTCAGCATCATCAATGTTACCTATTGGGGGGGGGGGGGGGGGGGGGATCCAGTCAGGAAAGGAGCAAAGTACGAGTATATATCTAACATTTTAAATGATAATGAAAATATACAATTTTAAACAGTTTGAAATACTTGAACAATACTTTCCAACAAGTTTTCAGCAATTCAATATCTGAAACAATGTGATTTGAATAGCAACGTCTATGACCGGCTTGGGTGGTACAATAGCATCCTAGCGATGCGATACGGCTTATCCCCGTGTGTAAGAGGGGGTAAACTCGCACAATAATGCAATATGAGGGTATTGGTCATAAACGCTATACTACTCCCCCAATATCCCCACAATCAATGACAATCAATATTTGAACTCTATGAGAGAGTTTCGTGTAGCAATGTGGTTTAAGCATGCAAGGTAACAATTACTAATTAAAATATCAGACAACATAACCGTACTTGCCTTTGTTTGTATGACTGGATCGAGATGTTGATACCGGGGAGAAAATCAAGTATGTCCTCGAAACCCTACAGTTTGAGAACTCTGACTTAGAATCATAAATGAACCATATCTAGGTGTGCTAGTTACAATTTCTAGAAACAAACCCTAGTCAGGTTTTAAGTTATTAATTAATCTACCGGAACGTCTAACGTCGCGAGCTACATTTGTTGTCATTTAATTGGATAAGCATGTTACTGATTTATTTGGGAAAGATAGCAGTTATAATTTAATTGGCAAAACTTTGTATTTTTTATAATATATATAAAACTAAATTTCTTTAAATGATAAAAATATGAACTTGTTAACTTACTAATAATTTATCCATTTTAATAAATGTGAAAAATCCTTATTAATTTTTATACAAAATAATTAATACCCAAATATAATTTATACGTCTAGCTACACAAATAACCTACTTAGAAAAGAAATAGAAAATCTAAGCTACACAATACAGGACCACAGAAAAATAAAGAAAAGCTGGGCTTATGCCCTTACAACAAATTAAATTAAATTAAATTAAAAATGCTGAGGCGAGCTCTGAGTGCCGTGAAACGGTCCAATCAGAAGGCCGAGGCCCTGCACCCAAAATACTAAAGGCAGTAACAAGTTCTAATAATTAAATATAATTAAATATAATTTATAGGAAATGGGACGTCTAAGACTTGGTCATGCAATCTCACGTTGCTGGCTTACGCCTTAACGTACAGGAAGTCCTGTAGCGTTTGCGTTTCGCCGAGGCTCGTCCGACCGATACATTAGTCGCCTAAAAGGGAATACCGAAATCCAACTAGACCAACACTTAAAACCAATCGGAACCAATTTAATAAATCTTTTGCAAAGACCTGGATTTTAGAAATAAATTTTGATATACAAAAATTACTGAACTTTATAAAATACTATTTTGAAATACTTTACTGAAAATTTGGGCATCACCTCCTTTGTAACTAGGACAACCTAGCCACATTGGCGGTACATAACCCACACCAACAGCAACCCAAAATTAATCACAACATCCAACAAAATAACCAACCCAAAGGGAATAAGCCACATAACCAAAAGAACAACTAAAACCTAAAGGAAACAAGCCACAAAATACAAGAACAACCAAAACCCAAAACAAGCCATAGAACCAAGGTTAACCACCTAAAGGAAATCAATCCGCAGAATACAAGAATCCTAGCCGAACACGGCACGTATCTGTCACCCCCAGTTTCTAAAAACAGGGGGTATTTTTGTCATTTTCCACTTTTAAAATTATTTTGGAATTATTTATTTATTTATTGTATTATTTTGGGGTTATTTGAATCGGGTTCGAATTTCAATTCATTCCGACTTGTTTTGACTTGTTTCGGGGATCCGGGGTATTTTGACCTTAGCGGGCCCACACACTAGCTAGCCATGGCCCACATGTTAGATATTTTGGTTAGAGACTAGACTACTATTTTAGTTAATAATTAGTTAGAGATTAGTGGTTTCGGTTTGACTAAACTACCCCCGGTTTAACCCTTTTCTTATTTTTAGCCATTTAATTCATAGGAGGGCAAACTTGTAATTACCAAAAGGGGGAATAGGACAAGGGGGTGGCCGGCCACATCAAGGGGGATAGAGTGGAGAGAGAAAACCACTTTCCATTTCATCCTCATCCATTTTTTTCTTCTTCCCCAAAGGCTCCATCTACTTTTTGAAGCTCCATTGATTTTCCTTCTCCAACCAAGGTGATTTCTTCTCCAAAACTCTTTCTTTTCTCATGTAGATCATGTAGGAACCCTTCATGATGATTTCCATGGTGGTGCCATCATTTGAGACCATTTTTGTGTCCTTTGGACATTTCTAGGAGTGTCCACTTGTAGGTTTGTGTCCCAATAGGAAAAACCCCCTTTTTGACCCATGGTTAATGTTTAAATGTTGTTTTTGTGTGTTTCTTAATAATATCTCAGATTTTTCATGTTGTAGAGAGGATTCATTTGAGTATCTTAATGTATCATATTATTTCTATGTGTATTGGTATATAGATATATATATATATATATATATATATATATATATATATATATATATTGGTATATATATTGGTATATATATGTGGTTATATATGAGTGTATATATATATTTATGGTGATGTTTGAGGGGGGGGGGGGGGGGGGGGGGGGGGGGGAGAGAGTGCTCCCAGGTTCGGCCACAGATTTGTGGGGGAGTTTTGGTTGGGAGTTCATTTCCATTTAGTTATGTATCTAGTATTATATATGTTGATATATATATGTTGATATATATATATGTTGATATATATATAGGTGTGGTTTATATGGGAGTATATATATATAATGGTTGTGGTTGTGTGATGATTTAGAAGGGAATAGGGGCTGTCCATTTCAGTCCACTAACATTCAAATCAGTCCAACAATTAGTTGTGTGTGTGTGTGTAGTTGTGAGGAATATTTGAGGGTTGTGTGAGTGTGTAAGGTAGCCTATAGGTTAGCCTAGTGTCTAAACCTATTAGAAAACTTATAGAGAGGTCTATGTGAGGGAGAGGTGTCTTGTGAGTGTTGTGTGTGAGTGTTGTGTATGAGTGGTGGGGTGAGTGTGGTAGATAGAAGGGTAGATTCATGACGTAGAATAGGGTAATAGGGTAAACCTATACCCCGTATCCTAACATGACCTAGATACTTAGGATACCCAATTTTCTTGGTAGGTAAGCCTTAGATAGGTTGATATCTAACTACCCTAAGGAGTCTAGGCTAGTTCCATGGGTATTTGCAAGGTTTTATTGGTTTTTGGCAAGGTATCGGGATTTACCTTAGAAGGGTAAATCCTAGTTTTGCCTAGGAATAGGATACTTGTGTTAGAAGCCTAAGATGGTGTTAGAACTTGATCCCCGTAGTTGGTAATGATCAAATATGGTACTCTAAGACTAGTTTTGACGTCGGTTGACCGTTTTGACCAAAAGTCAACAAAAGTCAACCGAAGGTCAAACTTAGCCTTTAAGCGACCCGATTTGACCGAAACCAACCCAGAGTTGACCAGTTGACTGAAAGTCAACAGTTGGTCAACATTAGACTAGTTTGACCTAGGGTTGACCTAGAGTTGACCATAGTTGACCAGGGTTGACCAGAGTTGACTTTTTGACCAAAAGTCAACTGTAAGTCAACCGTTGATCCCGATTGACCTAGTTTGACTTGGAATGACTTCCAGTGACCTAGTATGACCTAGTATGAACCAGTATGGCCTAGTATGACTCAGTTTGACCTAGTTTTGACTTAGACTTGCATTCATGACTTGTATTAGTTTCCTTTTCAGTATTTAGCCCTGTTTGACTTATAGTATCTTATTTTAGGTCTGTGATCACTCTGAGTATCTGTTCACCTATCAGCTCAGGACCACAGGCGAGTACATTCACTGATAGTTTTTATTGTCTTGATATCTGCTATATCCGATTCAGTTGTAGTGTTATACTCGATTTCCAGTCACGGCAGTACACGGACTAGTATATGTTGGATCATGACATGGAATATTGTTCCTAGAGTTTCATGGTATATTGATACATGTTCTGTCTTGTTTCAGTGTATTGGTATAGACACCGATTTCAAAAGGGGACTTGCTACCCTCTTATGGAATCCCGTGTCATAACGTGTCATGTCCAGATCCATTGTACTATTCGGGGATGGGGGAGTTATTAGTGGTTGTGTGATCAATTTCCACATGGTTTTATGGTACTCACGGTTCATAGCTATACCCTCACCTCACGACGGGTAAAGCCTTACCCTACGGTTCATAGCTTTCCATGGTGACCGGCCTTATCGTTTCTATTGTATTCATGGTTCATAGTCGGTCAGATGGAAAGCCTTTCCCAAGCCGATCACATGACGCACTAATAATTCAAGGCACCTTTTATATTTATTATCTTAGGGTGACTAAGTTCTGTTCGGGAGAAGGGTTACAACCCCGGTCCTTGTTTGGTTTAAGGGTTGTAACTCGGCTTCCGAATAGTTCCCAAGTCATCCTATATATACATATACATTATCGTCCTTTACAATATTCACATCATGATATATATTTCCAGTTGATTTTGTCTTGTATTTCATTATACTGTCTCTTATAGCTTTTGTCAATTCACATGGAACTGCTGTTAGTGTTTGTACTTGCTCATTTTCCTGACAGGATACCGTTGACAAATTTTACAGATGATTTAGAGGGTGATTGCCCGACTTACTACGGGATAGAGTCTGATGGACTTGACTTAGACAGGGGCTTAGTGGTAGAGCCTCTTGACTTCGCCCACCCGGAGTAGCCTAGTTAGTTAGGTTTGCCTGGCCTGCGAGCCAGCAGTTTATTTCAGTTGTAGCATCTTATACTTATATTTATTCTGAGACTCTGGATTTGTGGTTAGCTGTGACTTGTGGATATTTCTGGACTCGTTCTTGCTTATTCTATCATATCTCTTTTCCATGCTTTCTACCTTAGTTTTGATTATGTGATTGAGGCAATATTGCTCTATTCCTCCGTTCGGAGTGTATATACTGTACAGGTACATTTATCTGTTTAGTCGTAGTATTTACAGACCCTATATACAGCGTTCTACCGTCGATACTGCGACGTAGGCTGGACGTAACCGCTTCTCGTGCCCCTAATCAGGGTGCGGGTCGTGACACGTTTTTGTGGTGGCCCACGCAGGTCAGTGTCGCAACTAGTGCGAACTCGTAATGGTGCTCGACTTAGAGTGCTAATTACGAGCCTGCGATTAGGATATAGGATTAGGGTATGATAGGAGTTACTCAATCACATGCTAGGAAATCTCTGATCTTTTGATTACCATGACAAATTCTTTTGCATTGAATTTAATTATCCGTCTTTGATATTCCTATCATGTGCCATATTGATCTCTTGGGTTTAATTCATCTTCAGGATGACAATCACTCGTTCTCAGGCAGCGGGTCCTAGTGCAGTTCCAGAGAGGTCAGATCAGGGAGGTCCTCCACCTCCGGCTACGGGACTGACAGTCGAGAGTGCAGTAGCATCAGTTCCTGTCCTTCAGGCAGGAGTAGCAGCGGCAGTTCCCGGAGGTCTTCCACCTCCAGCTGGGGGAGCTGCAGTCCAGGGAGCAGCCACATCAGTTCCTGCCCTACCGGCGGAAGCACCGGCAGCGACGGTTTCAGGAGGTCTTCCACCTCCAGCAGCGAGACCGTCTATGGTCATTCCAGACATTCTTCCACCGCCGCCTCAGCTACCGGCAGACACCCAGGGGATGATGGCCCTCCTGCAGCAGATGTTGCAGACGCAGCAGCGCCAGACAGAGGTGTTGAGACAGACGATGGAGAACTCGTACCAGTTAGCTATGACAGCAGTGGAGAGAGGTGCACCGGCTACAGTTGAGGGAGCACCAGCACAGCAGCAGGGCCAGGGGAGGCCCGGTACACATCTCGACTTCCGGAAGATGAACCCGCGAGATTTTAAGGGTACCGAGGGTATCCTATACGCGGACGACTGGCTAGAGGATGTCCAGCGGAGTCTAGAGTTGGCAGAGGTTCCGAGAGCTTTGTGGGTGACTTCTGCAGCGAGCCAGTTCTTCGACATAGCGCTGACGTGGTACCGCACGGATCCGCGTGCGTCAGTGAGGGGATTGTCTTGGGAGGACTTCAGGAAACTCTTTAAGGAGAAGTTCTACCCGGACGTAGCCGTGTCAGCTTTAGAGGGGCAGTTTGCCAGTCTGGAGCAGGGGAGCTCGTCGGTCGACGAGTACGCAGCGGAGTTTTTCCGCCTGAGCAGGTTTGCACCGAGTTTGGTTCAGGATGAGGGGTGCAAGGCCCGGAAGTTCAGGAGGGGTCTCATTCATGCAGTGCGCACTCGCACATCTGGGCGACGAGACGCGACATTTGAGCAGATCTTGATGGAGGCTCAGATTGCGGAGGAGGACTTCGGCCTCAAGCCGAAGAGGAGCAGTGACGCTTTGGGATCCAGTTCGAGTGCAGGGCCAGCGAAGCGCCCATATTTCCAGCAGAGGCAGTTCCAGCAGCAGCAGCCTCAGTTGCAGTTTCAGCAGGTACCAGCGCGTGCCCAGCAGCATCAGGGACAGGGCCGGAGGCAGGATGTCCAGTGTACCTTCTGTAAGAAGATGGGGCACACCCGGGAGGCTTGCAGGATGAAGCTGGGAGTCTGTTTATTCTGTGGAGCTCCAGACCACCAGGTGAGGGACTGTGCTGTCCGTGCAGCTAGCCAGACAGGCCAGGGCAGAGTTCAGCAGGCTAGAGGAGGCCAGCAGGGGCATGCTTTCACCATGGCAGTTGAGCCCACTCAGGCAGTAGCAGAGCAGAGTGCAGGTTTCGATCTTTCTATCTCATTTCCGCATTTGCTTCCTTATTAACTGTTTGAAATTCGATTCCATCTGTTCCTTGTCTGTTTGATGAATGTTGTTCTTGTGGTGTGATTTTTTTTTCTGAGATAAGTCGTATGGGCTAGGTCGCCTCGATTATGAGATTTTAGAATCCTCTAGGGTCATGCTAGCAGGCATAGTGAGGACATATAGTCAGATTATGGTCGTATTTCTCGGGTGTGGGAATTTAAGGTTTTCGCTGCCAAGCATGCGGCAATACGAAAATTTTAAATACCATGATTCTAGAGGTATGTACCGTAGTTGAGGACTCTGTGATTATCGTAGCCTTGCTCACTGGCATGACGGAGATTCTGAGTATCATGATTATTGGACAAACGCATATGATTATCAAATTGCATGAAATTTTTGTGTTGCTTCGTTTTAAGTTTTTGAATGATTCTTTTTAAGGTGGATAGACTTAAATTTGTGAGAAATTTTAAAATTTTATAAATTTAGTCATTTAATTCCTGCTTTGATTTTGAGTTTTTTTTAAAGAACAAATTTGCCATGACTTGTGAATTTGAGATTTTACTATTGTTTGGTTTTAATTTCGAGGACGAAATTTTTTAAGGTGGATAGATTTGTCACCCCCAGTTTCTAAAAACAGGGGATATTTTTGTCATTTTCCACTTTTAAAATTATTTTGGAATTATTTATTAATTTATTGTATTATTTTGGGGTTATTTGAATCGGGTTCGAATTTCAATTCATTCCGACTTGTTTTGACTTGTTTCGGGGATCCGGGGTATTTTAACCTTAGCGGGCCCACACACTAGCTAGCCATGGCCCACATGTTAGATATTTTGGTTAGAGACTAGACTACTATTTTAGTTAATAATTAGTTAGAGATTAGTGGTTTCGGTTTGACTAAACTACCCCCGGTTTAACCCTTTTCCTATTTTTAGCCATTTAATTCATAGGAGGGCAAACTTGTAATTACCAAAAGGGGGAATAGGACAAGGGGGTGGCCGGCCACATCAAGGGGGATAGAGTGGAGAGAGAAAACCACTTTCCATTTCATCCTCATCCATTTTTTTCTTCTTCCCCAAAGGCTCCATCTACTTTTTGAAGCTCCATTGATTTTCCTTCTCCAACCAAGGTGATTTCTTCTCCAAAACTCTTTCTTTTCTCATGTAGATCATGTAGGAACCCTTCATGATGATTCCCATGGTGGTGCCATCATTTGAGACCATTTTTGTGTCCTTTGGACATTTCTAGGAGTGTCCACTTGTAGGTTTGTGTCCCAATAGGAAAAACCCCCTTTTTGACCCATGGTTAATGTTTAAATGTTGTTTTTGTGTGTTTCTTAATAATATCTCAGATTTTTCATGTTGTAGAGAGGATTCATTTGAGTATCTTAATGTATCATATTATTTCTATGTGTATTGGTATATATATAGTTATATATATATATATATATATATATATATATATATATATATATATATATATATATATATATATATATATATATATATATTGGTATATATATGTGGTTATATATGAGTGTATATATATATTTATGGTGATGTTTGAGGGGGGGGGGGGGGGGGGGGGGGAGAGTGCTCCCAGGTTCGGCCACAGATTTGTGGGGGGAGTTTTGGTTGGGAGTTCATTTCCATTTAGTTATGTATCTAGTATTATATATGTTGATATATATATGTTGATATATATATATGTTGATATATATATATAGGTGTGGTTTATATGGGAGTATATATATATAATGGTTGTGGTTGTGTGATGATTTAGAAGGGAATAGGGGCTGTCCATTTCAGTCCACTAACATTCAAATCAGTCCAACAATTAGTTGTGTGTGTGTGTGTAGTTGTGAGGAATATTTGAGGGTTGTGTGAGTGTGTAAGGTAGCCTATAGGTTAGCCTAGTGTCTAAACCTATTAGGAAACTTATAGAGAGGTCTATGTGAGGGAGAGGTGTCTTGTGAGTGTTGTGTGTGAGTGTTGTGTATGAGTGGTGGGGTGAGTGTGGTAGATAGAAGGGTAGATTCATGACGTAGAATAGGGTAATAGGGTAAACCTATACCCCGTATCCTAACATGACCTAGATACTTAGGATACCCAATTTTCTTGGTAGGTAAGCCTTAGATAGGTTGATATCTAACTACCCTAAGGAGTCTAGGCTAGTTCCATGGGTATTTGCAAGGTTTCATTGGTTTTTGGCAAGGTATCGGGATTTACCTTAGAAGGGTAAATCCTAGTTTTGCCTAGGAATAGGATACTTGTGTTAGAAGCCTAAGATGGTGTTAGAACTTGATCCCCGTGGTTGGTAATGATCAAATATGGTACTCTAAGACTAGTTTTGACGTCGGTTGACCGTTTTGACCAAAAGTCAACAAAAGTCAACCGAAGGTCAAACTTAGCCTTTAAGCGACCCGATTTGACCGAAACCAACCCAGAGTTGACCAGTTGACTGAAAGTCAACAGTTGGTCAACATTAGACTAGTTTGACCTAGGGTTGACCTAGAGTTGACCATAGTTGACCAGGGTTGACCAGAGTTAACTTTTTGACCAAAAGTCAACTGTAAGTCAACCGTTGATCCCGATTGACCTAGTTTGACTTGGAATGACTTCCAGTGACCTAGTATGACCTAGTATGAACCAGTATGGCCTAGTATGACTCAGTTTGACCTAGTTTTGACTTAGACTTGCATTCATGACTTGTATTAGTTTCCTTTTCAGTATTTAGCCCTGTTTGACTCATAGTATCTTATTTTAGGTCTGTGATCACTCTGAGTATCTGTTCACCTATCAGCTCAGGACCACAGGCGAGTTCATTCACTGATAGTTTTTATTGTCTTGATATCTGCTATATCCGATTCAGTTGTAGTGTTATACTCGATTTCTAGTCACGACAGTACACGGACTAGTATATGTTGGATCATGACATGGGATGTTGTTCCTAGAGTTTCATGGTATATTGATACATGTTCTGTCTTGTTTCAGTGTATTGGTATAGACACCAATTTCAAAAGGGGACTTGCTACCTTCTTATGGAATTCCGTGTCATAACGTGTCATGTCCAGATCCATCGTACTATTCGGGGATGGGGGAGTTATTAGTGGTTGTGTGATCAATTTCCACATGGTTCTATGGTACTCACGGTTCATAGCTATACCCTCACCTCACGACGGGTAAAGCCTTACCCTACGGTTCATAGCTTTCTATGGTGACCGGCCTTATCGTTTCTATTGTATTCATGGTTCATAGTCGGTCAGATGGAAAGCCTTTCCCAAGCCGATCACATGACGCACTAATAATTCAAGGCACCTTTTATATTTATTATCTTAGGGTGACTAAGTTCTGTTCGGGAGAAGGGTTACAACGTCGGTCCTTGTTTGGTTTAAGGGTTGTAACTCGGCTTCCGAATAGTTTCCAAGTCATCCTATATATACATATACATTATCGTCCTTTACAGTATTCACATCATGATATATATTTCCAGTTGATTTTGTCTTTTATTTCATTATACTGTCTCTTATAGCTTTTGTCAATTCACATGGAACTGCTGTTAGTGTTTGTACTTGCTCATTTTCCTGACAGGATACCGTTGACAAATTTTACAGATGATTTAGAGGGTGATTGCCCGACTTACTACGGGATAGAGTCTGATGGACTTGACTTAGACAGGGGCTTAGTGGTAGAGCCTCTTGACTTCGCCCACCCGGAGTAGCCTAGTTAGTTAGGTTTGCCTGGCCTGCGAGCCAGCAGTTTATTTCAGTTGTAGCATCTTATACTTATATTTATTCTGAGACTCTGGATTTGTGGTTAGCTGTGACTTGTGGATATTTCTGGACTCGTTCTTGCTTATTCTATCATATCTCTTTTTCATGCTTTCTACCTTAGTTTTGATTATGTGATTGAGGCAGTATTGCTCTATTCCTCCGTTCGGAGTGTATATACTGTACAGGTACATTTATCTGTTTAGTCGTAGTATTTACAGACCCTATATACAGCGTTCTACCGCCGATACTGCGGCGTAGGCTGGACGTAACCGCTTCTCGTGCCCCTAATCAGGGTGCGGGTCGTGACAGTATCTCCTACGCAACCATTAACAAAAGTCGATCCCCGTAACGGGGTCGGGACCGCGTCATCATCGACACGTAAACGCGACGCACCAACGAGAGGGACACAGGGACACGGAATTATACCTCAGTGCTCGGCTAGAGCTCTCAGATGCAGAAAATAGGAAAAAATTCGTACGGACTCCGACCAGACTCCGAACAACGCTGGAAAGCACAGAAAGCACAATGAACGTTGGACATCGTCTCGACGAGGTCGGGTCAGGAAGCGACGCACGAGACGGCACCGGGGAGCCGCGGAACAGAGGGGGTCAGGCACGGGAACAGCGGGTTGCACGGGCGGCCGGGCTCGCTGGCGGGGGAATGCGCGGGAGGCGCGCTGAACGGCGGCGCTCGGTTCGCGGATGGGCGCTGAACGGTCGAGGCGACCGCGGGCACGGGTCCGGTGGCCGACGGCACGGCATAGCACGGCTAGGACACGGAGCAGTGGTGATGGTGATGGAGGGGGTTGAGAAAGGGGTTTAAATAGGGAGCTGTTCGGGGGTTATGGAAGATGAGGGGTCGGCGGTTCCGGGAGGTCAGGGGACACGGCGGCGGCCGTGAACGGAAGAGGGAAGGGGAAGGGTTTCCGAGCGGTCAGGGTACGGGTGAGAGAGAGAGAGTAAAAGAGTTTTAAATAAATTACCTTATATATTTTAAATAAAAAACCTTTATATATATAAAAAAACAAATTTCAATTATTAATTTCTAAAACTAATTTTGATATAATTATAATTGCCAATAAACTTAACTTAATAATTATATTTTAGGAAAATAATTTTTGGGTTTTACACTTGTTATTTGTTTTGAACATTTTTGGGCTGTCCCCAAGTAAAAAGTGTGGTGCCCTTAGAAAAACCTAAAATTTTGACAGTCATGGTTTTAAACAAAATAACAAAATTTTGATAGTGCTACCAAAATTTTGGCATTTCTAAATATACACAAAACTGTCATGATTTTGACAGTTCTAGAATTGTCACCTAGCAATTTTTGTAATGCCCTTAACTTTTTGTCTTTTTCTAAACTAAATTTTAACTTGATACCCTCAACTATTCAAGTTTCTCAACTTGATACATAAATATATATATTTGTTCGTTCGACAACTTAATACCATCAATTATTGAATATTTTTAACTTTGTATCCTCCGTTACTTAGGGTTATGTTTTCCATTAAACCTCCTCCCGCCGATATGCCCCCATCCCACTACCCCCTCCTCCCCCACCCTCCCCGCTGTCCCGTTGTTGCGTCCTTTGCCCCACTACCCCTTTCGGCCTCCCCACTGCCCTCTCATCTCCTCGCCCCTCTCTCTCCTCCGCTACCACCGACGGAAGGAAAGAAAATGAGAGTTTTTTATCATCCACTTTTTTCTGTTAACATTGATAGGATATTAAGTTGTATAATTATAGTGGAGATATCAAATCACCACGTACATTTTTTTTTGAATATCATGTTGAAAATAATAATATAATTGAGGGTATTAAGTTAAAATTAATTATTTTTAATTGGAGTTCGGTTGAGGTAAGTCTATATCCTAACTATAAAAGTAGTCGGCTCGGCCCCTTTTCTTTCTTTTGGGCGCACATAAAGAAGAAGAATCTTTTGCAAAAAAAAATGGCAAGCGGGAGCGGCTGTGCGGTCCCTCTCCTCCCCCGGAAGGAGTCGAGCGTGCTGAAGGGACACGAGGGAGCCGTCCTGGCCGTCCGGTTCAACGGCGACGGCAACTACTGCCTCAGCTGCGGCAAGGACCGGACCCTCCGCCTCTGGAACCCCCACCGCGGGATCCTCATCAAGACCTACAAGTCCCACGGACGGGAGGTCCGAGACGTCCACGTCACCTCGTATTCAAAACCCTAACCCTAATCTCTCTTGAATCATTTTGTTGTTGGGGGAGGGGGGGGTGGGGTGGGGTGGTTGGCGCTGGGGCTGTACTAACTAACGGTGGTTTTGTTCGCGGCAGGGACAATGCCAAGCTGTGCTCCTGCGGCGGCGATCGACAGCTCTTCTACTGGGACGTCTCCACCGGACGCGTCATCCGCAAATTCCGCGGTCATGATAGCGAGGTTTGTTTCCGATTGTTCTTCATTATTGATGTTTATTTATTTATTATTATTATCGTGATTTATCAATAATATATAGGGTTAGGGTTTGTGGCTTGATCCCTCTGGCACAGCAATTGTTATCTAAATTAGTGCAACATTCGTAAACAACCGGTCACTTCTAGTTGAGTTTTTGATGTTAGAAAAAAAAATCATTGTATCGAACAGCAAACTATATAAAAGCTCAATTTATTCTTGGGGGGCGGGGATTATAATGTTAGCTGGGACGTGATTGCTTTGCAAGAGTAATTAAGTTTAGTGTAAATTCGGTTAAGAATGTGCTAATGTACTTCCTTGTGTCGCAATTTCTCGTTGTACTTAGTTAAGGAACGGTAGTTGGGGACACGGCTGTATCTGTGACCAGATCTTTTCTATACTTGCCAACGGCTCCCCGACCAAGATATTCAATTATAGTATGGGCCCGTGTCAAGTATGTCCAATATCTCACACATGTTTACTGTTTGTTCCTAGATTCTAACCTCAATACACGATAATGGACCAGACAGTAGCCATTAGTCATATCCATGCCTACAAACCAACCGTTAATCCTGTTCCATTTCGCATCCCTTTGCACACGAGTGCTTCCAGTTTCCACCGCCCAAAGTGATCGAGGTCTATTTTGCCAGGCACTTATAGTGCTAGGCTAGGCGTAGGTACTATGACATGGCAAAGGTGACCGTGTACTTGTCGTTATTAGGGAGGAGGTTCACAGGCTAATGGTACATCGTTCTACACTATAACTGGGAATTACCGATTTCCAAACACTATTAGCGTGTTTAGAGGGTGATTCTACCTCATCTTTGTTTAGAATAATAAGGCTAATAGTGTTTGACTATCCCAAGCCCGGGATATGAGCTCCCTTCCTTATACCACATGCCTCGACCAGTTGGTTGCCCAAACTCTTGATAAACTCTACCACAAGTCTAGGGGTCTTGTCCACTTTATGCTCATGAAAAGGCAACTTTCAGGTTTATATGCTATGTTTGAAGCAAATGCACTGCTATCGGGCTAGCAGCTATACAAACTGCAGGCAGAGACCATGAAGGTTTGTGAGGATAATCTTCCTTTAATCCTTTACGCAAGCTACTGTCAAGGTGGATGGGGAGGGTTGTTTCTTTACAAGACTATAATTTTTTAGCGTTTATAAAGAAAAGGCCTCTATGGCAGCTGTTCATTTAATCCTTAATCATAGTTTCCTCAAGGTTTTCATTTGCCTTCAAGTCTACCCTATTTGTTCCAATTCTGCCCTTTGACGCATGTGGCTGCACCACCTCAATTGGCTCTTTCTTACTTGAAGTATGACCTTTTGTTGAGTTTTAATGCGCATCAGAAAGTACCAAATAATTCGAAATATGTTTCAACCTCATTTCTTTGCAGGTGAATTCCGTCAAATTTAATGAATACGGATCTGTGGTAGTATCAGCCGGATATGATCAATCAGTTCGTGCATTCGACTGCAGATCTCAAAGTACCGAACCAATTCAGGTAGACATCATCTTTAACTTTATGACTTACTGTCGATGCTGGATTTTCAAACTTGAGATGTTGTTTTAGTTTTACTTTATAACGGTATGTGGTTGATTTCCAGATCATTGATACATTTCAAGACAGCGTAATGTCTGTTTGCTTAACAAAAACTGAAATTATTGCTGGTAGTGTTGATGGTACCGTTCGCACATTTGACATTCGTATTGGTAGGTAAGTTACGGTTATGAAGCATACTTGTACTGGATACTGTCAGTTATTTAATAAACATGTTTCTATATTAAATTTCTCCCTGTTCACATCAAACTGTAAAGTTGTAGATGTGGAGCTAATGGTTTCCCTCTTGTTTATAAAATAGAGAACTTGTGGATGAGGTTAGGCAGCCTGTCAATTGTATTTCACTATCAAATGATGCGAACTGTGTGCTAGCTAGTTGCTTGGATTCTACTCTACGTCTTCTAGACAGGTAAAACTAATAAACCATACATAAACATGTGTCACTGACGTACTATTTACATCTGCCTCTTTAAGCTTTTACTCTAATTGCAGGTCCACTGGAGAACTCTTGCAAGAATATAAGGGACATACATGCAAGGTAGGAAGATATATACTGTAGTTTTAGTGTGCTATAGCTACTCTTATATCTTTCGTATTTCTTGCTGGAGTGCATGTTACACATTATGTATGAATCATGGGGCGTTATCAATTTGGAATGGTAGAAACAGAAGGAAAGTAAAATGATGAAACACAGCCTGTTTACCAATTTAACTGTTCTTAACATGTGACTTCTTTATATTGTTTTCTAATAGTCTTTCAAGATGGATTGCTGCCTGACAAACACAGATGCTCATGTCATTGGCGGATCGGAGGATGGTTCTATTTACTTTTGGGATTTAGTTGATGCATCTGTTGTTTCAAGTTTCCGAGCGCATACTTCCGTGGTAAGTACTGAATAGTACTCCTTTCGTGAATGTAAAAATTAACTTGTAATAGATGCAGATGATGCTCACCATTTCTATATAGTTTATTTAGAAGAAACTGTGCTAATCTCTCTTGAATTGTACACCCTATGGTTTTCTTGACTTTGAGGATAATCTTATATATGCGTACTCCTTAGCTTGAGATGAATACTTTTGCCAGTATCATCTAAAGTTTTTGCTATTCGCACCAAAATTAACTTATTGCTAATTAGTGAATTTACTCTTATTTCCCATAGCAATTCAGTTAGTTCCTGGCATATATTTAGTGACACTAAAGGATTAAACTAATGGTGGGTTAACTTTGTTAACGTTAATAACTTTCTTAATGGCTAATTCACTTTTGAACAATATGCTTATAATCTAATATAACTGTTAAGAAACATTTGGTATGTTACATTCAAGTGGTAGTCGCCATTCCGATTGAAAGACTCTCAATCACCTTAGTGTTGGCCCCTTGAAAGAAACATGGATATGTTATCCTATGTTTCTTTTGTTGAAGTTCTTATTTGAAATTCTTTTACATGGTGCCTTACATGGTCGTTTATTAAGGAAGGAGCACACAACATTCTGGATTCATTTTTTATTTTTATTTTTTTATGTCGTGTCTTGTACGTACGATGACTAAGGCTGTCAACGGGCTGTGTTCGGGTCGGATTTATGTAAAATCCGAACCCGGCCGAAAGTCTTTCAGGTTCGAAATCTGTACCTGAAACCAGACCCAAATTAAATTCGAATTCAGGTTCTAGCATCCGAACCTGGTTATATTTTAATGTAAACAACAATAAATGAATGCAGATTGAGGGATTTCAAACTGTGGACCTCTCAGATCAACACAAGAATACTTCACCATCAGGCCAGAGCCCAACTTGTGTACATGTGTAAGTATAAATTTTATATATTTATTAAATCTCGACCAGACCTGACTTCTTTTTCACGCTGGAACCCGAAACTGACCCGAAAGTTATTCGAGTTTCAAATCCTACATTCAAACCCGATTGTTTAGTAATAAATCGGGTCGGGTTATCGGTAACCATTGACAAGCCTAAAATGACCTTTTGCTCAGGCGAAGATTGGTTGAAAGATGTCGTCCTTGGCATGCACTGAAGCCTTTCACATAATTGTGTGAATTGTTTCTTCTCAACAACAAAACACAAGTTTGGAAATGTTAAATCACCTGTTATTTGGAAATGTAAGTCACTTGTTGAATTTCATTTACATGGTGGTTTACATGGTCTTTCATTAAGTGTTTGGAAATTGGAGTGCATGTACCCTCTTGGTTCATTTCTTCATGCTGTCTTGTATGTATGATGACCTTTTTCTCACCTTAGAGTTTGTTGAAAATGACTTGGCATGAGCTGAAGCCTTTTCAAATGACTGTCTGGATTGTTTCTTCTCAACAAGAAATCACATGTTGGTTCTGTAAGTTAATAGTAAGATGTTGGCTTATTTGCACTTTAATTAGCATGGACTTTTCCCTATGTTCACTTCACTGCCATGAACATTTTAGTCCGTTGTGTAGATCACATGTTGGAGTATAGAGAAGACTTAGTAACCCCCTCAGTGCTTCACAAGCACAGTTGAATGAATACAAGATAGATAAACAAAGATTGAGAGACACAATTCATACCTAGAGCTTGAAGAAGAGACTAGGGACCTTGATTCTTCCTTCTGTGGAATGTGGAGTTTGAGGAGATGAGGGAGGCTAGGGATAGGCTCACAAAGGTTTATGAAGCAGAAGGGATGAGATATCAAATGGAGACCAAGTACTAGAGTTGTGTGGTTTAAAGAAGGTACATACAACCTGATTCCATAGTCGCGAGTCAAGGTGATATGATCTACAGATATGGAGGATTGGAGTTGCGCGTGGAAGTGTTTAATGGATAAAAAAGTCCATGCACTTTAAGTAGCATGAACTTTTCCCTATGTCCACTTTACTGCCACGGACATTTTAGTCCGCTGTGTAGATCACATGTTGGAGTATAGAAAGTGAACTTCGAAGACTTAGGAAGGCCCTCAGTGCTTCACAAGCACCGTTGAATGAAAATGAATACAGGATAGATAAACAAAGATTGAGAGACAAGTTCATACCTAGAGCTTGAAGAAAAGACTAGCGACCTTGATTCTTCCTTCTTTGGAGTGTGGAGTTTGAGGAGATGAGGGAGGCTAGGGATTGGTTCACAAAGGTTTATGAAGCAGAAGGGATGAGATATCAAATGGAGACAAAGTATTAGAGTTGTGTCGTTTAAAGAAGGTACCAATAATACAACCTGATTCCATAGTTGCGAGTCAAGGTGATATGATCTACATGATTTATGGCAGGTGGGATGGAGGATAGGAATTGCACGTGGAAGTGTTTAATGGATACCTTTATAGGCGAGAATGAAATTAGATCACAAGATCCTTCTTCTGTTAACAATAATGGCAATAAGTGATATGATTTAGCTGGTAAAGAAGTGGATTTTGGGCTAAACTATCTATCAGGAATTATCTAGCATTGGACGTTCAATTTACTATGCAAGCATGGTTAGTTATGTCAATTATTCACTTTGCACTAGCGTACTGAATACAAATAAATGTTATAACTAAATACAAACAATTTGCAAATAAATGTTGGTTGAAGAGACTTGCTTTTGTGTTAAACGGGGACATATAATGCCTTATGAGATGATATGGAAGCATCCAGATGAACTTATAGTTTATTTCCGCTTGAGTATCTGCTAATGGTTACATTCCAGGTACTGGTGACCCTTATTAGTCCTCTTGATGCTACATTCAACGTATTGGATGGATCACAAAAACGTATAAGGCAGTTTCTTTTGAAGTATTCATTTTTTCCATGCAAGTTTTAAAGTGTTTTTGTATCTTCTTACCGTAATCAATCATACGAATGCTTCGAGTACTATACTACAACTCTAGAAGAACTGTAATTGTAACTGTAATTGCCTTAGTCTGGTAGATATTATATAAACTGAAATTGCAACAATAAAGAACATAATTAATTTCTTAATCTACTGTTTCCTCTTTCTATCGAACACCAAACTTCATATTCTGTAGTCATAGCTTGCATTTTTTTTTTATGTTTACTAATAAAGGAATCATTATGTAGCTGTCAGCAGAAAAACTTATAACGAACCTTTATTTTTAACAGGTGACCAGTGTCAGTTACCACCCAAAAGATACTTGCATGATAACATCCTCCGTGGATGGAACCGTACGCGTGTGGAAAACATAAACCTGCACATCCAAAATGCAGCACCAAACCTTGACGGTTCTGAAGCCTTGACGAAGGTTTAACAACTACCTTTTGTATCTTTTTCCCTGCATCCAGCTATATTTATCTCCTTTTTAACCTTTTGTTGGGTTCAGTTATATATTAACTTTAGTTGTTTGGATGAATGTATTTACAATGAAAATAGTATATGAAATATGTGCAAAATGAGTTTGTTCTGTAGATTACTTCCTGAATACAATCTTCTATCAAAGACCTTCCAAATCTCCAGAGGCTTTTGGCCTTTAATCAGAAAGTTTTGTACTTGGCATCATGATTCTAGAAGTAATTATGATTTGAGGACAAGTGTATCCCAGTTTTTTTGACATTGCTATCTACAGAAGCTTCAGTTGGAAACTTGAGGCAATTATCTAGTTCGAACTTCAAACACAATCCCCCAGAACAAGCTTATTCTTATCTTCTTTAAATATATTTTTATTGCTGATTTTGATGAAATTTACCTTTAGAATCTGGCTCCATATTTTCTGTATACCACAAAAGGTAGGTTCAGTATATTAAAAACTTAGTAGAACTAGTAGTCTAGTATCTACCAAATTTAGCAATTATATCTCAATCACTATCACCATACATTTGTAGAAATTTGCTTATATTAGGACATGGACCAATTATGGATTGCAATGTCACGTCCCAATTCCGTAGAATCGATAGTCGTCCTCCGGACGTGATGCCTTGCGAGCCTAAGTTACGCTCGCACAAGGTAGTGTCATAAGGTTATCCGAAACACAACAACAAAAGAGTACGCAGAGAATTTGAATAACACATTTGAAACAGAAGGAAGCTTCATTGATAATGAACATCTACATGACTCTATGACAATAGACGCCGTGAGGGTTTGCAACGTGAATTAGATACAAAATGAACACCGATGGGATAGTCGTTCCATACATTATATCTCCTTTATACAACCAAAACATTAGAAACACCTTGGATTTGGGAGAGTTGAGCCATTTCTGTTGGACTGATGCAGTCTTCAAAAGAGTTGATTCAAGCCTTTGGCGCACTGACAAGGCTTCAAAATGTCCAAGGAGTCACCTTCAGTTATGGCATGCCCCTCCCGATTGACAATATTTGTGGAGAGCGAGGATCGGTACATTGTCGTGTACTGGTGAGTGACTAATAAAAAATATCACGCTCTCATTTGTTCAAGAAGTTAAGTTAAACATGCAATATAATTGGTGATCTTTCCAACCGTCCTAATCATTTGCTTATAACATTTTATAGGCACAATAAATAAACTACGTTATAACTTATCTACGTCAGAGCGTACCGTTGCAACATAAAACTTATCTTGTTCTTCCCTGTCAGTTTGATATCGTTAACGAGAACAATGTGTATTTGTGGAGGTCACTGGCATGACAAGCCATCCTGGACATATAGCTCGGTTTAAACGGGGGTCCTTCAGCGCGGGATACCGTCCGAAGAAACATCGTCCTTGTGCACAAGTTGTCCATGATCGTTCTAGACTAACTAGTTATTCAAGGCACATTCCATATTATTGTTGCAACATTTCATTCATCGATTCATTCTATGCCAAACACAGTTCTATAACAGACATAACATAAGTAAATATGTAGCGGGTTCATGGCATAGCAATTTTATAGCATTTTCTATGTAAATAAACATGCGACAGTTCTACTATTTACAGTTCTATGGAAGCAAGCATGCAATATTGTGTCTACGCCTCTATATCTAGCATTCATGTTATCGATATCATTGATCGATTGAAGAACAAAATGGTTAAGAAGAGAAAGATCAAGCTACGCACCGTTGATTGAACTAACTAAAAGAAAGAGGCCTCGTACACTACGCAACGTCTATGCGATCACCTACAATCGCATAAGCAAACGATCAATACTCTCCCCTTTCTTGTATGATTCGATATGATGTGCAAAGTCCAAAGAACGCAAGCAATGAAATACATCGAAAACATTCTTGAAAACGCATTCAAGAAAACCAACGTAAAGAAGCAATGAGAGGTCTCTCCCAACTCAGCCGCAGTCTTTCCTCGAAACGCAACCCGCTGAATATGGGACTTGGTTCGAAAAGTCGATCCACAACGAGAAAATGATCTTGATTCAATCGGTGTCGGTCCCGATCAATCAATAGCGACAATGTTTCTTAACCGCGCTCCCGCATTGCAAACGAGGAACGGGACACGATGTTAGGACGGAGCAGTACATGCAAGACTATCAAGATATGTACCGTAGTGGCTTGGTCCATGTCACAGTTATGGGACTCTTGATTTGATCTACTTGAAGAGCCTAGTGTATGGTACTGGTCTTTAAACAAGGTATTTGAGGAGTAAACTTTTAGGCTTGTTTGGTTGATGTATGTGCCTTCTCTGTCTGTAGGCATATTTGATAGAGTCTGGGTACCTCTATATGCTATGCCATGAATCTCACCCAACTTAGTAGAGCATTCCTAGATACTTAACTGTCTGAAGCCTATGTTACAGGCCTGATATGAAGCTGAAACCAATCATATGTAGGAAACAATTTAGATAATGTTAATATGTTTCATTGTTGCTGAACTTTCTTAAAAGTAACAATTGGTCTATAGATTGTTGGTTTGTGCCGCATTATCTTCCGTTTTCATTTCTCTCTTTTTGTTTGTCTCCTTGAACAACATTAGGGAAAGAGTATATACCACTTGTATGTCAATCACCCATTAGAGTTTGTCAATGGATCATTTGTTCCATATGCTCCAAAGCCTGTCTATTCATAAAGAAACCAAACAGTGAAAAAGGAGCCTGGATTTATTTATCCCCTCTTCGGCTGTCAGCAATTCAGCAAATCAAACCACTAGTTTTCAGTAAATAGAAAGGAAAGGATTCTCAGAATCTTTTTGAGGGAGTACCGATCTATTCCTATCATATCTTTTTAATTAACATCAGAAGTCCCTCTAAGCAGGAAAAGACTTGACATTCTAGTGGTCAAAACTTGTCATAATCATGTTCCAAAGACATGAAATAGTATGGACACAACAATAAGTTTGGTATATGTGCGTCTGCTTAGTGTCTAATATGTGTCTATACGACATGGACGCAAAAGTGGTTTTAGGAGTGTCCATTCTTCCTCCGTCATAAGTGCTGTACACGTCACCCTTGAGGGCCGTTATTGCAATGGTTAGAGAGGACCACTGCATGTGTTAAGTGAGGAAGAGCTAGAACCCTCTCATGTCTGTGCAAGGCAAATCTATGGTGGATGTGGGCCTTGAAGTGAACAATCATTGTTTGGGACGCAGAAGCATACAATCATGTGTGACCTATATATATGGCGTATAAACTCAACAACTTTAGCTGAATTTCTTAGAGTTTTGGGTGGATTGTTTCATATCTCAAGACTTCTCCCATCAAGACGACGTATGTTTTGCATTTGAGTGCCTTTTATCTCTTTACATGGTGGTGAGGTACTTTGGTAGTTAGAGCACTTTGTGGTTTATGCAAATGAAAAGCAAGTGAAGCTGGCTTTAGCCTATTGCATAAACTTTTCAACATCAAAGTTAGTATTATGTTGGTCCAAATCTGCCTTCAATTTTCTAATATCCTCTACATTAATTGTTTAATTATCGCTTTTTGTGCCCAATACTTAACGCATTTTCGAATCATTAATTTAACACTATTCTTGACCAAGTGAGAAATCAATATGTATATGAAATTTACATGTATATGAAATTTACAATAAACTGAATCCTTATAGAGGCCGATAAGTTTCATGTAGGCAACCGATAACTTGAGGATAAAGCCTTTGTTGTTGCTACTGCTGTTTTGACCTGCGGATTACTAATAGAGAAATAAATTTCCTGAAAAGCGAAGTAATTAATGAACGAAGAAAGAGCAAAATAAGGAGTAGCAGAATACCACAACACCCAACCTAACCATCTTTCTCATATAATTGTAGCACTGAGTGAGTAAACAATGTATAAATAAATAAAGATCAGTTAGATCTTTGTGCAGTAAAAAACTTGCAGATAAGCAGCAAAAGTAATCAATACCAGGACCCGTCTATCAATATGTACTTGTTTATTTTCTGTAGCAACTATGACATCTAAGTTTTGGGTATTGGGGTCTTATATTATTACACTGCTGTATGTAACTTTGCTAAAGGCTTCTATTAGTATGCTAAAATTATAGGTAAATTAACTCTGGTAATTATAATGTTTTAATATCCATGATATTATACAAGGAAAAAGTTGTAGTACTAACCGCATAATTTGTGGTAAGTGGTGGCTTTTAATTTACTAATTCTGAAGAGTCCCCTTCTGTACATCTTATCTTTCTAGTGTAAATAATGAATGTTGGCAGCATATGAATTTACAGAGTAGGGAGTTTTGGACTGGCATGTGTTTGTGCTTGGAAAGAAGCACGAGACCTTTATTTTTCTACTTATTAATAGCATAACGGAGAGAATGAGAAAGAAGGGTTGGATTAAGTACAATGGAGAGTGCAAGATTGAGTTCTATTAGAGGCAAATTATGGGTGGGTCCGATGTAAGTTTTTTGTTCTCTTTTGTCGAGATGGCTTATTGTTGACTCTTCTCTGACTATCTTTTTAGTCATAGATAATTATTGTTATTTATTAGTCAGGTAGCTCTTTCACTTGACAAAGAGCATAGTAGTCACATATTACTAATGCTGTAATAAATTTCATGATATGCTGGATGCTAGTCAAACTATGACATGGTCAAATTAAAAATGGAAGTAAATTTGAAACTCAGAATATTTTGAACAATGTGCCTTAGCTGTATTGTATTCTATTTTATATACTTGTACACAGTGGTAATTGATTAAGTTGAATATGGATTGATTAGGTAGTTACAAATATGAAATAATTCTGAGTGAAGGTTGTGGATGAAACCTGTCATCTTCTTGCTTGAAGACAAAATCCTTAAATGACAGGATTCATTGTCTTTACATGAAGGCGCCTTCAAATATAATCAAACTTCCAAATTCTATTGACATATTTTGACATTTATTAGAAATAGTACAAAGAAGCAAGATCATCATGCCTATCAAATGGCATAAATGATTAGATGTGTCTGTTGATGATTCGCCTCTGGTCTAAGTACTACTAAATTTAGTGTAAAGCATGTTTTGTCGAGCAATACTTTGTGACCTGTATGTGGATCTATGTTGCACTTGCACGTATACAGACAATACGGATAAGGACACAATATGGGTACATAATATGAATATTTCAAATAGGCACAACGTTGTTACCAATGTTGTACAAATACGGACATGAATATGGCTAATGGACAACATACGGATACGGACACCAGTCTCCCGCGACCGTGCAATGTAAATGTTGATGCCTGAATTAACAAAAATGGGGCAACTTCTTTTTTTAAGAAGCAGGGGTTAACATATTGGAGAGAGATTAATTTGGAACTGAATTATTGTACCTGTCACCAGAGGTTCGTCGAACAAAAATAATATATAGGCAGAATTTTTTTTATAAACAACTTCTTCGCAGAGAATCTGTGTGCAATCAGGTTTCATAATTTTTATGAGATCACAATCTTTAAAAAAAAATCAATATATGCATATTACATTTGCCTGCTACTGCACTGGATTATCTTGTGAGGTTTCTGTGGTCCTCTGATGATTATTCTAATGCTCTTACTTACATTAGTATCTGAAATCTAACATTTGGGAACATGGGCCAACCATTTGATAATAATTTGGTACTATTTCACAGCCAGTTGTATTCAAACATCTGATCAAATGGCTGTCAATAGTAGGACCCTTCTTCGACATATATGATGCATGTGGTAGGCCATGCACCAAAGAAAGCCAAATGTGATTGAATGGGATAGGATGTGGATCTTGTAAATTTTGTCGTCCCAAATCTTTGTCATTCAATTATGATGATAGGGTCTACGCATCTTTTAGTTTTTTTGGTAGGCACCACATGGTTGTAAGGACAATAGTTCTCTTAGTGGACAAGTACAGTAACTAATCTCAGCTTGGAAATTGAGATCATGATGTTTGCATGTTCCTTTGATAGACCTATATACAATATATGCAAATTCTGTTTGATTTCTTATTTCTCATTTTCTGCTTAGTAATAACTAGTTTGTTCACTACGTCTAAATTGCTTCCATGTGATCAGTACTCTCTGTGCTTTCTTGTGATGGTATTTATCTCTCGTGGCATGTTGAATTTAGAACTTGCAACTTAATCATTTGTGTGGAGCAGGCTATATAATTAGATACGTGAATGTCTAGCTGGTTTAACTGTCTTTTCTTCCACTCAGCTGCTTATATCAAACCCTTTTGCAGAACTTTTTTTTTTTTTTGCTTTCTTGAACTGCATTTAACCATTCTACTAGTTTATACTCTCTCTTTATGAAAAATGCATTAGTAGAGAATATGTTGAGAATAGATGGTTGTTCACTTATATAGTCTTTACCACATTTTAATCCATTAGAAATTATTACGGCTTATAATGTTTCAGCAGGGACTAAAGAAATTGGCTGGTGCCATTGGTAAGATGTGCATTTCTTTATTCTGGATAGTATTTGAGCTCAAATTAGAATAGAATACGTGCTCTATTATATACATTAGTTTTCGTCGGACTTGAAGATATATGCATCTTTGTTAGGTGATAAGTGGTTTTCGTACATGCAATGCTTATTTTGTCTTCTTTTGTGAATGTCTACAGCTTATCTTGCTTGATTGTTTCAAGAAAATCAGGAGCCAAGTATTTCAAATTTCATAGTTGCTCTTTTATCTGGTAGTAAACTACTACTGTAAGGTAGCTGCTACAATCCAAAGTCCCGTGTGATATACTTATTTTTTTCATGGAGATTTTTAATATTTTGTTTTGTTGCGATTAATCTGCATGGGGTATGGGACCGTAGAATGCCGACATGTTTGCTGGATCCATCTCGGAATGCTACAGATCATCACCCCCCCCCCCCCCCCCCCCCCCCCCCCCCCCCGCCAATTTTTTTTTAGTCGTGCATTTGTGCAATGTTTATTCCTTTCCTGCCTGTGCCTCATAAAATGAACTAACAGTTTGGTGAGTTATAATCCTGATAGTATTGATATAACATTATGCATGAACGTTTTTTCTATCTTGAACGGGTGACGCAGTGAGGTCAAGTGGTAGAAAGACTATCATGTTTTCCATGGGCTACAAAAGCTTTGACCATGTACTATCAAATTTAAGGACAGTATCACTTGAAGTCCCCTAATTGTTTTTGTGAGACCAACATATTTTTCTGAAGAACCGTAACTAGGTCTCCAACTGGTAAATGCTTCTGCCAACGATCGTCTTTTGATAATTTGTCCAACTCCAGGATAGTTAGAAATAGTATTCTGAAGCTTCTTTGTATGCTCTCAGTTTCTTGTCGATATAAGGCTTATATTATGGAGTATATAACTTCGATCATAGGGATCAATTTCTAGTCCCGAAGCTTCATATAATTCCGTAAAGCTTTCGCCTAATTTTCATTGGATTTAATCGACATCTGTTACGGTCGTTCATTTTATTCAAAAAAGCCTTTGTTCCATAAACCCTACGTAAGATTTTTATCTCATACGGTCACTTTTGTAGTTGAATAACGAGCATGGAAATCGTCTTTACGTAATGGTTTGGTGTTTTGATGATCCCTATCTTAGTGACCGCAACTTCTGTACTCTTTATTGTTCTCAAGTAGATATTGATGGTATTCGTGAACTAGTTTTTGGGTCTTTATTTTATGGAACAAACCGAACAATGACCATTGTTGGCCGCCTCCTAAAAGGATCCTAAATTTATGGTGGTGTTCCAAATGATCTAAACTTGATCACTATATTCCAGTAAAAAAACCGTGTGTTGCTGCTGCTTTTTTTTTTTCTAACTTTTTCCAAGTTAATCTCACAAATAATATCTATTCAACCATTTCATGAATAAAATATGATTAAGTAATTAATCAAACATTTGTAACGGTTGTCTATTTAGTCGTCGGCTCATTATTCAATAGACAAGAGATCACACTCTCTCTCCTCCCATTGCTTGTTGTTGGCCGCTGTAGCCAGCACTACATTGTCATCGTCCTGTTGATTATTAGCTAACATACCCGGCAGTGGACACGTTTCGGACGCCCGAGTATGACACGTCGGGGATGCGACATTGGTGGCTGTATAGGTCCAGCCAGGCAACATATGTTGTGGTGGCTTAGAATGATGAAATGAAAGCCAACAATGACAATAATGGAGACGAGCATCAGCTATCGATAGTACTCCCAAGTCCCAACACCACACAGTGGTGTGGTAATGTGATATGACTCCTGTCTCCGGCAAACATTGTTGGGGTTTAATTAAAGATTTTTGCTAAAGGTACTAAATAAATTGTTTTGGACAGTTCAAATTTTGGTGTTAGTTTCGTTTGGAGAAAAAAATGTACTCATGTTAGTCTAAAAAGAGGAAATTTTATATAGAGTTAAGAAATTTGGTGTATTTATGCAAAAGAGTATGAGTTTGAAATATTTACAGGGAAGGGGATGTGGCCCAAGATACTTTCTGGACTTGGCGACATCTTAGATGGCGAAGTTTTTTTTTTTTCCATCTTTTTGACGTGAGAAGGTTACTTTTCTCACCCGTAAATAAATTTAACTTTTCATATACAATTTTATCTTTTAATTTTTTTATTTCAAATCTTAGATTCATTGAAATCTAATATTAGAAAAATATCTTAGATAAGTTTTAAAATAAATTTGAAATCTTAAATATTTTTTTTCCCAAATCAGGTTGATTGTACCTGTATAAAAATCGGATACAATTTTAAATATTTTTAAAGATAAGTTCTTAAATATTTTTTTTCAAATATAATAATAGAAAAAAAAAACATCTTAGGTATTTGAAATCGTAGATAAAATTTTCAAATGAATTTTTTTCCTAAGAATATGAAAATTTTCATTTGAAAAATTAGTAGGAAGAAAATTTCATTTGAAAAATTAGTAGGAAAAAAATTTCATTCGAAAAAATTATTAGATTTGAAAAAAAATTAGTCGGAATTAATTTAGTAGCTAGGAAAAGAATTCATTTGAAAATTTTATCCACAATTTCAAATACCTAAGATAATTTTTTTTCTAATATTAGATTTGAAAAAATATTTAAGAACTTATCTTTAAAGATATTTTAAATTTTATTCGATTTTTATATAGGTACAATCAACCTGATTGAAGAAAAAAATATTTAAGATTTCAAATTTATTTTAAAACTTATCTCTAAGATAATTTTCTAATATTAGATTTAAATGAATCTAAGATTTGAAAAAAAAAATTAAAAGATAAAATTGTATATGAAAAGTTAATAAAATTGTATATGAAAAGTTAAATTTATTTACGGATGAGAAAAGCAACATTCTCACGTCAAAAAGATGAAGAAAAAAAAATTGGCGCCATCTAAGATGTCGCCAAGTCCAGAAATTATCTTGGGCGCCATCTTAGATGGCGCCACATCCCCTTCCCTGTAAATATTTTAAACTCATACTCTTAGGGCTGCCCACCCTCTCCTTCCCCCCCCCCCCCCCCCCCCCCCCCCCCACACACACACACACACACTCCGGCCTCCTCCCCTTCCTCCTACTCCTACTCCACCCCTCTGGCTCCTTCTCGTTGTCCGTACACCAGTTGTTGGCGGAGGCGGGGGATGCAGTCGCGGCGGCGGGGGAGAGGGTTGTAGTTCCGGAGGAGGAGGTCTCGTCGTCGTCGAGATCTGTCAATTTTTTTGGCAGTCCTTAAAAAATTGGGCAACTCAAGTAAATTTTTTCAGTGACAAATTTGTAAATAAAAAAAAAATTGGCTGTCATAAGTAAAATGGGTAGTGCCTTTAGCAATCATTTCCACGGTGAGATAAACATTAAGTCCATATATTTTAATATTTGAGATATTATTTATTGTCTTGGACGTATGATGTGTGTTAGTTAAATTGGTTAGTACTCTGTGAGTTTTTTTTTTAGTGGACAAGGTTTAAATCTCACAACAAGATTGTTTTGCTATCAATTTTATAGAGAAATTCCTTTGGAGCTATGTTCGGATTCTCACATGGGCGAAGGACGCAAAGAGCCGCTTTAATGACGTATCGCACATTCATGTCGGACACATTCGTGTCGGACGTGTTTTTGCTCTTCGTGAGGAGCCAGTACACGTCGGACACAAAGATGGCATGCTTCGTGCGCGGAAGCAAAATGACACGGAGCAGTGATGGCACGGTTACGGTTATGCTCTATCTCCGTAGAGGAATTGTTCTCCTATTTAAGTTGTTGCTCCAACATTTTGTTCTTGACGAAACAAAAGAGAATCAAAGAAACATTGAAGCCGCAACTTTTTGTATCAGCTCTAGACGTTAGTCCGGGAGTCCTTTAGAACGTTAGTACTTGTCCACGAAGGGATATGACAACGACTTTTTCAGAAGTTCAGAACTTTATGGTCCTTGGGAGCAGATCGATGGAGATGGTTGAATCTCGTTTTGAGCATCGGTGATCTTCATTACCCAATTAGACGGTTGTACTAATCCGTTAGTGTCACGCCCCGATCCCGCTAGGGTCGTCCGTCTTGCCTGGATCCCTGCGGGATCGATCGTCCTCGCTAAGGCGTGATGCCGTGCAAGCCTAAGTTGCGCTTGCACAAGGCCATGTACCTGCACAAAACAACTAGTCAAGCAAAACACACGCACGCACCCATTAGTTAAGCAAAACACACGCACGCACCCATTGCAGAAAACCAAATATTGAACACAGAGATTTTAAATGAAAATACTCATTTTATTGATAGCTTGATTGGAATACAAGTACAAAACTTTGCGAACTCAGATTTGCCTTATAATTTGGCTACAAAATATTTTTTGAAACACTCTTTTGAAATTAGCCACAATGCCCATACATGATATCCCTTTATTACAAGCTGGAATTGAAAGACACCTTCAGAAGGAAAAGAAACTTGAACTTGACTTGAAATAAAAGAAAGCTTCGAGGCAGTCTGCAGCTCTACTGGGCTAGACGAGCTTTAGTGCCTCCTTGAAATCCCCCTGTCTCCTTTGCTTTCTGAAAAGGATGTCCACAACGTGGGTCAGCACACATCATGTACTGGCGAGCGGCTTTTGGCCGAACTCGCAAATTTCTGCACTAAATCAATATGTTGAGCTAACATTTACTAGTGATCTTTCTACTTGTCTAGGTTCTTTTTAACAATTCATAAGAACATGACAGTAGAATATATCATAAGTAACTTACCCTCGCCGGCAGTCATCCCTGCACAAAACCACGTTAGCATAATTTGTATAATGAGTAATTCATGATTCATTCTTGCAGATATTGAAGTTGTCATTCGGGTCATGCGGGTGGACTATTCTACATGTTGGTCCATGGGTTTTCCCCATGATTAGCCGCTGTGACTCTTTGGTTCAGCTCGTCGCTAAGGACTCAGATATCGGCTACACTTTTAACATGGGTCCTTGCACCCAGTGTGCTCATAATCTCTCCTAGGCCGAGCGGTTCCAGGTGCCCCCAGATACCATCCGAGAGACAAATAATTCCTTGTATACAAGTTGTCCGAGACCAAATGCATGCTCTAGCCGTTCTATCAGATGAGACACACTTGGACTTATGCACAGATATACGACACGTTTGATTCGTGCCTTCAGGTTCTTCTCAACACGTACAAGTTCGTCTGTACATGTCTACATTTTCAAGCATACTGATGACAAGCAGATGATCATTCTTATCGAGTAGATAGAGTAGCAACACGTATTCTTGCATTTGATTCAATTCAATTATTTTCTATTATCTTTTGTGGATGTGGTATCGTTGATCATTGGGACAAGGCAACAGAGTAGACTAGAGATCATTTTTCTTAGGCGTACAGATCAATGTTTGTTCGGTTGAAGCAACTCACCGAGATGAATCTTAGTTGAGAGAAGGAGGGACTTCACGTGCCGTTCACGAACAATTCACGCGGCCTACAATGGCACCAACAGTTGATTAGCATACTTCATCTTTTTCTCTCAAGATTCGAAATGAATGCGAAATGCGATGAAAGCGAACAATGAAAATCAATCATCGAAAACCAACACGAAAACGCATTCATCAAAACCAAGCAGCGAGAGAAAACATTCAGCAAAACTCTTGGATTCATTTCAATAGAAGCCAATCCATCAATTGGAAAGGTTCATTGCATTTCATCCGTGATCAATCGATACCGGCAAAAGTTTCACCAAATACTCAGTTCATGACTGAGTCAACAAGCCGTAGGTATTACATAGTGGACCGCGAGGAGCGGGGCACTACAGTTAGCATATCTCAGCAATGGTAATTTTCAATTTTCATAATACCCGATCACTAGCATACAAGATGGTTGTCAAGAATTATGACTCGTAATTAAAAGTTGCATACCTGATGTAACGTCGCAAAGAGGCAGATAGTCTCATTCTAAAGATTGAGAGTGTAGTATTGTACTAGGACGTGGACGAAGAATGGTGCAATGTGACGCTCTGATGACACATTTTATACTTTGCATATGACGCGCTTTTGCGCTTTGTGCACAAAACTAGTGCAGGTGTTTCGCAAAAGCGGAGCAATTTGGTCATATGTATAATAGTCGATTAAATCGACCGGTCTCTTAAATAAAGAGAACTACAAACCATAATTGTCTCGTAGAATTATTTGAAAACTATAACCGAATTGTCTTATTTTATTGGACTAAACCGAGCTAGTAGGTTTGGTCATGTTTTTTAGGTTAATTTTGAACAATCCTAGGTAAAGGTATGCCAGGAAGCACAAACATTGAAGAAAAGTCGAACTTTGTCCGCGTTGGGATGTCGGATGTGTATTAGACACGAAATAAGCAATAAGCACCCCAAAATGTTCAATGACAAACCAAAATTTCTATTGTGTTATGTGGTATTTGTGTTCATGCAACATAGTGGATGCGTATTCTTAATTTTCAATACTATTACATTTATATTAATCAACTGGTTTGTACTATCTCCGAGTATTGGTTCAAAAATGAGCTGTGTTGCCCGTGGTATCAAGTTGTATTCTCATTTCTCTTCATTGTTACAATGTAATACCAGTTTTCTTCGGAGTTTTTTTTAATAATATTTTGTTTCAAGTGATGTTATAAGTAAAGTTATAAATTTTTATATTATGTTTGTCGATTTTGTCTGGCACCAACAAAGCTAGGTTGGAATTTGTAATGTAGGTCAAAGTATGGACAATTGAAACTGTATGAATGTGGCTGACACAGTGTTTATACGTTTAGCATTAGAGTTGGAATGGACTTTTGTGACATTTGTGTACAAACGATGCTCTCGCTTCTGTTGTTAACAAGTTAATTTTCTTTCTGAAAGCAATGTACAGCAAGTACTATTTTCTTCTTCTTTTTTTAAACGTCAATGTACACCAAGTACTTGAAACATTGTGTTGTGTCAAATTCTTTGCTTTTGTAGATGATGAGTTTGTTTTCTCATTGCCATCATCATCATCGTCATCATTATTACTAGAGTATTCTAATAATTGGTTACATATGTCAATTCTTTGCTAATAGTCAACCTATTTGATTGTGTCGCCTGGCTCTAGTATCAGATAATCTCCTACATAGACAGAGCAGAGAGTGCCTGCATGTCCGGACTTTCGAAAATAACCAAACAACGGAAGTTGTTGGCGAGGGATGCATATGCACCAAAAATCTCAATTTGCTTAATTTTAACTTGACACTCTAAATTTTGATATACATCAATTTAATATCCTAAAAATAGAGAAAAATATATTTCTGCCCATCCACCTCTCTCTCTCTCTCTCTCTCTCTCTCTCTCTCTTCCTCTCCGCGCACGTTGGCGCTACTGCTGCCGCCCCTGTTGATCGTAGAGAGAGGGATGTCGAGTAAAAAAGTTTATGGTATCAAGTTGAAGAACTGAAATAGTTAAGAGTATCAAGTTTAAATTAAGTCTTTTTAATAAAAAAATTGCATCATTGGGATTGCTTGCAAGTGGAACGGAAGCAGTCGATGTGATTTCGGCTCCAATGGGATAGTTTCAGAGATTGGCTCCAAGTGGAACGGTAGACAAGATTGATTGTTTGAGTTCATGTCGGTTACTTCCTTTGGAAAGTTTATGAGCATCCTATATCCTAGTTTTTTAGGATGTGGGATGAAGTGACCCATTATTTTTTAATTAAAGTTTCTTAATTTTTTTATATTAATTTCTAATAATTATTAATACTTCTTAGTTATTATTTTAGCTTAATATGAATTTTGAATGGATTAGTCAATTGTCGTGTCGTTAAATAATTACTTAGGAAGCAGGACACGAAAAAAATTGGGTTGTGTGGTTGGAAGCATGAATTTTTTTTTAAGACACAATATGAGCACTACCAAATATAATGTACTTTTTTACAATACTAATGTTATTAGTACATTATAGTTTGTTAATAAAATACTTGGTGATATACTTAAAAGTAAAATATTTAAATAATTACTATTAATAAATAATGATCAATTTAGTTAGATTATTAATTATTGTTTGTTATTATTATTATTTTACTTTTTTATATTCTTCATATTTAGACATCCAAATACGAAAGTATGAATTTGATCACTTTCGCGGATAGAATATTATCTATCTAAACATTAAAAATATTATATTTAGATAAGAACTAGTATACAAGTCAAATATATATGAAAAACACTTTTATATATATATATATATATATATATATATATATATATATATATATATATATATTCTTCCACTTTGGTCATCTAAAATCCCTTGGGACGAGGTTGATTTACATGGAAGATCTAACATTGCTTAGCATAAGTAGGGCTTGTTTGTGAAAGATTTATGAAAATTTTCGTTTTCCATTACTAAGACGAATTCATTCCTCAAACCAAATCAAATTTTCAAAGAAATCATAAATTTCAAAATGAAAACGAAAAGAAACAACAACATAATCTTACACCAGTAACACATCTCCCCCTTCCCAAAACAAAATACGTAGAAACTACTAATACGCAGCGGTACTAAAGAAGGAACGAAAAAAAAAAAGTAGTACAAAAATCTAAAAATTAACATTAATCAACAACAGCCGTTACTAGTATTATTGTTGTTACCACTACAACAGCGGTAGTACTGTAGCAGCCTATTTGCCTCCCTTTTCCCGCTAAAATACGCCCCGTGCGTCGTCGAGTAGTGCGTCCGGTGCGTCGCCTCCCCAGCAAACAGCAGCTGCATCGTCGTCTCCCCTCCACGTGGCAGCGGCTCGGCCATCAGATCCAGGTCCTCCCCGCTCGATCCCAGCGCCACGTAGCTGTACGACCCCAGGAACAGCGGGTTCCTCCTCCACCCGCTCCTCCTCACCCGCAGGACCCTCCGCCCGACCCGGAACGCCTCCAGCGTGGCGTGGACCCCGCCTATGACGTCACCGTCCTCCAGCTCCTCCATCTCCGCCGCCTCCTCCCCCGCCAGCCACGCCAGCACCACCCGCGACCCCCCGTAGATCGGACAGATCGACGCCGTCCGCCTCATCCACCGCGGGATCTTCCCCACGTGTCCCTCCGGCCTGAAAGCCAGCTGCAGGTGCGGGAACTCCTCCCCGCCGTCCGTCTCCATGAACAGCTTGTCCACCACGCCGAACCCCAGCCGTCCGATCGCCTCCCTCTTGAACCCGGGCAGCCCGGGCGAGAACCTCATCACGGATCCAGCGTCCGCGTCCTTCCTCAGCCCCGCCTTCAAAACCCCCAGCGACACCGTCACGATCACGTGGTCGGCGACCACCACCTCCTCCCCCTCCCTTCCTCCGCCGTCCACGTGGACCCTCACCGGCCCCTCCCCGCCGTCCACGCGGCACCACTCGATCTCCCGGACCTTGGCGTTCATCCGGATCGAACCTTCCGGAAGCGCGCTTGCCAAATGCTCGATGACGCGCGAGTAGCCGTCGGCGATGGTGATCTGGTCGCCGCCGAACTCCTTGTACTCGCTCTCCGCCGCCAGGTCGAGGTCGTCGAGATCGTCGGCGGAGGTGTAGGTCCGCTCCGTGTTCTCGCTGACGGCGAACACCGCGTCCAGAGTCCAGTCGCCGCTTCCGTCGGCGGCGAGCGCCCCCTTGCCGCTGCGGAGGAAGGAGCCGACGCTGTTGTTGTCGGCGGTGACCGGAACCTTCCCCTCCCTGGCGGAGTCCATGAGGCTCTTGTAGAAGAGGGAGACGGAGTCGACCACGGAGGGCTCGACGACACCGCCGCCCTCGGCCACGGTGACGGGATCCACGGGGAAGCCGTCCATCCTCTCGTAGGGGACGGAGTCGGCGGCGGAGAGCGCGCCGATGTCGGCGGCGATGGCGTGGACGGGGCTTCCATCAATGCCGTGGATCCACGTGGCGCCCATCTCGATGCGGTCCCCGGCGAAACAGGAGGAGAGGATGCGGCCGCCGAGGCGGTCTCCTGCTTCGAGGACGGTGAGGTCGATGAGGTCTCCGGCGACCGTGCGGAGTCGGTGGGCGGCTGTTAGGCCGGCCATGCCTGCACCTACGATCACTATCCTCGGCCGCTTCGTCACCATAGTTCGATTCGTGCTTAGTTTGTCAGGGTTTTGGAGCTAACGAAATATTGAAGAGGGAATGGTGGGTGGTGTTATAATAGAAGGATGAGGCGGAAGCTCTCCTTCCTTTTCTCACTGAGGCCCACGAACTGACTGCTGGTAAGAGGAGGGGGTTTGTTTATGCGCAATGTGAAGCAGCTGATTATTATGTTAATTGTGTGTTATTGCACACTTGTTACAGTATGCACATTTGTGTCATTAGCTTATGTCTTTAAATATTGTTAAGTTCTAATCTTATGCTCTTCTTTGGTCTTGGTTAGGCAATTGGAGCTAGTAAAAATGTGTTCAGAAGAAAGCAAAGCAAGCTCCGATACCACGTCAAGAACCCAAGTGGACGGTGGTAAGTATGCGTATCATTGCATCTTTTGTTGTTTAGTTGTCGAGAAAGTAATGTTTGCGTGCTTGATGTTGCCTTTTAAATGATAAATTTCAGATAAACGATGTGGTACGAGGTGCTAACCTGTCTAATTGTAGGTATCTTTTACTTTGAACTCGTTCTGTGTTGAGCAATAGATGCTTCCACTACGACATGAAAGCACATTTGTGGTTTTTAATTCATTATGAATTTGAGATTTTCAACTGAACTAACTTTTCCTAAAATCATGTAAACTAAACTTTGTTGCTGGTCTAGTTTCTGAAATTCGGATTCGTACCATATTTGGATCCATACACTTAATTTAAGCAGCAAGTCTTTAATGAAAAGCCTTTGCTTTCAGTGCTGCAGCACTCTCTTAATTTTAGGCTAGAAATAGGCTTAATTGCACTTTGCTACCCTCAACTATTCCGCTTTTTCAACTTGATACTCTAAACTTTTTTTTGTAACAAGTTGATACCCAAAAAAAATTTGGGACGAAAATACCCCTGCTCAAACCTTAAAATTATCCCCCCTCCCCCCAACCCCTCCTCTCCCACTCCGGCTACCCCCTCCCTCCCGCTCTGCCACCCCTCCGGCCACCCCCCTCTCCCGCGTCCGGCCAACCCCCTACCCCCACCGCCGCTGGCCGCCGCAGCAGCAGCCGCAGCCGCCGCCGCGGCGGTGGCGCCGGAAGCGGGAGGGGGGGTTGGCCGGACGTGGGAGAGGTGGGTGGCCGGAGGGGAGGCAGAGCGGGAGGGTGGGGGTGGCCGGAGTGGGGGAGGGGAGAAGGGAAGAGGGAAGGGATAAGGGCATTTTGGGATTTTTTTTGTTAGGTATCAAGTCGAAAAAAAAATAATAGTTGAGGTATCAACTTGTTACAAAAAAAAGTTTAGGGTATCAAGTTGAAAAAACGGAATAGTTGAGGGTAGCAAAGTGCAATTAAGCCCTAGATATATTCCAATACTCTCTAAAAATTTCATTCTCTCACCAAGAATGGAAGTCTCTTTCTGATGTTGTCCCAAATCCTAAAATGCTTCTCCCCTAAACAAGGTTAGGGAAGAAACAAACAGCCTGAGCTGATTGCTAGAAGTTAAGACACTTGTTAGCATCTTATCCGCGTCATTTTTTAATTATTTCTCAGCCTTCAACTTGCATTATTGAAAAATATCTTGGAGATGCACATGAAAAGAAAAAAAATTACCTTTTAATTATTATTATTATTTCTCTCTTAACAATTATGTATTGTATTAATCAGTACTTTCAATCTCTTATGTTTTTCCTTCCTCATAATTGTATCTGTCCATTTCCTTTTCACTTCTAGTCCAATATTTCAATAATGGTCACATGTGTATCTATCTACTTCTGAACATGGACTGCAGTGGGAGGTCATTATGTTGTGTAAAGGTTAAATGTTACTGTGACCCCCTTGTCTCTTTTCTCTTTCTGATACACTTGATGCTTCCCTTTGGCTCTTCTCCCTCTGTCTGCTTTCTCCTTTTTACTATTGATGTATGCTTTATTTGGCTCCTTGTCCCTCCTGTCTGATCTTTATTTATTGTGCAATGTATCACATTAAAGCTCCATCCCAAGCCTAGGGGCTAATATAGGCTTTAGATATGCGCCCATTGCTAGATCCATTGGATTTGGTGAGTAATAGACCTACCTAATCTAATAAGTAATTTATCTCAAACACATTGAGATTCCTCTTAGTTGTTTGTAAACCAGTAGGGACTCTTAGCCTGGTTTCCACATTTAACAATTTCATCAAAATCATCAATGTATTATACAAGTGAGATTGGGTTAGGTCGCAAAGGGATAATGAAAGCATGTCGCAAACATATGCTCCGATTGTCACCTATGTGTCCTCGGACAGGATTTCCATCTCTATCTATTCGTGATCTAAATACTGATTCCTTCACTCTCCATTTACTTGTCACTTGTCAGATCTTCTCACAAATACTTGACAGTATGCAACATACAGTGGGATCAATTTGGCTATTTTCTTACTGAGGAGGCCGTATGGAGAGTGAAGTCATATTGCCATAGTATCTACAGGGAAGTCTGGATTCTCATTGTCTGTTCTGTGAGGCTCTGCGGTCAGGAAATCCTCCACTTTATGAACACACCTTCAACTTATTTCTTATTTACTTGTCACTTGTCAGATCTTCTCACAAATACTTGACAGTATGCAACATACGGTGGGATCAATTTTGTATAATTTATTTCTGAGAATTTCAAAGATTTCCTTTCTATTTCTTCACTGAAATCTTTTTTGCATAATTAATTTGTACGTGTTCCCTGAACATTCAAATCCAGTCGTGTTAGATTGCTTTAGCGTAGGGTTGAGTGGGCGGTTAATGTAGGTAGGTAGAAGGAAAACACTCTTTAAGTATGTAGAACCAGTAATTCTAAGAAAGGATGCTAGAAAATGCGACTCTTATGGGGCTTTTTCTTTAAGAGTCTGTATCTGGTTAGAGAACTCTTTTATAGGCAAGTAGAACATGTTACATGCTGCAATTTCTGGTAGTTATGGGGCCTTAGCCCCAAAGTTATTGGTAAGAGAGTTGTTTTATGCAATCCTCTTTTTCCAATATATTTCCTTAGATAATTATTTGTTATGTTGATCTACCTATCTGTGATCCTCCTTTTGTGATAGACATCCTTGGATAATTAGGTGGGATAAACAGTGGAGTGATCAATTATAACAAACTGGTGAATGGATGACAGATAGTGTCCCCATGAACGTACCAGATTTTTGGTACAAAATAATTTCCCAATCAGTTTTCAGGACTGGTAAAAATCATGTATATGACTGTATATAAATATTTGCTTCCAACTGTGCAATGCATGCAGATAGATATACAGGCAAGGGTTTGTAGAGAAGGATTAATAATAGGAAGTCATGAAGAATCAAGTTTCTTGGTATGGTGTGGCAAAGTAACTCTATATTCTTGCAGTGCATGCTTCAACTATAAAAAAGGAAGACATGTATGTAGGGATGCAAATGTTGGGTCTGGAGGAGGTACAACCTGCCAGACCCGACTTGGGGTGGATTTGGAGGCAAACTTAGTAGAGGTAGGGGCAGGTGTGGAGGCTAGTTTCAACCACCGAAGCGGAGTCGGAGGCAAAGACATCCAACTTGCCTCCAAATCCGCCAATGCATCCACCTCCGATATATATATATATATATATATATATATATATATATATATATATATATATAGGATTTTACTATTTGATTTGAGTCGTTGTGAACAAGATCCTTTGCATTTTCTCGTTAGTTGAACTAAATTGTAACTTATTAGTTGGAGATGGAGGCGGATGTGGATGTGGTGTCGAGGCAGATGTTTTTGAGGTGGAGGGTCCAACCTCCTACCAGAATCTGAGCTGCTTACATCCCTGTGTATGATAGTATCATACACTTATATTGCATTAAAGTAATTATGTTTTCCTGCGATGCTTCTAACTAAAAAGAAGGAAGCAAGACGAGGGTGGTAGTACATTTATATTTGTAGTTAATAAGCTGGATGGACCTTTATTTATGAAAGGTTTTAAATATTGATGAACATTAGGAATCGAAGCAGATTCCAAATTTCTCGATTTGGAGTGTCATTAAGTATTTCCACATTCCAGTGGTATTTCTATCTATAAAGAAGGAGGCACCGCGCATATTGTAGTACATTTATATTTGTAGTTAATAAACTCGATGCTTCTTTCTTCAAGATTTGAAAGATGGATGAAGATCAGGAAGGAGATTCCAATTTTTCTCGTTTTGGAGTGGCATTAAATAGTTCCATATTCCTGCAGTACCCGTAAGTATAAAGAAGGAATCAAGAAGTATTAAGACAGTACATCTATATTTGTAGTTAATTAGCTGAATATTCATTTCTTTATATAAGTAGGCAATAAGAAACCTCTTAATCTCTCATAGTGATTTCGCACTAAAATCATTTCTTTTTCTATTTGGTTCACTAGCTCAAGGAATCCTCTTGTCAGCACCCTTTGTTTTCTTTCCAAAAACATGCATCTATGTCATAGCTTTTGTAAACGACACATATTAAATATTGGTATAGTTTAGAAACCTTTGGCAATTTGCAAGTCTTATTCTGATAAGACTTTTTAGGATATTGGAAGGGACACATTGACAATATAACTCGTTTGGCAACTCGCAACAGCCATCATTTTATGTTTTTATTGCCCTTGCCTACATATAGTATTTGCAGAAGATTCTCGATTGCTAATGCAACCATAGTTTGGCATGGTCATTCTGGAGATATTCATAACCTTGTTCTAAAATATATTCTCTACTTGCATAAATTATTCCCCCTGAAAGAAACTGATTCATGACATACTCTTAAAGATCATGTTGTTACTGTTTTTCTTTCCCTATTATTTTCATCTCTTATGGTCATTTCTCCATATTTAAGGTGAAAATTGTTGCAAGTTAGTTACCTATTTCATAATGATTCTATATTGAACTCAAGTGAATATTACTTTTCTTTTATTTCTTGTTGCTGAAACGTTGTTCCCTATGCTTCTGGGGCTGCTATAGATCCTATAGCGCTTCTTCCCAGACCGCTCAGGAAACCGACACCACGTGTGGGTTTCCCATTGGCCGGAGGTTTTTTTTTTTTTTCTTTTTTTTTGGGGGGGGGGGGGGGGGGGGTGGGGGGTGCAAGAGTGTTTATTTATTTATTTTTTCATCCAATCCAATCACGTGGCAGGCATGGGGGGGGGGGGGGGGGGGGGGGGGGGGTGGTTTCCGGTTCAAATTTTCTGGCTGGCAGGACTTATCGTAGATCTTATTAGAACCTTTTATCATTCATACTCGAGAGAAGTAGATTGTTATAGTTAGAAAGATTACAAGTTTAGAAGATTGCTAGTTAGCACCACCTGTTATATAATTTTGCATCATATATGTAAAATACCATTTTCGTTATTAAGGAAAACCCAGTTTACTGCAGAAAAATCAAAAGTTCTGGCTGGCTCTTGTAACAACAAGTAGCAGAGCTGCCTCCTGATTTCACTGCACATCGTCTCTCGTGAATTCTTTTCTTTCCATGCATGTATCATACACCTAATACCGTGGACTGGCTGGCACAGGCTCATGGCTCGAGCATTCACATGCATCGGGACGTCAACGACTCTTTGCAACTATAATCATATGACAATAATCAATTGTCATAAATGTAGTGTAACGTACACGTCATCTACTTATCAAAGAAGAAAAAAATATAAATATTGCATGACTGTACTAAGAAATATTAGTTTAACTCTTCATTACTTACATAAGTAGCCTTTTGACCTTAATCTTTCAATTGTTGGGATATGGTTTTTTGGAGCCATGTAAAGTTAGCTTATTTTAATTGTACGATTCCCCCAAAAATATATATTTGAGTCTCGTGTTGAGTCTTTGTCCTCGTCTTGAAGGCTGGATGACAGGTGCACATAGGCCTCGTTTGGTTCGCGGAGAGGAAATGAAAGGAAAGGAAATCAATTCCTTGTTCTTTTTCTTTCTTTTGGAAAATGCAATTCTCATTCATTTTTCTTTATGTTGTTTGGGTTTGGAGATGACAGAAAAATTAGAAGGAAAAATGAATTCTCTATAGTGGGAAAGAGTTTGGATCCTCTCCTTAATCGGACCATCGAGATTGATGCAAAGAGTTGGGATTGTGTTGATATATATATATATATAGTGTTATTGGGCTTTAGTCCCACATTGGCTAGAATGATAGGAGAGGAGGCTAGCCTCTCCTATATATATGTTGTTACTCCATTCAATAAAATCACTTCAAGTCTCAACATGGTATCAGAGCCTAAAATTGCTTAGCATACCGTTAGAGACCCCTCCTCCACGCTTCCGCTGCCCTAATCCCCCTTCTACGCCGCCGCTGCCGCCCGCTGCCGCTGCAGCTGCTGCCGCCCGCTGCCGCTGCAGCTGCTGCCGCCCGCTGCCGCTGCAGCTGCTGCCGCGCCGCCGCCGCCGCAGCGCCGCCCCGCTGCTGCTGCAGCTGCCGCGCCGCCGCCGCCGCTGCCGCGCTGCTGCCGTTGCTGTGCCGCTGTTGCGGCTGCAACTGCTGCTGCTGCTGCCGTTTTTACGGCTGCAGGATTCATTGTACCGCTATTGCGGGTACAAGATTCACGCTCGTTTCTGTACCGTTTTTACAGCTGCAGGATTCATTGTACCGCTATTGCGGGTACAAGATTCACGCTCGTTCTTGAGATCAATCTCAAGGAGATGCCTATAATCCCTAGATCCGATGAAATCAGACATATTCGGATTTAGGAGAGGACGGCAAGGACGAGCGTGAGTCGTGGAGCAAGTGTGAAGTGATCGAGAAGAAGCATCGATGGAGGAGATTCTCAAGAAGCTGGATGCTGACGATTGTGGCGACATTGCTGAAGTTGATAAAGGTGTCGGCTGGTGAAAGCACGACACGAGCACCGCCAAAGTTAGAACTACCCTCCATCGATCTGAAGTTGGATGGACCAGCCACCTATTTGAGTTGGTCACGGCGGGTGAGAAGAACCCTTGCAGGTAAGAACCTGGAGGGATTCTTGACAGGCGAGAAGACAGAGCCGGAAGAGGGCTCGACAGGACGTGACGAGTGGAAATCCACTCATATGGTGATTTATATCTGGCTTCTCAACTCCTTAGTCCAGTCTATTGCTTCCACAGTAGATGGCATTGAGATGGTGAAAGACGTATGGGAGAAATTGAGAAGAACCTATGATGGCATAGGTAACAATCTACGGATCTTCCAGATAAAAGGGGAGATCGACGACACCGTACAAGGCGAGAAGACGGTTGCAGGAGTACGCTACGGAGTTGGAACGCCTCTGGCTGGATTATGATCACCATTCCAAACGGGCAAGCTGCGGGGACCCAAAGTGCAAGGAGAGACAGGTGTGTCTGCAGGAGAGGACGATGAAATTCCTTAAGGGACTGACTGCAGCATTCACACAGAGAACAGCCTTACTCCTCGTCCAGCCAGCGATCCCTAGTCTCGAGGAGGCTATCTCAGCCATGATTCAGGAGGAGACGCGGATCAGATTACAGACAGGGACAGGCGCATCATCGACAGGTGCTTTACCCGAAGTGAAGTCAGCACTAGCAGCTACCGGTTCGGGGGGATACAGGATCCAAGGGAGAGCTCTGGCAACAGAATCGGCAGTGCTACAACTGTGGGGAGATGGGCCACCATCGATATGCTTGTACCAAACCACCTAAGGAGGGAGACTCAGGTGGTGGACGTGGACGAGGATATGCTGGACGTGGACGTGGTCGAGGAGGCCGACGAGGCGGTCGAGGAGGCTATCGGGCAAACCTGCTGGTGGCAGATGGGAATGGAGGAGCTGGCGGCGCCTTTACTGAGGAGGATCAGGCGCTACTGGATCTGCTGGAGAGAAAGCAAAAAGCGTCAATCGAAGGAGACAGGAGGAGCGTAGCAGAGGAGGCATCCACTCCATTCTTCAACGCCGCTATGTATGCCCATCCATCAGAAGGTACTGACGAGTCTCACGCTCTTGCATCTATGTCTTCCCTTAAAATGTCAGACTGGATTATCGACTCAGGAGCATCTCGGCATGTGACCGGAAATGCTAGTAAGTTTTCCTCGTACACTCACCTAGCATCGACAGACACCATTCAGACTGCGGATGGTACTTTCCAACCAGTGGTCGGTAAGGGTACTGTTAATTGTACGGGTTCAGTAAGGTTATCCAATGTTTTGCATGCTCCATCCTTCCCAGTCAGTCTCTTGTCTATTAGTTCTATAATTCTCCAACTAAAATGCATTGTTTCTTTTGATATTCCTAAGGTGATCTTCCAGGAGAAAGGGACGGGACGAAGACTTGGGACTGGCACTTGGCATGATGGACTGTGGTACCTAGATCAAGACGGACTGGACTCAGCATTGGTGTCTATGGCAGAGAAGGCTGGAATGGAGGAGCTGCAGCAGAAGACTGAAGACACTTTGATACTTCATCATAGGAGGATGGGGCATTCTTCCTTTGATACTCTAAATAAGTTGTATCCAGATATGTATGCAAAATCAAATAAAGGAAATTAGTATGTGATGCATGTGAGTTAGGAAAACTTACTAGGAGTTCATATGTTGGAAATGGTCATAAGAGTTCTTCAGTCTTTGAGGTAGTTCATTCTGATGTTTGGGGCCCATGTGCTACTAACACTATGAATGGGTATAAGTATTTTATTTCGTTTATCGATTGTGCATCTCGTGTCACCTGGCTGTATTTGATGAAGAACAAAAGTGATGTATTTGCTTGTTTTCGGGACTTTCATAAATATGTCCAGACTCAGTATAATGCAGTGGTGAAGATACTGAGATCTGACAATGGGACGGAGTATACCAATAGGACACTTGCAGAGTACTTGTCAGCACATGGAATACAGCATCAGACCTCTTGTGCATATACACCAGCACAAAATGGAGTAGCAGAAAGGAAGAACCGACATCTTCTGGAGACTGCAAGAAGTATGATGATCGACATGAATGTCCCACAACACCTATGGGGATATGCGGTGTTGACAGCAGCTCAACTTATAAACAGGATGCCTTCAAAAGTCCTGGGATGGAAGTCTCCATGTGAAGTATTACAAGGTAATAATAGTGGAATACTTCCACTAAAGGTGTTTGGATGTGTGTGTTTTGTGAAGGACAACAGACCATTCGTTGGAAAACTTGACCCTAGAGCAGTCAAGTGCATCTTCGTGGGCTACTCAGCAACTCAGAAGGGGTATGTATGCTGGAGTCCAGTAGAGAAGAAGAAATTTGTTAGTATGGACGTCCACTTCCGGGAGCATGAGCCATATTACCGCCAGGATGGAACTTCGTATAACACGCCTCATACTACAAGTATAAGGCGAGAGGGGGAGATAGAGAACTTGGAGAACCTGGTGGTAACCGATTTAGAAGTTTGGCATAGAGACACGGTTGAGGAGGAACATGAAGGTGAAGCGGAACAGAGGGAGGAGACGAGAAGTGTTACACCTACGGCTCAGGGGGAGTTACTGACCTACAACAGGAGAAACAACAAGCAGACTACAGGACCAGTACCTACAGTGTCAGTGCCAAGTCCCTTGCCTGCGCCTGTCCCAACTCCTGAGACACCTATACCACCATCCTCCTCATCTACACCACCATCCTCCTCATCTACACCACCACCCTCCTCAGGTGATATCGTTCCTCCCATACCACTACCTACACGAAGGACTACTCGCAGCAATGCGGGAAATCCTCCGGACAGATATGGTTGGGATCTTGCTAAGTTTGTTTCTTATGATCATATATCTTCTTCTCATGGAGCATTTATAGCATCTTTGGATAGTATTACTGTACCTAACAATTGGCAGGTTGCCAAGAACGATCCAAAGTGGAAAGCGGCAATGCACGAGGAGTTGGGAGCTCTTGAGAAGAACCACACTTGGGAGCTGGTGAGACTGCCAGAAGGGAAAAGAGCAGTTGGATGTAAATGGGTTTTTACTGTGAAACAGAACCCAGATGGACAGGTTGAGCGCTATAAAGCTCGACTGGTGGCAAAAGGATACAGTCAGACGTACGGCATCGACTATGACGAGACCTTTGCACCAGTGGCGAAGATGAGCACTGTCAGGACCTTGATCTCCCTGGCAGCCAATGGAGGGTGGAAGCTACACCAACTGGATGTGAAGAATGCATTTCTTCATGGAGATCTAGTAGAGGAGGTGTACATGGAGATACCACCAGGATTCGGCACAAAACAGACAGAAGGCAAGGTCTGCAGACTGAAGAAGTCTCTCTATGGACTGAAGCAGTCTCCTCGGGCATGGTTTGACAGGTTCAGGAGAGCAATGATAGGGATGGGATATCAGCAGATCAATGCTGATCACACTGTCTTCTTCAGACGGAGTGGAGGCCATATCACCATGCTTGCAGTATATGTAGATGATATGATTATCACAGGCAATGATGAGCAGGAGATCGCCCAACTCAAAGTAAAACTTGGCAAGGAGTTCGAGGTGAAAGATCTTGGCCCCCTTCGATACTTCCTTGGGATTGAGATTGCTCGAGATAATGAGGGAATCGTTCTTTCTCAAAGGAAGTACGCACTGGACCTGCTTACGGAAACAGGGATGATGGGATGTAAACCAGCTACGACACCGATAGACCAGAAGTTTAAACTGGATGCTGAAGCTGGAGAACCAGTTGACCGGGATAGATATCAGAGATTGGTGGGCAAGTTAATCTACTTAAGCCACACTCGACCTGATATCAGCTTTGCGGTAAGTGTAGTAAGCCGCTACATGCATGACCCCCGGAAGGGTCACATGGACGCAGTGTACCAGATTCTGAGGTACTTGAAGGGAGCCCCCGGGAAGGGACTGATCTTTAGAAGAAATAATCATGTAGGCATTGAGGGCTATTGTGATTCTGACTGGGCTAGCTGTGCTGACGACAGGAGATCCACATCGGGATACTGCATATTTATAGGAGGCAACTTGGTCTCTTGGAGGAGTAAGAAGCAGTCAGTAGTGGCCAGATCAACAGCTGAAGCAGAGTATAGAGCGATGGCCTTGGGAGTCACAGAACTATTGTGGTTGAAGAATATGCTGACGGAGCTAAAGCTGGACCAGGGAACAAAGATGAAGCTATGGTGTGACAACCAGTCAGCTATTAATATTGCCAACAATCCAGTGCAGCATGACAGGACCAAACATATTGAGATTGACAGATTCTTCATCAAAGAGAAACTGGATAAAGGAGAACTAGAGCTGGGCTATGTTCCAACCAAAGATCAGGTAGCAGACGGACTGACAAAGGGGCTTAGTTCTATCAACATGATGAGAGGATGTGACAAGATGGGCTTAGTGAATATCTTTCGCCCATCTTGAGGGGGGAGTGTTGATATATATATATATATAGTGTTATTGGGCTTTAGTCCCACATTGGCTAGAATGATAGGAGAGGAGGCTAGCCTCTCCTATATATATGTTGTTACTCCATTCAATAAAATCACTTCAAGTCTCAACAGATTGTTATCAGTCAAACGTCCAATTTGTCATGAAGAAACTCTTTGACGAAACTGCAATCCTTAAATTTATCATTTAAAAGGTTTAAGTAACTATAATTATTAAAAATGGCTTCTTCAGCTTCTCTATAGTCCTTGTTTGTCATATTTTTTACTTGGTTCTATTTACCTGGCTATTCAGCAGGAAAAATGGTGGCCTATTGGTACATTGTGAGCTTACAAGCAAGAGTTGTCGATTTCTCAATACTTACTGCTGAGTGCTAGATTGGTTGATTAATTATTATTCACTTCAATTAGTAGATATTTATCAAGACATAGGATCCTTCTCTCTAAAAATGTGCAATACGCATAGGCCCTGGTTTGTTAGGATTATGTGAAACCATAGCATTAGCATTTGATTAACAATATCACCAAATGGCAGTCACAGGTCCACTTGTACATTGGGATGCTGGTGGCTCGTTTCCCTGAAAGATTTTGCTGGCAGTGGCAGCAGCTCAGCTGTGAGCTGTGGGCTATACTATTACTGTGCTACTACCACCAGCTGCAGTCAGTCACTCACTCGGTCAATCAATCTCCGTACTTGTACACACGTGAGGCATAATGACGGACTTATTGCCAAAACTGTACCCACACGAACACTACTATACTCTACTGTGACTGCTAGCAAGAGGGATGCACAACAATTGCCAGGTATATACGTTTCCTTCCTCACCTCACGGAGAAAGAAGTGTAATATTACAAATTTTATTTCGTTTTTTACACATATACAGTCTCTTGGTTTCAGTATATATTTAGATTATTTATAAGGACACAACCAAAGTTGATCAGGACTATCCAATTTCTAGCAGTCCTAGATACTTTATGGACTGGCAGAAAATGTGGCAGTCCAGCAAACACGAGATGGACTGCCAGATAGGACTGCCAGAAAATGGCTAGCCCCTGATCAACTTTTGTTGTGCCCTTATAAATAATCTATATTTACTAGAGAAATTATAATGGAATAATGGACATCTTTCTAACATGCAATTCCCAGCTCCGCTCTTGGAAGAAAACACAAACTCTAAAATTGAAGCCAGATATTATGAGAGTGAACTCGTACATTATGGAAACTGAAACTATCAACTTAGCATCCTGCGACAATTATACATGTACCCCTTCTGTACTGAACTGTTGTTATATCAACCACTGCTGAAAAGCTTCCAACATTAACTTCTCTGCACCTTTTATCTTTAGATTTCAACATCCTTACATAGTCTAGAACAGTTTGTGCCTTGGTGAAAGTAGTCTACTGAAACACCTTCCAGTTCTGAGCACAAGCTATAATCTTTTCCTATGAGCAACCTTTCGGTGAACACGGGGGCGGCCCCGTCCCTGGCCATGGCAGGGTGGACGACTGTCCAATGACTAAAGGGCGTCAACATAGGTGTATGTAGAATAGAATAAGGATGTATTAAAAGCCACACTTAATTCAAAAGAGTTTGTAGTGTAGTGGTTAACATATTAAACTTACATTTCATACTAGAGGTCTTTTAGTTCAAATTTTGGTGGTAGCATTTTTTTGGGGTTATATTCACCTTTTATTTTAGTTACCTTTTTTTTCACTTATATTTGGGGGCACCATTTCGAGAGTTCGCTTTGGGCCCCCATGTTAGACTAACAAATCCCATTCATATGTAATTGAACAGATGTGCACAAGGGACATCAAGGCATGTGCCCTAGCACACAATAAGATGCAATTTTGGCAAATTTGAAGAACGGAACGTTAAAAGCTCAAAACATCAAAATCTCGAATCCAAATCGGTGCAATCAATGTGATTATGTTCAAAAGATGGACACAGTAAGATCTATGCATCATCATCAACAACTGTAGCTTGTTAGATGCTGGGGAGGTGATGGTGGTGGATCAATAAACCTTCCAGGAGACTTCAAGAGAAAGCTTGTGACAAACTTACAAGAATTTGAGTGCATGTTCCAAAGAAATTCTTAAGAGATCTAGTTTTGAGACATGCATATGAAGTTTCCGATTGGTTACAAAATAGAATCTTTCATTCATGAACACAGCAAGTCATAACTATTTTTTTTTCCATGAGCAACCGTCCACTACAAACTTCTCTCTCAAACTTGATTAGCCACTCAAGAATAGATGCACAAGACAACACGTCATATACCATTGAATTACTGGCCAAACATATATGCAAATGTAACACATTGCTCCGCAATAACAGACTACCATTCCATCCATCTATAACTCAGCAGAATGGTGTTGTATCATTCAAACAGTACACGATGATAACAACTTTTGAAGATGTGCATAATGTACAAACCGTGAAGGTCAAATTCGGGTGCCACAACCATCCCACTCTGATTTTTAATCACCTTCAACTAAAATGAAGATGGATGCAGAGTAACAGTAAACTGAAGGCATTAATTAAAGAGGAGCTCTTCCTGAATGAAGTTCAAACAACAGATAAAGACTTGGGCCTCCTTTGGTTCCCTGCCTTGTTGGCAATCATCCTAATAAAACTCGTATTATACGCCAGTTTTTTCGTATCTTTCATAAATGTATAATACTTGCGTGCTTTTGAAATATTCGAATCAGTACGTAAATTTTAAGCATACAAAGTTTTCAACGTGTTCTTTATAAATTACTGAAAAATTTGGCACAAATAACATGGTGGAAGCTTGTTTAATTAACCAAATTTGATAACATGTTTAAGAATGTGAAGTATCTAACCTCAATATCTTTCATTATTGAATATTTAACCGATTTTTTTGCGTATTTTATTTGTACATGGCCGATTTATACTCGTACTATTGCCGTCCCGAATTTTTTCTGTTTGCCGAATTGCTAACAAAGGTTCACTGTAATGTAATCATACTCGTAATGTAATCAAATGGAAAAAAAAAAAAAAAAAAATCCATTTGCTTACATTACGATTACATTACAGTGTACCAAAGAGGCTTTGGTGATTTCTGGAAAAGTAAAATAGTAATGCGGAAATGAAGGATATTGTGGAGAAAGCCAAGACCTGGGCATCATCATCAATCAGAAGCCTCTTCGACTGGGGAGGTGATGGCGGCACATCAATAAACCTTTGAAGAGAGAAAAGTTGAAACAAATTTAAAGAATTTTAGTGCAATTTAATGCTACCTCCAAAGCCAACACATTTGGGGATGGAAAGTATGATCAGCTGCCAATAGATTAGAAACAAAATCAGTTATTAGAAGTGTTTCTCAATGCCTACCAGAGGGGGGTGATCTGATGAGTGGTTCAGTGTCTGATACTATGGAAAAGATAAAACAGTTACTTTTGGAGTTTCAGGTGTCTCAGTATGTGAGTTGTCACAGTTTGCCGAAGCTTCTGTCTCCTTATTTTGCAGCTATTGTAGAACAAATGTGAAACAGGTTCTGATATATATATATATATATATATATATATATATATATATATTATATATATATATATATATATATATATATATATATATATACCCTCACTTTTGTATTTTCCATGCATCCCCTCTTTCATATCCATTGGATCTTGTTTAAGTCATCTAATCTTAACCATTGATTTTTCAATGGTTAAGATTAGATGACTTAAACAAGATCCAACGGGTGTTATCATGGGGATGCATGGAAGATACAAAAGTGAGGGGATGTTGATCTCTCTCTCTCTCTCTCTCTCTCTATATATATATATATATATATATATATATATATATATATATATACAAAACACAAAGGTTTTTGAATCCTAGGGCTGACTGTGCCAAGATAAAGAGTGGTTGGGATTTAATCTTGGTGAATCAACGGTTGTGAAGTTTTGTGGGGAATCCAAATAGTGGGGTTTGCACTCATAATAGTTGTGGATGAGCATTATTGAGAGTGGGATTTTATGGGGAATGAGCATTATTGAGAGTGAGATTTTATGGAAAATCCAAAGAGTGGGGTTTGCACTCATAATGGTTGTGGATGAGCATTATTGAGAGTGGGGGCCTCATAATTATTATTGTTCGTTTAAAATTGGGGGGTCCAAGATTTTGAGGGGGAATACCTTAAATGAACCATGCCCTATGGGCACGGGTTATAACTAGTATATATATATATATAGATATATATAAGGTAATTGATATATAATAAGAATATAAGCCACTTACTACTTTTCATGTAGATACCCATGACATGAGAACATCTCAAATACTCCAAGCACTAACATATGTAACTCCTACATTCAAAACTCTCTAGATCCATACAACTAGATTTTACGTAGTTCGTCAAGTATGATGCCCTTGGTGATGCGGAGTTGACCAACATTTTTTTTTCAAGTTCCCTGATCCTTTTCCTGTAACGTAACTCGCTTTTGAACCTGCGCTAGACTTCCCATAGGAGATTAATCATAGCCAGTTTACCACTAGTGATTATTAGAAATGTTCTGAAGTGGCACTACCTCAGTTGGGTCTTTGGCATTGGATTCCTCAAAAATCCTTGAATTGAGCTCCAAGGCTGCTATTTCGGACACATGTTAGCAATATGACCAAAGCAACAACACATCAAAAAATACAATCCAAAGGCTGCTATTTCGGAGAACATATGAGAATGCACAAGTGCTCCCTCTCTCGTTGGGGACCTGAAAAAATATGACATTTGCAAATGTAAAACATAGGAGGGACCATACCTACTCTTAAGGTTTGAGATTTTTGTGTGACCATGACTATGCTCACATAAAAGCCATGAGAACATACCCAATGGTACAGGTGCAAGTTGTCTGACCGCGCAGAAGATGTAAAAGAAAGCCACTGCCACTGCCATGTGATCTGCACAGTCAATCATAAGCTCAAAATCTGGAGCTACTTACTCCGAGTGTAATGAAATCTGATTAGTCTAGTAAATGTTCAGGAGTTACTAAAAGACTCCTTAAAATAGAGAAGAGAGTGACCTTTCTAATCCTACCAGCAAGCAAATACATAAAATAGTAATATTACAAGTTACTCAAATTACCAAGGGGTCTGAAATATGGATATGTCACATGTGATTTAACTGATAAAACAACTGAAAGAGATGGAGGAGAACATTTGTACCGAGTGTTCTACAAATGTTAGACAATGTAGTCAAGTTCCATGCTAAAAGTATACCTTCTATTGTAGTAGTTCTTATGCTAAACGAAAATACTTTTTTGCCCGCAGGCTTGCACCACGGTCCTGGCCCACGTGTCACCAAACGATTGGCCCTCCTGCTAACTTCCGGCCCCATCCGCCCCCGGCCAATCGGAAGGTGACACGTGGCCCGCAGGCCAGGACTGCGGTCAAGCCCGCGGACAACATAGCACGTCCATATGCTAAAACAAAAGAAATAGCTTCATTACTCTCGAAATCGACATCTCAATGCTCTAGATTTTGAGCATTCCAGTTCAGAGCCACCCCACTATGTTCACCCCATAGGTTATAAAACAGTAACCCAGAACCTTGAGTTTTCAGGAACTCACTATAATACAATTTGGTAAATGAGAGTTCACAAAGGCACATTATACTTTCTTCCAAGATTTCATATAATACCCAGTATATATAACCTTCAACACCACGATGTTTAGTTTCAAAGGAAGGACTTCAGCAGATCTCAGAGGCAATACAAGAAGACAACATTTAGACATAATAAAGAAGAAACTTACTATGTTTAACAAATTATTGAAACATTCGCGAACATCGAACAAGTGTATGAATGAATTAAATCAAAATTTATAAAGATCTTTTAAGTCTAATTTCAATTTTCTTTAAAACGATCAGTATCTACTTAGATCGTAACCTATAAACTATACAATTGATTTATTTAGAGGATAAATGAACTGAAAGAAAATATAACTGAAAAAAAAAAGAGATTAATGCCCATCCAGAAACCAAAAAAAAGCCCCACATTGGATCTGGTACATGAACCCTTTTCTTCCATCTGCTTTGTTAAGGGTCATCTCTATAACATTACCTCATCCTTTTTCACAAGTTCATTTAGGCCTATACTTCTACCAGGACCTTTAACTAAGACTAATACTCCTAATAGATGCATCTATTGGTCTTAGTTGCCCACTTCCAAGCCATCTCAGAGTCTCAGACCCTTTTCTCTCATCTTATCCTCGCGGCCTCGTCCACCTCCAACATGACACACATCCCCCGTTTCTTATTCTATCTTTTAACGCATTGCCACCTGTCTAAGCCGGCTTCTCATTTCTGTTATCCACATTTTTTTTAACATGTTCCCAATTGCCCAACATTCCGACATCATCGTAAAGAATTTTCCTTTCAACCTCAAGGGTAAAGACTCCAAATTAAATGTCCTACTTCAAGTGTAAGAGGGAACAACACCCTTCTTGACCTCTCAATGGTTATGGATGATTCCACATATACCAAAAGTTATCACTTTAAGCATTTATTGGTCGTCTCAATGAACGGCTCTCTCATTTCTTCTTGAATTTTAAGCCCTACTTTTTGTATACTAATTAAAGTAATGTATCAAGGTTATGTTCTAACTTCTAAGGGAAACGAGCCAAAGAAATACTACAGGTTAGCATGCATGTTAGAGCTTTGGTTGTCAGCAGATGCAAGAGAGATAATGAAGAATGATCGGTAGGTTGGAGATGCAATGGTCAAAGGATCACAGAAGCAAAAGATGGTCTTTGGAATGTAGAGTTGATGCCTTATGAATCGTAATAACAGATGCAAAGAGTGCCCATCTCAAGCTTCTACAAAAGCTGATAATGATGTATCAAGCTTGCTTGCTTGCTCCCAAAGAAGTTGGTTATTTGGTGACTAGAGCTGTCAAGTGGGCCGGCCCGGCCCGCACGAATTTGAGTGGGCCGGGCTTGGGCCGGGCCTCTTGAGCCCATGAACTGTAGCGGGCCGAGCCAGGCTAAGGATGAAAATTTTAAGCCCGGCCCGGCACATGACCCACGGCACGGTGGGCTTTCTAGTCGTGTCGGGCCGGGCCGGGCCTATATCATGGGCCAATATACATGGCCCGGCACGGCCTAATTGACAGTCTATTGGTGACCTACTACTTGCCTCCCACATCAAGAAAAAAGCACTATATGCCTACAGCTACATAATCACACATCAACCAAGTTTGTTCACTCAGCAAAACTAGGATGTTTGTTCACCCTCCAATAAAAAATTGACACGTATTAAATCCTTTAGTCAAAACCATTTCAAATGTTTACAAAACCACTCTCAAAGTGGTTTATGTTGAATGGAATTGACACGTGTCAAATTTTTTATTAGAGGATGAACAAACATCCTAGTTTTGGTGGATGAACAAGAATGGACTCCATCAACCAAACCGATAGACAAGCTTTTAGACGCACATCAGTACCCGTCTAATCCGCAACATCTGGTATCAAAGCAATGGGGAAGTCACAGTAAGCACCAGGAGCCCATCACATCCTCCTTGATCCTTCATCCTTGTAAGAAGTATTGACCATTTTCATGGCTAAATACAGAAATAGACGGCAATTATATCCATAGCCATGATAATAATGTCCTTATAATTTCCACCAATCTTTCCCTTTCAGAAAAAAAAAAAAAATTGAGCACCTCTCCCTGAGAGCTTGTATGGATTGCATAAACTGATAACATATGCATCGCGCCGTTCTCTTTTTCATGTTTCCTACTTATAAACGTTTCGTGAGATTCACGTGGCGTTGAATGAAGGTTTGGTATTTCTAGGAACCCACTTCCAATTGTTTTTCCATAGAAAATGAATTTAACATTTTCGTACCCATATTTGGTTAAGTTGAGAATAAGCAGTCAGATAAATTCAATTTTTTTTCATTCCCATGTTTGGTTCAGACAGAAATGAGAATCTTAATTTGTTTAGTTTTTCACAAATATTCTTCCATTAGTTTCCTGATGCAACTGTTACCTAAATTCAGCTGGAAATGGTAATCTTAATTTGTTTAATTTTTTCACAAATACCCTTTCATTAACGTCACGATGCAGTTGTGACTTAAATTCAGCTGGTGTCATGAAGGGTATTACCGTCCAAAAAAATTATAATATGGGGAATAATTCTCAATCCTAAATTTATCAAACATGTATAAGGAACCCAAAACTCATTTCCAATTCTCCAAAACATGAATCAAACAGTACCTCAAACATGTTTAGATCAGCACAATATATTTCATGGTTCTAACTTACACTGGATACTAGATGGTAGATAGCTTTTGAATAGAGAGAGAGTAAAGAAGTTTGTATAGAAGAGAAGAATACAAGAGATTGTAAGCAATGGCGGAGCTGGTCTCTAAAATTAGGGAGGGTTGAACTTTAGGTTATAGTTTGAACGACACGAGGACTAGCATCACACCGCCAAAAAATTAATCTTTTGAGAATTTATCTACATTTAATTGTTGTAGACTTCAAATTCAAACAAAAATATAAATCACAACTAAGAAAATATTACAAAAAAAATATCCCAGAAATTTGGGACGGACTACAATCCACCCGTGCCCAGGGGTAGCTCCGCCCCTGATTGTAAGAAAAAAATAGAAATATGTAGGAGAAGCTGCCAATGCAAACCACCCCCCCCCCCCCCCCCCCCCCCCCCCCCCCCCCTCTCAATTTATAGCATCCAAATTATAACTGTTATGGTTCGACTGTTTGTGAGCCAATTACGGCCGGTTGTTAACTTTCAAAATAAAATAAAATAAACATGAATTCCACCTGTCCGAAAGGCGAACCCTTCCTCTCTTGAGAATTTTTCCGAAACTAAATTTGTCTAAAATTTTCTAAAAAACACGTCAAACATGTTTAGGTCAGCACAATATATTTCCTGGTTTAAGTTTATCTCGTCAGTCTCTTTTTCTTCGTCAACCTTATCTAGGTTGGGTGAGGGTTAGGGCTAGGTGTACCTGTAATCCTAACAATAAACTTGTTTCGTCCCTATCAATATGGGGGTGTTTTGATGCTTGTAGTTCTCGAAAGTGTAAAAGTGTAATTTTTAACATGTTGTAATGTAGAGCACTTGTAATGAAAGTGTAAATATATCACTTTCAAAAATATATTTGGATACATAGTTTTTTGTCCCTCCCTCCCAAGCGATGAGTTCCAAACCATTTTGTTTGGATGAATGACAACATGAAAGTGTAGGTGATAATTAAAAATATAGAGAACATAGCCAAATGCAGTGGAGTTGCAATCGATTTCTCCTGCACTTGAGAAATGAACAAATGACATTTTCAGTTGCGATGAAATGTCATATCACAACCACTTAGGCACTTACAATAGAGTTGCAATAGATAACCAAACATTGAAACTGCTGATACCAACGGTCAGTTGCAATGAAAGTGACAGTTTTCAAGTCACTTTCAATGCACACTCACATATCCAAACAAACATGCCCAAACGTGAAGACATCACTGTGTCTGCGCTCCGCATTTCCTGACAATAATCAAAGAAAAGGGAATCCCAAAAATTGACCGAAAGAGAAGATAACTAGTTTTCCAAAAACTCACCTTCTCCTTCTCCTTCTCCTTCTCCTTCTCCTTCTCTGCGTTCGTCGGTCGCTGCTTCGAGTGCGAAGGCTCGATGGTCGGCAATAGAGGCGCCGGCATTCTACTTGATAGCGCGTAAACATATTTTTTTTTCTCAACAACAAAAAAACAAAAACAGTGGACAGGGGTTTAGAGACTCACGTAGAAAATAAATTTCGGAAGGAAATAAGGAGATATGCCTCTCGAGAAATTCCATCGGATTTTCTTTTGGGATTCCTTCCGGGGCCTGAACATGGACATATATTCTTCACGGGCCCAGGTCCGAGCTAGGCCTATATGAACCTATACTGCACTAAACCTTGAAGTTCAAGCCCAAGCTCCAAGGGGGCGTTTGGTACGCGGTATTTTTTTTTATTTCCGGAAAAATTTAAGATGGGAATCTATTACCACGTTTGTTTGGCTTATAAAAAATTTATTCCAGGGAGTTATAAATACCCGGGTAAATAGTTTACCCACAAAACATGGGAATTCTATCCCTTGAGAATAGGTGGGTATTTTTTTTTTTGCCCGGACAAAAAAAAAATTGTTTAAATTTTTTTTCTTCTTTTTGATCAATTTTGATTAGTTTTGAACATTTTTTTCTTTTTTTGTCGTTTTTATCTTTTTTTTTCATTTTTTGTCCTTTTACCAATTTTTTGTCGTATAAGCAATTTTTTGTCGTTTTTACCCATTTTTTTGTCTTTTTTGTCACTTTTGATTATTTTTTGTTGTTTTTTTTGTTATTTTTTGTCGTTTTTAAGCAATTTTTTGTCGTTTTAAGCAATTTTTTGTCATTTTTACCCATTTTTTTGTCTTTTTTGTCACTTTTTGATTATTTTTTGTCGTTTTTATCAGTTTTTTGTCATTTTTTCCGTTTTTTATCAATTTTTTGTCGTTTTAAGCAATTTTTTGTCGTTTTTACCCATTTTTTAATTTTTTTTTCACTTTTTGATTATTTTTTGTCGTTTTTTATCGCTTTTTTTGTCGTTTTTTACCAATTTTTTTGTCGTTTTAAGCAATTTTTTGTCATTTTTACCCATTTTTTATCTTTTTTGTCACTTTTTGATTATTTTTTGTCGTTTTTATCGCTTTTTTTTGTCATTTTTTTCATTTTAGCCAATTTTTTGTCGTTTTTACCATTTTTTTGTCATTTTAAGCAATTTTTTTGTCGTTTTTACTCCTTTTTTGTCTTTTTTTGTCACTTTTTGATTATTTTTTTGTCGTTTTTATCCAACTTTTGTCCTTTTTGTCGCTTTTTTTGTCAATTTTTGTCGTTTTAAGCAATTTTTTTTTCGTTTTTTGTAGTTTTTTTTTTGCTGTTTTTACCGATTTTTAGTCGTTTTTGTCGTTTTTTTTTCGCTTTTTGGTCATTTTTACTTATTTTATGTCGTTTTTTATCATTTTTGTCGCTTTTACCATTTTTTGTCGTTTTTGTCGCTTTTTGGTTATTTTTTGTCGTTTTAACCGATTTTTTGTCGTTTTAACCGATTTGTGTTCTTTTTTGTCGTTTTTATCGATTATTTGTTTTAACCGATTTTTTGTCATTTTTTGTCGTTTTAACCGATTTTTTTTTTGTCGTTTTTACCGATTTTATGTCGTTTTTGTCGTGTTTTGGTTATTTTTGTCGTTTTTGTCGTGTTTTGGTTATTTTTGTCGTTTTTACCCTTTTTTTGTTATTTTTTGTCGTTTATACATTTTTTGTCGTTTTTTTGGTCATTTTTGTCGTTTTAATCGATTTTTCGTCGTTTTTTCATCGTTTTTGTCGTTTTTTGTTATTTTGTCGTTTTTACGATTTTTTTCGTTTTTACCGGTTTTTTGTCCTTTTATCGATTTTTTTTATATTTGTTCATTTTTTTTCGTTATTATTATTTTTTATTTTTTTTCCGGGAATATTTATATTGTCACCAAACATGGGAATATAATTTTCCCGGGAATTTAATTCCTTGGAATTTGATTCCCGGGAATATAGAATTCCCGGCTATATAGTATTCCGCATACCAAACGCCCCCTAAGTGGCAATCTTGGGCTTTAGTGAACATTATATGAGGCCTAGTCTGCGCTTATACTACGTTGCACGGGGGGCGGATACAATAAGACACGATTCAAGACAGGGTGACATGGACAGGGCACAGGTTTTGGCGTCAAACAGTTGAGAGCATGTGTGATTGGGAAAAACTTTGATACAGTAGGGGTATCAATTTGATACCCCCTATGTACATGGCCGGCCCGGAGGGTTGAGTTGTCCTAGCCGGAACTAATTTTGGTTGCCCCTTGACTTTTATTAAAAAAAAATTACAATAAAAACGTATAGATAATTTTTTTGATAAAACCAAGATTACATTGTGCATTTAGCTTGAACTATATCATAAATATTGATTACAAAAATATCAAAGAAAAGTAAGTCCGATCATGATACTTTATAAATTAGTACAATCTGATTCAAAGAAAAATGCTTCTATTTGCATTTTTTGATACAAATTCTTTAATTAAGTGATCATACTCAAAGCTTCTCTAGTAGCTCTTTTTTAATTGAGATCATAGCTAATCCATTCAATCTTTGTTGTGACATTGTCGGAATCTCACTCGATCCTTATCATTTTCATTATTCGTCATAGTATCTATACAAATACAACATTACAATTCTATTTCAAACTATAATTACTAAGCTATGTAGTTATACTTTAAATAATTATTTCCACCATATGACAAAGGGACAATTGTTGGACTCAGTGGTCACCCACCATGTTGTGTGGAAAGAAATCCTTATTGACATTATTAACAACATTTATAAGAGACCTAGATGCTAAAATATGACCCATGTGACCATGTCACCCAATTCTTCAAAGTTTGCACAAACTGACAGACCTTATCCAATTCCAATGTATAGCACAAATAGCTTGATTCAGAGACACGAATCACTAGCACAAAACTTTGAATCACTAAACAATAAAATAGCACAAATAAAGCTAAAAAAAATAAACAATACAAGCACAAGTGCACAACATCACTAACTTGATTCTTATTTGTGCTACACGATTACGAATCACTAAACAATAAAAATAAAACAGTTTACATACCAGACGGTCCAGTATCCACTCCAGACCCTAAGCTTTGAATCCGCAAACCCTGAAGTTGCAGACTTGCAGTTTCTCGGTTTCTTCAACCGACAATAAATAGAGTCTATAGAGAATCAGAGATTAAGATCAAACTTAGAAGAAGGAGAAGAAGAAGAAGAGTAAAAAAACTGATCGGGGTCCGGAGAATAAAGAGGGGTCGATTTTTCCAGCCAAGGAAGAGAAGAAAGAGGGGTTTCTTCAGCCAAGGAAGAGGAGGAGGGATCGATGGATTTGGGATTTGGATCTTCCAACACATGGCTGCTCTCACACTATTGGTGGACCTAGGAGTGGTGGCCTGGTAATTGGGGTTTGGATTTTTTATTTTTATTTTGGGTCTGGGGGGTTGCCCCAAGGAGGGGGGTTGCCCAAGCCCAAGCTCTTTCCGGACTTACCTACGGGCCGGCCCTGCCTATGTATGACAGGTGGGCCCCTCCCGCTTCGTAAAACGTGTACACATATATATATATATACATAAATTTTGGGAGACCCGACCTGTCATACATAGGGGATATCATGTATCAAAGTTTTCTTTCGGTGTGATTGAGCATGCATGCCAGTGAACAATATTGTCCATTGGAATTTCTTAGCTCGGTAGAGTACAACCCTATCGAGTTAAGAGCGATATCCAAAAACTCAATCAAGCACAGGGATTAGATTCCTAGTCTAGTGGCAGCAGTGAGACTTGTGAACCTTAGTGGTAAGGAGTTCATGAATTTAATTTTCTTTTTGTTTGAATATTAATACGAAGGAGCTATAAAAGTTATAATAACAAAAACAAAATAGTTAATTATCTAAATCAATTACTAATTATTTATTAGTACTAATTATTTTAACTTTTTAATTCTAATATTAACAATTAATATTATCAAATGTTTTATTTAGTAATTATGATGTATTAAATAATAGAACATTTAATACTTATGTGAACTATTTAGATCATTAATACTTATATTTTAACTAGATTAATAAAATAAGTATTAATATTAATACTTTATTAGCTTTGACTACTTAATAATAAATATTGTCTGTCGTAAGGCAAAAAACTCTAACACACGAAAATATGACGAAGTATATTATAAAATACAAGTGCCCATTTACAAGCTATTCCAACCTCTTTTTATATAGGGAGAGAGGTTGGGGGTTATGAAGAAACGAAGGGCCAAAGGTCATGTAGGTTACAAGAATATGAATGTGTAGAGACATATGAGTTACAACACTCCCCCTTGGCTATCCAGAAATTCTGCTTGTAAACATCTCTGAGTTTCTTCGTCTGTCTGTAGCTTGCATCTTCAAGTTTGATCATCTACTTGTGCCTCGTCAAAACCTTGCCAAAGAAAATCCAGTAAAAAAAAAATTTTGGTCGAAGGACAAAAGAGTACACACAGGTCAGTGTGATGGGGGTAAACTAACCATTGCAAAGGTGCCTCGTCAAAACCTTGTCAGAGAAAATCCAGTGGAAAAAATCGCTGATCGAAGGACAAAAGAGTACACGATGGTTTAGAAGTATACAACTGGATACTCCCCCTGATTATAATAATCCTTAGTGAATAAGAGATTTGAACTGTGTCTCGTTAAAAACCTTGCCAAAGAAAACCCAGTGAAAAAAACTTTGGTCAAAGGAAAAAAGAGTACACAAGCATACATTAGGATGCTTCCCTTTTCACTCGCACTCGACATGGCGCGGGATATACGCACAACAGGGCGTTTGAAGGCGCTCGTTGGGGCGCTCCCACTCACATGCACACAACAGGGTACAGGAAACATGTTTCACTTAGGCTAGCTCTGAAAGCTTCCTAAGTCCAATCGCTCTGACATGTTTCTGGAACGAGTGTTTTGGCAGTGACTTGGTGAACAAGTCTGCACGGTTATTCTCCGATCCAATGTGTTGTACTTCAATCTTCTGAAGCGCTTGTTGTTCATGTGTAAAGAACAACTTGGGCGATATGTGCTTGGTAGCATCCCCTTTGATGTAACCATGTTTCGCTTGATCAATAACAGCGGTATTGTCCTCATAGACGACAACAGGTTCATCTGGGTCATATGGAAGATCACATGTACTTCGAATATGGCCAATAACAGCTCGAAGCCATACACACTCTCTAGTCGCCTCATAGAACGCGAGTAGCTCAGAGTGGTTCGTTGAAGTAGCCACTAAGGTCTGTTTGCGAGACCTCCAAGAAATCGCCGTGTTCCCAATGGTAAAGACATAACCAGATTGGGAACTCCCCTTGTGCGGATCAAATAAGTATCCCGTATTGGCGTAGCCAACAAGGGTCGCGTTGCTTCGAGTGCCAAGAGCGTTGGACTCACTCAAAACCGCGTAGGGATAGAACAAGCCCAAGTCCGTAGTACCCTTAAGGTAGCGGAAAATGTCTTTTATGCTATTCCAATGGCGGCGTGTTGGCGCGGTGCTGTGTCGAGCTAGACAATTCACAGCAAACGAGATGTCCGGTCTAGTACATTGGGCCAAGTACAATAAAGCGCCTATTGTACCCAGATAAGAGCACTCATGACTCAATATCTCTTCGTCGTCTTCCTTTGGACGAAATGGGTCCTTAGTAATGTCTAGAGAGAGGACGATCATGGGAGTAGCGGACGGCTTAACGTCAAAAAGACTAAAGCATCTCAACACCTTTTGGGTGTAGTTCGCTTGATGGACAAGAATTCCATCTTTACGGTGCTCGATCTGCAGGCCGAGGCAAAACCGTGTCTTCCCAAGATCCTTCATCTCGAATTCCCTCTTCAGGATATCAGCAGTTTCTGAAAAGTCTTTTTCGGTTCCTATGAGATTCATGTCATCTACATAGACCACGATGATTGCGTATCCTGAAGTGAATTTCTTTATGAACACGCATGGGCAAAGTTCATTATTAACGTATCCCAAACCGATCAAGTATTCGCTTAGGCGATTATACCACATTCGCCCGGATTGTTTCAATCCATATAGCGAACGCCTCAGTCTAATCGAGAACGCGTTCCGTGGTCGAAAACTACTTGATTCAGGCATCTTTAGTCCTTCAGGGACTCTCATGTATATCTCTGTGTCCAGATCCCCGTAGAGATAGGCTGTGACCACATCCATGAGCTGCATATTCAGTTTTTCGGAAACTACTAAACTGATTAAGTAGCGAAACGTTATGACGTCCATTACGGAAGAATACGTCTCCTCGTAATCAATTCCAGGGCGTTGTGAGAAGCCTTGCGCCACAAGACGAGCCTTGTATCGCACAATCTCATTTCTTTCATTACGCTTCCTTAGGAAAACCCATTTGTGACCAACTGGTTTAACATTGGGTGGTGTTGGAGCAACAGGTCCAAACACGCTTCTTTTCGCTAAGGAGTCTAGTTCAGCCTGGATTGCTTGTTTCCATTGTGACCAGTCCATTCGTCGTTGACACTCGGCAATACTACGAGGTTCCATGTCATCATTGTTCATAATGTCAGTGGCCACTGAGTATATGAACACATCATCGATGACAGTTTTGTTTCGCTTCAAAATATCGTCTAAGCTAGCATACTCGACGGATATTTTGAGGTTATCGGCATGATTAGGAATAGGCGTTTCATCTGGAACGCGCTCTTCTAATACATCGCCGTGATCCTTAATGATCTCATGTGGCAAAACGCTTTTAACAAGATTTCTTCGCTTCCGGGGCAGAACATCTTTGGAACCAACCGGTCTTCCATTTTTCTTGGGAATAGCGGCGGACTGGATGGCCGATGGCAGCTTCCTTTGCTCGGCGGGTTCGACCGGAGCAACATGTTTCACAGGAACATGGCGTCTCTCAGGGACGTCTATCCTTGCAGGCACATTTGCAGCAGGTATAATTGATCTTGTGACTTTTGCTAGGTCGCTAAATGCGTCTGGCATTTGATTTGCAATATCTTGCAGACCTAGAATCCTCTGCACTTCCTTATCACTATGTGTAGGGGGGATCATGATGAGCAAAGCGGGCACATGCCACGCTAATTCACGTCGTTCCTCATCAACGTTAGCGTGCATTTCTTCCCCTAACGACGGGAAGATTGCCTCATCAAGGTCACAATCCGCGTGTCTCACGGTAAAGAGATCACATGTCAAGGGATCTAAATAGCGAATGATGGACGGCGAGTTATAACCGACATATATTCTCCGTCGCTTCTGAGGTCCAAATTTTGAACGCCTTATCGACTCAATTGGAACATTGACTAGGCACCCAAACACGCGTAAATGTGAGATGTCAGGCTCACATCCAATAACCAGCTGGTACGCGGAAAGTGGTTGGGTGGCCATGGGCCTCAGACGGACCAAATTTGCAGCGTGCAAAATTGCATAGTCCCATGCAGATAGTAGGAGTTTGGTGTGCATAACCAAGGTCTGCGCTATCACTTGCAGTCGCTTTATAAAAGCTTCCGCTAGGCCATTTTGGGTATGAACATACGCAACAGGGTGTTCAAGATTTATTCACAAAGTCATACAATAATCATCGAAAGTCTTCGATGTAAACTCCGCGGCATTATCAAGTCTAATAGACTTTATCGGATAATCTGGATGATGAGCCCTTAACTTAATGATCTGGGCGAGGAGTTTAGGAAACGCTACATTTCGGGTGGACAACAACACTACGTGTGACCATCTAGTCGATGCATCAACCAAAACCATGAAGTATTTAAATGGTCCGCATGTTGGTTGGATTGGTCCACAAATATCTCCATAAATTCTCTCAAGGAATTGGAAAACCAATCTTGTAGGTTTCACATGGAGTGGCTTGAGATTCGTCTTCCCAATCGAGCAGGCTTGGCATAGGCTTTTCGGATTTATAACGAAATTCTTTCCTCCAAGAGGATGCCCATATGATGCATTCATAGTGCGAAGCATCGTATTTTGACCCGGATGACCCAGCCGATCATGCCATAGCATAAAAGTCCTCTCATCAACTGGCGCTAGGCGAATGATGAGATTACTCTCGATGTGTTGTATCGTAGTGAGATACAAACCACTTGAAAGATATTTCAACTTCTCCAAGATACGCTTTTGGCCGTACTGAGTGGAGGTAATGAAAAGATACTCGAAGCCATGTTCTCGAGCAGTTTCAACATGAAATCCGTTTTCTCGAATATCCTTAAAACTCAGTAAGGTACGACTGGACCTTGGAGAATATAAGGCCTCTGATACTTCAACGGGAGTACCATTGGACAACGAAAAACGGGCTTTGCCAAAACCTTGAACAAGGGTTGAGGGTCCCGAAATGGTTGTCACTGAGGTTACTTTAGGCATATAGGAGATAAAGTATGATTTATCTCTCAAGATAGTGTGAGTCATTCCACTATCAACCAGACAATCCACTGTCCCGTGGTCCATGCCTATAAGTAAAGAAAATTAAAGTTTGTCACACGTTTGAGGAAAGTGCTCGAAATAGAACTTTAATTTATCGAGAAAACAGAAAATACAAACCACCAAAAGTTTTATGACTTAAATCAAATATGGAGATTAATTCTTCCATTTCTGCTACAAAATCGGGGGTCTCAAGATTTAGATTTTCGCACTCGTTGACCAGATTTTGTCACGATCCGCACCCGGATATACGGGTACGAATACGTGGGCCACGCCCAGCCTACGCCGCGGTATCGGCGGTAGAACGCTGTCAAGTATACTATACCAACTACAACATCTAAGAATCCATAACTAGAAATGTACTCATGTCACATCACGAAAACTAAGGAAGATAAGACAAGAATTAATAACAATATCACTAGAACAACTAGAATCTATAATAATCATAAGACATGAAAGATAAAGAAGGAACAACAAGACTAACTAAGGATAACTACCAGGCAACTCCCATAGAAGAATAGTGAGATCCACCTCAGCTAGCAACATCATGAAGTCCAATAATGAGGGCACAACTACTCCTAAAATTTGTCAACATATCCGGTCAGGATGGAACGAGTACATATATCTCATAACAGATCTCAAGATAGAATAAAAGCTATAAGACTGTAAATAGAGCATATACAATGAAATCATGGAGTGTACATATATGTATCATGGCATGGTAAGCTGTAGAGCTAGAGCTAGAACAAGAAAGTAGAACTAAATCAGGGTATGTACACAAATCAAGGTAAGCCATATATCCAATGTGTGTGAGTAGCAGTTTCAACTTGTGATCGGCTTGGGTAACTGTCAAGAATCGGCCTGGCAAGTCATAAGTGCGGTATATGACTCACACTGTTCAAGAATACAAGGGGATATGATCACAGGCATACGCTACTACTCCCCCTACCCCAACTGGTAGAATGGATCCAAACAGGACACGTCACTGCACGGGATTCTAATGAGAAGGTCGCGAACCTTCTCTAGAATCAGTGACCACATATTGAGCAAGAGCTACAAGAGTGCTTGCACAATACATCCCAACCTAAGAAGGAGAAACATCTCTCGTCGGGATCCAAGAATACCAATCCGTGAGAACTATGTGTCAGGAATAAGCATATCAACACTAAGTACATGAATCATAACAGTTATCATAAATTGGGAATAAGTTATCAGAGAATGTACTCGTCTGGGGTCCTGCTGTCAATATGAATCAGGGTTCAGAGTAAAGCCACAGACCTAAAGATGAAATAATATAAGAGCTGATCAGGGTCAAAAGACATACTAAACATCTAGGTCAAACTAAGTCAAACTAAGACAAACTGGGTCAAGGTTGACGTACAGTTGACTTTGGTCAACTGGTCAACTCCGGTCAATTCTAAGTCTAATCTAGGTTAAATAGGTCAATGGTTGACCTACAGTTGACTTTGGTCAAAAAGTCAACGTTGGTCAAGTCTGATCAAACCTAGGTCAACTGTTGACTCTACTTCGACGTCTAGTCAAAGTAGTTAACCATGGTCAAGCTAGTCTCTATAACCATCTACAAGGTCAACTTATGAATTTCAGTGATTTAGAAATCACTGAAATCGACGGTTCTCTAAAACAACAAAAAGGAGAAAATATTATAATAATAGGGTGACACAAAAAGGGAAAAAATCTACAGATGTTGTCGGATGATGAAACTAACATCACCAACGTGTCCAGAATGGTCAAATCAGCTAGGATAGCCTGTCCAAAAGTCCAATTTGGACACAGGGGTAAAAAGGTAAATTTGGGCCAAAATAATGTCCGTCGTTGGACACACTTTGCACCGAAAAATGTGCCGAAATAAAAGTGCACAAAACCTAACAAATTATATGTCCACGTATTCAGAATGACGATACGAACCCAACGGTATATCCAGAATTGGATTTCGTTGACCCGATCTCAAATTGGTCCGTTGACCCGAACATTGGAAACCGATTTACACGGAAAAGCGTGCCGGAGCCAATGTCCTCAAAACTCAGCCAATTATATGTCAACGAGTCCAGAATGACGATACGAACTCAACGGTATATCCGGAATTGGATTCCGATGAGCCGAACTCAAAATGACACGTTGACCTGGATATTGGTATCCGACTTGCACCGAAATGCGTGCCGGAACCAATGTCCACTAAAAACTAGCAAATTATATGTCAACGAGTCCAGAATGACGATACGAACTCAACAGTATATCCAGAATTGGATTCCGATGAGCCGGCGTCAAAAAGTCCCGTTGACTCAGAAAGTGGGACCCGCTTTGCACCGAAATGCGTGCCGGGGCCCACGTTCTCCAAATCAAGCAAGCTTTATATGAAAACATACCAGAACGATGCCACGAGTCTACTGGTGGTGTCAGAAATTGAATCCGGAGTCCCGGGTTCAAAAATGGAATTTTACAACTGCAACACTAAGAATTCGAACGGCCAACTTTGGCGTCGAATTCGACCGACCTAACAAGCTCAAACTGAAATAAAATCTAAAGGGGGCAGGAAGAGGGTTATACCAGATGTGCACCAGAACTGACGGCGCGCAAAACGAAGCTGCGACGACAAAGATACGAACCCGCGAAGTTGGCATCACGAAACTGTCCAAAAATAATACAATTTAAAGGGTCAACTTGGTGGCCAGTTTTGATGTATCAAACGACGAAATTAACGGTTCAAATTTGACAGGGATGAAGGGGTATATACCGAGATTGCGACGGAGCGAAGAAATCGCCGATCCAACGGTCAGATTCTCCAGAAAATCCGTACGAAGTTGCTGCCCCGGAACGAGATTCTGACTTCGTTTCCGAGCGCGCGCCGACGGGATCCCGTGCCAAACGCACGAATAGCCCGTTTCACGCGTCAGGGACGTTGCTCCCACGCCGAGGTGGTGCGCTGGGGGTCGTGCCCGGCCAAGGGAGGCCGGCCACGACGGCCATGGCCGACGGTGACGCGCAGTGGCGCGGCCACACGCGGCTGCTTCGCCGCGCACTGCTACTGCGGTTGCAGCTGCTGTCGGCTGCAGCTGCCCGCTGCTGCAGGGGCTGCGCGGCCTTGCGCGCGGCGTGCCACGACGAGGTGGGCGGGGGGCACGTCGGAGATGGTGGTGGCGGCGGTTCAATGGTGGAGGTGGTGGTGTTGAGGTGATGATGGGGTGGTGGTTCGTGGAGGAGCTCGGATGAGTTCGGGAGGAGGAAAAAAATGGAGAGGCTGATAGAGGAGCTCGGAATGGCTTTGTTGGAGCTGCTGCTCGGGGAGAGGAGGGGTGGTTCGGCCATGGAGGTGAGGAGGAGGAGAAGAAGAGAAGGAAGGTGGTGGTGGAATGGTGATGCTAATGGTGATGAAGATGAACATGGTGAAGGAAGAAGAAGAAGTGAAGAAGGAGATGAAGAATTATGAAGAAGAAGGGGAAAATGATGATGATGAAGAAAAGGAGGGGGAGGGAGTGTTCGGCCATGGGGGGGCTTGGCATGGCTGCTCGTGTATGTGGAGGGAGGTGATGGGTGTGGTGATAGTGATGGGGTAAGGTGAGAGAGAGAGAAAAAGTTATGTGTGTATATATATAATATGTAGGAAGAGAGAGAGAGAATGAGAGATAGATATTTAGAGGAGAGAGAACTTGAGAGAGAGAGAGGGTGTGTGGTGGCCGGCTGTAAGGGGGGTTTGCTGGTAGGTAAGAGAGAGAGTGATGAGAGAGAGAGAGAGAATATATATATATGTATATATATATATATATATATATATATATATATATATATATATATATATATATATATATATATATAAGATATTTAAGAGAGATATTTTAGTGAGAGAGAGGGAATAGATATTTTCAAAATAGGAAAATAGGAAAATTATGTGGGATATTTGGGCAGTCCTGAAAGAACAATATGGAGCTTGGGCTCGGGTCCGGTCGAGCCGGGTCGGGTCAAAATCGGACATGGTGAAATATTTGAATTAAAAATAGGTATTTATGGTCATGGATAAATAAGTAGCATGTGGGGGCTCAAATAAATGGGACACAAGTGGCGGACGGGTAGTAGGCTTCGTGTGGGCCATGTCCATATTTGGGGTCGACTAGGTTGGGTCGATGTCGGGTCCCGAAATTAAATGGGAAATTAAATCAGGTTTTACGGCAGATAATTAATTGGCCTAAATTGAACCGAAAGTTGTGCGAAGGAAATGGAGCACAAAATGGAGTGTCTGAGTGGGACACAATGGTCATGGGTGAAGAGCGTCTCGAGTAGATCAGGCATGCCAAGTTGGTTTCGAGAAAATGACAGGTCTGGTGCTCCTAAATTAAAGGTCACGGTAACGCGCATATGATGATCAAGGAAAAGAGTGGGAATTCAATTAATAATTAAATGGTCTAATATTGACCCGAACTTGTGCGAAGCAAAAAGGATACAAGGGAACAAGTTCAAGTGGGACATGACATATCAAAATGAAGATAATCTCGTCTACAAACTCCAAGAAGGAAGTTTCCAGAGACTGGCATCCCTGATGCTCTAGAATTCCAAGTCACGGTAAAGAGCATTAAATTAAATAATAGTCAAATAATAATATCTGTTCAAAATAATTGATTTATAAAAATTGAAAAAAAATAAGCCCAAAAATTCAGGGGCTTACATTCCTACCCACCTTATAAAAATTTCGTCCTTGAAATTAAAGGTTGGTAGTGGGGTTAAAACATGATAGAAGATTTAGGCAATACTTTAGGCACGATCCAAGAATGACGAGTTTGCACAATCAAGAGAATCGATTTACAAAATTGTTTAGGCACGATGAGGGATTTGGCACGATAGAATCATGATGTGACAAAATTATATGTGCATGATTTCAGAAATAAGCCAAGTCATTGGGGCACGATTTAGATATGACAACGAAATCAAAACTTGAGCTTCGTCCGGTTACAATCGAGTCAAACATTGATTAACAGGATTTCAACTCGATGAAATTAGATTTAGGGTTAAGATTATCAAGATCATGAAAATCAAAGTCGGATAGTCATAATCTAAAACAGGACTAAGAGAAGCAAATGGAGAGAAAAAAAATTTGAGAATAGCACGATTGAGAGATAGACTTGATATAAATTAGATTATAGGTCACATAAGCACGATCAAGATCCAAGTTCAGTTATGAAAGACGATAAAATCATGAAATCGAAATCAAGGTCCTAAAAACACAATTAGGAAGGAACCCAAGTCATAAAGGAATTTGAAGTCATTTAGAGTCTAGACAGCAACCAAGACTCTTTGGCACGATAAACAAGACGACCAAAATTAATTGGTTAAACAGAGAGGATCAATCTCACGATATCAAAATATAATAAACAAATCAAGGATGTAGAATTGAATTGCTTCTGTTATCATAGAAACCAGAATATGGGATCTTAGGAGGAAGCCGGGGTAATCATCTCGCTCTGCTTCGACTACTACCAACAATGTCTACTCCGAGACGGATGATTACGATACTTCCTCGATTTCTCCCAAGATAAAAAGATATGAATTTTTTTTTAAAATTTTCAAGATTTTTCAAAGTATGGCTGACAGAAGTAGATACGAGATAGGTAATTGGTGGAATCAAGACATAATTGATCAAGACGGAGGAAGTAAGGGTAAGATGAGGAAATCATCATGCGATGGGGAAGAGAAGAATGGGAAAACAGAAGTAATAGTAGGAACTACTCTTGTCCAATAGGTTAAAACAAGTGAATCAATTTAAGATACGATCTGATAACCATACACGTCTATCCCAAATCATGTTGCCAGAATTCTCGCCACGCCAGTAAGCATAGCGGTAATAAACAATAAAGTCCATAACTATGGTATACACCCTATAATTATGTCATCTAGATTCCTTACCACGCCACCCGGTATGGCTGCAAGAGAACCTAAATGACATAACTAGGATAGTATATCCAAAATCAGGCTCCATGTCCATGTCTTGCTAGCTAATATGACTGCGATGAATTCTAAACTCCATAAATAAAGTAGACACTTACCGTTCTCATCGTCCTCGTCCAAAATATGTTTATCAAGATATCTTAACTCAATTCTTAAAAGAATTATCCAAAACAAAATCAAAGGTCAACAACGAATATTAAGATTTAAATTTCAACAAGTCAAGGGTAAGTTAATAGAAACAACGGAAACAACTTCCGAGATACGGTTCAGAGGAAAATTTCAGGAAAAGTCTCGAGGGTACTACCTAGGTCAAGATAGAAAATGGTGGAATATAGTCTAAAACAAACCTCGACCATGATACAAGGTTGATAAATCATATTCTCTCCCCAACCTAGATGATATACAAGTCCAACTTATACCTTCCTCTGGGGTCCACAAACTCATCCCAAAAAGGAATAAAGTTTGATAAGGACAATTATTTCAGAAATCAGAACGGACAAGAACAAATTGGAAAATTTTCAAAATGTTTGAAATAAGATTCCCAGGGGTCATCCCTGGAATCTACCAAGAGTTCCTAATATGTGACTGAGTACCAAAATCCTAAAATATTCCATTACTCAACCTTAATCCTAGGGCAGGCTCGCAGTAGTACAGATAAGCTCAAGTACTACCACGACTTCGCATTAATTGCAAAGACTGACCTGCATGGGCCACCACTAAAAATGTGTCACGACCCGCACCCGGATATACGGGTACGAATACGTGGGCCACGCCCAGCCTACGCCGCGGTATCGGCGGTAGAACGCTGTCAAGTATACTATACTAACTACAACATCTAAGAATCCATAACTAGAAATGTACTCATGTCACATCACGAAAACTAAGGAAGATAAGACAAGAATTAATAACAATATCACTAGAACAACTAGAATCTACAATAATCATAAGACATGAAAGATAAAGAAGGAACAACAAGACTAACTAAGGATAACTACCAGGCAACTTCCATAGAAGAATAGTGAGATCCACCTCAGCTAGCAACATCATGAAGTCCAATAATGAGGGCACAACTACTCCTAAAATTTGTCAACATATCCGGTCAGGATGGAACGAGTACATATATCTCATAACAGATCTCAAGATAGAATAAAAGCTATAAGACTGTAAATAGAGCATATACAATGAAATCATGGAGTGTACATATATGTATCATGGCATGGTAAGCTGTAGAGCTAGAGCTAGAACAAGAAAGTAGAACTAAATCAGGGTATGTACACAAATCAAGGTAAGCCATATATCCAATGTGTGTGAGTAGCAGTTTCAACTTATGATCGGCTTGGGTAACTGTCAAGAATCGGCCTGGCAAGTCATAAGTGCGGTATATGACTCACACTGTTCAAGAATACAAGGGGATATGATCACAGGCATACGCTACTACTCCCCCTACCCCAACTGGTAGAATGGATCCAAACAGGACACGTCACTGCACGGGATTCTAATGAGAAGGTCGCGAACCTTCTCTAGAATCAGTGACCACATATCGAGCAAGAGCTACAAGGGTGCTTGCACAATACATCCCAACCTAAGAAGGAGAAACATCTTTCGTCGGGATCCAAGAATACCAATCCGTGAGAACTATGTGTCAGGAATAAGCATATCAACACTAAGTACATGAATCATAACAGTTATCATAAATTGGGAATAAGTTATCAGAGAATGTACTCGCCTGGGGTCCTGCTGTCAATATGAATCAGGGTTCAGAGTAAAGCCACAGACCTAAAGATGAAATAATACAAGAGCTGATCAGGGTCAAAAGACATACTAAACATCTAGGTCAAACTAAGTCAAACTAAGACAAACTGGGTCAATGTTGACGTACAGTTGACTTTGGTCAACTGGTCAACTCCGGTCAATTCTAAGTCTAATCTAGGTTAAATAGGTCAATGGTTGACCTACAGTTGACTTTGGTCAAAAAGTCAACGTTGGTCAAGTCTGATCAAACCTAGGTCAACTGTTGACTCTACTTCGACGTCTAGTCAAAGTAGTCAACCATGGTCAAGCTAGTCTCTATAACCATCTACAAGGTCAACTTATGAATTTCAGTGATTTAAAAATCACTGAAATCGACGGGTCTCTAAAACAACAAAAAGGAGAAAATATTATAATAATAGGGTGACACAAAAAGGGAAGAAATCTACAGATGTTGTCGGATGATGAAACTAACATCACCAACGTGTCCAGAATGGTCAAATTAGCTAGGATAGCCTGTCCAAAAGTCCAATTTGGACACAGGGGCAAAAAGGTAATTTCGGGCCAAAATAATGTCCGTCGTTGGACACACTTTGCACCGAAAAATGTGCCAAAATAAAAGTGCACAAAATCTAACAAATTATATGTCCACGAATCCAGAATGACGATACGAACCCAACGGTATATCCAAAATTGGATTCTGTTGACCCGATCTCAAATTGGTCCGTTGACCCGGACATTGGAAACCGATTTGCACGGAAAAGCGTGTCGGAGCCAATGTCCTCAAAACTTAGCAAATTATATGTCAATGAGTCCAGAATGACGATACGAACTCAACGGTATATCCGAAATTGGATTCCGATGAGCCGAACTCAAAATGACACGTTGACCCGGATATTGGTATCCGACTTGCACCGAAATGCGTGCCAGAACCAATATCCACTAAAACCTAGCAAATTATATGTCAACGAGTCCAGAATGACGATACGAACTCAACGGTATATCCAGAATTGGATTCCGATGAGCCGGCGTCAAAAAGTCCCGTTGACTCAGAAAGTGGGACCCGCTTTGTACCGAAATGCGTGTCGGGGCCCACGTTCTCCAAATCAAGCAAACTTTATATGAAAACATACCAGAACGACGCCACGAGTCTACTGGTGGTGTCAGAAATTGAATCCGGAGTCCCGGGTTCAAAAATGGAATTTTACAAGTGCAATACTAAGAATTCGAACGGCCAACTTTGGCGTCGAATTCGACCGACCTAACAAGCTCAAACTGAAATGAAATCTAAAGGGGACAGGAAGAGGGATATACCAGCTGTGCACCGGAACTGACGGCGCGCAAAACGAAGCTGCGACGACGAAGATACGAACCCGCGAAGTTGGCGTCACGAAACTGTCCAAAAATAACGCAATTTAAAGGGTCAACTTGGTGGCCAGTTTTGATGTATCAAACGACGAAATTAACGGTTCAAATTTGACAAGGATGAAGGGGTATATACCGAGATTGCGCCAGAGCAAAGAAATCGCCGATCCAACGGTCGAATTCTCCAAAAAATCCGTACGAAGTCGCTGCCCCGAACGAGATTCTGACTTCGTTTCCGAGCGCGCGCCGACGGGATCCCGTGCCAAACGCACGAATAGCCCGTTTCACGCGTCAGGGACGTTGCTTCCACGCCGAGGTGGTGCGCTGGGGGTCGCACCCGGCCAAGGGAGGCCGGCTACGGCGGCCATGGCCGGCGGCGACGCGCGGTGGCGCGGCCACACACGGCTGCTTCGCCGCGTACTGCTACTGCGGTTGCAGCTGTTGTCGGCTGTAACTGCCCGCTGCTGCGGGGGCTGCGCAGCCTTGCACGCGGTGCACCACGGCGAGGTGGGCGGGGGCACGTCGGAGATGGTGGTGGCGGCGGTTCAATGGTGGAGGTGGTGGTGTTGAGGTGATGATGGGGTGGTGGTTCGTGGAGGAGCTCGGATGAGTTCGGGAGGAGGAAAAAAATGGAGAGGCTGATGGAGGAGCTCGGGATGGCTTTGTTGGAGCTGCTGCTCGGGGAGAGGAGGGGTGGTTCGGCCATGGAGGTGAGGAGGAGGAGAAGAAGAGAAGGAAGGTGGTGGTGGAATGGTGATGCTAATGGTGATGAAGATGAACATGGTGAAGGAAGAAGAAGAAGTGAAGAAGGAGATAAAGAATTATGAAGAAGAAGGGGAAAATGATGATGATGAAGAAAATGAGGGGGAGGGAGTGTTCGGCCATGGGGGGGCTTGGCATGGCTGCTCGTGTATGTGGAGGGAGGTGATGGGTGTGGTGATAGTGATGGGGTGAGGTGAGAGAGAGAGAAAAAGTTATGTGTGTATATATAATATGTAGGAAGAGAGAGAGAGAATGAGAGATAGATATTTAGAGGAGAGAGAACTTGAGAGAGAGAGAGGGTGTGAGGTGGCCGGCTGTAAGGGGGGTTTGCTGGTAGGTAAGAGAGAGAGTGATGAGAGAGAGAGAGAATATATATATATATGTATATATATATATATAAGATATTTAAGAGAGATATTTTAGTGAGAGAGAGGGAATAGATATTTTCAAAATAGAAAAATAGAAAAATTACGTGGGATATTTGGGCAGTCCTGAAAGAACAATATGGAGCTTGGGCTCGGGTCCGGTCGAGCCGGGTCGGGTCAAAATCGGACATGGTGAAATATTTGAATTAAAAATAGGTATTTATGGTCATGGATAAATAAGTAGCATGTGGGGGCTCAAATAAATGGGACACAAGTGGCGGACGGGTAGTAGGCTTCGTGTGGGCCATGTCCATATTTGGAGTCGACTAGGTTGGGTCGATGTCGGGTCCCGAAATTAAATGGGAAATTAAATCAGGTTTTACGGCAGATAATTAATTGGCCTAAATTGAACCGAAAGTTGTGCGAAGGAAATGGAGCACAAAATGGAGTGTCTGAGTGGGACACAATGGTCATGGGTGAAGAGCGTCTCGAGTAGATCAGGCATGACAAGTTGGTTTCGAGAAAATGACAGGTCTGGTGCTCCTAAATTAAAAGTCACGGTAACGCGCATATGATGATCAAGAAAAAGAGTGGGAATTCAATTAATAATTAAATGGTCTAATATTGACCCGAACTTGTGCGAAGCAAAAAGGATACAAGGGAACAAGTTCAAGTGGGATATGACATATCAAAATGAAGATAATCTCGTCTAGTACAAACTCCAAGAAGGAAGTTTCCAGAGACTGGCATCCCTGATGCTCTAGAATTCCAAGTCACGGTAAAGAGCATTAAATTAAATAATAGTCAAATAATAATATCTGTTCAAAATAATTGATTTATAAAAATTGAAAAAAATAAGCCCAAAAATTCAGGGGCTTACAGATTTGCTTCGGCCCGACGCCCCTTGTGATAGTTATAAACTTCTTGGGGGGTCGCCCTGCAAGTCCGTTGCATATGACCATAAGCACCACATTTGTAGCAGAGAGTAGGCGCTTGGCCTTCCACTCTCGCTTTGGGACGACTGGCCCGTTGGTTCTTACCATGAGACTGCCTAGGAGTCAAAGGTCCTTAGTTCTTGTTAGAACCTCGCTTTGGATGATGAGACTTAAACTCGCCTCTGTTCCTTGGTTGGGACGACTGGCCCTTGTCTCGTTTCTACCGTAGATTTGGTCAACGTAGAGCGTTTGCATCAGGCATTGGAATTGCCTTTGTTCCAGCAGGACGAGAATTGTTGTTTCTCATTAAAATGAGACTGTTCTTCTCGTCTAGTAAAAGCTGGGTGATGAGCTCGGGAAACTTGGTGAACTTAGACTGACGGTATTGCTTCTGGAGCAAGTTGTCAGTGGAAGAAAATGTGGTGTATGTTTTCTCCAGTAGATCACTGTCGGTTAATATCTCACCGCAGTATTGGAGAAGTGATCGAATCCTGCAGACTTCATTGTTGTAATCAGTTACACTCTTGAAGTCTTGGAAGCGCATGTTCAACCAGTCATGGCGTGCTTCAGGTAGCCATATGGTCTTCTGGTGGTCGAAGCGCTCTTTTAGAGAGTCCCATAGCGTCTTCGACGAGGAGATTTCAATGAACTCCGCCTTCATGGCGTCAGATAAATGCCTGCGGAATAGAATCATCGCTTTGGCGTTCATTGAGCAAGTGACTTCCACTTCACGCTCTTCCTCGTTATAGATGACGTCCAAGAGGCCCTGCGCATCTAGATGGTTCTGGATGTCTTGCGTCCAGTCCAAGTAGTTCTTGCCAGAGGCTTCAAGGATGGGAAAATCAATCTTGATCGACATTTTTCTACAACAGGAGAAAAAATCTTGATCAGTCAACATATAAAACGATAGGTTTATATGGATTTGGTTTGTATAAGCAACAACAAACAATAGTAAATAAAACCAACGGTTTTGAAAAAACAATTTTTGTTTTAAAACTTTTTCTTATATCGATCGACGGGCCGATATAGAGAGTTCAATTAGTTTCTTGCAAAAATGCATAATTATAAATACAATTTGTGCAAAAAAATAATATTTGGTCAACCCTTTTCAGTAGCTCTACGTGAATATGACCAGGCGGGAAAATGAGGGAGGAGGGTCACCGGGGACCACTTAAAAACCAAGCCCCAAGTTCTTTCTGACATCATACCCAAATAGGTGAGCTTATTCGGAGAGACTTCTTAAAATTTTTGTCAAATGTAAGAATAAATAAGATTTTTCAAAAAATTCACGCTATTTACGAACTGTGCAAAATAGGTGACAATTTAGTGCGTGCTCAAAATGAGCGTTGCCTTTGAAAAATTATTAACCAAAAAGGTTATTTTTGGGAGGCCCAAATTTGGCGGTGCAGAATTTGTTTATGTAGCCAAGACAATTTTTCAATTTTCACGCCATTACGCTAAAAAAAACGTACAACATAAGTAGGCAACAACACACAAAAGAATTGGTGCCTAAGCAAGCGGCACCAAAAAAATGTCAACTATTTTTCCGACGTCTAATGAAGCGACGCCAAAAAAATAGCGAGAAAAAAATACAATTTTTTACTACCCATCTGTTACAATAATTCACTGAGTAACATAAAGAAAAAAATGCTACTGAGGTACTTGTCGGGGTACAGATGGCACTGTGGCGCTCGTCGGGGCGCTCCGAATCCATCATTACAAAAAAAATGTTAGCATCTAAATTTTCTTTTTCAACATGAAAATTTGCTATCAAAAATTTATTTCCTCAGAAATTAACTAAATTTTTTTTTTCAAAAAAAAACTAGTATGTTAAAGGCTAGATTGTAGCAAAGTTATACATAAAAACAAATTTGCAACTGTTAACAGAATGTGAATAGCAAATCAAGTAATATGAACCAGAAAGCTATCCTTCGGAAATTTTGAAACTAAAGAACTCATGAGTTCCTCTACGATTTTTTTATGAATGTTTGTTACTAGGTCCAACTCTACTCTTATTGGTCTAATATGATGATGACTCTTTTTTTTTTGCTCATAAACCAGACAGTGGTCCTTAGTGTATAGTGGAATGGAAAACTGGTAAATGAATTCAGTTGCATCAGAAACAAATATTAAGACTCAGTATGTCAACAGATACCATCTCACATCAAATGAACAAAGTTAAATGACATTATAGACTGTTGACTTGATCTATATAGCATAGTTGATATTAATGAAAAGCTTTTTCCATGAGCATCTAGAATAACATAATTCCAGAGCTAACATGCATGCTTTGGAAAAATTTGTATTAGCATCCTTTGGAACAAAATATTTGCATGTTAATACAAATTTGTTCCTGTACTTTCTGTTAGGAAAAAATTTTACTGTCCGGAAAAATATTTTTGCTGAATCAGTTTACTAGCAAATATTTCTTAGAAAATATTCTTAAGAAGAAATTAAGGGTTACCGTCGTTGTACGGAAACTGCGAAATCGGATAGGACCCACGCGGATACGCGGGATCGGCGACCAGCGACGGGTTGCGCGCGGGGCAACGGTCGGCGGACGGTGAGGCGAGCGGTACGTCGGGTCTCCGGCGTTGCACGAGCAAAGTGCTGATAATGTGTCGTAAGGCAAAAAACTCTAACACACGTAAATATGACGAAGTATATTATAAACTACAAGTGCCCATTTACAAGCTATTCCAACCTCTCTTTATATAGGGAGAGATATTGGGGGTTATGAAGAAACGAAGGGCCAAAGGTCATGTAGGTTACAAGAATATGAATGTGTAGAGACATATGAGTTACAACATTATCAATATTTTTTTTTGTTTTACTTGTTGATATTAAATAAGGGAGACATTATTGACACTCTTAAAATGTCATCATACACTCTTTTTTTTTAATTTTATTCATTTAAATTCCAAATCTGCCACATCATTTAATGTGATATTAATCTGTGAATGCATGGACTTCAAGGGGTGAATGCATTAATGTCATATTTAATGCAGGGACGTATTTAAAATTTGAATTAATAAAATTAGAAAAAGAGTACAGGATGATATTCTAAAATGTCAATAACAACACCCTTAAATAATATTGATATTTTATTTAGCTTAATTTATAAATTTTGGGAACGTATGTTAATTATTTAACTTACTATAATTAATATTAACAAAATTATACATCTAAATTAAAATACAAAAATTGTCACTTCCGTCCACGTTCTAACAAAAGTAGATAGAAGTGTGGATGTCTTTATTTAGAAGAAGAGGAGACAAGAACTAGAATATAATGATCACTCCAAGTTTTATCCCATATGTTGAACCAAAACTCACTGACTTATCTCAAATCATTTATCTTTCACACAACCACACAACCCTCTCTATATATATATATATATATATATATATATATATATATATATATATATATATATATATATATATATATATATATATATATATATATATATAATCATTTATCTTTCACACAACCCCATATATATATATATATTAAAAAAAAAAAATATATATATATATATATATATATATATATATATATATATATATATATATATGGGGTTGTGTGAAAGATAAATGATTATATATATATATATATATATATATATATATATATATATATATATATATATATATATATATATATATATATATATATATATATAATATTTGTGTGTGTACTTGGCCACACAATTCACAACATATTTCAATTGCATTAATATTTTACTAAAAGAGGTAAAATAAAGCTAAACAAACAAGTATATTTTGTCATCTTCGTATTAAAAACGATTTTCTAAGTCTAGAAAAAAATAAATTAACAACATAATTTTAAAGTACAAACGTGGAACAAAGATATATGTCAAAACTTATTAAAACATGGGATTTTGAACAACTAACCATACAAGTTGAAGTAATGTAATTGAGTACAACAAATGGCAAGTCAATTGAAGTTGTGCTGTCTTTATTCATCTTATTGGAATATACTAACTATGTTCTAGTGACATCATGTAATTGAGTACAACAAATGGTCATTCTCCGTGCTAAAATGACGGAGAATGACTATTCTCCGTTTTAAAAACTACGGAGAATGGCATTTTTCGTGTTAAAAACCACGGAGAATGACAATTTTCTATGGGTTTTAACACGGAGAATGCCATTCTCCGTGGTAAAGTGACGGAGAATGGCCATTCTCCGTCATTTTAGTACGGAGAATATCTATTCTCCGTGGTTTTAACACGGAGAATGGTCAATCTCCGTCTTTTTTAATACGGAGAATGACCATTCTCCTCCATGTTAACACGAGATTGGTCATTCTCCGTGTTAATATCACGGAGAATGACCATTCTCCGTGTCGAAAAAGACGGAGAATGACCATTCTCCGTTGTAAAAAATGACGGAGAATGTCCATTCTCCTGCGTTTTAACACTGGAATGACCATTCTCCGTGCTAAATTATACGGAGAATGGTCATTCTCCGTTTTATTTAACACGGAGAATGTCATTCTTCGTTTTATTTAACACGGATAATGGCATTCTCCGTATTTCTAACACGGAGAATGGTCATTCTTGACCATTCTCCGTGCTAAATTACACGGAGAATGGCATTCTCCGTATAAATTAAGACGGAGAATGGCCATTCTCCGTCTAAATTATGACGGAGAATGGTCATTCTCCGTGTAATTTAGCACGGAGAATGACCATTCTCCGTGTAAATTAAGACGGAGAATGTCATTCTCCGTGTTACTAACACGGAGAATGGTCATTCTCCGTGTAAATTAAGACGGAGAATGTCATTCTCCGTGTTACTAACACGGAGAATGATCACCATCATGCGAAATTAACATTTTTTGTGTTCTAACACGGAGAATGGCCATTCTCCTGCATTTTATGGTTAGCTGAAACTTTGGAGGGCAATAACTTTTGACTGGGAGGTCGAAACGAGGTCCCGTTTGTCGTAAAATGAGCTTATCGTCAAGGAGACTGAAAGTAACAGTTTCTTCATTAGACGGCTTATCGAAATTTTAGAATCGCAAAAAATGATGTTTGGACCTCCGTTTTAGCACTTTTGCCGTTTGTCTCGGTCTTTCCGAAATTTTCCGACGAATTTTTGAAGATTTTTGAGGAGAAAACCTAGATTCGAAAGTGAGCAGCGTATGGAAGAAGATGAAGTATCGAAACATTTTTTTAAGAGAAGTTTCGTGGGTGTTTTCAATAAATTAGGAAGGACAAAAGGGTCATTTGGAACCCGCTTTGGATAAGTTGCTATAATTCTGGACACGCGATAAAAGTTTTTTTAGCGGTGGGTTTTACATAAAACTTTTTTAGTTTTTGGGCATTCCATAAATTCTTCCAGAAACGAAAAATAAACCGAAATGTCACGTGTCATACGTGATTTGCTGGGGAAAATTTTTTTTCTCCCTACTAACGTGGGAAAAGAAATCGGCCTGAAAAATCGACACGTGGCGTCAGTTCACGTGTTAATTTTTCGCTGCGCTCTGAACAGAAGCAATGTTTAAAATATGCCAGTTTGAAAAAATAAATCTTAATATATTTGAATTATAATTGAACGTGCTTTATTTTTAATAATGTTTTATTTACATACAATAAGCTAATTGATTTTGACCCATAAAACTGAGTATTTCATAGTAATTTAAAGGGATAATTTAGCAAATGCCCCCATTCTAAATGTTGAAATTAGCATATACCCCCACTATTTTATTTATCTACCAAATACCCCCATTTTTGATATAAAATAATAAAAATTTAAGATATACCCCCACTCTTTTACATAGGAGTGGGGGTATTTGCTAAATAAAATAAATAGTGGGGGTATATGCTAGTTTTAACATTTGGAATGGGGGTATTTGCTAAATTATCCCTAATTTAAACGTTCAATGTATATAATGGAACTTTGTATAACCTTCTTCAACTTTATATATATTCATTAATATACTAGTACTACATGGTAGTCATGTTCGCTGCAGCTCAACTTTTGTTCTCTTACAATTAGGGGTCAGGGCCGGCCCTGGTAGGGTGACATCGGTCCGGTTCAAACCGAACCGAATATGTAAAAACCGAAATAACCGTAAATCGTATTTTTCAAAAACGAAAATCGAACCATTTTTATAAAAACCGAACAAAAACCGGTTAATTCGGTTCGGTTTTCGGTCGGTTCGATTTCATGGGCCAATGTGCACGGCCTTCAAGTTTTTAGCAAAATGGGCCTATTTAAATAACAAAATTTAAAAAAATGACATTATTGTATCTATGAATTGTTATATTATATAGAGTGAAAGATATTAGTATATATAGATTGAGGGTAGATAGAGAGAGTGCTCAAAGAAGCACCGACATAGAATAGGAGAAGAGAGTGCGCTCGGTTAGGGGTTAATAAACATTTGTATATGTATATTGTGAGTAGTTTGATAAATTACTAAATCTAAATTTGTTTTCGGTTCGGTTCGGTTTTTCGGATGAAGAACCCAAAACCGAACCGTTATTTCAAATTTTCAAATTTCTAAACCGTAAGCCGAACCAATAACCGAAAAACCGAACCGTTTGTCATATTTCGGTTCGATTCGATTCGGTTTTCGGTTTTAAACCGTTATATGCTCACCCCTAGGCCCTGGGGTAAGTCTGACAAGACTTCGGGCTTGGGCAACCCCCCTCCATAGGGCAACCCCCAGGCCATTTAGTTTTCTTAGGACCGGTCCAACAAAAATTCAAATTAAACATTTATCTTTCAATAAGGATAAAGGGCAACAAAAATTAGCTCCGGCTAAGGCAACCCAAACCGCGGGGCCGGCCCTGTTAGGGGTGCAACTCGGACGGGTTGGATTGGACTTGAGGTCAATCCGAGTCCAATCCGATGAATCATAAGTCTAGTCCGGCCCGACCTCGGGTTCAACATATGAAGCCCAAGACCAAGTCCGGAGGATCGGATTTGGCTCGGGTTGAACTCGGGTCGGGTCGGGTACATTAGATTTATCGGGCTCTAATATACTAACTGAAACAATTTTAAACAAAAATAATATTAAATACATTATTAAATAGCAATCAAGTCTTGATCATTACAAAATACAAACTGAAATAAGATTTAGCATAAGGAGTTAAAGAGTTTGGGTGAAGAAGATTAGGATTTAAACTTTTTATTTAAGAAGTATATTTTTTTTTTTTTTATTTTTTTTTTTTATTATTTAAGAAGTATATATATATATATATATATATATATATATATATATATATATATATATATATATATATATATATATATATTTTTTTTTTTTTGAAGCAATGGGTACTTGTGGCGAACTCGCCTCCACTGAGGCTCGAACTCCCGACCACTTGGGCCACATGCATCTCTCTTAACCACTAGGCTAGAGGTCATTTGCATATATATATATATATATATATATATATATATATATATATATATATATATATATATATATATATATATATATATATATATATGCGTCGTTCTACAATACATCCGCTGGAAAAGGATGTATCAATACATCCGAAATTTGGACCGTTGGATGTTGATCCAATGGTTCGGATTGAATAATAGTGTAGAAACATCATTTAATGCTGATTTAGACTTTTGACCTGTTGGTAACTTGCTTTAGCAGGTCATTCTTCACTTTAATTTTTTTCAATGAACACCCTAAATTAACTCATATTTACTCTCTCTTTCGTCCATCCAATTTAATATTTTGTAATTTTTTTTGGTTACAGGCCGTCGTGGTGGTGGTGTTGGTGGTTGTGGTGGAAAGAGAAACGGAGATGAAGAAGGAAATAAGAATCGGTTCGGATCGCGTCGAACGTCGTCGAGCCCTCCTAGAACAACGAGGAGTACTAGCTGCGCCGAGAAGAATCGGTCCGTTTCGCGTCGGACGTCGTCGAAACCTCCTCGAACAAGAAGAAGTACCAGCGGCGCCGCTCTAATTTTACTGTTCATGCCATTGTCAGAAATCTTATTTTTCATCTAATAATTTAATATTTTGTTAATAAAGCTACATGTCTTGGTGGTGGTGGTGAACTGAGGAAACCTGCTTCTGAGATCGGGCGGATCATCGGCTCACATATTTTAAAAAAAATCTGTATTGATCGGACGAAATCTTTTTTACTTTTCTAATGATAATATTTTCGAAGAGAATATTTTTTTTGGACGGTGAATGACCATTCTCTTTGCTTTTAACACGGATAATGGCCATTCTCTTTGCTTTTAACACGGCGAATGGACGGAGAATGGCCATTCTCTTTGCTTTTAACCCGACAAATGGACGGAGAATGGCCGTTCTCTTTGCTTTTAACACGGAGAATGGCCATTCTCAAGGAGAATGGCCATTCTCCGTTCCTTTAACATGGAGAATGGCCATTCTCCGTTCTTTGAAAACGGAGAATGGACACTCTCTGTGCTTTTAACAAAGTATGGTACATTTAGGACTGGAAATGTTCAAGTATCTCATATTTTTTCACCAAATATTTACAGTATTTTTAATATCATTTACCATAGTACATTCATTTAATATTAAATCATTTTCAAGAAAATCCGAATATCATTTTATCAGGCTCCCACTGTATGGCTGCACAAAATTTCTTGCGAGTGTTTGAATATAATTAACCTACTATCAAAGAGAATTTTTCTTACATTATGTAAGCCCTTGACCCAAAAATTCCCAATTTGTCACTTTTTCTTTTTACTAAATAATCAATTGCATAGTAAATTTAATGACTAATGTATAGTGTATTGTGAACTTATGAAGCATTTTGAAAACAATAGAGTAGAAGGGGGGGCTTTCCCTAGTCTTTCCTAAACCAAATAGGTGTGGTTCACAATTAGCCAAACATGAGGGGCTGGAATGTAAATTCCCAAAGTTTAGGTTCTAATGGCCAATGCCAGAACCGAAATTTAAACCCCAAACACTCAGGGGTTTTATTGCAAAACTTTATAGATTCAAATCCCTTCTCCAACCGATTTCTTCCCCATACTCAGTTTGAATTCGAAACAGAGTAGGATGATAACTCTGGACATTTAGATGAGAGAAAATTGAATTCCTTCTTATCTCCTCTTAGAGCTCAAACCACCAGCATATATAGATGATGTTAGCAGCCGACCCAAGTCCTTTCAAACCCTAGAAGACTCTCCATCCCCGTTGCAAGCTCTGTGAACCTCCCTTTGCAAGGCTGCTCGCGCGATACCATCAACCTCAGGTTCCATCGTTGAGGTAAGATTCTAGACTTCCCTTCTTATTTAAGCATAGCACACCACGTAGTTGATGTAATGCCTAGGATGGATAGGATGGTGGCATTGGTGAGGAATGTGGGTAGTACAATTCGTGCAACTGTCATATTTTCCTCAGTTATTACCTATTGGTTTTCCCCTCTATATACAAACTCTAGACACCCTTGGCTTAGTCAAGATCATCAAGTAATAGGTCCTTGTACCAAGAGTCCTAGATCTAAACCCTGTACTTTAACGTATCCTAGAGTCTTTGCTAAAGGACAGTCCCTGTACCTCACAAGTACAGGAGTAATGGATAGCCATTGGCTATATCTATATAGGTGATTCAATACCAGGCTTAATTGTATCAGACTTGATACTAAGCTGATATCAGATTGGGTGTATCACATAGATTGGAGTATCTAATTGATGTCTAATCAGGATGCTTAGAAAGCTGGGGCATTAGGCAAACAATAACCGGCAGGCTTAATCAATTCATTCCCTTTACACATGTGACAGGTATCATATGAGGGTTTGAATGTACCAGGGGCTACTGGAGTAAAGTAGGATTGTTTTCCTTCGAATGGTGATCACCTGTAGAGAGATTGTCCATGGTGATTTTCCAGTTTAGTCAGCCACCCCATGGGGGCTCTGATACCCAGTATTTCCTGAGAACATGAAGTATGTACTGCAGTTGGAAATCACTCAAAACATGAGACCACTGCAAGTTACATGACTTGCCCATGTTCTGCTCCTTTGACTATTGTTTCAACCCATGTTAATACCATTGCTAATTGCCCTGCCCATTATTGTGTTCAGGTTGCTCTATGAGGGTATAGCATATTTTGCTATCACAGTTTTAGTTTCCCTCCTCCTTGAGTCTACTGTATCCTTCATTATTGCCTACAGCTCACTTAGAATATCTGTCCATATAGTGTACGATCCAGTTTCCCTTAAACTTAGTCCTTGGATTGAATGTATCACTCTATAGTATGTATTGCAGTCCTCTTTACATGTGTGGATTACATTTGGCATCAGTCATCTGCAGGTTAGAATTAACTTTGCACCTTTGAATTCAACCTTGCAGTCCCTGTAAAGATTAGTTTTCCTCACATCTTTGAATACACATTAGAATCTCCTACAGAGGATAGGTTCTCTACATATGATTTTGCCCTGCAGTACCTGTCCTGCTCCCACATGTCCACAACAGCCCTTTGTCTCCTCACTTGAATACTGTACAATAATGTCCTTACTGCAGGATCATCTAGACAATGTTACCTGTCCTAGTTAGTCCAGGTTGCATGGGTGGTTTGCATAGGCATTTGGAACAATTGCAGGTAAATCAAACCTCCAAGAATGGGAGAATACCTTAATACACTATGGTGTATCAGAAATGGGGAACAAATATTGAGTTCTTACATGTGCAGTAAGAGCTCGAGCAATTGGGAATACACATGGGTAACCTATAAACATAATTAGGACACTCTGTTATCTACTACTGATTTATATGGTAGCATTATGGGCTAGAAAGCTTGGCACTTAGTACCACTATACAAGTATTGCATGGGGTACTCTATATCAGTGTCAGTGTAGGAGAATTGACCACAGGGTGTATTTGAGGTATCAGTCAAGAGACTGATATGAAGACCTTGAACAGTAAGTCAGGGGAGTAATGTGGAAAGTGATCTATGGACAGGTTCCTTCACTAGGTAATGGGTCAAATAGGTAAATGAATATACATAGAGGGGTATAGCTACAAACACTTTTTACTGTTATAAGTGTTAAAGAGGGTATGAGTTCAGGTAGTATTTGTTAGCAGGACAATTGGGGCACCACTGTTTTCTAGGAAACACGTATTGATGGACATATTAATAAGCCTTGATATAGACCCTTGTAGATGTACTTGTAGGTTACACTGTGTAGTTGCCAAGGGTGGAACCACCCAAGTTCAATTGAAACCATTTAGAATAGTATGAGTAATTAACAATAATTCCAAAACAGCTTTACCTTGCTTAGTTCGTATGTTGATCTAGAGTTAATACATATAACAGGTTATTTGGACTCCAACTCAGCACTCGACCAGTACACATAGCTCAGGACTCCAGGCAAGTACACCTTGCCAACTCGTACAATACAATTTATATGCATGTTCACCTCCTCGCTGCTATTCTTTTCCTTACTTTCGTGATTGCTTTATTCTATGTCTTGTACACTCATCCTGTCACGGCTTTACTTTACATGTTTCTAGTTTCTTGTTCCTTTTCTGTTATAATATTTTCTACATGTTACACTGTCACGACCCGTACCCTGAAGAGGGGCACGAGCACGTGGTTACGTCCAGCCTACGCCGCAGTATCGGCGGTAGAACGCTGTATATAGGGTCTGTAAATACTACGACTAAAACAGATAAATGTACCTGTACAGTATATACACTCCGAATGGAGGTGATATAGCAATACAGTCTCAATCACATATCTCAAACTAAGGTAGATAGCATGGGAAAGAAATATGATAGATAAAACATGAAATGAGTCCAAGATCCACAAGTCAGAGCTATACACAAACGTCCAGAGTCTCAGAAAATATATAATAGATACTACAAACTGAAAAGTACTAGCTGGCTCGCAGGCCAGGCAAACCTAACTAACTACGCTACTCAGGATGAGCAAAGTCTAGTGTCTCTACTAACAAGCCACGGTCCAAGTCTACTCTATCTAACCCGTCCCCATAATAGGTCGGACAATCAGCCTCTGAATCATCTGTAAAATATCATAACGGTATCCTGTCAGGAAAATGAGCAAGTACAACCACCAACAGCAGTTCAATGTGAATTGACAAATACTATAAGAGACAGTATAATAAAATACAAGACAAAGATATAGGCGACTTGGGAACCATTCGAAAGCCGAATTACAACCCTTAAACCAAACAAGGACGGGGGTTGTAACCCTTCTTTCAAACAGGACTTAGTCTCAAATCATGGTATAGTATAAAGGCAGGTAGAGCATGTGAGTAAATAAAATCATAGCATGGTGAAAAGTACAGAAAGTAATACTGAACTGGAATATAAGATACGACAATAAATGTAAAATATGATTTGAATTATTAGAGCGATATGTGATCGGCTCGGGAGTCATGGTAGGGTTATCCACTTGGCCCGACAATCACAGAAAAATCTCTAAAAAGGGTCATGCCGGCCAACCTGGATAACCCAGCAAGGGGTGTCTGCTACACCCTACGTGAGGTGAGGGTGGTATTTTCCATAAATAAATTCACTTTATTTATTTTGTATCTAAGAAAATTATAACTGTAGGAATCCGATCTAGAAGACGATCGCTTTATCCTTTGGACTATGCGAAGAAGAAAAGCTCTCAAAATTTTGACAGTAGATATCAATGTATCTGTACAATGAATGAGAAAAAAAACTCTATTTATAGAGTCAAAACAGTAACTGAAAAGATAACTACCTCACCACTGGTGCATTTGAAAAGTCACGCAGACTCTAAATACACGCAGGGTTAGTGAGTAGTTACTGGACGTGGCCCGTAACTGTTGGACACATGGCATTAGTGCATGGGTCGTGTGCAAGTTACTGGGCACGCGAGAGAGATTGGTGGCATGGCTGCCACGTACTCCAGTTGAAATGAAATCCACGCTGTCTTGCTGAAGGCAAAAATCCACGCAGTTTCGTTGACGCAGACTCGTTGAAGGCGAAATCCACGCAAGCTTTGAAGAAGAATACTTCAGAATTTACGCATGCTTTGAGAAGAATAACTCAAAAATCCATGCAAACTTGAGGAAGGAGAAGGTTCAGAATCCACGCAAACCGCCAGCTGTCTTGATTTGGCACGCTTCGTCTGACACAAAATCTCTGACATTGATTATATTTGTCAGCCGCATTAAATGAAGATAAGACCCAAAGTCACGCCAACTTGGTGAAGAGTGAGTCTTGCTAAGGAAGATTTCGAAAATCACGCAAAATACGGCGATGATCTCTCGAGTTCTGTGCATACGTGGCATACGAGGAGACGTTTCTCGACTGCTGTGTTGTCAGTCATTATGATTCTGACGTATGGCTGAGCTGTCTCTGCGTGACTTCTAAAGGAGATGGCCAGGCAGAACTTAGCGTATCTTTTGTGCTGCTTCTTGGATCACTCTGTGTGACTTGTTCTGATCAACTCAGCGTGACTTTCATTTTTGAGGCCTACAAAACCTCCTTCAAAGTTTTCGAAAAATGATAAAATATTTCGAAATACTTTGAAATAGAGATGATGAAATGAGTTAAAGTCACGCTGAGATGACTCCAAAAATTTTTCGGAAGTCGAAAAGACTTCGAAGTTCTTCGAAAACACCCAAATGAACTTATTAAATGTCATAATGACTCTTCGTTCTCCGAGACTGATTGCGTCCAATTTATGGTGGAATATGAACTGTCGACGAGATCTGTTATATAAACAGGAAGAGATTCTCAGTTTTGACATTCATCTCTCGAAAATATGACCCCAAAGGAAGCAGCCGAAGAGGAAGCACGCAAGTTGGGCTTTTGTTCCCATGGTGACCCCACTTTTGGGGGCAAAGAACCCGAACCTGTCGTCATCGAGCTCAAGGATGACTCCACACAGTTAGCCAAGAATCTCTTGAGCTACTTTGGATTGGATGGCTCGTCTTCTTCTGATGGGCGGAGCCTTATGGAGAAGCGTGAAATGCTCAAGACTCTGTTGCATCGCCTTGGAGTTAAGAGTGTAGAGGAGTTAGGCATCAAACTTAGTCGCTCTGGAAGATAGAGCGTAACTTTCTACGCTTTTGTTGCACTTTTTTGTCTTTTTGTAAGGCCATCAGTGCCTGTTTAAAGAATGAAGTACAACTTTTGTGTTTGATCTGCGTGCCTTTTAATGAAGAATATTAATTAGCACTCTTTGACTATTTCCAATGTTTGCACGGTCTTCCGAAGTACACGTGACACTCATTCCGCAATTTATGAGCGCTATTTATGCGGATCTTTTCCAAGAATGGACCTGCACTTGACCCTTTAAATAGATGGATGAACTCCACGCAAACTCATCTTCCCATTCTTCTTCCTCTCTTCTGAGAATGAATTTTCTATGAGAAGGAAATAGGAAAGCCATGTTGCCTGATGTCAAATCTCTGTGCACGATACCAGACATGGATCTGTCAATCCTTAGCAGCAAACTCAGCGGTAAGTTCAATATACACGCATCGAATTTTTTTTGTTTGCTAAGGACAAATTCATCTTCCTGAAATGAACAGAATGCATCTGTCTTTGCTTGGCCAGCTTCTGTTGACTGATTTTTCTTTACTGTTTCTTGCAGAATTTTGGCTGAAAACCTTCTTCAGAACTGGCATTGGTGATGTGGATGCTGTGGAGAATATCCTGCTGACACCAACATCAGGGAGCTCATACGCTTTTGACGCGTACATCAGACAACTCAGAACTCTTCGTGGGATAGAAGGGTCTTCCTTAGATGGTAGGAAGAGCCTTTATACACGAGAGTTGGATGGTGGAGTTAACTCTACTACCAAGAGATTGGGTAGTAGAGTTCCTTTGACGGCAGAACTAGGAATTGTATCCCAAGGTTGGATACATTCCTGTCTCCTCTGAAAGGTCGCTCCTAATCCACCAGTTGTATTGGCAGCAACACGTTTTCGTGTTGCCCTACTCTGTGGTTCTCCTCTCGTCTGAGAGATAAGACCAGAGTTTGATTCCTGCTGGACACCCAGGAATTGCCACAAACAACGAGATTGCCAGAGAAGATCCAAGAAGAAATAGATCTCAGTTGTACATAGAATGAAAATCCAAGATTTGTAATAGATTTCCATTATGATTTGTAGAAAAGTCTAAGAAAAATGTAATAGACTTTTTGTGGTGAAATGGGAATGAAAATGACAATTCTTCTATGCTCAATAATTTGTATTTGTGGATGAATTGTGGACATGATAGATAATAAAATCATCTTTTCTATTTTTTTAGAGTATATGATATTATCAGAGGTATTATGGACATGATAATATATAGGGACTCGAAAGAAAATAGATTGATTTCTATGCAGAGGTCAAAACATGACAAATGAGTAAGTAGATTCGGATTTGATTCAGAGGTTATGAAAACATGATAAATAACGAATTCCCACTTAATGAACTAATAGAAGATTATGAACGGATGAACCGTTAAGAAATGATGAACAGATGAACTGTCGAATGAATGTAATAAATGAACGGACGAACCGTCAAGTATTAATGAACATGTGAAACGTCGGATGAATATGAGAAATGAATGGATGAACTGAGTATCGGGAAAGAATACGTCCCTTCGATCCTTGTAACCATATGCCTATAAATAGAGCATATATTTGAATAGAAGGATCGTATTTTATCCATAATGTCTTTTGAAGAGAACATAAAGAAGGCTGAAGTCGCCCTTGAAGCTACTGAAGGTGTTAAAGAACATCCACCTCCGCAGAAGAAGAAAATGGGTGAAAGCTCGTCTACTCCCAAGCCGCCAAAAGATATCCTGGACTTCCTAGTCGAACCAGGAGAAACCGAAGAAGAAGAAGTAATGAGGCTGGCTGCCTGTCAATTCTTGGTGCGGTCAGGAAAAGATGTATTCAATTCTTTTGCTGATTATGTATGTGGTCCTCGTCCCAAATATGAAAGGGATCATAGTGATCTTCCATGATGATGTACTTTTTTTTTTCTTCTTGAGGGATTTGTCTCAAATAAACTCCGTTTAAGGAAACTTTGTTTACGATATATCCTTTCCACTTTTATATTTTTGCCTTTATTCATTGATCTTTTGACTCAGAGATCAGAAAGACTAAATATCATTTTCATAAATATGATATTGAGATAGAAAATTCAGAGGTAATATGGACATGATTTTCTGGATATCAAATTTGTTGAGAAAACGATACAAAGTAGAATACCTATCTCCACTGGGGATAATAGATATCAGAATGATTCTTCGAAAAGAACAATGAAACAGCTGGAGAGTGATGGGAGGACAATTTTGATAGAAATATTAGACGTAGTACTTCTTCAAGAATTTGCCGTTGATGGGCATCATAGTGGCTTTACCATCTAGAGTAGTGAGTTGATAAGCCCCATTAGAAAAGATCTTATTGACAATGAATGGACCTTCCCATTTTGCATCAAACTTGTCCTTACTCATGTGTGTCATAGTCATCGGGCGTCTGACAGTAAGCACAAGTTCTCCTTTCTGAAATGTTCGAATTCTGACTTTCTTGTTAAAAGCCCTTGAAATTCTAGCTTGATAGAATTCAATATTCTGTTGAGCAGATAACCGTTTTTCATCCAGAGCCTCCAATTCTTGAAGTCGAAGACGATCATTATTTTCGGCAGTGAGTTCATTAGCGATTGCTATCCTTAAAGAAGGAATTTGAATCTCTAATGGAAGAACAGCCTCAGATCCATACACCAGAGAGAAAGGTGTACACTTAGTAGCATTACGGACTGTAGTGCGATAAGCCCACAAGCATTCTCCGAGCTTGTCACTCCAAATACGTTTGTTAGTGGAGACAAACTTCTTTAGGAGTTTGATGATAGTCTTGTTGAAAGCTTCTGCCAATCCGTTAGCTGCTGGATTATATGCGGTAGAAGCAACATTATTGATCCGGTGATCGTCACAGAATCGAGTAAATTTCTGGCTGACGAACTGTGGTCCGTTATCATGAACAATGCGTCGAGGAACACCAAATCTGTAGATGACATGGTGCTTAATAAAGCTGATGACATTAGACGTCTTAACTTCAGATAAAGGAATAGCTTCGGCCCATTTGGAGAAGTAATCGGTTATTGCGAGAATGAACCGATGACCTTTAGATGATGGAGGATTGATCGGGCCGACAATGTCCATGCCCCAAGCTTCGAAGGGCCATGATGCTGCCGTCGGATGTAGAAATTCCGAAGGTTGATGTATAAAATCCGCATGGATTTGGCAAGCTTTGCATTTCCTTGCATATTCATAGGCATCTGATACCATAGTTGGCCAATAATAACCCATCCGTCGAATACGGTCTTGAAGTTTTGGCCCAGGTTGATGCGCTCCACAAATTCCATCATGTGCTTCACGAATAACTTGTTGGGCTTCATCACCGGCAATGCACCGAAGGAGTAAACCATCATAAGCTCGACGATATAAGGTCTTTGTTGTATGATTGTAATAGAATCTGAGTGATCGTCGTCTGATAGATGCTGCCTCACTCGGATCGTCCGGAAGAATATCATACAATACAAGATCTAAGAAAGGAAGTCTCCAATCTTTATCCGTATTCTGATTCTCAGTCGAGTTACTGAAGATGAATTCCATGCTGGAATCGGATGCAGATGATATCGATTTACGACTAAATCCAAATCCTCTTGTTGTGTTGACGTCATGAGATGTTGATTCTTCAATGTCAACTGGAAGTCCTAGAGTCAGGTTATTTTTAAGATGAAATAATTCTCGACTATGAACAACAATCATTTGTTGCCGTCTGATTGGGATAGCCAGCACCGCTGCAAGATTAGCAAGGACATCAGCTTCTGTGTTACATGCTCGCCTAACATGTTCAATGAAGAATTCCTTAAATGATGAGGCCATAGATATGGCCACTCTATGATAAGGAACCAGATCTTGATGGCGAACTTCATAAGTACCCCTGATCTGATTGACAATAAGTTTAGAGTCTCCATACACTTCCAAATGTTGAATATTCAGATATTTAGCGAGTTGAAGACCAATAAGCAATGCGTTGTACTCAGCTACATTGTTTGAACACGGCTGATCGAAAGAATAAGCTCTTTGGATGGCAAGACCTTCTGGCGATACAAGAACAATTCCAACTCCAGCAACAATATCGCCATTAGGACCAATTCTTGACGCTCCATCAAAGAATAGACGCCAAATAGGATCTTCTTCAGCAATTTGATTTGAATCTAGGACTTCATCTGGGATTTCATCATAGAGTTTTGAATTTTCTGGAATTGAGTGAGCAGCCAGAAAATCAGCTAAAGCTTGTCCCTTGACTGATTTCTGAGGAATATAGTGCATATCATACTGAGCAAGTAGGATTCCCCAGTTAGCCAATCGAGAATTCAAAACACTGGGTTTCTTCATCATGATCCGTATAGGATTGATCCTGGAGATGACATGAATAGTCTGACCAATGATATAATGACGTGTCTTTTGGACAGCAAACATCAAGGCTAGACATTCTTTTTCAACTGGTGAATATCGAGGTTCAGCTCCGGTCATAGTGCGGCTGAGATAATAAATGGCTTGTTCATGGCCATTTTGATTCTTTTGAGCGAGTAATGCACCCAATGAATGACTCATTGCTCGAGTATAGAGGAGGAACGGTATTCCTGAGACGGGAGGTACCAATACTGGAGGGCTCATCAGATATTATTTTATATCATCGAATGCTTTCTGACATTCATCATTCCAGACAAAAGAGACACCTTTCTTCATAAGTTTGTTGAATGGTCTGCAGCGTCCTGATAAATTAGAGATAAATCTCCTGATATAAGCAATTCTTCCTTGAAATCCTCGTAGCTCTTTTAAGGTGCGTGGAGGACGCATCTCTTGGATGGCTTTGATCTTCTCGGGATCCACGTGTATACCTTTAGAGGTAATGACGAAGCCGAGAAATTTACCACTAGAGACGCCTAAGAAGGACTTAGTAGGGTTCATCTTTAATTGATGCTTACGCATTAGATCAAATATAGTCTTCAAATCTTGGATATGATCCTCCTTTTGTCGACTTTTGACTGCAATATCATCAACATAGCATTCGACTGTTTTCCGCAAATGTTCACGGAATATAGTACTCATAGCTCGTTGATAAGTTGCTCCTGCATTTTTGAGACCGAATGGCATAACTGTATAACAGTATGTACCAATCGGCGTTCTGAAAGAAGTGTGCTTCTCGTCTTCTGGGAACATTTTGATCTGATTATACCCAGAATACCCGTCCATGAATGACATTCGTTCAAATCCACAGGTATTATCAACCATGACATCAGTGATTGGTAGAGGGAATTCGTCTTTAGGACATGCCGCATTGAGATCGCGAAAGTCTATGCATACTCTGATCTTGCCAGTCTTTTTAAGAACAGGAACAATATTAGCCACCCAATCGGGATGTTGTTCCTCTCTAATAAACCCAGATGTAATGAGTTTATTGACTTCAGCTTTAATTGCATCCATGATGTCCGGACGAAATCGTCGCTGTTGTTGTTTGACCGGTTTAGCATTCGGCAAGATGTTGAGCTTGTGAGTTGCAATCTGTGGATCAAGACCTGGCATATCTTCAAAACTCCAAGCAAAGACATCGATGTAATCACGAATGAGTTTGATCATGTCTTTCTTATCAGTTTCTGAAAGACTTTCACTGATGAATATTGGTTTGGGAGACCCCTCTTCACCAACATCTATTTGAACAAGTTTATCTTCAGTCGGAGGTTCTTTTTGCTCGAAACGGAACTCCCATTGATTATCTAATCTTTGGGCCCACTGTTCTGATTCAGGTGAGATTTCAAACTCTTTCTCGTCTTTATCACTTTCTTCAGAATGGTCAATGGAAACCATATTGGAAGACAGAAGGTTGCAGTAGAAGTCACCGATACTCGTATCGGAATCCCAAGAAGTGGTACTAGAAGAATCAGATCTCTTATCTTCGTCAGACTCAAGATCTTCATGGATAATGTTGATGAAAGGAGTAGGAGCAGTATAACCCAATCCGCATTTCGTCCTTCCATATTTCAAAGGAGGAATCCGGACAGGCATTTTTCTTCCTTTTCCATTATTAAGGCCAGTCCTGAAGTCATAGCCCATATTTTTGATGATGTCTCTAGATTGCTGACTATAACGACGTAGTTGTAATCTTCCAGTATCATCATTTTTGTCATCATCTTCAAGATCAGAAGGATTTTGAGGCCCTTTGTAGAAGAATATTGGAATGTCTCCTGGCTTTCTGCTAGGCCCTCCAACTGAAATTAGCAGAGTATCTTGTGAAGGTACAGGAACTGTAGTACGCCCACTGACAGGAATGATCAGTGTATTCTGAGTAGATGACTGAGGTAACGGAGAGATCCGTCCACTCACTGGAATGATGAAAGAATCTTCTCCAGAGGGTTTAGGAGATTGTTGCTGAGTAGTTCGACATTTAACAGGGATTATTAAAGTCTCACTTTGTGCATCTTTTTTCTCCATAGCTTGTATGATCCTTGTATATTCTTCTTTATACATTCGGGAATCATTGAAATAAGCTTCAACCCCATGGAAGGGATTTATATCAGCAACTTCTTTTTGTACTCTTCCATTGCTATCAATGTACTTAAAACATTGATGAAGAGTAGAGGGCACCACATTATTTTCATGAAGAAAGGGCCTCCCCAGAAGAAGATTATAGGATCCCGCGATCTCGATCACATAGAAAGTGACTTTAGATCTGAAATCACCTATCTGAAGCTTCAGATGAATCTTTCCCAAAGGCTCACTTCGGCTTTGATTGAATCCCAAGATAGTAGTAACCGTCTTGGAGAGTTTGTGAAGAGGGATTTTTAGTTCATCCAACAAACTCTTTGGCATTATGCTTATAGCAGACCCTGGGTCAATGAGAATACGATCTATCTTCATCGTATCAATATAACCAGTGTAGTAAAGAGGTCGATCATGTCGATTATCCTCCAGTAACATGTCGTCTTGTGTAAAGGTGATATTTGGGATAATCTCCAGTACACTGTTGCAATGTAAGCAAGTGGCAGGTTCCGTATCCGGCTTCTTCAATTGTGCAAGACAAGAGTCAGCTTGTAGAAGTGCTTCACTTAACGTCTCCCGAGTCTCTTTGGAAAGACGTAGAAGTTCAAAAAGGGACATTCTAGCGGGAGTATTAGCAAGCTGAGCCAAAATGTCGAAGTTGTAAGGCTTCTGAAGTCCAAGAGGAGAAGACTTCTTGATTGGCTTATCAAACCGAGCCTGTTATTTGCCTTTCTCCAGAGCCGTAGGCTTGGGAGGAACAGGTTCAGTAGATGGTTCTTCCTCGGGAGGAACATTAGGAGCATCTTTAGCATCTGAAGGGATATCAGTAGGATCTTCAGGATTTTTAGAATAATCCTTTAGGTAAGGTTTCCCCGTTCGAGTAGCACTGACAAGTGCTTCTTCTTTATCTTTTGGCTCTGTGTCAGAAGTAGACCCAAGAGAAGTCATATGACATGACTTGATCTTTCCAGCCTTCTTGGATTTTTGAGAAGAAATCTTTTGAGGAGAAGGCGATTCAAAATCTGCCACTAGATCAGGATGGATCCACATGATTTCTCCTGTTTCCAAAGTGATTGGTACTAATCCTTCAAACTGTGGAGGAGGAAGATTCACTATGTCAAGAGTTGCCTTGGGAATAGGAATAATCCTACTTCCAAGGAGTTGAGGAGGGAAATTTCCAAATTGCATAGAGACGACGTTGGAGGTGACGGTCTTCTCTTTTGGAGTAAGAGAGATAGCTCCAGATTTAATCATTTCTTGGATCTTTCCTTTCAATACATAACATGTACGAATTGTATGACCCAACATTCTGTGATATGGACAGTATTTAGGATGATCTGTTTTACCAGCTTCATCAGGTTTCTTGATCTCTGGTAATTGTATTTTATTACCTTTCAGCAGACATTCAAAGATACCAAGGACATCATCGTCATCAAAAGAATATTCTTCTCTGGGGCGAGGTGTTCTTGATTGTTGAGTTGTAGAGGCAGGAGTTTGAACATTCGATGCATCTTTGCTCTGATGATTAACTTCTAGAGTTTCTTTTCCTTTGCGAGCATTATTTTTATTGTTAGCCCCTTGTCCTGTTTCTTTAGGAGTCATGTGCACTCCTAAACCTTTGAAGGTTTCAGTACTGAATTCTGCAGCTTTAGCACTGACTATGAAGGAAGGCCAATCTTGAAATTGAGTGGACCCTGTCCACATACTGATGATTGGCAACAAGTTTGATTTGCACGTGTCAATGGTGACAGCATCAGGAGTTCCAAGAGGCATCTTCAGAGCTTCTCTTCGAAACCGTTCAATGTATTCCTCTGTAGATTCATTATTTTTCTGCTTGATTCTAATAAGAGCAGACATAGTCATGTCATTAAGCCCTTCATAGAACCTTTCAAGAAACATCTGTTTGAAACCAGCAAATGAGGTAATACTCCCATCTGGGAGACTTCTATACCATTCATAAGCCGTTCCCTTGAGACATCCAATAAATACCCGAGTAAGGAGGGCATCACTTGGTTGTAATTGATCAGTCATTACTTCAAAGTGATTGATAAACTGACTTAGAGAAGTGGTTCCATCATAGAATGAGATAGTAGGAAGCTTGTATTTAGGAGGATATGATACTTGCTTCCATTCTATCGGATAAGGCTGCTTGATGCCTAACCTTTGTAAACCATCCTTCTGTTTGAATGCCTCGAATTGAGTTTTGAGATTTTTTTAATTCTTCAGAGACAACTCCCGAAGATTGTGGAGTTGTGGCTTGTAGAGAATAGTTAGGAGGAGGAACAGCATTGTAAGCACTACCCCCAGCTCCAGAGAGACTAGGATTTGGTTGAGCAGGTCCAGGAGTATTGGATTGTACTGCTGGAGGAACTTGTACTGGACTTATATCAGTATCAACTGGTATGGCATCTGATACAGTCTGTCGATTTTGCAACTGAGCTGTCATGAGTTTATACATTGACTTCATTGTGTCAGTCATAGATTTCATTTGCTGTTCCAAAGAAGCAATTCTTTGATCTTGAGGAGTCAGGGAAGAAGAGGGTTCATCAGTATTCCCATCAACCATGTAAGTCGTGACTGTATGAGGGATTATTGATGAACTAGTAGATGTTGTATGCTCTGAATCATTGCTTCGTGTATCAAAGTCAACTATAGGAGAATTACCCCCAGTAGGAAGAGGTGGGAAGTTAGATTCTCCAAGAAATTCAGAATCAATTTCAGTGATCAAATTTCTTTGACTAGAAGCCAGGACTCTTGCTCTGGTGTTTTTATATACTCCATCTGGACTATCAACTCTACTCCCGGTGTCCCGAGAAGTCATGTTGACAGAGGCAAACAAAGGCTCATCTTCATCAGGCATAGGTTTATACTGAATCCTATTAAAGACAGACTGTCGTTTATTTTGACATCTGTATTGCATTGTGACTCTTGGCTGGAAGTCACATTCAGTATGATCACCATGGTCTTGAACTGTTGATTCACATCTGCACTGAATTATGACTCTTGGATAGAAGTCACATTCAGCATGTTCCTTTGATATAGAATTACTCCTTCTCTTCTGTTGAAGATATTCCCGTAAATCTGTTTGTGAAGATTGAGGAATATACTTCCTGTTCTTGGGTCTTGATGGCTCTTGATTATACAAAGAGTGATTAATGTGAGCCACATAATTTCTTGCATACTCTGCATCTGGATCTTTTATCTTCATATCCAATTGGTATGGTTTCTTAACACCAGAAGTGCTGAGTTTTGTTCTTAAATCAGTGGAAGGTAACATATTAATTTTGGAAATATGGAGTTTTCCTTCCATTGATCTGGATATTTGCAGAGAAGGAAGAGTTAAACCACTCCCTTGATTAGGAGTTGGTAACAGACCCTCTTTAATGGACAGATTCTGTGCCCAATTTGAAGAAATCAAAGAAGAAGACATTAAGGAATGTTTCTTCTTAGACTCATTCAGATGTTGAGACATAGAATGTCCAGAAGGAAGAGTAGTCAAAAGACCATCTCCTTTCCTTTGACTAACAAAAGTATCAGTCAAAGCTGTTCCTGGAGTAAAAACTACAGGAGCAGAAGAAATAACTAAAGAGTTATTCCTTTTCGAAGGAACTTTGTGTGGAAGACCACCCCCAGTTCTAGTAGAACTCGGTGAAGAAGAAGAGATAACTAAGGAGTTATTCTTCTCTGATGAAATACACGCTGAAACAGACTTGGTTAAAGAACCAGAGCTGTTAGCGTGACTTTTGATTTTAGAATTACACGCTGAAATAGATTTGACTAAGGAGCCAATACTGTCAGCGTGACTTTTGAATGTGGGGTTGCACACTGGAATAGATTTGGCTAAGAAGCCAGTACTATCAGCGTGACTTTTAGAGTTGAATTTGCACACTGGTACAGATTTGGCTAAAGAGCCAGTACTGTCAGCGTGACTTTTAGAATTGAATTTGCACACTGGAACAGATTCGGCTAAAGAGCCAGTACTGTCAGCGTGACTTTTAGAATTGAATTTGCACACTGGAACAGATTCGGCTAAAGAGCCAGTACTGTCAGCGTGACTTTTAGAATTGAATTTGCACGCTGGAACAGATTCGGCTAAGGAGCCAGTACTGTCAACGTAACTTTTAGTTACTGTCATCTTCGAGCGCACAAGAGTGTGCGTGCTTGCAATGGAGTTCTTGCCAGTGTTAGGAGTAGACACTGTGGCAGAGACTTCACCATTGACTGCCAACTGATTCTTAGGGACATAGACAGAGTGTCCCTTCGACTTGGCAGTGATAATGGAGGCTGGAATGGGCTTGCCACCCTTAGCCCGCTGCATTTCTTCATAGGCGAGTTGATCGAATCTGATCGTCATCACCTTCTTCGTCGAGCCGATAGACGAAGTATCGCATTGAGTTGTTACCATCTCAGAAGAGGAGATGGTTTTCCCCAGCAGAGTCGCCAATTTGTTTTCCATAAATAAATTCACTTTATTTATTTTGTATCTGAGAAAATTACAACTGTTGGAATCCGATCTAGAAGACGATCGCTTTATCCTTTGGACTATGCGAAGAAGAAAAGCTCTCAAAATTTTGACAGTAGATATCAATGTATCTGTACAATGAATGAGAAAAAGAACTCTATTTATAGAGTCAAAACAGTAACTGAAAAGATAACTACCTCACCACTGGTGTATTTGAAAAGTCACGCAGACTCTAAATACACGCAGGATTAGTGAGTAGTTACTGGACGTGGCCCGTAACTGTTGGACACATGGCATTAGTGCATGGGTCATATGCAAGTTACTGGGCACGCGAGAGAGAGATTGGTGGCATGGCTGCCACGTACTCCAGTTGAAATGAAATCTACGCTGTCTTGCTGAAGGCAAAAATCCACGCAGTTTCGTTGACGCAGACTCGTTGAAGGCGAAATCCACGCAAGCTTTGAAGAAGAATACTTCAGAATTTACGCATGCTTTGAGAAGAATAACTCAAAAATCCACGCAAACTTGAGGAAGGAGAAGGTTCAGAATCCACGCAAACCGCCAGCTGTCTTGATTTGGCACGCTTCGTCTGACACAAAATCTCTGACATTGATTATATTTGTCAGCCGCATTAAATGAAGATAAGACCCAAAGTCACGCCAACTTGGTGAAGAGTGAGTCTTGCTAAGGAAGATTTTGAAAATCACGCAAAAGACGGCGATGATCTCTCGAGTTCTGTGCATACGTGGCATACGAGGAGACGTTTCTCGACTGCTGTGTTGTCAGTCATTATGATTCTGACGTATGGCTGAGCTGTCTCTGCGTGACTTCTAAAGGAGATGGCTAGGCAGAACTTAGCGTATCTTTTGTGCTGCTTCTTGGATCACTCTGTGTGACTTGTTCTGATCAACTCAGCGTGACTTTCATTTTTGAGGCCTACAGGTGGCGCTAGCAAAATAGTGACAGGGAGACTTTGATCACATAACCCCTAATAATTCCCCCATCCCCGAATAGTATCATGGATCCGGACATGGCACGTCATGACACGGATTCAAAAGCAGGTGATCAGCCCACTCCCAAATCAATGTCTATATAAGTACATGAAACATGGATATCACACACCAATATACCAAGGAAAATTCGGGAATAACATCTCATGACAGGATCCGACGTATACTAGTCCGTGAACTATCGTGTCGAGAATCAAGTAAGACACTACAACTGAATCGGATATAGTAGATATCAAGACAATAAAAACTATCAGTGAATGTACTCGCCTGTGGTCCTGAGCTGATAAGGTGAACATAAGCTCAGAGTAATCACAGACCTAAAGATGAGATACTACAAGTCAAAACATGGTTTAATAATGAAAGAAAAGCTAATCTAATCATGATATACAAATTCTAAGTCAAAACTAGGTCTCACTGAGTCACACTAAGTCCTGTCAGGTCAATCTAGGTCAAATCAAGTTATATCAAGTCAATCTAAGCCAACCCAAGTCAATCCTAGGTCATACCAGTCATCGCGGGTCAAAACAAGTCGAAGAAAGTCAAACGGGGTCAAGAGTTGGCCTACAGTTGACTTTTGGTCAACTGGTCAACCCTGGTCAACTCTGGTCAACTCTAGGTCAACCCTGGTCAACCCTAGGTCAATGGTGACTAATAGTTGACTTTTGGTCAACTACACAAGTCTAATGGAAATTGGGACTAATTTGGGTAAAGTGTTGACCCATAGTTGACTTTTGGTCCAAAAAGTCAACCGTGGTCAACCGGGGTCAAGACTAGGCCTAGGCGACTATTTCTAACTATTACCAACCTCTACAACCCATATCCAAGTCCATCTTGGACTTCGAAACTCATATCTTGGCCGTATGCCAATATTCTATTTTACCCTTAAAAAGGGTAAAATTCTAGCTTAGGCAACTATCAAGTTAGCCTGCCTACGCTTGGTATTTTGACCCGAGCTCCCTAAGGTAGTAAGGTACTAGCCTATACATATATTACCTACCAAAATACCTAGGGTAAGTGGACATCCAGTCCATCTTACGGCCCGTATCGCCCGTTTACCCGTTATCTTGAATATTTTAAGATACGGGATGGTACGGCACGATACCGACTCCCTACGACCCCGATTTCCACTCGGGAGTCTACCCACAAAATCTAAATCACATTACCTAAGTCCCCTCC